>JAPDPK010000031.1:5482500-6082500 GCA_031772115.1 Heritiera littoralis | reverse complement strand
TCAAATGGTCTAATAAACTAGGTGAAAACGAGGTGGGCGATGCAGCCATGCCAATATGCCATAGACAATCTCATCAGCTGCCTTGTGAAAGAATTGCGGTGATGGTGGTGATCGTATCATGATCTTTTGATTCGTTCTAATGCGCCACGAGGGGCCCTGAGGTTAGCCCTCAGTCTCAGGACTCAGGGACCTAATTGATTCGGGCTGTTTTACAACTAGCCATTGGATCATTTTTCTGCTCATGGTTAGCAATGAAATAAATATATTATTTATATCATACAAAGAATTCCCCACACAAAGTGTGTCAATATATTTAGTTATCAATTTATAAATAAAAAAAATTATTTTCTTGTACAAACATCTATTGACAGTGTTTAAAATTTGGTTAAAATAACAAAAAAAATATGAATTTTCTACAACATTTAAATTTTAGATAAGTGTTTATACTTTTATTACATTTGACTAAATAGTTAACATTTCATTTATATTTGAATAAACTCATAACATTTAATTTGTATTTAAATAAATTATTGATCTTTAATTTGTATCTAAATAAATTTCTAACAAAAATTAAGTTTTATTTGAAATAAAATTTCTTTGAATACCAATCAAAAGATAAAAATTTATTTGAATACAATAAAACTATGAAGACTTACTTAATGAAATAGTAGAAGTTTTAAAATATTTTGGCTTTAAATTTTTGTCTAAACCGTGGTAATAACAACTAAAATTAACATATATAAGCATAGGGTTTGCGTCAAATAATGAAAAGAAAAGAAAGAAAAACGAAGATGAATAAGTAAAAAACTGTGGGATCTGATCTGGTATAAATGTGATATCATGGCTGAAGTGGGCCCGTACCCGACATATATCACATAAGTTTTGATGAAGATTGTTTCATATGGACCGAATTTTGTTGATACGATGGTGCAAAGTGACTTTCGACGGCTAACAATTTTTGATCAAACAGTTAATTATGAATTGTGAAGTTTTACAGAACGTGAATTCGAATGCAAACAATTTCGTTTTTATTTTCATTTATATAATTTTTTTTTTAAGGTGAATTGTAACCGAAAAAAAGGTGACCTCCGACAAGTTTATGGATAAGCAAAAGACTCCTGCTCCTGGTTCCAGTCAGTCTCCCCCACCTTAGCAATCTGACGCAACGATTATACCGTGTACCTACTCCAACAGCCCCACACCAATCCATCGATCATCCCATCAACATCAAGTTTTGAATCGAGCGACCCCTCCCCACCCCACCCCATACTCTCTAAAGCTAAGCACACATGTGGGTGACCCCCCTCCCACATCCATTCATTTTGTGAAAGAGATTGTGTAATGTCGCATGCTTTTGCCTTTGAATTGCATGCCCCGTTACAAACTCTCAATTGTGTTGGTTCAGACTTCAAGCTGGAGAATAGCTGCCCATTGCTATCTATCGTCGCAAACGTATTTGCATAGATACATACATGTATTATAAATATGAAGCCTATTATTATTATTATTATTATTATTATTAAGAAGGTGAAAATTAAGGATAATAAATGAATAAAATCCAATTATCATAATTTTTTCAAATACCTTTTATCCAACTCATCCAAACAAATATATATAAGCATGTTTTATAAATAATTCCATCCAACAAAGAAGATTTTAAGAAAAAAAATATTTATATTAAGGTTCTAATTATAGTAAAATAAAATTTTATAATTTTAATTTCATGAATTATACATAAGAATGATAATTTCTTTTTTAAGTAAGATTCAAAACTTATTTGGATATTATTTGTAAAATAATAATTCAGTGAACTTTTATTTGTTATAAATAGTTGAATAATGGAACTCTTGCGCTATCATTTTACTTACAAGAGATAAGATTGAATCAAAACTTTGTTTAATTTATCGATCAATTTCAAATATGAACGTAAAAAACTTTGTCATAAGATCCAAATCGGAATATATTATAATGCTATTGAATTATATGATATTATTTTAATTTTAGCATATAATTAAGAAAAATAAATATTTTAAATTCATTGACTAAATATTCATGAAAAAAAAAAAACTAAAACTCAAATGGCTCGTTAACACGAGAAGGATATGCTAGGCGCCTAGGCCTTGTCAAAATTTGGGAAGAGCCCAATAACAATGCAATGAGCCCAACTATTTAGGCTAATACCCTCAATAAAACGCCCAAATTAAGATGAATGTAGTAGCCTTATTTGGGCCAATGAAGCCCAAAATCTCCATTGCATTTGCATGCCAAGTTTCCTGCCTTATCGAAAAGAAGATTAAAAACACACTACGAAAAAAAAAAGGGGGAAAAATGTCGACCTGGTAGAAATTCTCTGATGCAGGAAATAATTTCCGTTGTGTTGAATTATCACATGGATTCTCATTGAAAGTCTCGATTGATTAAAGAATTATACAGAGTATTCTCTTATATACTTGAAGTATTTAGCAACTAACTAATCTTATCTTAACAGAATAACTAACTTGCTGACTCAGCAAGTTTTACATTCAGTTAGAAGAGAAAGATGCAGTTGGAAGAGCTGAGAAGCTGAGTTGTCATCTCTATTACGTTGGGAGGTTTCCGGTCTTGTCCTAACGTCTAAACCCGACGATTACCGAACGGTGCTCCGGTTCCTTCACTCCCTTCCATGGCCGATCTAATGCTTGAAGGTAATAATTGTTGGGGTTTGCCTTGAATCCCATATCGAAAGTATATAAGAAGTTATAAGGGTTATTCCCTTATAAATAAAGTGTTAGGCTTGGTTTGTAAAATATCCCAGAGAGTTATAAAGTTGGGCTATTATAAAAGGGTGTAGTTGGGCTCTTTGGGTAGTTGGGTTGGGTTTGTAAGGAGTTTGCAATTTTTCTCTTCTAAAAATTGCACAGTTGTAGTTGTTTGATTGTTTATTAAATTGGTTGGGTGGTTGTAGACCAAATTGGTTGGGCCAAACCACATTAAAATTATTGTGTTTGTTTTTGCTTTCCTCTATTTTTGTGGGTGTTTGGTTTGAAGGATATTTTTCCCAACAAGTGGTATCAAGAGCTGAAGGTTCGTGATCCTGCGAGAGGAGGAAAGCTATGGCTGAAGGTATGTCTGGAGGTATGCCTAAGTTTGAGATTCCTTTATTTGATGGTAAAAGTAATTTTATGTTATGGCAAAGTACGATTCAGGATCTTCTAGTGCAACAAGGTCTAGATTTGGCATTAGAAGAAAATAAGCCAGATGGAATGTCTGATAAAGATTGGGTTAGAATTCAGAAGAGGGCTGTGAGCACAATTAGATTGGCACTTGCTCCAGAGATTAAGTATACTGTATTGACTGAGACGACACCAACCGGATTGTGGAAGAAGCTGGGAGACATCTATGCGTCAAAATCGCTGACGAATAGATTGTGTTTGAAGATGGATTTGTATTCTCTGAAGATGAATGAAGGTACGAGTCTCCATGATCACTTAAATGAATTTAATAGATTAGTTTCACAATTATTAGCTATTGATTCTAAAGAGTTGAAAGAAGAAGAGAAGGCATTGCTGTTGTTGTCATCTTTGCCCAAATCCTATAGACCGTTAGTTCAGACTTTATTGGTAGGTAAAACTACTTTGACGTTGGATGATGTGATTGTTGTGCTGCGTGAGAATGAAAGATTTATGGGCAAAGAAGATTCTTCATCTGCGAGAGGTGTACTAGCTGCTGTGGAAGATTCTACTCGAGGGAGGACTAATGAGAGACATGGTGGATCAAGAGGGAGATCAAGATCAAGATTCAGAGATTATAGTGAGGTGGAATGTTATTATTGTGGAGAGAAGGGTCATATTCAAGCACGTTGCAAGACATTAAGAGAGGATATGGCTGCATTCAAGAAGGCTCAACAAAAGAGTGATGATGGAAAGAAGAATGAGACATGTGTTATTTTGACTGATTCGGATGATGATGTATTGGCAACTTGTTTAGATGGGCCTCATACTTATGAGAAAAGTTGGGTTTTGGATTCAGCTGCATCGATGCATATTTGCAATGATAAAGATCGGTTTGATGAATTGAAAGAGGTTGAAAGTTTAGGCAATATTGCGGTTGGGAATGGTAATCGAGTGAAGATTGAAGGTATTGGGAGTGTTCAACTCAAGCTTCATGATGGTGGTGTCAAGACTCTTCGTAATGTGAGGTATGTACCCAGTTTTAGCTACAATTTGATTTCTTTGGGTGAGTTAGCTTCACGTGGGTACACATATGTTGGTAATAATGATTGGTGCAAAGTATACAAGAATGGTGGTTTAGTTTTGCAAGGAAAGAGGAATGAGAAACAACTATATTTTCTTGATGATGCAAAGGATAGAGTTGTTTCCAAGAGTAAGAAGATTCAGAGGCATGTTAGTTTTTCAGATGTTGTTGAGCAGTTTGGGGAGTTTGGGGATTCAAGTCAAGGGAGGATTTGTTGGGGTTTGCCTTGAATCCCATATCGAAAGTATAGGAGAAGTTATAAAGGTTATTCCCTTATAAATAAAGTGTTAGGCTTGGTTTGTAAAATATCCCAGAGAGTTATAAAGTTGGGCTATTATAAAAGTGTGTAGTTGGGTTGGGTTTGTAAGGAGTTTGCAATTTTTCTCTTCTAAAAATTGCACAGTTATAGTTGTTTATTGTTTATTAAATTGGTTGGGTGGTTGTAGGCCAAATTGGTTGGGCCAAACCACATTAAAATTATTGTGTTTGTTTTTGCTTTCCTCTATTTTTGTGGGTGTTTGGTTTGAGGGATATTTTTCTCAACAATAATATCTAAATTGCTTCACATGTATAGCTAAATGGTGCTATAAGATATTACGGCAATTGTTTTGGATAGAAGTGGGAAATGACAAAATACACTAGCAACAAATTCAAATTGGATTGCTCAATGGAGGAATTATTTTAATTTTTCCAGAAGAAACAGATTCTGCAAATAGCTTGGAGAATATATTTTAGGTAAATATTTTCCGGGGTTTTGTGTAAACGTGCTAAGACCTGCTAGTTTTGGTCGCGCATATAATTATTAGCTAAAGGAAATTACAATGTCACAATCCACAAATATTGTTATAGCACTTCTGTATTTCTCGTTTCTCGTGGCTGCGGCCTGCGGGGGTTCTGCACTTTTAGTACGTGCTACATTTATCGTACTGGAATCCCACATTGTCGTGTTCGTACGTTGTATTGTATTGTATTGTATACCTTGAAAAATGTTGCAAAGGAAACACCTTTATCACAAAAATATGAGCTCTTCATCAAATCATTGATTAATGCTCTGTTTTTTTTTTTGCCTAAATTAACTGCTAAAATCAACGGCTGTCAATGAGGTCGACTCCAGCAAATGGAGGGTGATAGTCCTCACCAATCTTATCCCTCGGCGATTCTTTCCTTTTAGTCTCACACTTTTATCACAGTTCCTGCAACCAATCATTTCTTCTTTTTCAGGACATTCTGTTAAAGGACAAAAAAGATAACGAAAAGAGCTCTACTTTTGCATGGAGAATCAGCGATTTTTGAAGACCAAACCAAGCTACATGGGAGTTAATCTGAACTAATGGGAGGGTTTATCATTATTGTCTGTGATAATGAAAGGGCTTGTCTCAAATTACTGGCAACGTCGTCACACCATAGCAACCCTGGTTCAGGAATGTTCCATGTAATTATGCTGTCTGGAGGTGATGGTACAGGCTAAAAGAATGTGCCGCTAAACTTGTAAAGATGGAATTTTGGTCTCTTCTGACTTCTGGTGCATTATATTGTATTTATATAGCCATTAAAGCAACGCAGCTTGAGACAGCAAAGGGACAAAACTGAAAAGAAAGCCAAATGAGAGAGATGAGAGTACGGGCAGAGATTAGAGAGGAAGGAGGAAACGGTGCGGCGGGTGAGAAGAAAACTACATTGAGAGGATGCATTAGGAAGAGCAAGGGGCCATGGATGGTTCATAGAACCACCAAAGATGGTGGAATAGTAACCAGGTATCGCTTTCCGACCGAGAACGAGCGCCAAAAGAATAAGCAAAGGAAGCGCAGGCGGCGAGCAGTGGCTCAGAATATCTTTGCAGGGCTTAAGGAGCATGGAAATTACAAGCTTCCTAAGCGTGCTAATACCAATGATCTGTTGAAAGCTCTTTGTGAAGAGGCTGGTTGGCATGTGGAGGATGATGGAACCATCTACAGGAAGGTCAGTAAATGTTTTTAAGCTATTCTCAGAGCTCCTCTGTAATAATGTTCCGGTTTCCCAAAAAAAAAAAGGTTGCTGAGCCTCCAATTAATTCTTTCTGCTCAAATATTTTGTTGCAGAAATCAGTGTCAACAATGGTAACACTGGTAGGTTCTATGATTTACTCGAGCTGCCAAGTGATTGAGGATGGTCAATCAAAAGATCAAGATTTTTGTACATGCATTAATTATGGGAATGTTCCAGCATGATGACTTCCTGTCTTCATGCGGCAGTCCACGAGTGCCATGATGTCAACTTGATGCTTTCCCTCTCTGTTTCAAATTCCTTGATCCGTCACGTTTGAGAAGGATGATTTGGTTTCAAACAGGAGCTTTTATGGGTACACATTATTTGAGCTGGAACTGGAAGTATATAGGAATTATTTTTTAGCTTTTTCTTTTTTCTGGATATAAACGAAATACTCAAATAGGAATGCAGAACAAAGATGCAATCAAATATATTTAGTGTTTTTTTCCTTGATGAAAATATATAGGTACTTTTAATTGAAAATTTTAGATATGTTTATTACTGCATGTTTGTTCTTGGATTTCTTTTTTTCTTTAGGTAGATCATTGCAGATGCTCTAAAAAAATTTAATATGTTCCATTGGCACTGCTATTTGCTGGGTGTGGTACTGATCGGACCTTATGTTAATGATCACCCCTAATAATTTTTTTTTTGATAAATGTGTTTTATTCGCCCTATAAAGCAAGAACCATGTTTTACTACCAGATCAAAAGAGTATAAATATGGTTTTTTCATTACATGGGTCCGTTAGGCCAAGATATATAAAGATCTTCATGTTCTCTGGTATTCAAGTTTCAGACAAACAAAAGAAGATACAATTAATTTCAGTTGTTATAAGCAATCATTAACTCAACCATACAGGGGCAATTACAGTTGTCATTCCCATTCCAGAAATGGCGAAGAATTCACAATTAAACTTTCTTTTTCCATTGCTACAAGTAAAGCCACCAAAAGAATTTCAATTGTTCATTTATTTTTACAAAAAATGGAATATTAATTCATTCCACACATCAGGCACACCTGGTAAGCACCAGTGTATGCAATCAGAGTAGCTTGGAGGATTCGCCAATTGCTGAGGGCTCAGAGTCTCCCAAAATTTTCTATAGATAGAAGGGTGGCCATCTTTTCTATATTCCGAGAGCTGTGTAATGTTGATGACAGATAGCTTTGAATCCAAACGGGAAAGCACTTTATCCACTATGCGCACGGTACGCAAGTCAGATCCACTGCCCCAATAGCCCTCCAAATTAATAGGTGTCATTTGGTTATAGCAATTTCCATTACTTCCAGGTTCCCACTCTTGACTCCTGATTAATAGTAAAATGTTAGTAAATATATAAATATAGGCCAAACATCTTGAAAGATCTCTGAACTGAAAATGAAAAGATACAAAAACCTTAAGCAAGGGAAGCAACTGCTTTTTTCACATTCTAGGAGATTGGCAATCATTAGTCCAAGGAAACATTGAAATCAACTGTAGTAAATAATCTGGACTAACATGCCAAGGTACCAATAGGAGCACCATACTCTTGAAGATGCAGCCTTGCAGTTTGATAACAATAACTAGCCACGAGAATTACACAAGACCTCTATTCTTAAACAAACTGGATGCAGAACAAGTCAACCCTATGGGATTACACAAGACCTCTATTCTTAAACAAACTGGATGCAGAACAAGTCAACCCTATGGGATTGAAGAGCGCATGGTGCACTAAGATTGTATAACGAATTCATAGCCAACAATTAGATTATTATTTTTTTTTGAAATTAGATTATTAATTAGTAAAATTTAAGCTCTTTCAATCTATTAATTTGTAGGTCTTATACACTTCAATATTTCCAAATCAGCTAGGATATCAAACCCCAACAAGTACCGCAGAGCATAATAAATTTGATTCTTGACAAAGGCATATCATGAACCTCTATTTTCAAATAACTCCATGTTAGGGCCAACAGCTCTAGATATTGACAACAGTCCTTTTAGTGACAACATATTCATTTTTAGTCTTATGCATTCCTCATCTCTGCCTCAAAGTGCCTTTATAGTATGATTTATGGCAACTAAATAAGTTTGCAAGCTTTCACAAGTTTACTTATCCAGATGATGAGAAGTACAGAACAGCTCAGATAGGGGTAAAGACCCTCACCAGAAATGTGTTGGTGACATTGTAACAAAAAAGACACGTTTTTTCTGGGGAATGACTTTAGTTGCTACCCAGTCTGCCCAAGCCCCCATGGCCAACTCCATGGCCCCTAGCCCATCAAGTTCCTCACAGGCTCCATTTTCCTCAGCACTCCATCTGCAAAAGTAGCAAGTATACTACAAATTCAATACATCTTCAAAATATATTTGTCTTCCCTAAATTAGAACCTTTCAGCTATTATACATACAACAGCTTAACTGGGCCTTGTCTCCACCACAAGTACGAGTTAAAAACTAGTATATCTGCATGCTCCCACTGTGATGAATGCTTAAGTACTGAATCTGGACGGATAATTCGTTCAGCCAATCTGTGATTCACTGGGTCATCAGAATTAGATTCAACCAGAAGTGGAGCCCAGAGAAATTCCACTGTGGCATTATATTCCTGCAATTGACATATGGGTAGAAACATGGCAATGATGTACTGTGATATCAGATTTGCAATATCTATCATCTGCTTATAATGTTTCATGAAGTTCTATTCGGTCTCTAGGCATGCACTCCAAAGAATAATGCACAGACAAACTTTAAGAAAATTTAATCACCATTATACAGTATGTGCATTTCTTATTCTTCATACTCAAACCACTTAGAGGATGTTTCCTAGCTTACCTCTGCTCTGAAAATGGTAAGCTGAGCATTAGGAGTCATGGATCTCTTATTCGCTGGGATCACTGATTGTAACAAACAGACCATTGATATCCATTGACCTCTATTCAGAGAATCCCCCACAAACATTAGCCTCTTCCCTCTCAACTTCTCCCACATTTCAATCACATTCCATCTACACACCAGAGTATAGAGAAAAAAAATCAGTTTCAATTGACAGAAAGTTCTATCTTCTATGGCCAAAATGTTAGCCTACAGTTTCACTACTCAGAAGAATCACAGTCCATTCTTCACATGGCATAAGTTGCAATTACATCTAATTCATTCTTTTCAATTGGGACAGGTCAATAATTTCACTTGAATTATCTATTCCTCCTCGTATTGAAATTTATTTACCAAGCTGCTGCCATTGAGAGCTAGAACAAGCGAACCTAAGACTTGGGGTCTCGTGATCTCATAAAACGACTAAAAGAAACAGGACATTACCTCTTCAAATTGCAGTTATGAGGCTGCCATCTCCAGTACTGATACCGCAAATCGGACCTTCCATGCTTATGACATGCCAACTGGTCCGACATATACGGGCAGTCGGACTCTTTGTAAAGCGGATACGATTCGTTATCAAACACCCACTTTCCAGAGAACACATCACAGCTCTCTTGGTTTATTATATTCCTCCGCCGTCCCGGTTCTGCATCTGGATCAACCCACTGGATTTTCTTCCCACTGTAGTTCCTAGTAGAGTTGCAACTACTGAATCTATCCAAAACCTCTGAAACCCCACGCAAAAAAGATCCAAAACCCAGTTATTCTAGCATTTCAAAATTTCACGAAAAAAAAAAGAACTCTTTTTGGGTGAAATTCAAAGTATGAAGTTTGACCAAGAACTGTTCAAAAAGAAAATTGACGGTAGAAATTGAAGATGGATAGCCACACCTGAAGCTCCTCTCGGAAGATTTGGTTTTACATAAGTAAATGATGTTTGTTGACTGCGATTGCGAGTAACATGATCCGGGCTTTCATGGATTTGTTGAATGCTGAATTCATTATAGAGAACTGAACAAGCTATGACAACCAGGAGAAGAACTGCAAGTAAAGGGAAATGGGGTTTCCTTCTGCCCCATTTAGGCGTTATTAACATGGTGAACTGCAGAGCCAAAGATTCTGCAAAAAGCACGAACCTTGAGCTTCCAAAATAACAAGTAACTCGATTTGCATACTAAAAGCAAAATATTTTAATGTAAGAAGATTGAGTTTGCCAGTTAAAACCAGAAATAACAAAAGTCCATGCAAACGGTCATAAGAACTTAATAAGCAGATTCTGCCAGCTGTGATTAAGATTGATTGTCGGCAGATCATTGCTGCTTTGATAGTTTGATTGGTGATTGATAGGTGCTTGGGTGCAATTGGAAGTATTGTATCTTGGTTTCTCTGGCATCGCCACACGCCATACAACTACTATAATTATTGGCGGTTATGTGAAAGATTAACTGTTGATTAAAATTATTTTAAAATTAAATTCTTTTTGAAAAAAGAGTTTTCTTAGCACCATACAATGCAACTACTATAATTTTAGCTTATTTTTGGGTATGTTACTCTATAGTGGTTGGCGCTAGTGCAAAGTTGTAAAGCTAATATAATATTTGTACCAAAGGGTAATTAGTATGTACAACAATTGAAACTCTAATTATAAATTTACATATGTGATTATTTAAAAAAAATTTTAATATCATATTTAGGGTTTAGGGTTTGTGACTTAAAATCAAGCCAAGGCCTTAAACTTACAAATAAGGTTTATACAACATCGACAAGGTTCAATCCTAACTACTTAAGCTCAAAGTAATCTTGAAAAAAGCTATATAAAGCACAGCAAGCTGCTATTAACTTTTTGATTGAATGATTAAAGATCAGTTTTAGCTTAAAATTGAGTTCGAATATAAGCAATTCTGTCGGTTATTAAATATTTTCCTTGTAAAAAAAAGCACAACAAGCTATATAGTTTAGACTCTAAAATTAATCCCAAATAATCTCAACAAAATTACAAAGTAGAGATATGATTAATAACAAAGACATTTGTATGGAAAACTAGAGTCAATTACATCTATGACTGTAATTAAAGTTTCATTAGCAAATTTTTACAAAGAAATCGTAAAAGTCATCCTCTGTACATGAAATCAGATCTTATAATTCATCCAATCAACAGTCACGTTAAGCTTCTTAATTTTAATAATATTTCATTTGGTAAGGGGATTTGATTTGTCAAAGTTGAAGAATATAGGAGTAGAGCAGCTTGTTCCACACATCAGGCACTCCGGGGAGGCACCAATGTATACAATCTGAGTAACTTTTGGGGTTCGATAATTGTTCTTCTGTTATTGTTTCCCAATGCTTCCTGTAAATTGATGGATGGCCTTCTTTTCTGTAATCCGAAAGCTGTGTAATGTTAATCATCTGGACGTTCAAGCCTCTCGTTTTCAACTCGCCAAGCACGCCCTCGACTACACGCATCATCCCTGGACTCACTCCATCTCCCACGTATCCTTCTTTCATAACTGGTTCTGTTTCACCGTAACAATTTTCACCTCCGATCCCACCCCATTTATGGGCACTGAAAAGTTTGGCATAAATACTTGTAATTGAACACAAAATTTATTAATGTTAATCGAAAGCAAGAGATTCTATTACAGTACTTTTCGTGAGTTGGTGACATGCTCATAAAGAACAACTGGGTCTTGTTTCTGTTCACATGGACCTCTAGCCATCGTGCCCATGTCTGTAGGGCCATCTCGTATACTCTTGGCAACTTTACTGCTTTATATATACCAGCTTCTGGGCTTTGAAAATTTCCCCACCTGATATTAGAGCCACATAAAATTAAAACTAGTGGAAATCTCTGCTGGTTTTGATTAACTACGTTTTAAAATATATATGTACTTACAAAACCGTCATTTGGCGTCTTCTCCACCAAAGATAGGTATCGAAAATAAGAATATCTGCATCTGTCCAATGCCTGGCATGTTTTTCAATTGCCTGGACTCTAACAATACGGTCTGGCACGCGATGGTTCACTGGGTCATCGGAGTTGGATTCCACCAGCAATGGACACCAGTAGAATTCAATTGTTGCATTGTATTCCTTAATAACATTAATTAGTAGTAAAATTTAGCCACTGTAACAAACATCTCACAAAATATTGCAAATGAGACGAACCAATAAACCATGGTTAATGCTGTGTAAAAGCCAAATTAAGTCAAAATCGAAGCCTTGGTTGGCACACATACATAGAGAGAGAGAGAGAGAGAGAGAGAGAGAGAGAGAGAGAGAGAGAGAGAGAGAGAGAGAGAGAGAGAGAGAGAGAGAGAGAGAGAGAGCAAGTTAAAGCTATTTCGAATTTCCTACTGAATCGAACTGCAATCTTTTGGAAATATTAAAAACTCACAGTGGCCTTGAAAATATTTATTGAACCGTTGTTATGCATGGATTTGAAGGCTGGAGGGATGGCTGAATCAACCAGGCAGACCATCGAAATCCATTGGTTTCTGTTGAGCGAGTCCCCAACGAAGAGAAGCCTCTTGTTCCTAAGCCTCACCAGCAATGCTGTGGCATTGAACCTTATTAACATAAAACAAGCAAACATTCCACAAAACTTAAAAACATTCCAAAAACAATCTCAAAGCCATCGTCAATATCCCTGTTGTTTTTAAATGTTTAATTCTTATGGATATAAATACTATAATGTTTGCGTTTAAAAAAAAAAGGAGGAGGAGATATGTAAGGAGACCTAGGGAGGTTGCACTGGTGAGGTTGCCATCTCCAGAATTGATAGTTAAGGTCCTTTCTCCCAAACTTCTCACAAGCTAACTGTTCAGACATAAACGTGCATTCTCTTTCTTCGTATAGAGGGTAAGATTTATTATCGTAGACCCACTTCCCCGAGAACAAATTGCAGCTTGACGTCAAGCCACCGGAACTATTTTGTGTAGTCTCATTCTCATACTCCGAGACTTGTTCATTGGTTTGTCTCAGATAAATAGTGGCAACGACTAGAAAGGCAACGAGAAGGGCAACAAGCGATTGGAAGCTGCTCCTGATTTCCCATGCTGCAGGAACCATTGCCTGCTGCTGCTTCGCCATTGCCTTGTGCTCTCCTCCTCTCTTTCCTCCTTTTGAAGTTAATAATTCCCCAGCGGTTGGTGGCAATCACTTTTCAAAAATTAATGTTTTTCCATGGGTTAGGAGAAGTGGAAGGCAAATAGGCGGTAGTTGGTTTACCGAAAGCAACAGGCAGGACTTTTAGCTGTTGTTTTTTCTTTGTTTGTTTGACCAAAACACCTATACTTCTAAAACTAACTGACTATATATGTTTTCCTTTATGCAAATTCCATCAAATTCTCAGATTCTTGGTTTATTTTGATCTTTTCTATTTGTTTTTCCCTTTTCTAAACGTGTAAAAAGAGGCAGCTTCTTGCTTTACTGATCGTGTATATGACTCTAAAAAGGGATTTCGCAGAAGACAGAGTCGATGGATATGTTGGTAATTTTGGGAAAAGAGCAACTTGTGAAAATACGTACCAAATATACGGATTTTTCATTCGTGTGGTTAAAGCTGAGCTGGTCCGCGTCCTTTGGATATGTACTGGTTGTTGGTATATCTCCCCATCTCCTTTCTACTCGTTGCCTTGAAGTTACCTCAAGAACTTCAAAGCTACTCTTTGTCTCTCGCTCTCTCAAGCGATTTGATCCTTACTTACCATTTAACCGACATATCAAATATTCCTAGCGGTTCTGACGTTCTGAGTATGAAAGTAGAGTCCTATTGGATTGGCTGACGTTGGTCAAGGAATTTAGGAGTAAAATCATTTTCATCAAGTGAATGCTATACATTAAAAGATGAATTTAGAACCATAACTTTGCGGCTGTGAGATGATAAGATTATGCAGTTTTCTTTGCATATTGGATATCGATGGCAACATCGATGTGGTTAATTTACAAGCCTAATTTCTTTCGTCGACTAAAGATATATTCACAGCCACAGGGAACTAGCTAGTTTTCTTCAAAATATTTTATTTACTCTTCTGTAACCAGAAGTCTACAAAACAATATTCAATAAAACCAGAGACAAAGGGTATGGCACCAATCGAGTAGGTGGAAAATGCGAACTACATCCTCTAAATTAAATTGCAATCTAACAAAATTGTTGACTTCTCCTTCCCCGTAGAGTTATGCAAGAGATAACTATTGATGTGCTTGCTGATCACTTACCAACTTAAACAAGATTTTCTCACATGAATTCAACCTATAAGTATATAAATATATATATATATAGTTTCCATATATATTAGCACTAATTGAAGCTATATATGTTAATTAATGTAATGGAATTAGACTTTTAACAATGGTTGGATGTATTAGTAAGTGTAGTATTTAAAAAATGATATCATGGCTTGCTAAGTGGCTTCTACGTTAATTATATATCCTAAGGAGTAGTAAAGGTGAAGGCATTTTCTGTTAACTAATAGGGATTAATTTTTATGATGAAACTGTATATATAAACTATGATTTCCAATTGGCTATGAGATAGTCCATGTGGTCCAGGAAGCAACATGACCTACCTAGCTATTTGGCTGTTAAATCCGTATTAATTTCTGCTTTTCGTAATTTAATTGGCTAAATTATATATCAATATCTGGATAATAGTAGCAATTTTACTGTATATGATATCGTCAGCATGTTTTGGATTTCTTTGTACGGAGGATTAATTTGCACCAACCTAATCATATAAATTATATAATTTAGATTAATTAATGTCAACATTTCGTATAAGCCTGACCCATTGATTAGGCCATATATTCATGTTAATAATATCACATAAAAAATCTGTGATAATTCACACTAAATCTTATATATCATATAAGAATATGAGAAAAAGAGGAAGACGAATATTTATTTTTTAAGATAATTGCATAATTAAGATAAACAAGTAGAGTTTATTAATTCTAATTAATTAAGTACAAGGTGTTAGAGTATGTCCTACAACCAATTGGATTTATATTAAGTAATTTTAAAAGGCCCAAAAAACTCAATTTAGTTAGACTAAAGTTAAGGTCTTTTTAGGGTTTTGTTAAGAGGCACTATAAAAAAACATTAACTCTAAAAGTTAGACAGAATATTTTCAATAACCGCTCTGCCTCTTGGAGTTAGGACTCTCAAAAAACAATTCCCTTCCTCCTCCCTTTGCTACTAATCACATCTTGTCTCAGGCAAAGGTCTTGTTTTGCGTCCTACTCGTGTGGATACCGTTAAAGGGCTTCTCTCAGCTAGGAGTCTTGAGTTAAAGATAAATCGAGGGCTGTTTGTGGGCTGCCATATTCCAAATTTGAACATTCCTGCACGAGTCACATCAAAATATTAGATTTTATCCCGAAAACAATCTTGTTGCATGATCCTGGTGATTTTGGTTTTGTTGTTTTTCTAATCCGTTGCTTATTTTCGTGTATGACATGATAAACCGAGACAACAAAACCTTACAGTGGTATTCGAGCCAATGTGCAGACAGCTTTGGGGATAGCGAATTCGATTCGTGATGATACTGTTTTATTGTAAGTTGCTACAGATTTGATTTTAATTTTCAAAATTCATTTGGGCAACCTAAAATAATTGTAAGACAATTACAGATTTAGATAAACCTTGTAGGGATTTGTTGAATTAAAAGTTACATGTTAGAATTCATTTCGAACTTGTAATTAAAATATTGTCAAAATTGTTTGGCATGAACCCTGCACACTTTTATCTAATATATTTGATATTAGAGCAGTTGTCAAAATTGTTTTGACAAAAACCCTATAGGTAACCTTGTAGTTGCCACCTTTGCAAAAAAAAAAAATAATACTTGTCATTATTTTATTTAAAATATATAAAATAAATTAGGATAAAAATTATCCTGATAAGAGTTTTAAATTAAATATATTTTAAAGAAAATATTTTTTAAAATAAAATTTGATAAGAGTTATCTAATGGTTTTTGAGATTTTAATATAAGATTAAAATTTCAAAAGCGTTATCTTATAAAATTTTGTTTTTAAAATAAAATATATCCTTTATTAAATTGGATAAGAGTTATTCAATAGTTTTGAAATTTTAATGAGATTAAAATTTCAAAAGGAATTATCTTGATAAAGTTTTGTTTTAAAATAAAATATTTTCTATCTTAAATTGGATAAGAGTTATCCAATACTTTTGAGATTTTAATGAGATTAAAATTTCAAAAGGAGTTATTTTTATAAATTTTTTTGTTTTAAAATAAAATAAAATATTTTAAAATGTATAAGAGTTATCCAATGGTTTTGAGATTTTAATAAGATTAAAATTTCAATTAAGCCCAAATTGAATTTTGAGAATTAAAATTAAATTAAAATAGCCCTTGATACCCATAATTAATTAAAATTTGATTAATTAAAATTAGATTTTAATCAGGAAGCATGCAAATTAATATGTGATACTGCTATGTATGCTTGATGCTTGATTCGTATGTGATATAGATGATTGCATGGTGCATGGTTATGAGCTTAGGTTTACATGGGTTGTAATTTATTTAAATAAATTTAAATTGGGCCTGCAAGCCTTGATTTATTTGTAATTTATTTATGTAATAGTTACATAGATAAATTAGGATTATCTTGTAAAATGTACAACATTTGGAGCCACGATGGTTTAGAGCTAAGGTGAACCGAGGTGACACTTGAAGGAAAACCGAGGAGAAGGCATTTAGAAAAATAATGTATCCCTAGGTTCTTTTGTAATAGAAAGGCCATAACCATGTCACGTTTAATTTTATGCTTTTACCTAAATATGTTGATATATATGTTAGAAAAGAATGCAATGTGATACGGTAAAATTAAAAATCCCTCAAAATAAAGATTAAGTCAAAGATAACAAATAAAGATGCCTTCCAATACGACGCATGTGAAAGAGACTTTGTCCGGTATTGTGCTACTTTGGCTCAGTAAAGGCCATACCTACCTTAGGAATTCACATTGCATAAGATAATAGTTATCTCCAAGTGTATTGGGTTAGACTTAACTAAATCAAATTAGGACATTGGCTCAGTCAAACCTAATAAGATTTAGAGGCATAAGTTGGGCTTTAACCCATATGATGAGTTAGAACAAGAGTTGTTCACCCAACTATCCAAGAGTTGCATGAGATGCAATTGACAAGAGTTGTCTACCTAAATAATCTCATTGGATGCATTAGCTCAACTAAAGTCATAATAGGACCAAATATGGATCTTGACCCGCTAGGAAGTCTAGGCGAAAAGGCTTCATGAGTTGATAGTGAGGGCTATTAGCTTGAGGAAAATAGTGGGAGCAATTCATTTAATTAAAAAACCATAATTAAATGATTTTAATCACAACGTTACTTACTTGCATATTTTATGATTGTAGAATTATCATGGCAAACAACAACTTATCCCTTCGTTCTATCCTTAAGAAGGATAACAAGTTGGTTGGGGCAAACTTCTTAGACAGGTATAGAAATTTGAGGATAGTCCTCACTCAGGAAAAAAAGTTATATGTTCTACAGCATGCGATCCCTGCTCAACCCCGATAGAATGCTTCCATTACTGATAAGCAAGCTTATCAAAAGCATTTGGATGATGCCACTTACGTGCAGTGTCTAATGTTAGCTTCTATGAGTTTTGAACTCCAGAAGCAACATGAGAATATGAAACCGTTTGATATGATCGAACATCTCAAGGAAATGTTCCAAGAGCAAGCACGACACGAACATTATGAGGTGTCTAAGGCACTCTTCCAGAGCAAGATGGCTGAGGGAGCTTCGGTGCACACTCATGTACTTAACATGATTAGGTATATTGAGAGGCTGAAAGCATTGGGCTTCACCATGCATAAAGAGTTGTTAGTTGATCTCATCCTCCAATCCTTACCGAATAGCTATAGTTCGTTTGTGTTGCACTACAACATGAACAGTATGGATAAGACATTGGCAGAATTGCTCAACATGTTGAGAACTGTTGAGTAGGACTTGAAGAAGTCATGTCTTACTTCTGTTATGGTGATTGACAAGACCAAATCCAAAGGCAAAGGTAAGCTTAAGGGTAACCCCAAGCCCAAGTGTAACAAGAAGGAAAAGGCTAAGAAGCTCAAGCCATCTGGTGGAGTTGCTAAAACAGGAAAGTGCTTCCATTACGATAAGACTGGTCATTGGAAGCGAAACTGCATTGTGTACCTTGAGGAGTTGAAGAAAAAGAAAGGAAGTGAGACGTCCACCTCAAGTATATATGTGATTAAGATAAATCTGTCTACTTCCTCATCTTGGGTATTAGATACTGGATGTGGTTCTCACATTTGCATGAATGTGAAGGGACTAACAAGGAGTAGAAAACTTGCCAAGGGCAAGGTGGTCCTACGAGTTGGAAATGGAGCAACGGTTGCTGCATTAGTAGTAGGAACATTTAATTTATCGTTGCATTGGGGCTTAATTCTAGAACTTGATAATTGTTATTATGTTCCAGCAATTGTCAAGAATATTATTTTTGTTTCTTGTTTGGACAAGAAAGGTTTTTTCTTTTAAAATAATGAACAAAGAAAGGTTTTTTTCTTTTAAAATAATGAACAATAGTTGTTCAATTTACTTTATTGATATTTTCTATGGCAATGCTTCCATTATGAATGGATTGTATGTTTTAGACTTAGATAATCACATATACATGTTGATTTCAAGAGGTCAAAGGGTAATGAGATTAACCATACAATCCTTTGGCATTGTAGACTTGGTCACATAAACGAGAAACGCATATCTAGGCTCCACAAAGATGGACACTTAGATTTATTTGATTTTGAATCATATGATGTATGCGAATCTTGATTACTTGGTAAAATGACCAAATCCCCGTTTACAGGGACAAGTGAAAGGGCTAGTGGTTTACTAGAGCTCATACATATAGATGTATATGGCCCATTAACCACACAGGCTAGAGGAGGGTTCCGATACTTAATCACATTTACTTATGACTACAGTAGATATGGTTATGTGTATCTAATGAGACACAAGTCAAAATCCTTTGAAAAGTTTAAGGAATTCAAGAATGAAGAACAAAACCAACTAGGTAAGAATATCAAGACACTCTGATCAAATCGCAGTGGAGAGTATTTGAGCTTAGAATTTATAGATCATCTAAAAGAGTGTGGAATAGTTCCACAACTCACTCCATCTGGTACACCTGAATGGAACAGTGTATCTGAGAGGAGGAATCGAACCTTGTTAGACATGGTTCGATACATGATGAGTCTTTTTGACCTCCCTGTCTCCTTTTAGGGTTATGTTTTAGAGACAGCAGCATTCACACTAAATCGTGTTCCTACTAAAGCTGTTGAAAAAACACCACATGAGATGTGGACAGAAAAAAAGCCTAATCTATCTTTTCTAAAGATTTGGGGTTGTGAGGCTTATGTCAAAAGACAAGTCTTAGACAAATTAGGACCCAAATCTGATAAATGCATATTCGTGGGGTATCCTAAAGAGACAAAGGATACTATTTCTATAATCCCATAGAGCACAAAGTGTTTGTGGCTTGGTACGATGTCTTTCTAGAAAAAGACTTCCTTTTTAGAAGAACTAGTGGGAACAAAATAGAGCTCGAAGAGGTTCAAGAACCACAAAATGCCACTGAACTTTTAGTGGAACAGGAGCAAGTCCCACAAGATGTTGTGGAACAAGATATAGCTCCAAAAACACAAACAAGATGTTGTGGAACAAGAAATAGCTCCAGAAACACAAGGCTCGCGTAGGTCTAATAGGATACGTCGAAAGCTTGAGAAGCTTAACTTCTCACCACTCAAAACGACGACGTATTGCTCATGGATAATGATGAGCCTACCACTTACGAAGAAGCAATTACGGGCCCAGATTATGAGAAATGGCTTGAAGAAATGAAATCCAAAATGGACTCCATGTATATAAACCAAGAATGGACCTTGGTTGATCCACCTAAAGGGGTAGAACCCATAGGGTGCAAGTGGGTCTTTAAAAAGAAGATTGACATGGATAGTAACGTGCATACCTATAAAGGCCGATTGGTGGCCAAAGGTTTCAAACAAAGGCATGGTATAGACCATGATGAAACCTTTTCACCAGTTGCAATGCTTAAGTCCATTCAGATTTTGCTTGCTATTGTTGTATACTATGATTATGAGATATGGTAGATGAATGTTAAAACTGCGTTCCTGAATGGAAACTTGTCGAAAGATGTGTATATGACACAACCTGACGGTTTTATCACTCCTAAGAATGCCAAAAAGGTATGCAAGCTTCAGAAAACCATTTATGGATTAAAGCAAGCTTCTCGGAGCTGGAACATTCGTTTTGACGAGACAATAAAAAAGATTGGCTTCATCAAGAACGAAGATGAACTTTGTGTTTACAAAAGGGTTAATGGGATTGCTGTCATATTCCTAGTTATATGTGTATGACATATTACTCATAGGAAATGACATTCTACCCTACAATCTGTCAAAACTTGGCTAGGGAATTGCTTCTCCATGAAAGACTTAGGAGAAGCAGCCTATATCCTTAGAATAAAGATCTATAGAGATAGATCGAGTAGGCTGCTAGGTCTAAGTCAAAGTACATATATTGACAAAGTGTTGAAAAGGTTCAACATGGAAGAATTTAAGAAAGGATTCTTACTTATGTCACATGGCATTTATCGCTCAAATGAGATGTGTCCTAAAACATAAGATGAGAGAGATAAAATGGCTAAGATTCCATATGCTTCAGCTGCTGGATCTTCATGTACACCATGTTATGTACGAGGCTTGATGTCTCACATGCTTTAAGCATGGCGAGCAAGTATCAAGCTAATCCAGGTGAGCATCACTGGGTAGCAGTTAACAACAACCTTAAGTACTTAAGAAGGACTAAGGATGCTTTCTTAATCTATGAAGGAGAGAATGAGCTTGTTGTAAATTGTTACACCGACGCTAGTTTTCAGTCAAATAAGAATGACTTTAAGTCATAATCTGGCTATGTGTTTTGCCTGAATGATGACACTGTAAAGTTGGAAGAGTTCTAAACAAGAGACAATAGCTGATTCTACAATTGAGGCTGAGTATATAGCGGCATTAGATGCAGCTAAGGAAATTGTTTGGATCAAGAAGTTCATTACTGTTCCAATGGTACTTCATTGTGACAACAATGGAGCCATTGCATAAGTTAAGAAACCTCAGTCTCACCAGCGGTCCAAACAGATACTCAGGCTCTTCCATGATCGATTGGTTGTAGTGCAAGTGGGAGAATGTTAGTTGTTAGCTTTAAATTGACAAGTCTTTTGAAATGACAAAATTCAAGTAAGCTTAAAAATGATTTTTCTCTAAGTAAATTTGCTTTGAATGAACTCAATAATAGAATATATTTCAAACAAGTTTTGGATTGTGATTTCAACTGAAAAGTCAGTAAATACTCTTAAGAAAAGTGTTAGAAGTTTTTTGAACTGACTTAGAATCACAAAAACCACAAACTATCTCAAATTGCAGTTAAAGATGTGCAGGAAATTGATTCTGGTTCAAAGGGATCGATCCCCTTGGTAAAGGGATCGATCCCATTTTGACAGTAAGCATGATAAAGCTCCAGGAACAAGTTCTGGATAAAAAGGATCGATCCCTTTGGTGAAGGGATCGATCCCTTTGGACGAGACTATGCAGTAACGGCTAGTTTTTGAGGGTTTCAACGGGAAGAAATGCATTAAATGCTTCACCAACTGTTCTATCCGTTTGGTGGGTTATAAATAGTGACATTTATGAAGTTTGGAGACACAACAAGCATTCCAAAGTATTCAAGCTTCAAGAGAGAATCTGAAATCTGAAAATCTTATTGTAACTCAATTCTGTGAGAGTGTTTTCTGTATTCTTCACCCATCCACTGAAAAAAATCAGATATTCAAAGGGGTGAGCTATCCTTGTAAGGTCTGATATTGTAGAGTGTGGGAATACTACAAGGGTAGAGGATTAGAAGGAGACTTCTAAAGTCCCAAGAGAAATTGTAAGAGGTCTTGCCACACCTTCAAGTGGTTTGTAAGCTTTCTCAAGGAAAAGGTGAATCAAAACCTTGACAAGAAGTTCAAGGAGAGAGGACGTAGGCAAGAGATTGGCCGAACCTCTATAAACCTTGTGTTTGTTTCTCTTTCCCTTACTCTTATTTACTGCATTTGTTTCATTATTGCTTATTTGACTTTGATTGTGCATTAAGAGTTAAGAAAAGTAGAAATAACTAGAAAAACCGATTCACCCCCCCTCTCGGTAGAGCCAACAATTGGTATCAGAGCTTGGGCTCGAGAGTGACTTAGATTAACATCTATCGAGTATAAACGATCACTAATGGCTCAAACTAGTTTGTCTACACCCTTGGTAGGAGAGGGACACTCTACGGTTAGACCTCCACTCTTTAATGGTGAAAACTATGCCTATTGGAAGACTAGAATGATGCTATTTATTCAAGCCAATGATTATGAAGTGTGGAGAATTATTGTTAAAGGTCCTCTTATTCCTATTAAGAAAGTAGATGGGTCGGATGTGCCTAAGAAAGAAGATGAATGGGATACTAATGATATTAGGATGGCACAACTTAATGCTAAAGCAATGCACACACTCTTTTGTGCATTAGGACCAAATGAGTATAATCGAGTGTCACAATGTGAGAATGCTAAACAAGTTTGGGACAACCTAGCTATCACACATGAGGGAACCACACAAGTCAAAGAAACCAAAGTAGGCATGCTCACACAAGACTATGAATTATTTAGAATGAAGAATGATGAATCAATTAGTGACATGTTTACTAGGTTTACTGACATCATAAATGGTCTTAAAGCATTAGGCAAGACATATTCTAATGTAGAAATGGTGAAAAAGATACTCAATAGCTTACCTAAAACATGGGAGGCTAAAGTCACTGCTATTGAGGAATCCAAGGATCCTCATACACTCTCACTAGATGAACTTATGGGATCTCTACTCACCTATGAGATGAAAATCAAGAGAAATCAAGATCCTCCTAAGAAAGTTGGAGTAGCTTTAAAATCCACCACTATTGAGGAATCAAAAGATCATGATGAGAGTGGTGATGATGAGGACCTAGAAATGGCCATGTTTGCTAAGAGGTTTAATAAATTCATGAGGATGAGAACTAGTGGTAACTCTAGGAGACCCCCTAGGAGAGACTTTAATAGAGGAGAAACTAGTAGGAAAGAAAAGGACCAAATTATTTGTTATGAATGCAAAAAACCTGGTCATATTAAATTTGATTGTCCTTTATATAGAAAGCAAAATGAGAAGAAACAAAAGAAGACGGCAATGGTGGCTACTTGGAGTGATAGCGATTGCTCCGATGAGGAGAATGTGGAAGATGAAGTAGCCAACCTTTGTTTCATGGCTTTTGAAGATGAGAAGGTAACTTCTAAC
The DNA here is from genome assembly GCA_031772115.1 of Heritiera littoralis. Lineage (NCBI taxonomy): Eukaryota > Viridiplantae > Streptophyta > Magnoliopsida > Malvales > Malvaceae > Heritiera > Heritiera littoralis. The sequence continues at coordinate 6,058,954 of JAPDPK010000031.1, read as the reverse complement.
TTGTTAGATACACATGAATATACTTTTGATGAATTGCAAGATGCATTTGATGAGTTAGCTAATGAATTTGAATGCATGAATTTAAAATATAAGAAAATGATTTCTAAGTTGAAAAAGGAGAATGAAATGCTTGTGAATGTTAAATTAGAATGTGAAAAGAAATTAGAGAATGCAAATCTAGAAATAGAAGAATTAAATAGAAAGAACATTAATTTACAAAACTCCTTTTCTAGATTTTACATGGGTCAACAAAAACTTGATCAAATGCTAGAGACTCAAAGGGCATTCTTTGATAGAGAAGGGTTAGGTTATAATGCATCCAACAAAGAGACTCATCTCAAAAACTTCCTAGTTAAAGATAGAAAATTTGCTTTGTGTCCATTATGTAACAAACTAGGACATTCTTCACAAGCATGCACCTCTAGGAAGACCATGATAAGAGGAAAAATGGCTGTCAAAATTTGGGTACCTAAACATGTTTTAAATTCAAGTGATGAGTCATTAAAGATGAAATGGATCCCTAAAGGATCTAAAATTATAAGTACTAACTCTCAAGGACCCAAGAAAATTTGGGTACCTAAAATGAAAGCTTGATGTGTTTGTAGGAGAAAGAGTATTGCTACAAGGCTAAGTCCAAGGAGCATTGGTACCTTGATAGTGGATGCTCAAGACACATGACGGGTGACAAGAGTCAATTCAAGTTCCTAAAGCATAAAAGTGGTGGAGAAGTCACATTTGGAGACAACTCCAAAGGACAAATTGAAGGAATTGGCTCCATTGGTAACTCTTCCTCAACTATTGAAAATGTTTTGTATGTTAGAGGCTTAAAGCATAACTTGCTTAGTATTAGTCAATTGTGTGATAAGGGATTTAAAGTTATGTTTGTTGATTTATGTTGCAATGTTGTTAATGTCAAATCTAATCAAATTGTGTTTATTGGACATAGACAAGGAAATATTTATATTGTGGATTTAAATGAACTTAATAGCAAAAATGTATGCTTTATGGCTACTAGAGAAGATGAACCTTGGTTATGGCATAGAAGACTAGGCCATGCTAGCATGCATGTTTTGTCTAAGTTAGCCAAAAGAGACCTAGTTGTAGGATTACCTAAGCTTCAATTTGAAAATGATAAAGTTTGTGAAGCATGTGTAAGAGGAAAACACAAAAGAAATTCATTTAAATCTAAGAAGTGTGTCACTACCTCTAGATCACTTCAACTTCTTCACTTAGATCTCTTTGGACCAACTAGGACAACTAGTTTAGGAGGTAAACACTATGGATTTGTGATAGTTGATGATTACACTAGGTTTACTTGGGTGTTCTTTTTAAGTGTTAAAAATGAGGCCTTAGATAAATTCATTGTTTTCTCAAAACTTGTTCAAAATGAAAAGGGTTATTCTATTTCAAGTATTAGGAGTGACCATGGAAAAGAATTTGAAAATATTGGTTTTGATATATTTTGCAATGAAAATGGCATTAACCATAATTTTTCAGCTCCTAGAACTCCTCAACAAAATGGGGTAGTTGAAAGGAGAAATAGAACCTTAGAAGAAATGGCTAGAACCATGCTTTGTGAAAACAACTTACCTAAATATTTTTGGGCTGAAGCAATAAACACCTCTTGCTATGTTATAAATAGAGCTATGGTGAGGCCTATTTTAAAGAAAACTCCCTATGAGATTTATAAAGGAAAAAGGCCTAACATAAGTTATTTTCACCCATTTGGATGTAAATGTTTTGTTTTGAACAATGGTAAAGATAACCTAGGAAAATTTGATGCTAAAAGTGATGAAGGTATTTTTCTTGGTTATTCTTTAAATTCTAAGGCTTATAGAGTTTTTAATAAAAGAACACTTGTTGTAGAAGAGTCAATACATGTAATCTTTGACGAATCAAATATCACTAGTAGAACCAATCTTGATGATGAAGTAGAGATCTTTGATGAACCTATAGTTGATCCATCTCAAGATAAGGATGTTAGGGAACACTTAGAAGATCTTACTATTAACAAAGATGAGGAGTCCATGGAACAAGAAATGATTGAGAAGGAATCTAGGTGTCCTAGAGAACTTGGATATGTGAAAGATAATGATATTGTTGGAGATCCTACCATTGGAGTTAGGACTAGGTCAACCTATAGAAACATATGTCAACATGTTGCCTTTGTGTCACAATTTGAGCCAAAGAAAGTGGATGAGGCCTTGAATGATGAAAATTGGATTATGGCCATGCAAGAAGAATTAAATCAATTTGAAAGAAGCAAAGTGTGGACATTAGTAAAAAGACCTAAAGATTATCCCATCATTGGAACCAAATGGATATTCAAGAATAAGATGGATGAAAATAGCATTATTGTTAGAAATAAGGCTAGGTTAGTAGCTCAAGGCTATAGACAAGAAGAAGGGATTGACTATGATGAAACCTATGCTCCGGTAGCTAGATTAGAAGCCATTAGGATGCTACTTGCATTTGCATGTTATAAGGACTTTAAGTTATATCAAATGGATGTAAAAAGTGCTTTTCTAAATGGTTATATAAATGAAGAGGTTTATGTTGAGCAACCTCCCGGTTTCGAAAATCCAAAACTTCCTAACCATGTTTTCAAACTTTCAAAAGCCTTATATGGATTAAAACAAGCTCCTAGAGCTTGGTATGAAAGACTTTCAAAGTTTTTAATCGAAAAAGGTTTTACAAGAGGAAAGGTAGACACACCATTGTTTATTCAATCTAAGGGTCATGACTTATTGGTAGTTCAAATTTATGTAGATGATATCATTTTTGGTTCTACAAATGAGTCATTGTGCAAAAATTTTTCAAAGCTAATGCAAGGTGAATTTGAAATGAGTATGATGGGAGAATTGACCTTCTTTCTAGGACTTCAAGTTAAACAATGTAAAGAAGGTATTTTCATAAATCAAGCTAAGTACACTAAAGATCTGCTCAAAAGATTTGGAATGGATGAATCTAAACCTTTTTCTTCGCCTATGAGCACAAACATTAAGCTTGATAAGGATGAAGGAGGAAAATGTGTAGACACTAAACTATATAGGTCTATGATTGGCTCATTGCTATATTTAACTGCTAGTAGACCCGATATAATGTTTAGTGTATGCTTGTGTGCTAGATTTCAGTCATCCCCTAGAGAATCACACCTACAAGCAGTAAAAAGAATACTTAGATACCTCAAAGACACATCTTCCTTAGGACTTTGGTATCCTAAAGATTCTACACTTGACCTCCATGCCTATTCCGATGCGGATTTTGGTGGATGCAAAGTGGATAGGAAAAGCACATCGGGAACATGCCAATTCTTAGGAAGTAGACTCATTTCATGGTTTTCTAAGAAACAAAATAGTGTAGCTCAATCCACAACCGAGGCTGAATATATAGCTTCCGGAAGTTGCTGTGCTCAAGTGTTATGGATTAAGCAACAAATGAGAGACTATGGAATAGAAATGAACCAAGTTCCCATTAGGTGTGATAACACTAGTGCCATCAATCTTACAAAAAATCCCATCCAACACTCTAGAACCAAGCACATTGAGATTAGACATCATTTTATACGAGATCATGTGCAAAAAGGGGACATAATTCTAGAGTATGTGGACACCTTGCACCAATTAGCTGATATCTTCACAAAACCCTTGGACAAGGAGAGATTTTGTACTCTTAGAGGTGAATTAGGCATAATGAATGCTCCTTGAAGTGATTTGATGTTGCATGACTGTCTTAAGTTGGTTTGATATGATTGCAAGAAAGAAATTTGGAAAATATCATTTCCACTTGCAATTCATAACTTCAACTTGCCATGTTACTGTTCATGATCTTAGACATTGATGTTGAATTGTTGAAATTTGTGTGTTTTACTCATCATTAGCCAACAATTCACTTTCTGATGCTTAAGACAGGCTCACAATCATGTTCACTTGGCTTTCAAAGCTGTTCAGCATATTCTCAACATTTTTCTGCAATTTTTTGCATTTTCCTGCACTTTTTCTGAAGTTTTTCAACCTCATTCATGCATCTCAAGTGGAAACAATCAGATTTTGAGTTTACAATGGTCCAAATGCATACGTTTCATAGTGTTCAAATCATTTTTATGCATCACGAATGAGGCAAGTGACTACGGAATCAATACTTCTACAAATTAGATTGCTTCCGGGTCATTGAGGCCTAAAATTCTGGGTTTTGAATATGAGGGATCGATCCCTCTTGCCATGGGATCGATCCGTTTGTTCCAGAATAGGCAAGAATGCACACTGCCAAAAAGGGATCGATCCCATCCTTAAAGGGATCGATCCCTTCGATCAAACCCTCGCTCGCACGCTTGTTGAAAGGTCGGGATTTCACTCATTCTCATTATTCTTCTTCCCCATCATCCGTAAGCCTTCCACCTTCTCCATTCCTCCTCCCACAACCTTCATGATCTCACTCATTTCTACACCAAATTGCTTCATTCCTTCACCAATCTTCCTCATTTCCTTCTCTTTTTCATTTCCCCTCCTCATTTCTGACACAATCTTTTCTTTTCTTCTCTTCCTTCTTCCTCCACACCATGGTTACTATTCACCCAACATGTCAATTGTAAGTTTTTCTTACATTTTTCATTCCATTTTTCTTGCATTTCTAGTCTTTTGCATCATGTCTTGTTTACCCATTTGCATATCTTGCCTTACTTTCCTCTTCATCTAGGTTTTCACTTCATTTGGCACTGGTCTTTTCCAAGGATTTTCCTTAGCCTAGTTGTAGTTATTCATAAGAAATTCCTTATCCTAATTGTTAATTGCTTATTGGGTTGTGGCTCTCAGCTGATTGATTCGATCATATTGCTCACACACATTCCCCACAGTTCCCCAAACCTGTGCCCATCACCTGCTCGACAAAATGCCTCTTTGAATTTTCCCTTATCATTCTTTCTTCACATGGCTCCCAAAGTCAAACATGCTGCCCCTCGAAAAAGATCACATCCCTCCTCTTCCTCCGCCTCTGTTCCAACCGCCTTTAATCGCTGCTTTCGGAATGCGGACGAGAAAAAACGTTACCATACCCTCTTTGCCCATATGCGCGTCAAGCACTGCCGCCCAATTGACTTCGGTTTTTTGGAGTCAATTCACTTTCCCTACTTGGCCAAATTTGAAGCCTTCCATTGGACATACTTTCTCCAAATCAACACTCCGGTTCCTATGAGCATCATTCGAGCTTTCTTTTCCAATGCCAAAGTTATTTATTCGCCTAATAACCCATGTAAGGCAGTGGGAATTCAATCATTTGTTATGGGTCGGGATGTTGAAATCACTAAAGATTCCCTTTCCCATGCCTTTCGAATTCCGGAGCATGGACTTGCACGTGAAAATGTCAACGTCCCCTTAGAATTCAATATCGTCAATGATCGTGCGGGTGACCTTCCTGTCTTTGCTCGTCTTCTCCACATCATCATCTCTTGGAATCTTCGCCCACTTGGCACCAAATATTCCCAACTCCGGAGACTTGATCGGTTTTGGCTTCATCACATTCACTCACCTGATGGCGATCGACCGGATCTTCTCCATTTCATTCTCCACGATTGGATCAAGATTGCTCTTGGCAAAGTTCAGACAATTGTCTTCCCCCAACACCTTGCCTTCTACCTCCTCGACTACGGTATCGACTGTTCGTGTGAGCCTGGCGTCCTTTCAGAGGCAGGCCACACCATCAACCTTGCTACTTTGCATAATCTTGGATGGTACTCTCGTGAGCAAGGTGATACCATCGTTTGGGAAAAGGCCCATGGTGCTCCAGCATCTCCCCAACATGATCCGGACGAAGGCGGTGATGAAGGCGACGACGAAGAGACAGCTCCTGCCGCAGCCACATCCTCAGCCCCATCCGCCTCGACCTCGGTCTCTCTTGACCAGATCATGCTATCGCTTCAAAACCTCCAGGCCACTGTTACTCAACGCTTTGATCATGTCGACGCTCGCCTTGACACCATAGAGGCTACACAGGCAGCCTTATTTGATGAAGTCCAAGACATTCGCATGCAGCATGAGGACTTCGTGGATCAGTATCATCAGACATTTTCCAGGCGTTGATTTTGTTCTTTGTGTGTAGGGTGTGCATTTACCTTATTCTGCTTAGATGTTTGAACCTCTGTGCTATGTTTGTTGACCTTCACTGTCAGAATTTATCTTTGTCTGTGTAAACTTTATTAGATGTTTGAACCTCTGTGATATGGCCTGCTATATACTTCTGGTTATTTTCTCATTCTGTCATGGTTTGTTTATGATCTTCAATATATCTCATTGCCCTCTTGCTTTACATTGACTAACCAATTCTCCATGATTCTTATTATCGTTGAGGGGGAGTATATCATTTTTTTTTGCTATGACAAAAAGGGGGAGAATTAATGTGATAAATTAATCTTGGTACTTAAAAAGGGAAGCTAACTTTGAGGGGGAGCAAATATTAAGGGGGAGCATTATTTTCAAAAATTTAAGCAATCCCATTTTCTAAGCAAATTTACCTTAAGTTTTGTCATATCAAAAAGGGGGAGATTGTTAGCTTTAAATTGACAAGTCTTTTGAAATGACAAAATTCAAGTAAGCTTAAAAATGATTTTTCTCTAAGTAAATTTGCTTTGAATGAACTCAATAATAGAATATATTTCAAACAAGTTTTGGATTGTGATTTCAACTGAAAAGTCAGTAAATACTCTTAAGAAAAGTGTTAGAAGTTTTTTGAACTGACTTAGAATCACAAAAACCACAAACTATCTCAAATTGCAGTTAAAGATGTGCAGGAAATTGATTCTGGTTCAAAGGGATCGATCCCCTTGGTAAAGGGATCGATCCCATTTTGACAGTAAGCATGATAAAGCTCCAGGAACAAGTTCTGGATAAAAAGGATCGATCCCTTTGGTGAAGGGATCGATCCCTTTGGACGAGACTATGCAGTAACGGCTAGTTTTTGAGGGTTTCAACGGGAAGAAATGCATTAAATGCTTCACCAACTGTTCTATCCGTTTGGTGGGTTATAAATAGTGACATTTATGAAGTTTGGAGACACAACAAGCATTCCAAAGTATTCAAGCTTCAAGAGAGAATCTGAAATCTGAAAATCTTATTGTAACTCAATTCTGTGAGAGTGTTTTCTGTATTCTTCACCCATCCACTGAAAAAAATCAGATATTCAAAGGGGTGAGCTATCCTTGTAAGGTCTGATATTGTAGAGTGTGGGAATACTACAAGGGTAGAGGATTAGAAGGAGACTTCTAAAGTCCCAAGAGAAATTGTAAGAGGTCTTGCCACACCTTCAAGTGGTTTGTAAGCTTTCTCAAGGAAGAGGTGAATCAAAACCTTGACAAGAAGTTCAATGAGAGAGGACGTAGGCAAGAGATTGGCCGAACCTCTATAAACCTTGTGTTTGTTTCTCTTTCCCTTACTCTTATTTACTGCATTTGTTTCATTATTGCTTATTTGACTTTGATTGTGCATTAAGAGTTAAGAAAAGTAGAAATAACTAGAAAAACCGATTCACCCCCCTCTCGGTAGAGCCAACATTAGTGTATGCATTATGAGCCAATCAGATTTGGACTTGTATTACACTTATGACATTATGATTGTTTATGTTATTTAATAATACATGGCAGTTATTTATGATTATTGACTATATTTAATTTGATCAAGTCATAATCAAATGAAAAAGTCCCTAGAATAGTGGATCCGTATAAAGGAATCAAAGTGGTGACTTTGATAATGAGATCCTTATGATACAAAGAATACTATTCTTAAATATCCTTAGTCGTAGTATCACTAAGAAGGGACATTAGTGATACTGTAAGACGAACATTGTTAGATTCCTTTGGGTGACTGATCTTATAAGTTAATGATATCAAGATCAACACATGGGTGATCATTGTGAATGAATGCACTGGATTGACCCATCTTGAGAACTCTATGTAGATCATTACTTTGAGTGTCATTATGTTCTCAAATAGCAATGGTATATGTGATCCTTAGACTTGAGATCACCATGGTATCCTATGTGTGGATTGGTGTACTTTGATGCTGGTAAACGTAGCTCAATGAAGGTTGCAAGTAAGACAGTAATTGGGTACATCATGAATCATATGAGGTTTGTGAGTGATCAAGATAGGATTTGTCCCTCTTGGTAACAAGAGTCTATATCTCAAGGCCTCTCAATAGAGATTAATGATTGAAAATCTGTGGCCACAGTACAAATGAGATTTAAGATGAGATCTTGAATTCATTTGATTAAATCATTTTTCTTGAGATTGAGAAATAGTGTAGTTGAACTTTAATAGAGATGACACATTCCATACTCTATGTTCAACTGAGATATTAGATGACGAAAAGATCGAATTATACAGTAATTGCTAATTGAAAGGTTGTCGTCAACTCATGGACATTTTCATTACTTGGGTAAGCATGATGCATTGCTAGAAGCCAATCTTGGCTTGTGATTTATGAATGAGATTCTGAATCACTGCCAACGTAATGGAAACCTAAAGGGTCACACACAATAAGAGTATGACCAAAACAAGGTAATTGGAGTTGGATCCAGGTGATGAATCCTAGTACAAGTAGGATTCCTAGTGAGACTAGAATCATGTTCCAACTAGAATTCGGGATTTAATTAATAGTAATTTTAGCCCGAGATTACCAAAAGGTATTTTGGTCTTTTCAATTATAATGAGATTATAATTATGAATTATTAATTTAATAATTCATGGGCAGACTAAATTATTAATCCAAATGCATAACCAATTGGTTATAGTGCAAGTGGGAGATTGTTAGAGTATGCCCTACAATCAATTGGATTTGGATTAAGTAATTTTAAAAGGCCCAAAAGACCCAATTTAGCTGGACTAAGGCTAAGTCCTTTTTAGGATTTTGTTAAGAGGCACTATAAAAAAAACATTAAGTCTAAAAGTTAGATAGAGTATTTTCAATAGCCGTTCTGCCTCTTAGAGCTAGCACTCTTAGAAAACAATTCCCTTCCTCCTCCTTTTGCTGCTGATCACTTCTTGTCTCAAGCAAAGATCTTGTTTTGCGTCCTACTCGTGTGGATACCGTTAGAGGGCTTCTCTCAGCTAGGAGTCTTGAGTTAACAATAAATCGAGAGCTATTCGTGGGCTGCCATATTCAAAAGTTGAACATTCCTACACGAGTCACACCAAAAGGTTAGATTCTATCCTGAAAACAATCTTGTTGCATGATCTTGGTGATTTTGGTTTTGTTGTTTTGCTAATCCGTTGCTTATTTTCGTGTATGACATGAAAAACCGAGACAACAAAACCCTACACAAAGAGTTGTCGCAAGGAGTATGAAGTATAAGTTCCATCATCTCAGCTATATTAGCTCAAAGAGTCAAGGCATAAGGCATTGCATGCATGAGGAGTGCTTGTATATTTTAAGATAGCAAGAATTACCGGTCAATGATGTAACTCATTGCAAGAGTTTATACATTTTATGTAGTCTATAGTATGTCTATATTTTTTGGTAAAATTATATAAAAGTAAAATTTCATAATTTTAAAGAAAGCTTTTTATGATAATCACTTTCACTGACCTAAATATGAATCTATGACTTTCAAAGTCTCTTGTAATTTTCAACAATATGACATTTATACATCAGATATCAATTTTTTTCCCTCATCAATGTCATTTTGGGAATATGACTTATATATGAGCCGTGCTTGACCCGAATGGTACCTGATCTTCCTGTGTGATTTAAGGATATGCACTACTCCTCCTCTAACCATTGACCAATTTATTGCAAATTCACATTCTTAACATTCGGACCAACAGATTTATCGATTGTGAGTGACGCTTCACCAACAACAAGGAGCTAGTGGTTGTCAGCTAAGACTGCAGCTAGCACGGGCAGGCGAAAGCTCCATCCGTACGTATTTCACACAAAACTAACTCATTGTCAATTGCTCGATATCGATAAATATATAATCAATGCACGCATTCCTTTCGATTTAGATTTTACATCTGAAATTATGGATCCAAACAAAAGTGACAGTTTAAATTTGAAAACTTTATCATAGATATATTTTAATTTTGAGATTTAGAAAAAGATTAAATTAGCTGACAATGCAATAATGCATACACATTGGATTAGATATTTACTTGTAAGCAGCTAGATGAGTAGTAATGTGAAGATTTAAAAGAAGAATGGCAGGACAATTGGCATGGAAATGGAAGGTAACGGTGATGGCGCAGTGACGGATATTGAATGAAAAGTATTAAAGACGAAACTCCATGTCATGAGGAAGCAGAGGAGAGGGGGATGGGTGGCGTGAACGCATTCAAAAGTGGACAAATAGTGCACGGGATCATTAAAAAGTATGCCCTCTTCCTTCCCACTTGCGCCCCAACTTGCAAAGAAACCGTCACATTCAAACATCCCAGCCTATGAGAGAGAGCGCAAGTTGCACTTCTTTTAACAGACAGACAGAAAGAAAATGGAAATCAATTTGCAACTTGCATCTTTCTTTTCTTTCCTTTTAACAGCTAGTTGAGTTATCAAAGTCAAGTTGCAGAGGCAGCTGTTGGATTCCCTTCACGTTATTAATATTTTAATTCAACATGCTTCTGCCCAATGCAGTACCCGAACGGAAAATTGCTACCCGCCCATAAGTTTTCTTCTTTAACTTCAGCCCATTGCTCAGATTTATTTTTGTTTGCTTGCTTCTCAATGTATGTCTACTAGTGTATGTTACCACATCTTTGGATTATCATCCTTTTCTGCTCCTGCCTGTAAAAGGGAATGCTCATCTGAATTGACACATGTTAGGCATCTTTCACCAACTTTTTACCACGGAAAATCATCCCATTTATCAAATCAGATTCAGAGGATAGAATTTTTATACCCCAGGCCCAGACCCAGACCCAGAATCAGATTAATGCCAGCAAGGAGTAATTAAACCGCGGTTTTGCTGGATCTTCTGCAATGCGCCGGTTTGCACCGTCAAACTGAAAACGATGTGAACCGCACGAGTGCTAACTTATGCCCTTCGAAAATTTATGTTCTTTTCTGCCCATTAACTGCCAACGTGCGCCCCATTTTCCGTCATTCTCCATCCCTTAATTATTTTACAGAAGAGAAAAAAAAAAAAAGAAAAGAAATGCAGCTATTTACCTCGGGCAATTTGCAGGATATCCCAAGTTTTTGCCTTAACTCCCATTCTATTGTTCTCCATAGAATTTCTAGAGCTTGCCTTTTGCTCCAATTTCTAGTGAATCAAAATAAATCATGTGCATGTAACCATCTTGGCGAATTTACATTGAGCAAATCACATGCCCCTCGTGGTCGTGCTAGGTATTTGGTCTTTTTAACTAAGACCGGCCCTTTCCGACTCTAAAACTTCTAGCCCCCCTCCCAAAAAAAATAAACATTTTTTTTGGTGCCGAAACTGGATGATAGACTGCTGGTGCGGTGGCCATTGGCAAAAACGCCCCATCTTCTGGAAAAAAAATTTCATGACCTTCTTTTCACACATGGAAACTTGCTATTAAAACTTTATTCAAACCAACACTACCATTTGATTGATCTCTCTTGCTGTCTAACGCAGCACCGTACCATCTTTTACGTTATCCCATTTATTATAAGCCTAATAATAATAATACTGTCTCCCCAAATTGCTGCATCCATTACATTCAAACTTAAATACTTAAAACTCTCTCTTGTTTTTTATTCTAAAGTCTAATTTTATAAAATTATTTACAAGTCGGAGAGAACAGTCGGCAGTAATGTGGCAGGATAACAGTGGAGGCTCATATACTTTTATAATTAACAATGAAGTGGTGTGTGTATTTATTAATAGTATTTCCTTTTCTGGTGAACTTATTAATAGTATTTCACAGATTAACAAAACAAAAGAGGCTGATCATCAGGTGAATCGATAAACATGAACTTGGCAGTGATGAGATGTTCCATCGGTAACCCAACATCGGACACTCACAAAAACGACGGCGTAGCACCAAACACTCTTTTTTACTAAACACATGCAGGAGAGAGAGAGAGAGAGAAAGGAGGTTAAATCTATTCTGATAGGTTAAATCTATTCTGATAAAGAGTTTCGCTCACGAAAATGGATTCTTTTAGTTGTTTGCTATTTGCGCCTGGCTAGATTCTCCGCGATCTGAGCCAGTGACTGCAAGTTGCATCGAACAATGGTGCCCACGAACCCACAGGTGTCATCTTTGGTGTTCCCCGGCGGTACGTCCACCACGTACGATTCCACCACTACCGTTCCGTTCCCAGCTGTCGTAGGGTGGAGGGTCGTCACCGACCTGTAGTTGGCTAGTCGATGGTCTCCACCGACGACGCTGAAGCTGATAACATGACTTTCGTCGTCAAGGATCTCGAGACGTTCGGTGCTCCGGGCGGCGGGGAGGCCTGAGATGACGTTGACTTCACGGAGGGTACCAACTTCACCGTCCCCAACGATGACGTGACAGCTCTTGACGAAGTGCTTGTAAGCCTGGGGGTTATCGAAGCGGCGGACGACGGACCATACGGTGGAGACGGGGGCGGCAATCTGCTGAACGACGGCTGAGCAGCACTGGTTGGCGCCAACGGGGTGAGTGTGGCGTCGAGCAACGCTGTCAGGGACCGGCATGGTGCATGTTAAAGGATACCGCTTTTGGCAAAGCATTGGGGAATTATCAACTGTTTCTGTAGTGGTTGTGGTGGTGGAGTTGGTGTTGGGCATGTTATTGTTGATTCTATGGAGCAAAAGGGATGACTCCGGAGGATTCGCAGGCATTTTTATTGTGTTGGTTTGTTGGTGTTGATAGTATTATTTAGCGTACAAAGAACAAGAGAGAGTATATTTATATCGGTGGAGTGGAGAGAGAAGGAGCGATGGGGAAGGTGAGTTGGGGTTAGTCGCTTTCCAACTCGGAAGAGGAGGTTTCTCCAGTGGGTGATGCTACGACCTACGAGCAGAGAAATAGAGAGGGATCGAGGTGGGTGGGTTCAGCCGTTCATGGTTGGATTTTCAAAGGAAGAAGAGACTTTAATGAAAAGTTCATGCCATGCGGGGTAAATCAAATAGGCCTAGTTGCTCCTCCTCAACTTACCAATTTCTCCCTATGTTTGAATGCTTTGCTAGTGTACCAAATTACCCCAATTTTTCCTTTCCTTTTTTTTTTATTTTTATTTTTACAAGCTCTATTTACCCTTTCAACTCCTTTACTCCCTTTCTCATTCTTTTTTATTTTTAAAAACGTCCGAGGTGAGATCCGCAAAAGGAATTCATTAAGTAGGGTAGCTAGTTAATACAAAAGGAGCAACGAGAGCTCGTAATTTAATACAATGATACAAAAGTGCAATGTAAAGCATTGAATTAAACATTAATAACAATTTTGCTTTTATGAAAGAAGATAAGATTAGGAAGTGACTAGTCTGAATCACTACTTTTTCTGTCTAATGTGTTTAATGCGGGTAAAGATTTAAAATTCGAAATTAAAATTTCAACCGACGTGTTAATGAAAGATGTACCACCATAGATGCATTTGAAATTACTAATACTAATTGAGGGAATATAAGATGAAATCAATCCATTTCCCAACCTTACAAACATGTCCAAGCTAGCTTTAGTAGGAGATGGATAAAATGTAATTAAATATTGAAAGAGATACAAAATGTTTTATATGGTCCATTACCAATTGAAAATTTTCCAACTGTTTAACCCACATCTTACTTCGGAGAAGTGAGCTACAAGAAAAAAGGCCGGCCGAAAAATAATGATGGTTTGCACTTGGCAGAGAAGGTCATCGTTGTCAATTCAGAGTTCCAGATTTCGTAAATGTAGAGGAAAGAGAAGGTCAACAGCTATGGTGATTTGAAAAATAGAAAGTTGGCAAATAGACGATCAACTTGGCCGATGGATAAGATAAGCATTCAAACTGACTCAGGTGCAGTGCGCAGACCGCACAAAAACACATTTTAAAGAAACAAGAAAAAATAAATAAATAAACACAAACGGCGAAAATTCTTCCCATTCTCTCAGCTCTCAGCCTATTATTTACGCAAAAAATTGAATTTTTTATTTTAATTTATAAGAATTAAGCAAGTAGCAGGAAAAGAAGCAGCAGCTACCTACGTTCACTCTTTCCATGCCCTTCCAAAGCAGCCGTGTTCGTTTTACCATTCCTTTCACTTTTGCTGCTTTAACGTGATTCTTTAATTTCTTCTGTCTTGTCCTTAACCAGTACGTAGAAACAAACACTTGGACCCTTGCTACGCTGCATTAAACAAAATGTTATAAAAATATAAATTAAGAAGAACCAGTTGGGGGGCCTTTAGCACATGATCATCAGGTAGTGAGGTACGAATCATGCGGGAGACTGGGCTGGGGCCGGTCAGACCTGGGATCAAATTGTGTTGTTCGGTATGATTGGTTGAGTTGGACCTTTTGATTCATCCAATTGGATACTCATCCATGACTGTGCGCATGAGCTCCCCATGTTCATATTGTAATACTAATCTTTTTTAAGTTTTTGTTGATCTCTTCCCCACCCAAAAGGCCACAACTTGGGTTTCTTTCATATTTTTCTTTCTTCTAGATCGATTCCTCTCTTTATCTTCCAAACAATTCCCTCATATCACCAGCTTTCCCTTCACTCGACTTTTAAAACAAAACTGATTAACTGACCATTTCAAGTCCCATTTATTTATGGTCAAAACTCTTCGATAAATGTGCTCCATCCTCAGTTATGCCTCCACACAGCTTATCTCCTTAATACCCAGCACTCAGTCAGACTTTCCCTTTAATCAAACAGATGGACCCTTTGTGGCAGATAACAAAATTTATGTACTTTTGAGAGTTGTCAATGTCAACGTCAGTTCATTTTTATAAATTATAATTTTATTATTATTTCATTTTTATTATTTATTATTTATTATTTTTAAATAACTTTTTTAAAAATTATTTTATGTAAAATATTTATTTTTTTAATGTCAAAAAAATATATTATAAACATTTCATGAATAGCAAATGGTTAGATTAATAGATTTTTTAATAACAATTCAAAAGAACAATTTTTTATAATGTTAATTTTATAATTTTAGATCAAAATATTTATTTCTTAAAGTAATAGTTTAAAATTGAATTATGATAAAATCTTGAATACTTTAGTGAAATTTACCAAAAAATGAAAACCAAAGGTTATCATCCTTTGAATTTCTAGCATAATTTATGAATTGTGAGTATTGAAACAATGGACGTGACCAAAATAAAGCATGAAACACGAAGGGAACAGAAAGAAAGACATACACAAACAACCAGTTTCTTCAAATCAAGTCAAAGGATCGATGAAGGATGAGATAACCCTTTCTTAAATTCCCAAATAGAATTATTATGATGATTAAAGAAAGCTAATGTCTATGATTTCTCTCCATTTGTGTAATAGATAAAGAACATTTCCTTGTTCGCTATTGCCATCACTTAAGTTGGGTGCATAAAATATATATATATATAATTAATAAATTAATTAAAACTTAACGTTAATTTGAGTGGATTGATTTTGTAATTACAAGTGATTAAATGATTTTTGTAAAAATTAATAATGGGCGTATTTATAATTCATTTAATTATCCTTGGTTCAATGTTTAATGACATAAAGGATTAATGATGCAAACAGACCTCTTTTCTGAGTATACAAGCATGAAATGCATTGATCTAAACAGCTAAAATAAATCCATACCACATCAACAATCTTGCTAAGCCGTAGTCGATTTACATAACATTATATGTACCCACAAAAAATAAATAAAAATATTAAAAGTTTTTAAATTATTTTATTTTTATTTAAGCTTTTATATTTTTTTTGTATTCATATAAGTGGTTTTTTATTTGCAATTAAATAAAATTTTTTAAAAAAATGATTTTATGTTAAAGATTGATTTTGGGATAGTTTATGAGTGTATTTGGATATAAATTAAAAATTAAGAATTTATTTAACGATTTATATATTATACACTGATAGTATATAATTTCTATACACTATTAATGCACAATAGATTAACACATCATCAATAAATCTTCATGAGAAAATTGAAAAAAAAAATATCTATATTTATTTTTAAGGACTTGACATATTTTTAATTTGTTTACTGATGAGACGTCAACTTTTGATGGTATAAATGTATCTAAACTATAAAAATGATTTATCTACATAAAATGATAAAGTTTAAAGTTTTTTTTTAAAATCTTTTTTTTTTCATTTTATATAAAATATTGTAAGTTAATTTGTTAAATAATTAATTTTTTCGAAGAATTTAAAATATAATATATAAATAAATACAAGAAACAATAGAAGTGATTCTTTATATATATATATATATATATATATATATATATATATATATATATATAATTTTTATTTTTTCTATATTTGAACTTAAATATGTAATGTAGAGTTTCACTCAAAAGATGCCATTAATTTTATAAGAATTTTTAACATTTTTTAGTCGAAATCCTCAAGTATCTGAAGACCACTTTGAGTCCTGATTAATCCAGAGTCGAATTATAGTTGGACTTGTTACAAGAGAGCTCTCTCAATGCTGTTTTCTCTATTCAGAAGGTTCGAACTCGTTACTTTACTTAAGGGGCACCAAGCTCCATCCACTTGACCCAATAAACATTGGTAAGAATTTTTAATATTTGATGTACTGACATTGTATGGCTTTTGTATACTATCGATCAATCACGAGTTGCTACTTCATGAATGAACAAAATTAATGATTTATATCATCATAAGTTGCTACTTCATGAAGGAACAAAATTATAGATTTATATATTTTTTTTAGTTACAAGAGGAATATTAAATAACTGGGGATGAGAGTGCTTAGATTCGAACCCAAGACTTACAATATGTCACAACTCATCCTTAACCACTAGGCCAAGTGGTTGTTGGCAATTAAAGATTTATATACTATGTATATGTAGACACCTAATTTTGTCCGAGCAATTTCAGATAAAATTAAAAAAAATAAATAAAGTCAATTCTTTTATGCAAACCCTCTAACCCTAATATTTCATTCAAACCTTGAAATCCCATGCAAAATCTTAAATAATTCCATGCAAACCTTTAACCTCTTCATATCTAAATCCCACACAAGTACGAGGGAATCTCAAAATTAATTGACAAATAAAAAGAGTTGACCAAGAAGATTTATTTAAAACAAAAACAAAGAAAAGGAAAGAAATAAATTAAAAGTGTGAAACCAATAAAAAAGGGAAAAGAAAATCAAGACTGAATCACAAAAAAATCAAATAATAAAAATTTGCATAATGGCAGCCATATTTTAAGAACATAAATGGCGGAACTTTGTCTCTTTCCCCTATTCATGCTCAGGAATGACTATAAAAGCACAAGAGACACATAAAGAAAACACACGACTTTTACACAAAAAAAGGGATTTTACAGCCTCTTTCACTTGCAACATCGTCATTGCCTCCTTCTCGTGGTGCTCCCCATCACCACCTTCAATCACCATTCCCAGCCCCCTGCTGCAGTGCTTGCATCGTGCCCATGTTTCCAGCGCACCACCTTGCACTGCATCACCACTTTTGCAACTCCCTTGCTGCCTTTGCTACTGCCTCATCCCGTTTAGCCACCATCACCTTCAAGCCCTGTACGCTGCTCCCTGTTCAAGCCCTTTTGTTGCACTTCGCCTCCACTGATCGCTCCTACACCATTCACAGTTCCAGCCTTGCACGCTTCTATGTTGTCCCTGTCCGAACCCACTGCTGGCTACAAGTTTCTACTGCTGCGTTGCTAGCCTGCAGTGTCGCCCATCTGTTGCGATTGTGGAGTTGCTATAGACTTTTCTTTGTTGAAAAGTACAAACAGAAACGTGAACAAAAGCATATAAAAAAAGAGCCTTGTTAGTCGGGTTTTGCAACTGAGTGCAACTTTTAAGGTATGCATATTATTTCACTTGTTGTTTTATTTTATTTTAGAGAGCCAGTGGATGCGCATGCACGTGAGGTGTGTGTTGAAGGAACAAACAATTATTTTATCAAAATTAACATTCCTAAGGCAAACATAGTGTAGACACCTTATTTTGTCCAGGTTCTTAATTTGAAAAAATAATTAATTGGATTGGGTGACATTGTATTTTAATTTAATTTTAACAATTTAGAATTAGGCTAGAATTAAATTAAAATTTTTTAGATTTAGAATTAACATTAATTAGGAAATTAAAATTAAAATAGGATTTAGGAATACTAAAAAAAAAGTAAAAAAGAGAAAGGATAAGAAAATAGAATAAATTAATTTTAGGATAGGATAATTAGATTTTTTAGGATAATTATTTGGATTAATATTAAATTTGATAGAGTTAGAATTAGGATTAACATAAGAATTAAATAGATAAAATATTAAAAATAGGAAATAATTAATAGAATATGTTTAGTTGTATTAAGATTCTAATAAGTTTGTGACTATAAAAAAGGGTTAAACCCATAATTTGAGGGAACTGTGGCACTGAGCTTTGATAAAAACTTCTACCAAACCACCATTCCATCTTTCTTCCAAGCCAACCGCTGCTGCCACTTGCTAAACGCTGCCCCTGTTTCAAGCTACTCTCTACTACACCACCTCATCAGTCTGCCTCTGTTGCATACAAACAACACGCCTTTGCTGCATCAAACCAAAATCAGTTCTCTCGAGCCATACGCACAGCAACTGCTCCATTATCATCGTTGTTCGCTGGAAAAACTGCGACTAGGAGTGATTGCTGTTGAAGAACATTGGAACAGGAGCTGTGATCGTGGGTCGCTAACTTAAGTAACAATTTGCTGGAGGTCATGTGAAGCAAGAAAGAAAGGATGCTTAAGGCTTGAGGAAATATTGCAAATTGGGTAAAGTAGTTTTAAACACCACGTGATTTCACATCATCCAGGTATGAACTTTTTTTGTTGTTTTGTAATTAGGATTTATATATGATACACTGACAGTGTATAATTTCTATACACTGTCAATGCACTAGAAGTTGACACCTCATCAATAGACCCTTATATGCAAATATAAATAAATTTTTTAAATTTGCCCATAAGGGCCTATTCATGAGGTGTCAACCTCTAATGCATTGACAGTGTATAGAAACTATACACTGTCAGTGCATCATATATAAACTCTTGTAATTAATGTATATAAATATCTACATATGATGGTATTTAATTAATATAATTGCATGGTATATTTTGTATGAACAATTTTTATAATGTGATTTGATGAATTATGTAAACTTAACATAGTATATTAGGATTAATGCTTAGAATAAAAAATAAAAAAAAATAATGAAGACAATATAATTCATTTAAAATTAAAAATATTAATTAAAACTAATAAAAATAGAATAAAAAAATAAATTTAAGATGAGTTATTTCGACGATGGAATTCTAAAGGGACTGTGCTTGAGTAGTATTTTTAGATATCTTGAGATAAGGAGAATCCTCTTAAGTCTCACCAGCTTGATGGAAAATTTGAGAGGATATTTCTAATATTTAATAATTCATCATAAAAATAAAATAAAATTGAAATTAATAAATTCAAATTAAAATAATTAAAAGAATAGAATAAAAATAAGATAAATATATGATTAAAAAATTAAATAATGTTAAATAACTTGGATAAATGTGGATTAATCCGATGATAAAATCTAAAAGGGAATTGTGCTTGAGTAGTTTTCTTAAAATTCCTAGGTGAGAAGACTTCTTCTAAGGTCTGACCAGCTTAATGGAAGGTCTAGAGGAAATTTTCAATATTAAATAATTCATATTTATTCAAGATATAAAAAGAAAAAACAATTATAGGATAAAAAGAAATTACAAATTATAAAAAATAAAAATAAAAGTAGAAAAATAACAAATAATTTATATAAATTGGGATAGGAGTAAAAAATAAGTATTTTATAATATATTTAAATCATTCGATGACGGAGCTTTTTCAAGAAAGGTGATTGGTCCTACTTGAATACTCTTAAGGTAAGAAGAACTTTTAAGTTGTCCAACCGGCTTGATGGAGGAGACTTAGAAGATTTTTCAATATTTAATCATATCGAAATTAAAGCAAACATATAGGCAAAATTAAGATAACTTTAGACTATTTGGTACCATCTTAAGATCGGCATTGTGGGGGTGCTAATCCTTCCCCACACGTAACCGTACTCCCGAACTTTAGAATTTTTGAACGTAGACCAAGTCTTATCTTTAAACAAGAATAGGTGACCAATCACACCTTAGGTTAGAATGGTTGGTGGAGACTCTTGAATTTAAGTCTAGCGAGTTAGGTTCTAGGACTTGACACGTTACGACACATAGAATAACATAAAACCAATCATTGGCTTGACTCTCTAAAGTCCCCAGTAGAGTCGTCAAGCTGTCGTAACGTGTCAAGTTCTAGAACCTAACCCACTAAACTTAAATTTAAGAGTCGCCACCAACCATTCAAACCTGAGGTGTGATTGGTCACCTATTCTTGTCTAAAGATAAGGCATGGTCTACGTTCAAAGATTCTTAGACTCGGGAGTACGGTTACGAGTGGGAAGGATTAGCACCCCCACAACGCCCATCCTAAGATGGTACCAACTAGCTTTATGTTATCTTTATGATTTGCCTTGGGTTTATATTAATTTCGATATACTTATATATTGAAAAATTTCCAAGATTTTTCCATCGATTTGGCTCCAACCTTAGAAATTCCCCTCACCTCAAGATATTCAAGGAGTCTCAATTGACTTTCTTGAACTCCATCGTCGGATAAATTTTAACATTTTATGAGATTCCTCTTTCTCCTAATCTTGTCTCTAATTTTGATTCTATATTCATTTTATAAATTTCTCAGATTTTTAATTTATTTTAATCATTTTTATATTCTTATTTATCTTATTTTTTTATTAAAAAAATAAACATGAATTATGTTTTATTGAAAATTCACTTTTAAGCATTCCATCAATTTGGCTCAGCCCAAAAGGTACCTTCTCACCTAGAAATTTTCAAGGACTCGATTGACTTTTTTGAAATTTCATCATCGGCATAACTCATATTTACTTTTTTATTTATTTTTTATTTTTATGATTCTTATTCTAAGCTATTCTATTTATTCATCTAACTTTATTTATTTATCTAATTCATCTAACCTATTTTTATTTTTATTTATCAAAAATAAACATGAATAGAAAAGAAATCTTTCAAAAGTATTCCATCAATTTGGCTCAACTTAAGAAAGATTCTTCCACCTATAAATTTTCAAGGAGTCTCAATTGATTTTCTTGGAGTTTCATCATCGGCATAATCCATATTTATTTTTGATAATTAATTAATATTTTATTTAACTTTATTCTACCTTACATATAGATTCTTAATTGTCCCACAAATTTACAATTATTAAATCAATTTAGAGTATTATTAAATTATCCAACTATTAAATTATCAAGTTATTATTATCATACATTTAATTATCAAAACATTAAGTGATTAACAAATACCAATTAATTATCCATTAACTAATTAATCAAATAAATCATATTAAATAAACTAATGAGTTAATTAATATAGTAAAATAAAACTTACTTGCAACTCACGTTCTTGTCTTTATTGGCTTTCCTTCTTTTCTTTTCTAATGGCAATTCACGTCTTTAGCAACAGCAGCAAGGAGAGGGCTCACGTGTTGGAGCGTCAGGCAGTAGCAAGTGGCAATGCAAGCAGCTGTCAACGAATCGACGATGTAGGCGATGAAGATGACCGAGGCGGTGTGCAGCAGCTTTCTCTCGGTGGCCAACGTACAGTAGTAACAATCAAGATGACAACCCGACAAGAAAAAGGCTCGGGACGAAGATTGCGATGCAGGAAACGTTGAACAGGGGTGCTCGGGGTTGAGGAAGAAACAGTTTAGGTGTATGGTGTTTCGGTTGGATGGTGATAAGCGGAAGGTTTTTTTTTTTGTGTGTCCGGTCCCTCCATTATGGGATTTAACCCCTTTTTATAATAAATTTGTTAGAGTCTTAATACAATTAAATTTATTTTAATAATTATTTTTTAATATTTTATCTATTTAATTTTTATGTTAATCCTAATCTAATTCTATCAAATTTAATATTATTCTAATAATTATCATAAAAAATCTAATTTTCTTTTCTTTTCTTATCCTTTTTTATTATTCCTAAATCCTATTTTAATTTTAATTTCCTAATTAATGTTAATTTAAAAAAAATCCAAATTTAATTCTAGCCTAATTCTCATTTGTTAAATTAAGTTAAAATACAATATCACTTGACCTTGTTAATTATTTTTGTAAGTTAAGATCCTGAACAAAATAAGATGTCTATAGCATGTGAGATTGATAATCTGTACATCAAATATAAATACATATTATAATGTTTAAATTTGAAAAAAAATTAAAAATACAAATAGTTTGTAATAATTCAAAAAAAATCTATGCAGACTGTATTAACTTCTGTTTTAATTAATGCATATGGTCTTCTATCAAAAGAAAAAAAATCTCATACAAAAAAACATGGTTGAATTTGAGATTGAGTTTGAGAACAGTTAAAACGGATATAGTAAGTTTTTATCAAAAGTCTAGAGAGAGAAGAATAAGGGCGTTTGTTTCTCTCTCTAAATATTATCCTTTGGTACATACACATGCATAGATAGGTTTCTCTTCCATCTCTTTCGACACAGAGAGGAACAGCGGAGGAAATTCAAAAGTAACAAAGTTGGGATAATCGGGCTTTGAGATTCGAACGAGAAATTGAGAAATGGATCAGATATTGAACAAGGTCGGCTCCTATTGGCTGGGCCAGAAGGCCAACAAGGAGATCAATTCCGTTGGCGACGATATCAACGTATGCTTCCTTATCTCTCTCCAAAAGCTTTTTCTTCATACCTATTCGTTTTTTCAGTTCAATTTTCGATTTTGACCCGATCTGCTCAAGAATTTAGTGAAATTTTTATTCACCTAGGGTTTATTGACAAAATGTTTTATGATTGATCTGTGCGGGTTACTTTATTATTATGTAATTGTAACGGTTATTTTTATTAAAAAAAAGGGATTAATCTGCGTTCTGCTTAAGCTATCTTTTCCGACGCGGTATTTGTTTATTGTGATTAGTGAAGACAGGTTTTTCCCTTTTGTTTTTGGAAATTTTAAGACTAGGAATGATTGGAAATAAATTCTGTGTTTTGCATTCAATTACGTGCCAAATATCCCATCTTTGAATAATAATATTAACGGAATTTCTTAGAAAATCGAAAGAAATGCATTCTCATCGAATGTTTAAAACAATTTTGTTCACCTAGGAATTCTTAGTTCATCATGAAGAAGAACGCTGTAGACTCATTTCATGTTTTCTCCAAATATAGTGAAGCTGGTATCCTAGATGAATATATGTGATATTGCCTACCCCTTGACTTCTGCATGTTGTCTTTGTAATAACATTCTTCATGCTAACTTCATCTTTTTCCGCCTTTTATCAGTCATTGTCCACCAGTATTGAAGGAGGGGCCAAATGGTTGGTTAATAAAATCAAAGGTTTGTACTTCTCTTGCTGAGTCAGTGTTCTATTCTCTGTCTTAGTATTTTATGTGTGAGAGATAAATTTTGCTTTGCCATGGAGTTTAATGCTTGTGCTTTAAATAACTGATTTAGAAATGACAAGGGTAAATTCAAGTAATTGACTTAGGTTATAAGTGAAGCTTAGACTTCAGAACAGAGAATCCACATCTTGATGATCGATCAGCTAAAGTACATAAACCTGTAAGAAATAGATGCTAACTACTGGTTTTCAAAGTAGTAGGTTTTTGAATACCACATTGCCTTGTGATAATACTTAATGTAGAGAACACCGATAGAAAGGTTCTGCTGCTTTTCCATGGCCTAACTCTAATATCAATAGATTTTGATTGTAAAATGTAAATAGATTGGTTCTTATCATAACTTTAAACATTTACATAAAGAATACATTTGAACATTCACATGAAGCTCTACTTCTTTCTTTGGTTGGGGATCTTCAATGGTGTTAACCTAGGGACTTTCATATTGACCCTTTATTTGTTAGTATGAAGATATATACTAGAATTGTAAGTTTTGCCCCCAAAATTGTCATTGGCACCAACATTTGGCCTTTTACAGGAAAAATGCAAAAGCCATTGCCAGAGCTGTTAAAAGAGTATAACCTGCCAATTGGTATCTTCCCTCGTGATGCCACCAACTATGAATTCAATGAAGAGACAGGAAAGCTTACTGTTTTTATTCCTACAATATGTGAAATGGGATATAAGGACTCATCTGTTCTGCGCTTCTTCACTACTGTGACTGGGTATCTGGAGAAAGGAAAGCTGGCTGATATAGAGGGTATGAAGACAAAAGTGATGATATGGGTAAAAGTAACCTCTATCACATCTGATGGATCAAAGCTCTATGTCACTGCTGGAATGAAGAAAACCAGGAATAGAGAGGCTTATGAGGTTTCTAGGGATGGTGTAAGTGTAGATAAGTTCTAAAATGGTTAGGGTGCCTACGGTGATCCCATCTTTGATAACTTTAACTCTGTTCTCATAGCCTGTGAACCTTGGTACTGTTGTCTCCATAAATTTTAAGATTCAAGTATAAACACTGATTCTCTCCCATCTTTGTTGCTGTGGTTAGGCTTTACTCTGTTCTGCCGTGAGGTAACAGTGTCATGTTTGCATTAATTGTATGGAATTGGCACATTCTTTCAAGGGTTTGAACCTTGTGTACGAAGATCTGCTAGATTATGTGGAATGTAGTTAGAGGTTCCACGGGCAGTCTGTTTTGAATAGGCTGTGGTATTACCAACCCATAGCACTGAATTAGGACCAGACACCACTATGAAGATCTGACGTTTGCAATTTCAGACATGCCAGGCAAAAGTACCTGGTAAAAAAATGTTCAGACGTAGTTTATCATGCAATTTGGCGGCTTCATAAAATTGAAGGTGTCATGACTCATGAGGTTGTGTGTGGAGTTTATTATATCCTGCTGGATGTAAAGAGGGATCAACTAACTTGATTGATTACTCAATAGTCTTTACTTTAGCTGAGCAGAAAAGAAATTGTAGACAATCCTATTGTGGATTTTCCTCGTGATCTAACCAACAGGTAGACCAAGGTTTGAGAACGGACGTTCACGTATTATTTCGATTGAGGCTAAGTTAAGGAATGTTTACAGTTGACAAGATTTTTCGGTTCTTAGCCAACTTCGTTGTAGCTGCTGTTTAGCTGTTGGAAAAAGGCCTTTGATGCTTCATAAGTAGACCAACAGATTGCAGCTGCAGGGGCATGGAAGAGCATCCTTGGGATCCATCCTCTCATAAGGCCACGGTATCCATCCTTCTTCACAATTGCTTGAATAACATTCCCAATTGAAGTGCTGGAAAATCTATCACAACCGCATACTCCCTGTTTAACAAACGAAACACGTGGATCCAAAAGGATTAAAAACATTATATAACTCTAATTAATTTCAATCTAGTCGTCTTAATTCAAAATAGATAATTAATTTCAATCTAGTCGTCTTAATTCAAAATAGATTAAATTGAAGATGGTTTGTTTTGCCAGGCTGGCATAATTAAAGTGGACCAACCTCTGCTCTAATTAATCTCTATTCCGAGCAACTGATGTTAGTGACTGAGCTTGAGAGTTAGCCCCTGTTTCTCCCAATACCATTTAAACCTAAACTAACCAAGCACATTCGTCAAACTCACTTAGAATAAGCATTAATTATGAACGATTCGTTTAACAGCTACAGGTCTTTCCCGTCACTCATTCTCTTTCCATCTTTTTCCTATGATTGAATTTTGAATACCATATTAGATCTGATGACTATGAAATATCATTCATGTTAGTTGGTGAATATGAACCCAGGGTTTTGACGAGTACTTCAGCATCTTTTTAAATTTAAAAAAAAAAAGAATTATCTTTATCAAAATCTTGAATTTGAATATTTTAGAAACTAAGAAAAAATAGAGTGGAAAACAACGCTTATCATTAAAAAACTGTTTACCTGACACTGCAACTGGGTTTTAACAACATCAAGCGGCGTTGTAATGGCAGCAGCCAGGGCCCCAGCGACAGCACCGGCAGTGGCATGAACTACCAACTTCTCATCGTCAGCCGTATCAGGCGACACCTCCATCAACCCTCGCTTTGCTGCCTCGTAAGTGGCGAAGTGAACAGCAGTAAACGGCGCGTTCATAATAACAGTAGTCTTATAAGAAGCGTAGAATGCTCCAATCCCCTCTTCCATCAGAACCCTCCGTATACAATCCGCTACGCCCTTGTACGGACTACTCTTCAGCTGCAGTCTCTGCTTCACCATATCCATAGGCGTGAACACCGCATCGCTTGTCACAGTGGCTACCACGCCAGAAGCAGCATGAGCCATCGGGTTATTGGGATCACCACGGGAAAAAAATTGTTTAGACAGCTCGTAAACAGAAAAGTAAACTGCATGGGCGGGTCCTGCGCCAAGTCCCATTGCAGCTATACCACGGTAAAGTCCGGAAGGACCTTCGAGCTTTAAGATGGAGCCGAGGGCTTGACGTACGCCTATTGGTTGAACCGAACATGAAGCACCAAGAGCTTGCATGCGTGTCTTAAGGGTGTCGACAGGAAACATAGCAATGTGCTCGACAGAGCCCGCTATGGAGCCAGCGATCATGAATTGCCAAAAGTGAAGACCATCGTGGGTTGGCGACTGGGAAAGTGAGATTTCGGGGTGAAAGTCAGGTGGAGGTGGCACAGGCCGGTACTGAGGGGAGGCGTCGATGGCCATGGTGAAGATAACGGTGGCAAACAAGAGTTGCTTGGGTTGAAATATATAATGAGGAGCTTTGGTGTTCTAAGTGAAAGGGTAGGAGGATGGAGATCGCTTTCGGTTGAGTGAAGTAGCTTGGGTTGTCCCGTGCTTTGAATTATTTTTTTTCCTCTTTCTGAAAATTAAAAAATGAATAAATAAATGTTTGAGAAGATATTTAAGAAGGAATATGAAAGAAAAAAACTGAATTGCACATCGCTCTCAGATGGGAGAGAATCGAATGGAGAAACTTGGACCTTTCTTGTTTTTCTACTTTTGGCTTAATTTCACAAAAATAATCCTCCATTCAATCACCATATTTTTCGCTTTGATTTAATGATGTAGTAAAATTAATTTTGTAATAAAATTCATCTAAAATATACCATTACTACGCACGCACTAGTATTGGTTTAATCATATTTCCATATATTATTAGTTGAGAATTTATTTGATAAATGATTAGTGGAAATATTAACTTTATAAATGGAATTAATATATAACATTGATCTATACATTTATTAAAAATAAAATATGTGAGAATCTTTTAATTTTGCTTATGAAATTAAATTTTTTTCGTTGTCAATTTATTAAATGAACATTTTTTTTTGTTGTTGCACAAAACAACAATAAAGATACGCTGACGTCGATGTTCGTACTAAGTCTCCACGTGTGTCCAAGAAGCTTCTGTAAAACAAAAAAAGTCAGAGGGACGCAGGGGTGGTTCCCTGCGTAGATACTCCGATGCTTAAGTCAGCAAAAAGTTCTTCAATATTGGGAAGCGTAAAAGCCAGTAGTCAAAAATTAGAGAATAAGATTGTACCTGGGGATCTATTTATAGGTCAACAATCTAGGTTAATTGTTTAAGGATAAGTCCCTTATCTTGCTGAGAGTTTGTGTCCCAATATAACACAAGTTCCTTGAAGATCGGGAGCTTCCGGGGCCTGTCGCCGACGAGAGACTCATACCACGTGGAACCTTGTGGCGTCAGGGGTCTGTCGCTAGCGGGAGCCGAAAACGTGTGCCACGTGTCGCGTTGTGATTGCGGGCGACAGACTTTGAGTCTGTCGCGGGCGACAGGTATGATCGCGCACCTCTACTTCTGTCGCCGAAGGCCACATAGGCACAACCGAGTCTGTCGCCCAGCGACAGGTGTGATGCGTTTACCATCTGTCGCCGAAGGCCACATGGACCAGTGAGTTCTTGCCGCGTGGTGGTTTCTGACAACATTGGGCCTTGCCCAAACACGGGTAGACTTTGTCATATCAATTGCTCCCCACTCTCTTGTTGGATTTCTCCAACCAAGAGAGTATAAATATGTGTTTTTGGGCCTTAACCCACCGTGACTAGTTCTTTTTGCTTTTTGTGTATTTTTTGCAGGTGAAAAAAGGTCTATTTTGCGAGGGACGTGATCAGGCGCGACGTTTAGCATTCCCTGTCGCGGCTATATAAACCGCTGGGACCAGACGAGAGACCCCACGAAAACCTCTGAGCAGCCGTCTGTCGCCCATTTGCAGTCCCCTCGCGAAAAAAGAGTCTGTCGCCAAAAGAACTTGTCGCTCTCCCCCAGCAGTCTCTCGCTTACCTCAGAAACAGTAAGTTTACATCCACCGCATATTTATTGCCTTTCGCAACTTAGATTTAGGTCTCCCACTGGTATCGTGGTCTTCTGCTGGTGTCGTGGTCTTCCGCGTAGAGTTTTAGGTCTTCCGCTAGTCTATTACAAATTAGGTCTGTCGCCAAAGGGTCTTGTCGCTTCAGCAGGTCTGTCGCCTATTGAGTCTGTCGCCCAAATGGTCTGTCGCCATTACTCTGTCGCCGGGTAGTTTTTTGCCATGTCTTTGCTACGCCTGGGTAAAACACTTAAAACGAGTGGTCTTGTGTGCACTTTGACAAGTGCTGACTTAGAGGACATTAGGACGCGTTTCCCTCTTCCCTCAGGTTATGGCTATAGGCTTCCAGTGCAAGGGGAGGTCACGCCTGCCTTGGTTAGAAGTGGCGTAGCTGTCCATAAGGCTTCTTTGTCTTTCGGTTTTCGCTTCCCTCTTCCGGAGTTTGGTGAAGCATTTCTTAGGTACAAAGACATTGTCCCGTGTCAGCTTCACCAACATGCGTGGGCTCAACTGGTAGCTTTTTCCGTAGTATGTCATCATCTAGGTATCATTCCCACAATTCCTCTCTTAAGCGCCTTCTTCAGAGTTCGTAGGTTGAAAGGGTTGATAACGTTCTCTCTTCAACGTTTAACAGTCGGGGAGTTTCCTAACAATAAAATCTTCTCGGATCTCCCCAATAAACTGCGCGGTTTTGAGAGCGAGTGGGTCATTGTCGAGATTCCAAGCAATCTGCGGATTCGCTCTAGATGGAATCGTGATGCTTCTGACCACTCACAGCGTTCGGATAGGTTCAGGACAGAAATTTTAAGAGACCAATTTGGCGAGCCTATTCGGCAAATCTGTTCTACCGAGGAGCGTAATTTATTTTCTCTTCTAACCCCGGAAAACATTGCCGCTGCTGGCTGGGGCGTAAGCAGGACTGTTCTTGAAGCTTCTGCTGCCCCATCTACCCTGCCTACAACTCCCCGTTTATCTGATGCTGGCCCTAGTCAGCCATCCCCGGTCCCAGTAGCCGAAACATCTACCCCCGTGGGCCGCCTTGTAGATGAGTCCTCTTCAGATTCGGAGGACGAGACCCCTGAGGCTGCGGGTACTAGTGGTTATTTAGGGGATGGCCCTGAGTGGGCTCAAGTCGACGCCTTTGGGAGCCTCTTCGTTGACTTTTCGTTGGATTCGAATCTGGATAGTTTAGAGGACTTTGGTGGTTTTCTAGGTTTTCCATCCTTTTTTATTTTTTTTTATTTTTTTTATTTTTATTTTTATTTTTTATTTTTATTTTTTTTATTTTTGTACCCATGTGCGTGATAATTTACTTGGTCGGCTAATCCTTTCTTTATATATTGTGCAGGCTTGAACTTCCGAGATTTGATGCGTAGGAGGGATGCTAGTGTTGCTGCTCCGATAGCTCCTCCTCCTCGGTCGCCCGTTGGAGCTCCATCTGGACTGGCTCGTGCTCCTACACCTCCTCCTCCTTCTACTGGTGAATCTAGCCGTCCTACACAAGAGGCCGGGAGAAACAAACGGAAGAGGCCTCTTGTCCCTGATCGAGGTTCAGGCGATCGCGAGAGCTCCAAGTCCCAAAGGAGTGATCTAGTCCCTCAAGAAGGTGGCTCTCGTGTTGCTGAGGGTAGGTCGACGCCTCGCCAGCCGAGGCGCAAATACAGGAAGAGGCTGATTGTTGAAGCCTCAATGCCTACAAGACCAGTCTTGCCCAAGGTGGTAGACCGTTCTTTGAGGCGCTATGTGATCGATAGTGGGGTCGTCGTCAGTGGGGACGATTTTCAGATCTATCCCGGAGTGAACGACAATGATAGCATCGAGGATGCCGGGATAGCGTCTCGTCTGGCTTGGAGCACCATTCTCCCCCGTGACGAGGCTGGGCTTTTTTCAAACATTCTGGATGCGGAGGATAACTCTGACTATCTCGCTATGAAGGTAAGAGTTTCGTATTTGTTTGGTAACTATTTCTCTTGTTTGAAAGATTTTCTGAGTTACTTTTGTTTTTTGACTCATCAGTCAGCTCAGCAGATTGCGGCCGTCAATGCTCGGCACCGGGCTCTTAGAGAGCAGGCTAGCAAAGAGATTCGCGAGCTTCGGGATCAAAAGATGGAGCTTTCAAACGAGGTCAACCAGCTTCGTCCTTATGTCAACAGGGTAGAGGAGGTAAACAAAAGGAATGCTGACCTTGAGCGAAAGAATGCTGATCTTGAGTTAAGGCTCCAAGAAGAGCAGGCGAAGGTGTCTTCACTTCAAGGGTACCAAGAGGCTTATAACAAGGTCGTCGAGGATCGGGGAGCCATGGAGAGGCAACGAGATGAGGCTATTGAGGAGTTGCACAATGTATTGGATCGTCAAAGAGAAGCCCGAATTGAGGCCGTTCGTGAATACCGCTTGTCCCAGCATTGTTTTGACCAGAAGGCGGCGTTCTCGACGGGATTTATTAAGTATGGTTTCTATTTGGCTCGCGCTTGGCTGGAGAAGCATCGGCCTAGTAAGGCTTTCCCTGAATTGCTCTTCACCGAGGAGGCTAAGTACTACGATGCTCCTTCTTGTTCCAAGTATGAGCCCGACGCACAAAGTCCGGGGGCCTATTTAGCGGAAGGGGCCGTAGATAATCTGGACAACCTTGAGGGTCCGTGGCCTCCTCGACGGCCGCTACATACGCCTGAGTCTTCCGAGGCATTTGATCGATCTGAGCCTCTGGCAGTGCGTGACGTCTCTGAGCCTATCGAGACAGACGATCAGCCTGAGTCTATCGAGGCACTGGTGGGGTTGGACAGTGACGAGTTCCAAATTTCAGATTCTGCTGCCGTTGATCCCGTGCCAGACTCTGCGGTCGTGGTTGGGCCCTCAAGTGACGTTCCTGCTTCCGGGGTGGCTTCCTCGTCTTCCCAGGATCCTGGTTCTTTGACTTCTCCAGTTCCTGAGCCTCAAGCTTCTCGAGACGTAAGTGCTGATGTAGCGTCTTCCCAGCCGGCTGATTCGGTCATTGCCGTAGATTAGAGTTTTTGTTTTGTTTGTTAACTCCAATGTACTTTTGTGTGTTCTCCAATGTATAGATTCATTTGCAATGGAAAGTATCGTTTCATTCTGTAGCTATTTCTTTTGCTTATTTGAAATTAGTAGAGTACCTTGTATTGTTTGACTTTATCATGTTGCTCCCCAAGTTCTTTTTTGAAACCGTGTTGACTATTAGTTCAAAAATGAACTTTTCTCGAGCGTTGTTTATATCTCGCGTTATTTTCGCTTAAGGATAATCAAGACTAAAATAGCCAAAGTGTTAACCATAACTTGTCGACTTATTACAACAAATGAATTTGGAGATTTTGTAACGTACCTCGTGACTCGTTATATAGTTTGTGCTTTTACCTATCGCATGCACTTTTCGTGTTCAAGGACTGGTATTTTGCCCGTCTCGTGTCTTCTTCACGCTTAAAGTCTTTTTTGTGCCCATCTTGCGCATTTTTCGCTTAGGGACTTATTTATGCCCGTCTCGCGTATTTTTCACGCTTAAGGTCTTATTTGTGCCCATCTCGCGCATTTTTCGCTTAGGGACTTATTTGTACCCGTCTCGCGTCTTTTTCACGCTTAAGGTCTTATTTGTGCCCATCTCGCGCATTTTTCGCTTAGGGACTTATTTGTGCCCATCTCGCGCATTTTTCGCTTAGGGACTTATTTGTGCCTGTCTCGCATCTTTTTCACGCTTAAGGTCTTATTTGGTAGCCAGCTGTTGTCTCATTTCAATTCCTGTAGCATATAATCTATCTCACATATTGCGTTAGAGAATATAGGAAATGATTGGCTGGCCTTTATTCATGAATCAGAAAAATAATATCATCTATGAAGTAATGTAGCAATAGATGGGAAAATAAAGACAAGAATAACAATCAGAAAGCAAAAATTACAATTTTTACTGCCAATATAGTTTAAGATGGTTGGCGTTCCAAGTCTTTGAGAGCTTCTTTCCTTGCAAGGTTTCTAAGGTGCAAGTGCTAGGTCCGACCATCTTTCTGATTCTGTATGGTCCTTCCCAATTAGCCCGGAGCTTTCCATCTTCCCTATGGGCGTTCGTAATTGCCGACTTTCTCAATACGAGGTCCACTTCTTGCAACTCTTTGTTCTTGACCCGTGCATTGTAATAAGCAGCTACTCTCTGTTGGTAAGCAGCCAGTCTTACTCTTGCTTGGTCTCTCAGCTCATGTATCAGGTCAAGATTTTCCCTTAATCCCTGAGAATTACGTTCTTCAATGTAAGGGACTAGTCTGGGTGACTCAGCTCCAACTTCTACCGGGATGAGGGCTTCAGTGCCATATACCAAATTGAACGGTGTTTCGCCTGTTGACACTTTGCTTGTCGTTCTGTAGGCCCATAGGACACTTGGGAGCTCATCCACCCATGCTCCCTTTGCCTTGTTCAGTCTAGTCTTCAACCCGTGTAGTATAATTCGATTGCTTACCTCTGCCTGCCCATTCGCCTGTGGGTAAGACACAGAAGATATTCTTAGGAGAATCTTCAGGCCATTACAAAAATTTCGGAAAGCATCACAGTCGAATTGCTTCCCATGATCTGCGTTTATCACACGGGGGATCCCAAATCGGCAAATTATGTCTTTCCACACCATTGCTTCCACCTTTTTCTCAGAGATTGTAGCCAAAGGCTCGGCCTCTATCCACTTTGTGAAGTAGTCTGTGGCCACAAGCAAATACTTCCTTTGTCCTGAGCCTAGGGGAAAAGGCCCCAGGATATCTAGTCCCCATTGTGCAAATGGAGTTGGTTGGAGAGTGTTCTGAAGAGCCGAAACAGGCGCTGTAGCTATAGGAGCGAATTTTTGACACTTTTCGCATCTTCTCACTTTGTCTGTGGCGTCCTTCCTCAGTGTAGGCCACTAAAACCCCGTGTGCAGTATTTTCGAGGCCAAGGCTTGAGCTCCCAGATGTTCGTCGCATATTCACTCATGAACTTCAGCTAAGGTGTACTCGGCCTGCTGAGGCCCTAGACACTTCAACAGAGGCATTGTGAACCCTCGTTTATAGAGTTCCCCATTCACCACGGTAAACCTGGCACTTTTTAACTTCAGCCTTCGAGCTTCGTCTCTGTTAGTGGGGAGTGTGCCCCCCAGTATGTAGTCTTTGATTGGGCCTCTCCAATCGCCTCCGATTTCGACATCACAGACATCTTCTTCTTCGATACTTGGCCTAGTGAGGGATTCCACTTTAACCATACCCCCTTTGACCCCTCTAGAAGAAGCCAATTTTGAAAGAGCGTCTGCATGGTTGTTCTCTGTTCGATTTATCTGAGTCAGCTGGAAGTGCTTGAATGACTGTGCCAACAATTGTACCTTCTGCAGATAAGGGACTAGAGTGGGTTCTCGTGCTTCATACTCACCCAAGAACTGGTTTACCACTAACTGCGAATCGCTGTGTGCCATTAAGTTGCTGACCCACATTTTCTCAGCAAGTCTCAACCCAGCTATCAAGGCTTCGTACTCGGCTGTATTGTTTGAACTTGGGAAATCGAAACGTAGGGAATACTCATAGGTTTCCCCTTCAGGCGATATTAGCACAATTCCAGCTCCACTGCCGTCCATGTTACGAGCTCCATCAACAAATAATTTCCACCAAACCAACTCAGTTTCCTCTTGTACCTCTCGGCCAGTGCATTCTACAATGAAATCTGCCAATGCCTGTCCTTTTATTGCTTGGCGAGGCTGGAAGTGAATGTCATATTCACTTAATTCGATGGCCCACTTAATTAGACGTCTAGAGTGTTCTGGTTTTTGCAATATTTGCCTGAGGGGCTGATCTGTTAAGATAGTCACCGAGTGAGCTTGGAAGTACGGCCGTAACTTCCGAGTTGCCATCACCAGGGATAAAGCTATTCTTTCAACTAAGGGGTATCTTGCCTCAGCATCTAGCAGGACTTTGCTTACATAATAAATCGGGCAATCTCTATCCCCTTCTTTACTTAGTAGGACTGCACTTACAGCTTTCTCTCCTACGCCGAGGTACATAAGGAGGTGGTCTCCGGGACGTGGCCGGGATAACAGAGGCAACTCTTTTAGGTAGTCTTTCAACCTTTCAAAGGCGTCGTTGCATTCTTCTGTCCACTTGAAGTTCTTTCCTGCCTTTATCGCCTTGAAAAATGATAGACTTCTTTCAGCTGATTTGGATAAAAAACGACTCAAGGCTGCTATTCTTCCTGTCAGCCTTTGAACTTCTTTTACTGTATTAGGCGGCCTCATGTCCAGAATAGCTTGAACTTTCTCAGGATTAGCCTCTATCCCTCGATTAGTAATCATGAATCCCAGAAACTTTCCAGACCTTACCACGAATGAGCATTTGTTGGGATTCAACTTCATCTTGTACTGCCGCAACACATTGAACACCTTTGTCATTTTTCTGGCATGTGATTCTCCCTGTCGGCTTTTGATTATCATATCATCGACATAGGCTTCCATGGTGTTGCCCAACAGGTCTTGGAACACCTTATTTACCATGCGCTGGTAGGTTGCCCCCGCATTCTTTAGACCGAATGGCATTACTCGGTAACAATATGTCCCGATATCGGTAATGAATGAAGTCTTCTCCTCATCGTCCGGATGCATCATGATTTGGTGGTATCCCGAGAAGGCATCTAAGAAGCTAAGTAATTCATACCCACAAGTTTCGTCTACCAACTTGTCGATTCGAGGTAGTGGATACGAATCCTTAGGACAAGCTTTATTCAGATCTGTGAAGTCCACACACATTCTCCATTTCCCGTTGGCTTTCTTCACCATCACGACATTGGCCAACCACTCCGGATAATTAACTTCTCTGATGAATCCTGCTTGCAACAACTTTGAGATTTCTTCGTTAATTGCCTGTTGCCTCTCGGGAGCAAAATTCCTCTTCTTCTGTTTTATCGGCTTTGCCCCTGAGATTACGTTCAACCGATGGCAAATAACTTCAGGGTCTATTCCTGGCATATCGACTGGAGTCCATGCAAACACATCACAATTCTCTTTTAAGCATCGGACCATCTCCTTTTTTACTTGTTCAGGCAGCTGGCTTCCCACATATACTACTTTCCCTTCATCTTCGTCATCTAACT
The DNA here is from genome assembly GCA_031772115.1 of Heritiera littoralis. Lineage (NCBI taxonomy): Eukaryota > Viridiplantae > Streptophyta > Magnoliopsida > Malvales > Malvaceae > Heritiera > Heritiera littoralis. Next base: position 6,023,407 of record JAPDPK010000031.1, on the reverse strand, counting down.
GGATCGTTTCCATTTCCTCATTAGGTTTTGGTTTAGGCGGTTCTTCAATTGTAAGAGTTTCCTTCCTCTGCATCCCTTTACATGTAGTAGATGCGATATTACATGTCCTGGCTTTCCTTTGATCTCCCCTCACTTGTCCAACACCGCGGGGAGTCGGAAACTTCATTAACAAATAGCAGGGATGCACCACAGCCCTCATGTCATTTAACAATGGCCGCCCGAGGATCATATTGTATGCCACTGACGTTGACTTCACAACCATAAATAACACTTGTCGAGTGACACACTTCGGGCTTTCACCCAATGTCACAGGTAGCTGAACTGCACCCTCCACTTTCACTTTTTCTCCTGAGAATCCATACAGAGGTGTGGTGACTGGCCCCAGTCGATCCTTCGAGATGCTCATTTTCTCAAAGCAACTCCAGTAAATCAAACTTACCGAACTCCCATTATCAACTAGGATGCGACTCACTGGGTGTTTTGCTATTACCGCCGAAATCACCATTGGGTCATCATGAGGGATCGTTACATCACCTCTGTCAGCTGGCGTGAAAATAATAGGCTCTTCATCATGCTTTTCTTCCATCACTGAATTAATTTGATAAGCATGTCGGGCGTAGGTCTTTCGAGACGAGGAAGAAGCGCCAACTAATGACTCACCTCCGGATATCACGTTAATAGCTGGCCCTGTGGGTTCATTATCTTCCTCTCGATTCCTTCTTTCTACCCTTCTGTCATTATCTCTTCTTTCATCTTCATTTCGTCTAACAGGTCCTCTGTTTTCACCTCTTCTATCTCTGAAATTGTTTCTTCTGTTCTGCGCGGGATAGTTAGTTCTATCACCTCTCCACACAAAACGGTTTATTTTTCCCTCTCGTGCCAAATTTTCTAGCTGATTCATCAACTCTCTACATTTTTCAGTTGTGTGCCCATGCGCTGAGTGATAATCGCAATACGCTCTTGAGTCACGGCCCAGATTCCCTGACACCTTCTTTGGAGTCTGTATAAGACCCGACCCCTCGATAGCTGCTAATACGGAAGCTCGAGATTCAGTGAGTGGGGTATAAGCTGAGTATTTCAGTGTGGGAGCTTTTTCAAACTTCCTTGGTTGGCTAGAAGATGCTTCAGTGACTTCCCTTCCTCGTTTCCTTCCATCCTTGGATTCTCCTGTCGTCACCATTTTCATTACTTCCTCCTGGGTTACATACTTATTAGCACGGGAAAGTAGGTCTGAGATGGTAGTTGGCTGATCTAGCGACAGGGATTCTTGCAATTTCTCAGACCTTGTCCCTTGTAATATAGCTGCCACAGCTATACCGACTTGCAGGTCTCGTACCTCTAAGGTAGCGTCTCTGAACCGATCCACATAACTCTTCAAAGACTCCTTAGCTCCTTGTTTTATAGTGAGCAAATAGGTCGGTTCCTTCCTTCGTTGACTGTTCACCGCAAATGCCTTAAGAAACTTACTTCGCAATTGGTCAAAAGAGGCAATAGACCCTTCCAGCAAGTTATTGAACCATTTCATCGCATGTCCGGACAGAGTTAAGGAGAAAGCCCTGCACATTATCTCGTCCTCCCATCCATGTAGCAACATCAGGGCCTCATAATTTTGCATATGATCATAGGGATCCGTTTTCCCGGTGTATGCGGTCATCTGCGGCATTTTGAACTTTGAGGGCAAAGGCTTTTGCATGATGGTTGTGCAGAACGGTACTCTTCTTCTCTGGCTCTCTTCTGCAGACACTAATTTTTTCTCCTCTAACACCTGTTCTATCATTTTCTTCATGTCTACGGGGGGAGCAAGCTGATTTCTAGCATGAGACGAATCAGGTAGGTCTACGACTACTTCCTTACCTTTCGCTTGGGGTGCGTTTGTTCGTATCATCTGTGTGCACCAAGTGGGGTCAAACTCCGACCCGGCTCCCCAAGTGCTTTGATCTTCGACACCATTCTTTCCAGCACCTCCAACACCATGTTCTAGGTTGGTACCATCAAAATTTGATAGGTCATGGTGATGGGCGGTAGACCCTGTTGCCCTGTCGGTATCCTGTCGCCCAGGCACCTGTCGCCCCACGCATGGAGCCTGTCGCCTGACCCCTGTTGCCGGGTCTAGGCCTGCCGCTTCATCAGTCTCTCGCTGAGTACCGGCGGCAGGCCTCATGTTCTCAGGCCCCGTCGCACCCTGTTGAATGTCATTCTCGGCGACGGGGGGAGCCTCTCGCCGACGAGAGGGGTCTGTCGCTGTCGCGTCCTCCCGTCGCCAAGGCATCTGCGGCGGGACTCCTTGACTCGTTCTTCCTACCAAGTTCTGCACGGCAGGCGGCAGATTCAACTGCGGGAGAACTCCGTGGAACAGATCCACCATGGCTCGTAGCGCCTAGGTGGTTTCTTCGCTCTGTCGCCTCAGAGCTTCGAATTCTGCCGCTGACACAGTGATTCTTTCTTCCTCCCTGTTCACCTGGTTCCTCTGGCGAATATGTTGTTCCGGGGAACTTACAGAATTTTCTTCACTGCCAGTCCTTGCGTTCGTCGATCTTGTTCTCACCATCTTAGTAAATTTTGATTGGCTTTTTTATACGTTTCCCACAGACGGCACCAATTGTTGTTGCACAAAACAATAATAAAGATACGCTGACGTCGATGTTCGTACTAAGTCTCCACGTGTGTCCAAGAAGCTTCTGTAAAACAAGAAAAGTCAGAGGGACGCAGGGGTGGTTCCCTGCGTAGATACTCCGATGCTTAAGTCAGCAAAAAGTTCTTCAATATTGGAAAGCGTAAAAGCCAGTAGTCAAAAATTAGAGAATAAGATTGTACCTGGGGACCTATTTATAGGTCAACAATCTAGGTTAATTGTTTAAGGATAATTCCCTTATCTTGCTGAGAGTTTGTGTCCCAATATAACACAAGTTCCTTGAAGATCGGGAGCTTCCGGGGCCTGTCGCCGGCGAGAGACTCATACCACGTGGAACCTTGTGGCGTCAGGGGTTTGTCGCTAGCGGGAGCCGAAAACGTGTGCCACGTGTCGCGTTGTGATTACAAGCGACAGACTTTGAGTCTGTCGCGGGCGACAGGTGTGATCGCGCACCTCTACTTCTGTCGTCGAAGGCCACGTAGGCACAACCGAGTCTGTCGCCCAGCGACAGGTGTGATGCGTTTACCATCTGTCGCCGAAGGCCACATGGACCAGTGAGTTCTTGCCGCGTGGTAGTTTCTGACAACATTGGACCTGGCCCAAACACGGGTAGACTTTGTCATATCATTTTTTAAATCCAAAAAAATCAGCGAAAGAATGAATAGATATGAATCGAAGACCAAAAGAATAAAGTTTCACTTCATTTGCATAATTTCTTGGGACAATTGGATGGTAGGAAGGAAATTGAACCTTATCCAGTGTTAGACCGAGTATATATGCCCACGACTTTTGGGGGCTCATTTAGTACAAGTTCTTTTAATTTGTTCTTGCAGCACTTCGTGACAAGACTTGCAGAACCTTGTTATCCCACTCTTTTTGGTCTTTATCATCCATCAATTACAACACTAGTTTTCACTAATTTTTATTCTCTATCACTAGTTGTGTGTAAATTTAATTTGTGAAACTGGTTCTAGCAGCTATTTTTAAAATATAACATCTAATGAATTTAAAATTTTAATCTTTAACACTTGCAATATATTTCTTCTATTCTCAGTTTCCGACATTTTTTTTACCAAAAATAACTATTCTATTGTTACCTACTTTATAACACTGCTATTTACCGCAGTTATGCATGAGATTTAACTTTAAGAATGGGTTTTTAATGTATAATAGCTCCCTTTGCATCGTCCATGTATCGCTATGTACATTTTACAAGTATAAAATTTAATTTCCAATTAAGAATTTCTACAATTGGAATATTCGGCTGATGAGGCCTTGCCAATGATAAAGTGGAAGACCTTGAAACTTTGTCATATCTAGAGAGGTTTAATTGAGATTTGATGTAATAAGAGTACCAAAAACCAACACAAGGTAGAGAAGCCGTGTGCCATCCACAAGCCTTCTTACAGTCTATGGCCGCATATGCCAATGATAGAATAACTTAGCTCAATGATTTTCCATCACTGTCGCTATTTAATTAGCCTTAGCCTTTGAATGGAGCCTTTCAATTACAAGAACAGCAATAATTTCCCAGTTGAGGATATATACTCTTTGCGTCGTGTGGCTATCTCTGCAGCATGCTACCGTCTCTTTCATCAAAAACAGTAAAACTTGACATCTCAAGATCGAAGATACCTAAAAGCTTAAGTGAAAATGAGCTGCAAATGCCTTCATCGATCTGTAGCAAAAGGTCCCCCCCTCTCCTTCTTGCATCCAACTCTAATAGCTGACAAATTAACGTCAAATCCATGTGCTGCTTTGTCTGATGGCTAGATTCTTTGCGTGACTCATCATAAAGCAGTTCCTCTAAAAGCGCTAAAAATTAAATCACATTTCTCCGATCGATAATGCCACCAAGGACTTGCCCTTTCCTTTTGCCTGTGTTATAATAAACACCCAAGTGAAGTCATTAGTCCTTTGTTAGTTTAGTCTAATAAGACTTCCTCTATAGTTTGGGCCAGTGCTGAGCCTGTTGCATGAGCCATGAAGCAAATATTTGGAAACTCGGACCATGTTAAGGCGTCCGGACAATAATAAGGAGAGGTGGCAGAAAACCTAAAGGATTGCTGTTGCAGGATTTTTCTTTGATAAAAACTGAATCCAATTGGCATTCTAACATTGAATTAAATCTGATAGGAGGTGTATATACCATATTTACGAAGCTTGAACAGAATCGAGAACTCAATTGTATATCTTTGGATCCGTCCCAAAGTAGCAGAAACACTGCTTCAGAGCATCAAAGAATGAGCACAGTCAGTGTTTAAACCAAATACAAACATTGACACTTAAGATCAAAACCCCAGCCGTTACATAAACTTCAATTTAGTGTCTAATCAGCAACAGCTGGCAAGCTATTGACTTTAATTCGAAAATCAGCAAAAATTTGTTTGAACACGGACTCCTAGGAAGGAACTTTACCGGTCTGCTTGCAGGTATTCCTAGCTCTCCAAATGTAATAGATATCGGAGAACAACAGAAGCATCCCTATGAAATTTTGAGCAGCCCATATTTTAATTCTGTTGACAAATCTCCAATCTCCCTCCGAATGAAAGAAAGCTGCAAAATACTTCTCCAGATAGACTTGGAAACGCTACAGGTAATAAAAAATGATCCCTAGAGTCCACCTCCTAATTATACAGGCAGCACCTCAAGTTTGATTTCTGAACTTCAATCCCCCAAGAACAAAGTCTGGAGAGAGTGATCAACTAAATCAGCAAGGCAGGCCAAGCTTAGAATATGATTGGAGAACCAAATCAGGCCTATGCCAATCTGTAGGTAATTTCATAATTCTCACACAATCCCAACTCCCAAGTGGAAGCAGCTGCAGTGAACACACCAGATTTAGAAGGCAGCCAAACGTGCATATCTGAAGTAAGGCCATTGGTAAGCAAAGATCTGGCTGCACCCTTCAATTTCAAGAACTTTCTTCCGTTCCAGCTACAGGAATTGAGTAATTGGTATAGAAGCTTGCCTAAAGCTCTTATGCTTTTTAATTTACGTGAGATACATATATAGAATATTTCTTTCTTCATAAGCATTTTTCATCCCAACTTTCACTCCGTTTGGATAAACATTAATAAAGAAAAAAAATGAAAAGAAAAAAAAATGTAAACTATAGGAAATGAGAGGAAAAAAAAAATGGTATATATATCTTTTGTTTAGATAGCTAAATTTAATAAAGAAAAAGAAAGTAAAATAATCATAACAACCCTTATTTGATTAAACAATAAAAAAGAAAAGAAATGATTCATTATAATGCTTTATTTTTCCAATTATAACCTTTTGTTTTAAATTTTATAATATAATAAAATTAAATTTGACATTTTACAAATTAAAATTTTTTGCAAGTTTCATTTCCTTTCCATTTACCTCAAATTAAGGTTTTAAAAAAACTAAATAAGTCAAAAAAAAGAAATGAGTAGCCACTCCCCTTCTCTTTCATTTTCTTGGCAAAAAAATTTTTTCAAACAAAAAAATATTTACAACTTTCTTTTGTTTTACTTAACTTTTCTTTTTTTTTCTTTTCTCTCCCCGCTCAATCCAAATATAGGGTTAGAGGCTGAGAGAATGTCAACATCCGGAGAAGCTGAACCTTGATAGAAACTTAGAGAGACCAGCACAAATATTGGCAAAATCACTGTTACGGTATTATTTTTTTTTTGAAAGGCAAGTTACAAGTGTTACAACCATCATGATGTTAATCATGGACATGTGGAAATTCTAGCTAGCATCCACCAGCTTGAGTTTGTTGATAACTATTAGAAAAACATCTACATCTCCTTGTATACGAATTCGATATCAGCGGAACAAGAACTTTTAGGGTGAATTTGAATTTTATCACACTTCCGGTGCAATGAAATCTTTTTTTAGAAAAAAAAATCAAAAAAATGAATATCCTTTGATTTTAATTTTTTATTGTTTTATTTAAAAATTTATATCTACAGGAATGATTTCGTTATTTTAATTTTATCAAAATCAATTACGCCGTGACTTCAAACTAAACCTTCAATAAACGATTTGGAAAAGTCTGCAAAGACAAATTTCTCTTTGGAACCACCTTTTTCCAGAACGTAGAAGAAACCAGCCTCCTTGACTTGCTAAAGACAAAACTAGCACTGCCCAAATGTCCATTCTTCCTAGGCTCACGCTAAGTCCCACTCGCCATACAGATACGTTTTCGGAGACAGTTGTCTGAACGCAAGGGCGAGTATAATGAGTTAGAGACTCGAGCAACTGGTAGCAGTTTTCCTCACATCGAGACAGCTAATTGATGACGTCACGATTACAATGTGGACAGAATATACAGGAATAAAATTCCACAAAACACGTTGGAATGGATAGACCACGGGTTCTCCACACGCCTAAATACGTGTTTCAACTCCAATCGTCCACTTAATTTCCTATCGGACGGTCGAAAACGAACCCCATCCACTCTGGAACTCTTGTAATAGTCCTCTCACCAGTTCTATATATCCCCAGCAATTCACCCTCCATCATCAACTATCTTTCTTCATTTCTTCTCCATTCATTAGATTTATCCAAAGTATCAGTTCTTGTAATCCCTTCAGAGTCAAAGCAATGTTTTTGGGATCAGTTTCATCTTTTTCCGTCCCAACCAAACAAGGGGATAATCTAATAAGTTCCCTTAGGGGCTCCCCTGCATTATCATCTTCTGGTTTGAGTTCTGTTTTTCCTCCTCCCTCTGCTCTGAGTTTTCCACCGAGGAAACATGAAAGGGCTTTTAGGGTTTCTGCATCCTTAGAAACCAACAACTTTGCACTTACAGGGGTAGTGTTTCAGCCATTTGAAGAGTTAAAGAAGGGGGAACTTGATATTCCAGTCGCTCCTCAGGTTTCACTTGCTCGCCAGAAATATACAGATGACTGTGAAGCCGCAATCAATGAGCAAATTAAGTGAGTGGCAGTTCTTGTTTTTCTTTCCATCCCTGCTGTTATAACCTTTTAGGTTGTTAATCTTGCTTATTTTCTGATCTGTAGTCAAGGTTCTCATTTTCACCTTCAGATTCGGTTCTTAATTTATTGGGTTATTTTGTGTCGCAGTGTGGAATACAACGTGTCCTATGTGTACCACTCTTTGTATGCCTACTTCGACAGAGACAACATTGCTCTCAAGGGCTTAGCCAAGTAAGAACACAGTAACAAGGATCTGTCCTAAGTTTCTTCATTTTTGTAACTGTGTTGTATGACATGATGAATACTTGATCTTGTTGCAATCAGATTTTTCAAGGAATCTAGTGAAGAGGAAAGAGAACACGCGGAGAAGCTCATGGAATATCAGGTTTTATTAAATGTCCATTTTCTTCTCTTTTTTTTCCCCTTTTTTCTATATCCCATGGAGTATCTGATAAGATTATTGTTAAAATGTGTAATTAGAACATACGTGGAGGAAGAGTAAAACTACACCCTATTCTGATGCCCCCTTCAGAGTTTGAACATGCAGAGAAGGGGGATGCATTATATGGTGAGTCATTCTCCCTTTTACATGCTTATTCTGAAACAAACAGTCTGCTTGGACTGCTTCCTTTTAACCACTTCTGTAGTTGGCTCTCGAAAGCATGCTTATGGGTTCATGCTTGATATTTTCTTTGCTATATCTAGTGATGTTGCTGCTGTATATTTGATAGAGTTCGTTTAATATTGTTTGTTTTATTCAACTGGTTCTACTAATTTTTGCTATAATTTTTGTGTTCAGCTATGGAATTAGCGTTGTCCCTGGAGAAGTTGACAAACGAGAAGCTTTTGTGCCTGCACAATGTAATACTTCTTTTCCTACTACTGAAATCCTGAAAGCAAAGTACTATGAACAGCTTTACCTGTTTCTATACTTCGAGCTGTAGTTGTGGATCAGGATGTTTGATTCTGCAACTAATCTATTGTTAGTTCTAACGGGTTCTACTTTATTCTTAATGAATAACAGGTAGCACAGCAAAACAATGACGCTCAGATGCAAGAATTCATTGAAAGAGAGTTTCTATCTGAGCAGGTGAGCTCAAGCCTGAATTTTCAATTTTTCATTCTTAGTGTCAAAAAAATCTTTCAAATAACTTTGAATGGAGATTAAACCATTCTATTTTTTAAATGGTACGGTATGCATTTTGGTGTTTTCTTCATTTCTGTCATTTTCAAGACTTCAAATGGTTACTAATTGTTCCATCCAGAAAGGCACTGCTTTAATAAAGTTGTGCGTGACTACGTAAATTTTACAGGTTGAAGCCATTAAGAAGATAGCAGAATATGTTGCTCAATTAAGGATGGTTGGAAAAGGCCATGGTAAGAATTACAAGATAGAATTATCTTTTTCTTTCAGTTTGCTACATCATTTGCATTCAATTCATAAACTAATTGCAGACGTTTTTCAATTATTTCTAATCACTGAAGGCATTTGCTTGGTTGGGCTTGCAGGAGTGTGGCACTTTGATCAGATGCTCCTCCACGAGGGAGATGCTGCACACTGAAGATCTAGGCGCTGTATCATTTGTTGCTATAGTGCTTTTGAGATGTTCTACTATATTAGCCATATATGTGGAGGAGAATAAACTGTCGTTGTAGCGTATATTTTAGTAACCCCTCAGCTTTGCCATGGTAATGAGAATCAGAGATCTTTTCTTTTACCCCCGAAGTTAAGGGAGCTTTATTTGTGTACCTCAATAGGTGGAGGTACAATGTTGGGCTTCTCTAAACCTTGTGTCTTTAGCTTGTGAATTAGAATGCATAATTAGGTTGCTTTTGAAGCATAATATTTTATCCAAGCCTACTGGATTTCTTAGATTGGTTATGCATTTGTTTAAATATTTCCGAAGAATTCCCATCTCTTTGCATTCTATGAAACTGTGATTGATCAAACAAAGATGAAACCACACAAAATTTGTTCCACCAATGAAAAATTGAAGCGAAAACTTGTTTACACTGGAATTGGCCGCTATTATTTACATTTGAATCAGATAAAGATTTTGTCCTCCAACTCTCCCTTCCCATGGGAGGAAAGTCTCAAAGCTCTGAGCGCAATGAAGAGGAGTAAAGTTTCATTTAAAACCTCGATGGTTTGCACATGAAGGACATGAGCTAGCTTGGCTTAAAACAGAATTTGAATCTCCAATAGGAAGTCCTCCTGCTCCTTCTGGTTTTACGGGAAATTGACGGGCGAGAAGAATGGATCATCTTCCACATCACTTGTATATCTTCATATTCACCACAGGACTCCATGTCCTTGTAAAGACTTAGCAGCCCCTGCCTCTTCGCTGTCATTGTTGCCATGAGTTTTGGTTAAAACAACAGATATTAGCAAGAACGTAGTAATTAAGCTTGCTTATGTAACCATAGGAGATTTACCTCTGGCCTTTGGTCTGATACGCGTGGTGACCTTCAGAAGTATACATTTAGTTGGAAAAAGAACTGAATGTTTAAAGCGAAGCCAACCCCTCCATTTCTCCATCTTCAAGTCTGGAAGTAGCTCCTCTGCATCTACTCTTATTTCCTCCATTATAATATGCGTGTGTTTTCAATCCTACACTTCCCGTTGGCCATTAAACTAATGCTTGTATGCAAAACAACGAAATGCATCCGACATAGCAGAAAACGACAATTATCAAGACAGAATAGTCTTAGCCTATTTAAGTTAGTTTTAACTATTAACTTTGTACTCTTGGTTTCAATGTAATGAAATCTAAGTTCTACCAACTTTAAAATTGTTAGAAGCAAGATGAGAGGGAAGGAATTACGAGCCTGAATTTCTACCATTAAGATTTTTCTCCATATTAATCAAAGCATATGATCCGTAGTACCGCAATGTAGCAATGACTGGATTGGTATATAATCAAGACAGAAGGTGATAGCTTTATCTTGTGTAGAAATCACAAGGACAGGAATGGATGCTTAGTACCAAATAATGCGGAGGCAAGAAACATTTAGAATGGTAAATTTCGATTAATCTATGGAATAGAAAAAAAAATGTGCTTATTGGGAAGAAACCGACAGTGAGTAGGCAAGCACATTTGGACTATGCATTTCCCATGTATCCTTCCTACCAAAGATTCTCATTTCTAAAATCTTGAAGGGGCGATGGGACCCTGGTCAAACGGTTGGTTGGATTTTCTTTCAATGTTTTTGTGTTTGTGTGGACACCCCTCACTCCCCACACCTCGCATTCAGCATTTAGAGATATTTTAGACTAGCTGAAAGGGAGTTATAACAAAAGGTATTATATCAAACAGAAACTAAAACCAAGTGACAAGTTTCATTAAGCTTTTAGTTTAAGCAAATCAAAGAAGGTTAGTTAGAAGATGCATGATGTCATTGGATCCTCTTGACAACTTACCAACTCTATTTCTTCCTCCCTAACTTTGTTGCTTCGTGTATTATCTGTTTCTGTTCTTTCCTTGGTGAAATATTCTACTTCGCCTGGCAAAGTTGCACAAAAATTTACACTCACTAGAATATTTAATAGGCAGATATAGAAGCTACCAATCAATACATTCTCACTTAAAATGCCTAAAGTGACCAATGATAAGGCAGCCTGAATACAGTGGGCGGCTTATAAAAATTAATGACACCCTCCTCAATCCTCAGCTAGCAAGGAGAAAAAGCTGGATAGAGATTGGACGCCATTCACATCCCCGACGTTCATTTCTATCCTAAGTTGTAATTACTTTTACCCAATCTATTACAACAAGGAACGGAAGTTGTCTAGGGTAACAATTGACAACCAGCAAGAAATTCATTAACCATTAATGAATTGTGGTCCCTGCTAAACCATAAGGAGCCACACGTTTGTTCTTGATGCATTGCGCTGGCATTGCTTACAATAAAAATGTGTGATTGGAAATAAATATTGCATTAGTTGGGGATGGAGTTCGTCCAAAAGAAATTGGAAAACGGAGTTGAGGACTTAAGGGGACAGGAAATTCAAACCAATGATAATAACAAAATAACAATTAATAACTTGAATATCAAGAAAAAGAATATATCACAGATAATGGTGTGAAGGAAGCAACTCCCAATAAACCAACTATAGCATTAATATTCAGGAAAACATCCGAGTAGAATAACTTAGAGCCTGATATGTCACCAACATCACCCAACAGAAACGCTTAAATTGCAAGAAGAAAATAGTCCTCAAAATTTTGCTTATAAGTAGAAACAATAAATCTAGTATCTGCAGAATAAACTACCGCAGCAAAACATATCTGGATATCTTATGCTAAAGATTAAACAGCATTTTGGGTTGCAAGCCTCTTCCTAGCTTCCTCAATGATGGATAACTTGATACCCTTGCCCTTAGGAAGGGAAACCCATGGCTTTGTTCCTTTTCCAATTGTGAAGACATTACCTAGACGAGTAGCAAACTCATGCCCAGCAGCATCTTGAACATGGATCGTCTCAAAGCTACCCTTATGTTTCTCCCTGTTCTTAATTACTCCAACACGACCTCTGTTCCTTCCTCCAGTGACCATGACAACATTCCCAACATCAAACTTGATGAAATCAACAATTTTGTTGCTCTCAAGATCCAGCTTGATGGTGTCATTAGCCTTGATCAAAGGATCTGGGTAGCGAATAGTACGCCCATCATATGTATTGAGGTATGGAATGCCTTTCTGGCCAAACTGGACAGATCGAACCTTGCAAAGCTTGAACTGCAGGATACAAAAAGGTACATGAACAATATCTTTATAACTAACAGGGTTCAGAAAGTAGAAAAGCTTGAGTGCTATTATAGAGATGTGATAAGTACAAGCAGATGATAAATCCAACTATATACATAGAGTATTCAAACCTTGGTTTCATCACCCGTGATGGCGTGGAGACGAAAACGCCCTTTGGTGTCATAAAGTAGACGGAAGTCCTCATTTGTTTTAGGAATGGACACAACATCTGGCAGAAGGTCAGTAAAGCATGGTTAGAATAGAGCCCAAAACCACACGATGATGAATATTGCCTAACTACTAGACGTCAGAATGTATTCCATAAAATTAGAATGGAAGTATCAGTCAATATGATCAGTGCACATAAAGATTTGAACATATCGGGAGCGAAAAAAGATTCAAACAAATCAAGTCACTCCAGGAAATAAAGAGAAAGTACACATACCCATGAAACCAGCAGGATAGGTCTTATCTGTCCTAACCTTCCCATCTACCATAACATGCCTCTGCATGAGAATAGCAATGACTTCTCTACAGGTGAGAGCATACTTCAACCTGTTACGCAGAATGAGGATCAAGGGCAAGCATTCCCTGGACTTGTGAGGACCAGATGATGGCTTGGGTGCCTACATAACAGGAAGATAAATTAAAATTGACCACATGAAGCAAACAGGTGGAGAGAACAAAAAAAGCGAACTAAAGGAATAAAGAAAAAAAAATACTGGTATGGAAGTGAAGGGATCAAGATGATGACATACAAAAGCACCACCAAGCTTGTCAAGCATCCAATGCCTAGGGGCATTGAGCCTCTTCAAATGTTTCTTCAACCCTCTAGCCTGTAACGCACCATAAAGAGAAGATAGTGTAAACGAAACAGCAACATCATATCAGCTTTTAAACAGTCTAGCCATTTAAGAGAGCAGAACAGCGAATCCGGCACAGAGAATTGATCTAAGGTTTCATTCAAGTCCATCCCTATCAGTTATATCAAATACTAATTAAGCAAGGAATAAGCTAGATCCCAGCTATTGAAACTACTGTTACCGCCCAAAACCCAGATACCAGCAAGGCGTAAATATCCAATCCTAAAATCAATAATGTAAATCACAGCAAACCCAGATATCACATAAATTTCCAAAAGATGAAACAAGACCACTTGTATTGTCAGAAAACAAACCCAAAACGCATCAAACAACAGTGATTAAACAAGCTAATCTTGTAATATCTTATTGTCTTTACCAAAAGCAAACAACAGCAGATAAATGAAACTCGAAAAAGAATGAAATAGTATAGAATAATAAGTAAATCAAAGTTAGAAAAGGCAGAGGAAACTGACCATCTTGGAGAAAAGCGGCTGTTTTAGCTCGAAGCCTGCAGTTTTGATAGAGCTGCTCTTTCGACTGCAAGATGGGCGAGGCTACAAAAACCCTAATCACTCCCGGTCTATCTATACTGGTGAGGGTATTTTAGGGTTTTCGACCCAAATATGAATTGGACGGGGGCCGTGTCTGCCATGAAATTGCCATAGAGCCCATAGTAAGCTACAGCTCTTCAGAATTTGGGCTTGCTTGCAACAAACTTTAGGGCTTCGTCTGTCTATCATTTACCGCATTGGGCCAGGCTAGTCCATGCGTCAGACTGCTTAGACTAGTTTTATGCACAATCAGTCTGTAAAGCGAAATAAAATAATAAATAATTTATTATGGCTTAATAGCCAAATAAGCCCTCAACTTTTAGCCCAAAATAGAATTCAGCCCTTAACGTTTTATTGCATGAAATTCAGTCCATAAACTTTTATTTCGGTGGAAATAGACCAAATCTATTAAATGAACTAACTGCCGTTAGTTTTGCATACGTGGCATGCCACGTGGCAGCTAACTAAGCTATCCACGTCAGCTGCCACGTATGCAAAACTAACGGCAGTTAGTATCATTTAACAGATTTTGACTTAATTGAATAATTGTAAAAGGTTGAGGGTTTATTTCCACTGAAATAAAAGTTTATGGACTGAATTTCATGCGATAAAACGTTGAGGGTTGAATTCCATTTTGGGCTAAAGATTGAGGGTTTATTTGGCTATTAAGCCTTTTTGTAATTTATTTTCTCTTTGTAATTTACTTTTGGCACGGTTGAAGGAGGCCTATATGATCATTGATTTTCCCTCTTTCTCTCTCTTTTTATTTTTTTTTTAAACTCTGAGAAATTCCCAATTTTGTAAATAAAATTCAAAGATCAAAAAGGATATACATATATTAAATTAGGACTGACTGAGTCATATATTAAATTAGGACTGACTGAGAAAAGAAAAGTGCATGTTTAATATATTAAACTTATGTTTAACATTTTAGTAACTATACTAAATATGCAAACCATGCTACTGAATATACCGAGGCTAAGTATTCGGTTGAGGACAACCCTAGTATGCCAAACAATGTCTTTGTCTCCGAAGTATTTGTTATGAATGAAAAAAATGAATAAAACGTCTTTTTTTATAGGCTTAATAGCCAAATATGTCTCCAACATTTAAGGTAAAATGAAATTAAGACTTCAATGTTCAATTGCGTGGAAATAAGGTCATAAAGTTTTAGTTTCAGCAAATAAAACCTAAACGTTAAAAAATAATAGAATTATGTATATAGCCGTTAAATCACTCAAACTTTTGTTATTTATGCACAGTTGGCACATAACATTGATACTGACAGAGATAATTTTGCCACGTGAATCGCTAACATGACTTTTTTTGCAATGTGAATTGCTGACATCAAAATTAATTTTAATTTTTAAAGCCATGTCAGTGATCCACGTAGCAAATTTATCCCTGTCAGCATCCATGTCATGTGCCAACTTTGCATAAATAATGAAAGTTTAAGTGATTTAACGACTATATACATAATTCTATTATTTTTTAACGCTTAGGTTTTATTTGCTGAAACTAAAACTTTATGGCTTTATTTTTATGCAATTAAACGTTAAGATCTTAATTCCATTTTACCCTAAACGTTGGAGACATATTTGGCTATTAAGCCTTTTTTATATATAAAAACATTTTAGTAACTATATGTTACCAAGTATCCATACAAATTACGTAAGTTCGATGTTGCTAAAAAATTGGATAAAATTTATGTAGAATAGTCACATATTTTCACGTTACGGATTTTGTATATAAAAAATAGGCTGAATACTCAAATAAGAATCTAACGTTTTCGGAAATATTCAATTTAGGATCTCAACTTTTATTTTGCTCAACTCAGGATAAAACGTTTTCGATTTTACTCAAATAAAGACTTTTTAACGCGCGTGAGTTACACGCGCCGTTAAAGAGAGTAGGTGACGATGAAAGGACGATTATTGCCACGTGTCACACCCACACGCCGCCACGTGTCCACGTATTTTTACCTATTAAAAGAAAATAATTATAAAATCACTGCCACGTGTCTCACTCACAGGCTGCCACGTGTCTACTTCTGCCAGGTGTCTCACTAATAAGATGCCACGTGTCCCACTAATAAGTCGCTGCCACGTGTCTCACTCATACGCTGCCACGTGTCCACTTTTGCCATGTGTCCCACTAATACGCTGCCATGTGTCCACTTATTTTTTTACTTTTCTTTCTTTCTTTTTTTTTTATTTAAGAAAAACTATATATTTTGATAAAATAATATTTTCTTGAATAAATTTTTTAAAATTATTTTATGAAATAATTAAAATTTTTAAATTTTTTTTAGAAAATAAATTCTCAAAGATAAATATTATTATAATTTTTTTAACTAGTATAATTATTATTTTTTCTTTCTTAATTTTTTTTTTCGTTTTGACCATAAAAAAAGGAAAAAAAACTATTAGCCATAAATTTATTAGAAATTATATATTTTTTAAAGAATAAAATTTAAATTACTAAATTTAATTTGTATTTTTCTTCTTTTTTTGTTTTCTATATTTTCTTCTAATTGACAAAAAAAGAAAGAAGATAAAGAAACCATAAAAAAAAAGAAAAATATGTAAGAATTGTCTTTTTAGAAAAATTAATGTAATTAAAAAAATAAACTTATTTCCTACAAAAACTCAATTTTCTAAAAATAAATATATTTAATTTGCAATAAAAAATTATTTTAAATTTAAATCATATAAAAGAAATAAAAACAAAAAGGAATGAAAAGAAAAACAAAGTGAAAAAAGTACAGAAATATTTTTTATAAAAATTTATTTTCTAACAAAATATTTTTTTGAAAATGTAATATAAATTTTTAAAAGTTATTTTTTATTAAAAAATCAACTAACAAAATTAACTATTAATTATAATATTATAAATAATATTTAAATTTTTTATTAATATTTTTAAAAAAAATTTAGCTATTAAAAGAAAAATAATTATAAGTCACTGCCACGTGTCTCACTCACATGCTGCCACGTGTCCACCTTGTCACGTGTCCCACTAATACGTTGCCAAGTGTCCATGTATTTTTACCTATTAAAAGAAAAATAATTATATGTCACTGCCACGTGTTCCACTCCCATGCTGCCACGTGTCCCCTCCTGTCACGTGTCACACTCACACGTTGTCACGTGTCATACTAATATGCGGCCACGTGTCCACGTATTTTTACCTATTAAAAAAAATTAATTTTATATCACTGCCACGTGTCCCACTCTTATGCTGTCACTGTCCACTTCTGCCACGTGGCCCAATCACACGCTGCCACGTGTCTTTTTATAAACGTTGTTATTATTTTAACGGCGTGTGTAACTCACGCGGGTTAAAAAGTCTTTATTTGAGCAAAATCGAAAACCTTTTATCCTGAATTGAGCAAAATAAAAGTTGAGATACTGAATTGAATATTTCCGAAAACGTTAGATCCTTATTTGAGCATCTAGCCTAAAAAATATTACAAAAATTATAAAATGTCACAATTAAATTTAAAAATTTTATTCTACATCCCTATTTTTTCCCTAATATGTTCACTCATCTAGTTCTTTCTATCATGTTTAGATGAGTGAACTTTTTTATTTTTTTTCTCTTCTTTTTTAACTTTGTATAATAATAGATGGCTTAATAGCCAAATAAACCCTCAATCTTTAGCCCAAAATGGAATTCAACCCTCAACGTTTTATCGCATGAAATTCAGTCCATAAACTTTTATTTCAGTGGAAATAAACCCTCAACCTTTTACAATTATTCAATTAAGTCAAAATCTGTTAAATGATACTAACTGCCGTTAGTTTTGCATACGTGGCAGCTGACGTGGATAGCTTAGTTAGCTGCCACGTGGCATGCCACGTATGCAAAACTAACGGCAGTTAGTTCATTTAATAGATTTGGTCTATTTCCACCGAAATAAAAGTTTATGGACTGAATTTCATGCAATAAAACGTCAAGGGCTGAATTCTATTTTGGGCTAAAGGTTGAGGGCTTATTTGGCTATTAAGCCTTACAAAAATAAAGAAAAAAAAAGTCCAATGAAAGTAGAAAACAGTAGAAATCAAAGCGGCAGATGTGATAATAAAGTTACAGATTACAATCAGAATCTACCAAGTAATTCATTCCTCGATCATCGACATTCTGTTAATCTTGTACAATGTGAATCAGAAGAGTGGCCTCATCAGTCGTGGGAGCTTCATCAGCTGCTCATTCAAAGTTACATCGTCATACATAAACTCAAAGCTAAAGAAAAAAGAAGAAGAAGAAGATTATGATGCTAAAAGAATGAACCTGGAAGAGATGTGGGCAAATGGGAGACAATGTTATCAATGATACCTCCTCCTCCACCCTCCTCTGTTTTCTCTGCTTTGTTTTCTTTACCAACTTTCACCATTTCTTCCTTTTTGTTTTCCCGGCTACTTTCTCTTACTTCACCGTCAGAGTGGTGAAAGAGGTTGGATACAATATTCTTGATGAGCCCTCCTCCACCATCCACTTCTTCCGCTGATCTGAAACCCGATTCGTTTTCACCTGTACCAGCAAAAGCTTCAAATTTTTCTTGAGTGATGTTTCCAGTTTTTGGACTTGAAGGAGTGACCAAGGAAGAAATAATATGATCGAAAAGCCCACCTCTTTTCTCTTCATCTTTTCCTCCTTCAGGGATTGTCTCCTTCTCAGCTTGTTGAGTTTGTTTATCTCCATCATCATCTCCTCCGGTAACCAAGTCAGAGATGAGATGCTTAATGAATCCACTACCTCTCTCTTCCCCCTCTTGTTTACCTCTCTCATCTCCACTGACATTCATTGGATGCAAAAAGCTTTCAGCTTCAGGCACAACATCTTCCATCTTTTTCGCCGGTTTCCTCTGAATTTCATTCATCAATAGGATTGACTAAGGATGGGTAAGACGTTTTACAACGGAGAAGAAACTGGAAGGGAATGGAAGGGCAGAATTGTCCTTGTACGAAACGGATTATTTTAAAGAGAGGACGTGGTCTTCTTACACGTGCTTCAACAGTGTTGTCTGCAATAGCCAAACCGGCCAATAATAGGTGGATATGTGTCGCCTTGCTGGGGCCTCTTTAAAGCGTTTTATGATTTCGATACGATACCGGGGACACGGTCGGTGGAAAACAGCCATGTCAGTTGTCAGAACGCTCGACTCTTTACGGGTAAAACGGTACTTTTCTTAATTTTTTATTCATAAAAAATATAAGAAAGAAAAAAAATATTCAATTTTAAACTTAAAAGAAAAATTCAATTTAAAACTTAATTCATTTAAAAAAAACTACCGATCTTTAGATTAAACCTTAATAATTTTCACAAAAAAAAAGATTAAACTTTAATAATTAATTTTATTTTCGAGAGAAACTCAAATACTTCCAAAAAAAAGAATTACCCAACGAGAGGATGCTTTTGCAAAAGCTGGGGTTGCAAGGGGAAACAGAGGTGTTTTGTTTCTCTTTTTATTGCCCATGACCATGGTTTAGAAATCTGTTAATGTGTCACCTCAATGCTAAAAATGGTTTTAACAATTCTAGACACACATAAAATAAATAAATAAATAATACAAAAATAATATGAATTAAAAATTTGTATATACATCACGAACACGATTTTTTATGACATAAACATGCATTGCATACGCCAAAGTCTAGCCAAAAATCATTTGCTTTTACAGTAACAAAGGAAGAAAGAAATTCACTATCTTCCCACTGTTCTCAGTTATGGACTATAATCAAGCAGACATGCTAAAACAAGATTTCATTAATCAGTATTGGAATCAATACATTGTAAAAAAAAAAAACAAGTGTATCCCATAGAGAGTTAAACCTTGATCACCGTTTTTCATTTAGGTAAAAACTGACTACCTTTTCACAAGAATCAAAAACCATCTTATTTCAAAGATGTATGGTCAATGGTGTTACTTATCCATATAGAAGCTGGATGAAGCCAAGTCGAACCTTACCAACCATGTGGTAGTCATGCTATGGATCATTCTTGCTTACACCATATTTTGCTGCCTCCTCAGCTTTCCTTTGTGCTTCCCTCCTCTCCATCCGTTTAGCATCTCTGACAGCCGCATCAGCATAGACTTTCTCCATAATTTTGTCGAACCCAGGAATTGTCCTTTGCAGTTTGTTGTAGGTTAGGCTGCTAATGTCGGAATAGGCTCGGGCTAATCTCTGCAATCATTATGAATAAGGGCTTGTGGACTAATCTGACTCATTCTTGAACACAAGGCATCATATTGAAGATAATCTAACATTTTTAAAGCTACTGGAACTGTTGGTCAGCATATTGAAAATTATTGTAACAATTTATTTCAACAAGTAGTCATGACCCACACACCCACAAAAGGACTAAGACACACAGAAAGTAGGGACAGATGTTTTTGTTATCAAATTATCAACCTGACCAATATCATACATAAAGAGGTGACATCCTACCATGACATCATCGTTATATTCTGTGATGTAAGGAGGACCTGTTGTGTAGCTACCAAGAGGTTCACGATACCACTCTCCACCATATGTAATCTCATCCATTGCTTGCTCAACACTTAAAACTTCCCACGGCCTTAACCCAGGGATAACTTTGGCCAATTTGCGCCTGCCTCACAGAAGCAACTAAAACATTTAACATTATATATAAAATCATTTTAAATGGACACTTCAAATAAGATGATAACCATCAAAACATCAATGCAATTTCAGCAATTTGATGTACAATTATCTTCAAAGATCAAACCAGATAAAGAAGGTTAGAAGAAGAGAAGCGTATACCGAAGATCTTTTGAAATGTATTTATTCGGCATATGATCAGATTCCAAAAGAGTTGTTAATTCAGAGCCGCTAGCCCAAAGAAATAGGGCATGGCTAGGAATTCTAACTCCAGGCCATATGCCATCATTAGCTTTTAGGACTGCCAAATCACGTCTTTTGCTCTCAATAGCTTCTTCTTGAAGCTGCTTGTAAGTTTTCTCCTCATGTCCTTTAAGGGGAACCCAAGGAGGTATACCTTTCTGAAGTTTATGAAGGAAGGCTGTTGCTGCCGCACCAAGCCTAACTGATGATCAATACAAGATGAGTAAATCAATCAGGATATTGAATTTGACCATTCAGAGAATATTTCTAGATGATGGTAGACCGAAGACAACCACGTAAGAAAATGGTCACTGTTGCAGTTTTGCAGACTATATATATCTAAACAGAGTGCATTAAAGATTTTATATATATATATAATATATTATATATTTATATGGCTACAACAGTATAAAGAAGGCTTTGTCTCTCAATTTCAAACGATTGAAATAGCTGGTCTAAAAGTTCTGGATATTCTATTTGATAGATCACAACCTCTAAAAGTAATATCCTGTTTAATTTCACAGAAAAAGCAGGCAAAAAATGATTTTGCCAACAAAGTATATCATCACTATGTTATATTACCAAAGGCAGATCTCAACTAAATAAACATCATAACATGTTAAATGGATTTAATCTTGTTAAAATTAAATTCCATGCTCATTTTAACATTCTCTAAATCACCATAAAAATCACCAAATCAAGTGCTCAATATCATACACGTGGAATCTAGTCCATAGACAGTTGTATTCAAGATGGATAATTCCTACCTTCTAGATTACATTCAAAGAGAACTAACAAAATCATAGGTGAAATAGACCTAACAATTTGTGTATATCTTTCAGGTTCATGTCATTTCAAATTGTGTTTGTGTCGTGTAAAACACATAAATTGCCATGTCAAAATTCGTGTTAACACATCAAACAAAACATTTTTTTAGCTATTGCCAAATTCATATATAGTTTTTCTCAAATTTTAATATGCGTCAAATTGGTGTCTTTTTTCATTTTGTTTTTGTATCACGTCATTGTATCGTGTCTAAGATTGTCAGGTCTAAGTGAAATTTATCTGTTAATGCTGAAACCAGGAAAGAGGATTCAAATGTATACCCTTGGCCTCCTGTTTCTACTTAACAATAAAAAGATGTAAATGAAAAGCATAAGAAAAGGAGAAAAAACAAACCTTCCCAAGTTGCTATTGCTGGTTCCAAGCCATAAACCATATGAATTGGTGCCCATTCATCCATGTCCTCTCCCCAAATAAAAGTATGTTTATCAATAATCCCAGCACCCCAAGCTGTTTTTAGGGTTATTAGCTCACAAGGACCTCGAGTACGACCCAAGCGATCTTTATAATACCAGCCTCCACTCCTCATAATAACTGTATACATAAATAACAATGAAATGATTGAAAAGTATACCGCATTGGATCACTCCTAAGCCTTAGCTTTGACAGTAACAAAGATGAAATACCAAAGAATTAAAGAAGAAAGTAAAAATGAAAAATTGGATATTGATATGATAATCAATAACAAAACTTTGAGTTTGACCCCTGGTATTCAGCTAACTCTAGAAGTTCCGAAATTCAAAAGACAAAAAAAATTTGCAGCAGAGCCGGGAAAAACAACAATGTCCATTTTAACATTGAACGTAAACCAGTAAAATACATTGTCGAAACTAATACATGAACTCAACAAACTCCGACAATCCACTAGAAAAAAAAAAACCAAACTTACAGTCATAGTAACGCTTCTCGAGCCGCTTATAACCAATAGCCTGAGCAACATCAATGGGTCGACCCGGCGGATAAGGCCTTTGGCGGAATCCCCAGAGCCCAAAAAAGAACTGCTTTGTGAAATCCCAAAACTTATCATCACTCTCTTCTCTGGTCTTGATAGCTTTTCTAGGCATAGGCCTCCCATCCAACCCAGTCACGTGCGGCACCGCTTGCCACAGCTTCTTATCTTCCTTTCTAAATGGCACTTCATTTTCCTTAAGCTCCATTCTATTGATTTCATCAGCAATTTCCTCAGCCCTAGCCAAAAACTGAAAGACGGGACTTGCCCTGAAATCTTGCCACCATTTTTCATTCTCTTTAATTTCCTCTTCCGTTGGATTCTCTTTCTTCTCAAAAATAGGATCTTCATTCAAAATCTTTTCGACTTCTGGAGTGTGCCTGTAATCAGGGAGGTTCTCGCATTCCCAAAAGAACTGTTCCAACATCTGCTTGTATGGCCCAGGCTTGTCAGCATCCGGCTCCGGTTTCTTGGGTTTTTTCTTGAAGAGGCTGGATACGTTTATGGAAGCGAAATTTGGAGGGTTTGAAGATGTGTTGGGAAGGAATGATCCAGCGAGTGAGTGAAGGTTGATGGGTTGAATTGGATTTTGAGGTTTCCTAAACCAGCTTTCGAAGGGATTAAAGTTGATGGAAGCCATTGGTAAAGGTTTGAGCCTTCTGAGGTTTTCACATTCAAAGGGTTTAGGGTTTTGGTGAGGCTGAAGCCTGAAGATAGTAGATGGATAGAGAAATGGAGGAGCTAACGAGGACAGTGTTATTTTCATTGAAGGAGGGAGAGTGTGCTGTGCTTTATTGATAAAAGGTTTTGGGCTTCAACATAATCTCTTAGGCCCAAACACATTGAGTGGTTAAAAAATCCATCACAGGTCCTCCGGTCCAAAAATGAAAATCACCATTTTAATGAATTTTTTTTAATAATATCTTCTAATCAAATCTTATCTTACTAATATTATTTCTCGAGCTATGTCATACTTCTCAAAGTGATTTTAATTATTTTAGCCTTACTTTTACTATTCCAAAAGAAACGGGTTGAAAACCTCTCCCTTGTATTTGATCAATTTCCTTAGTAAAATCACTTGCATTTAAACACATTCTAATCTTCACAATATAACCAAACACAAACATAGTCAAAGCCTTCAAAATTGAGAGATATGATATACTAAAAATTCATCCAAATAGAAAAAAGTTGTATTGTCTGCTAAGTAGTTGATCTTATTGGAGCCCCATTGAATTGAATGTGATAGAATGGTTTCCTATACACATGTACACATAATTATTTCGCAAAGACATTGTTGAAAAAAATAGAATAATTAGTTGGTTTTTTTTATTAAGTTAAAAAATTTGATGTGAGACAAAATTTAATTTTATATACATTTATGTTTATATATTTATGGGTATACATATAATCTTTTTCAAAATAAAAAATGTCATATAAAATTAGAGACATTCCTCTTTCCAATTCTATCAGTAGAATAAATATGGCTTAATACTTAAACATGTCCTTCACGTGTATCATAAAATAAAATTATATCTTCAACGTTTAATTGCATGGAAATCGATCATAAACGTTGAGAGCTTAATTTCATTTTGTGACAACGTGAAGGGTATATTTAGGTATTAAACTAATAAATATAGATATATTTTCTCAGTTTAATTGATTAATTTCATAATTAATAATTTAGGACCACAAACATTGTTTAAGACTCGGAGTAATACAATCATATAAGAGAATGAGATGGTGTTCAACTATTAGGTATTAACATTTGATTTGATTCATGAATCTTACTCAACTATTAATATATATAATATAATTAGTGGATGCCAAAAGAGGGAGAAAGATGGTATAAAAAGATAAAACAACTTCCGTTGTTTTGAAAGTTACTTACGTTGGCTTCTGGTGTTTACAAAATTGGAAAGTTATAAAACTTGATAATCTTAGACATGACATGAAAATGATATAAATAAAAGATACGAAAATGACAAAGATTAAATTTAAGTAAAAATCATATATAAATATATTAAATGCTAAAAATAATATTTTTGATTTTTTGTATCGACATAAATTTTAATACGAAATTTTAAGTATATTATTTTAATAAGCATAAATTACTTAACACTAAAATTAAGTAAAAATCATAAATGAAAAATCAACTTCCATTTGCATATATTATTTTAATAAGCATCCCAAATTTGTAGTAGTACTTACAAATTAAGTTTTACTTGAAAACATGGCTGCTCCCAGGCAAGATTATTGGCCCGAGAAAATGTACGACTTAAGCCAAAGCTTGGCGTGCAATTGTCACAACAGAAATCTTATTTTTGTGTACCACTATAAATTTCGTTTGGATTAAGGGTGAAATTAATTTTAGTAATATTCAAAATAAAAGTGGTGGTAAAATTACTGATTAAATATGTGTTTAGATATAAATACAATAGTGATGATCAAATTAACTATAATGAGATGAGATAATGATCATTAAAAATATTTTAAAAAAATACATTTACTAAGTATATTGTAAATCAAATTAAACTTAAAAAAAATTAAAAGCACAAAAGATAAATAAACAAAAATTAAAATATTAAAAAAAATAAATAAAATCATATTCGAGCGAATTTGATAGAGTCGAGTTCGAATTTATAATATAAAATAAAAATAAATAAAAACTAAAAATTTAACCCAAATTACAAGATAAGATCGTATTTGAACTTGTAGATAAGTTATTAGTATAGGGCTTGGGTCTGACCCAAGCCTGCCATAATCATGTCTAGACCAAGTTTCAGACTGCACTAAAGCAACAATTAATGGGAATTGGACATGTCCTCCAGTACAACTACAAAATTTAATTGCAAGACATGTGCCATTTAGATGGCACCTGCGGTCCTGAGATTCAGGCCGAAAGGGTGCCCAGTTGCACCGCACGGGTGCTAACTGGGCATCCAAATGGCCGTAGGGGTCAGAAAGTAGAAACTATGTCTTAAATTGCGCATTAAATACCAAAGGAATCGTGGGACACATATCATTCATAAGGAACTTTGTAGATGTTTGAGTGTTTATGACGGCACAGCTACATATACGCCCTCGATAATATGGGAACTTCAGTTCAGTGGTTGCACTGAGTAATGGCTTCCTCTCACTTACTCTCCTTTCTTTTCCTTTCTCTGCTCATCCTCTTCTTCTATCCGTCTCTGTCTTCTACAGATGACAATGTCACCCAAGCTCAATCTCATGTCAAATCAAAGAAAGTTAACCTGTCTCTGTATTATGAGTCTCTATGCCCATATTGCCGGAGTTTCATTGTAACTCAACTCGTGAAGGTCTTTAACACCGATCTTCTCAATATTATCAATCTTAGGCTGGTTCCATGGGGCAATGCTGAGGTTGTAAAACCTAACAAAACCATAACTTGCCAGGTTCCACTTCCATTTTTCTATCTTCTCATTTGTATTCATTTGAGTTTTGTCACTTCTCTTCAACCATTTTTCCTGTAACACAAGTGATCATCCAATCAGAGGTTTCTTTGTTTTTATTTGTAACACTATTTTAAAATTTAGGCTTTTGTTGCAATTTTGACGCCTTTTATTTTTTCTTATAAATCAAGCATGGTGAAGATGAATGCTACCTGAACACTATACATGCCTGTGCCATTAACATCTGGCCTGATGTTGTAAGTCACCTTTCTGGCTTTCTCTTCCATAGCTTAAAAAGGGCTGAAACCCCATTCTTTTAGCACAATAAGTAAAGAAGATTCCTTAAACTAATTAGAAATTAGTGCTCAAATTTCTTCAAGTAGGTTTCATAAGTAGATGGCTCCTTCAATTCATATTAATTACCATTTAACATGTACAGAGAAAGCATTTCAACTTCATCTACTGTATTGAAAATCAAGGCCTTCACATCAAGGAAGGTCAGCACTCTGACGGTGCAGATGCAGTGTGGAAAACCTGCTCTGCAAGGTTGGGTATGGATCAGAAGCTCATCAAGAACTGTTATGACAGCGGATATGGAAGAAAAGTAAGCTTCTTCTACTAGGAACTTGACGTTCATAATCAAGCAGAATTAAAATTTATCAACTAGGCAACAGTTTTCTGTAGTTTTAATTCCTTTCAAATTTCCAGCAAACTTCAAGGTATGTTCTTTTAAGTTTTAATGCCATGGCTGTGTTGGCTGAAATGTAATGAGGATGTTTAACAATGGTTTTTTAATTTTACATTTTTCTTTTCTATAGTTCAATAATCAATGCATGCGACACAATCTGTTGGTCTTTCTATTGACATCAAATGCAAATTGAATTGCAGCTTTTACTGCAGTACGCTGCAGAAACTATTGATCTCCGTCCGAAACATTTATATGTTCCTTGGGTGACAGTGAATAATCAACCTCTTTATGATGTTAGTCGCTCATCTCTTTGTTCCTCACTATCTATACCTTTTTCTCTCTGAGACTGACCCTCCAAAATATTTTGGGTGCAGAAATACGACAATTTTATAACCTATGTCTGCAAAGCTTACAATGATAGAGCTCTGGCAAAGGCCTGCATCTCACATTTTTCCAAAAGCAACTGAAGAGAAGAGCGCAATCTCTCCTGTCTGCTACGTGGGCTGAGCATTCTGGCAAAGGAAATCCCAAATTCGGCAGACTTCATTGTTGCAGTGGAGGAAAATACAAAAACCTGCATAAATTCATATGGTAATAGGATGGACCACTTAATTCAACATAGGAATGAGACTGGATCATTGGACTACTATCATATTATAGCATTATGGTTATTATGATTAACTCTTGCTTGCAGATTTATGATGCAATTTAATTCCGCACTTGGAACAAAAGCAATTATTGTCCTCTTATTTGATAATCTTGCCAAGCTTAAAGTTGAATAAAAGGGAGACTATAAATGAGTTTTCATTTGCTGGTTCCAGGTTGCCTAAAAATTTCAACAGTGTTAAGAGAAAGAAATTTGATTCAATATCAACAAAAAGCACCCTTTTCTAAACAGATTAATGCATTTCTTAGCATGGGAATACACATTGGTAACATTGAGAAAGGATCTTTCAGGATCAAAAACATCTATCACCTAACAAGATCAAGCATTTAGGAACGAAAATGCTTGGATAGAAGCAGTAATAAAACACAAAATAACATATTCGATTACATATCTCAACCGAAAGACAGTATGGCCGATGCTCTATTGGGAATTTATCATCTTCCATATGCTATCACAAGCATCAAATGCAGTCATCTTTGGTGGGTCAAATTCAAACTTCTCTACCAGCTTTTTATCTCTGTCTACTATATCTGTGACAAATTTGAATCAAGGAGAATCTGCATAACGCAACATAAAAACAACTTTGAATATGATAAAAACCTGACAGATAAAAGATGATGGAGGAAATAATATTTATCAGAAGGATACGGCCTGAGATTCTGGATTGGTCTTCCAAGTCTGGAATGATATTAGTTATAGAAGCATACATTGAAAGCTTCCTCCTGCGATATCAAACTAAAATGATTCATAGAGAGAAATAACACATTTTCGTACACTAGACATCAACTCAGCAAAAGATGACTTGGGAAGGCATGGCTTCATAGTTTTGGAATAAGAAAACATTATTGAACATAGTAAAAGATCACAGGTTCCTCAAAGTACAGTTGACTGACAAATCCCAGGATACTATAAACGTCATTTCAGACAAACTCTGCAAAACACTTGCAGAAAAGAAAGCAACCGTGTGTGGATGATGAGCATATACATACGAACCAAAGTTCACAAATTCAAGTCAAAATATTTCCCTTACTAGTGTCCACCGTTTTCAGGATATAAACATCAGAATTTAGAAAATATAAAAGCGATCAACCATCATTTGCTTCGCGAATACAAGTTCATAAACTTACTGTTCTCTGAGCTCGTCTTGCTTAAATTGCCTCAGCATTTGCTTCCGCTCTTCGATAGAAACCCTCTGGCGCTCCAGCTCACTTATCTCATTGCTAATAGCCGTGTTCTTATATAAATATATAAATAAATAAATAAATCAAACACCATAAAAATGTAAAAAATTTTGAAAACCAGCACGACGACAAAACATGTACTTATCTAAGTTCCTGCCTAAGTTGACGTTCTTTCTCAAGTTCTTCTTGCAACTCCTTTTGCAGATACTCCATTTCAGATCCATCAGCAACCTCAGACTTTGCCAGCTCTGTTTTCTTCTTGCAAGCTTCGATCTTTTCTTCATATTCTGCACCAAAAAAAAACCCAGTAAAGATCTTCCTTTACTTTCTTACTTTTATTATCATCTTTTAATTTATCCAAAAAACAAAAGGAGTAGAAAAGGAAAGAGACCTTTAAGCAATCGTTGAACCTCTTTGGAATCAGAGTCGCAATGCGAGTGGAGATCGTTCAAGTGCTGGAAACACTCCGTTAAGTTGCTAATGTCCCTTTTTTCCTTTAATACCCCCACCAGATCGTCGCTATAGGATATCAGCTTCTCCACATCAATCATTCTCGAGGATTCCCCCATTTTCTAGGGTTTTTGGAACTCCTTTGTTCAATTTTGAGCCCAAAAAAGACGAATTAATGACAAAGAGTGAAAAAGGGAAAGTTTTGCAAGCGTTTTCAAAAGCAAAGCCAAGAATTTGAATCCAGAACTCGGATCCAACGAGGGACAAAGGAGATTCTGTTGGTTGCTGCTAGCAAGCCAGAAGAGGAAGGAAGGGGGAGAATTGAGAGGGAAAATTGGAAAAGACTTTCAGATTTGATTATATAATAAAATATATTTAATATAAATTATTTCACAAATGGTAGACCTTAATCACCGTCGATATGTCCGAGTGGTTAAGGAGACAGACTCGAAATCTGTTGGGCATTGCCTGCGCAGGTTCGAATCCTGCTGTCGACGCATTTTTTCAATTCATTTATTTTTATTTATTTCTTAAAGAAATGAGAAAAACAATTTCTACATTATGATAAATAATTGAAATATAGCAACGTAGAAATCGTCTATTCATTTGTTTTATTGTTTCAACTATTTATACAATTTCAATGTAAAATAATCCTTCAGTTGTTTACATTTTGCGTATAAAGAATTTAACTCTAATTTATCCAGGAGGAAACTCTGACTAGAGTAATTCCTTTCCACCCCAAGGCTAACTCATTCCCTCCGATGCTCACCTCATATGAATTTTCCCTTTCTCTCACTGATTCTTTTGCTTCCATTAACCTCTCTGTGCTCACCCTCAAACCTCCCAATGCGGTGCCCGCCTGGAAATGGCAAGTTTCATTTATCTCCTTCCACTTTTGCAGCCAAGCTTGCCCACAGATATTTGGTCCTACAAACAGGCACTCCATTGCCATTCTTGCTTGCACCAGGTGCTTTGGAAAGTTGGATTCCATTGATTCTAAAACAGCTTGGTAATGCATCAAATGCCTATCAAAGAATGTCCCAAATCCTGAGCAATCTCTCAGTTTTTCACAAGCATCTCCATCAGCTAATGTTATAATTCCCCTGTTTCTTGTAGTATAGTTGCCAGAACTGGCCAACAGATCTTTAGCTACGTTTAGAAACTCGTTTACAAGCTTCCTGCTCTTGTTTTTTCCCATGTGTGGCAGTCCCACCAAACAGTTGAAGGCCAACCATTCTCTAGCGCCACCTTGTTTCTTCATTTTCTTCAGCTCATCCACCAAATCTTCGATTCCTATTTCTTCCACTTTCAATTTTTGGCCAACAGACCTGGCATGCTCGCAAAGTTGCCTTCTTGTGTCCTCAAATCTCGATGGAGAGCGAGCAAAGTCTTCCTCTCCCCATCTTATTGATGTCAGTCTCACTTTCTTGTGTTGCCATGCCATGTCCTCAATCAGTGGAGGCCACTGAATCCCCTCACCCATGTCGAAATCCACGATGTGTAGTATATCCGCATCATTTGGCATGGCTTCAAGGATTGCTGAATTAGCTGCAAAATGAGCAAACCTCCCGTATGGAAACAGCTGATAGAATGCCTTGAAGGCTGCCTTAAAGTTCTTGCTAGACTCTTGCATTAGATAATCACTTTGGTTTTGAATGTCTCGAGATAAATTGAATGCAATCCGCTCCCAAGTTTCACCAATTGGACTAGCTTTCTCACTGACACACTTTAGGATCACGTCTGCAAGCTGTGTCTGATTCTTCTCGGTGGCTTCTCCGTAAGCCTTGAGTAGATGAAATATGCTCACTTGATTATCGATTTCCATGGCTTCTCCTGGCATGGTAAGGGGTGATTGCATCGATGTCTTATCCGTCGATCCCTCACTAGATCTTATGGATGAACTGGGACTCCATGCATCTCGCCTTTGAGAGGAAAATGGCTGTAACGGGAAAATTTCTTCACTCTCATCCAAACAGCTGTATAGATCCTCAATCCTATCAGTCAACAGAGACTCAAGCCCCTCCAAAGGAACCGAAAAATCCTCCAATGGAACTGTGACCTGAAACTGATTGTCACAGGCAGGATATGGGAAAATCTCATTGGAGAACATTGTAGAGAAATGGGAAGTTGGGGAAATCTCAGAGGAATCCTCTCTGGTAGTGAATGAAGAAGAGAATCCACAACCTTCAACATGGACACCCATATTGAAGCCATATGGATCGAACTGATCAATACTGGAATTCACGAAATTGTCCAATGGCCATGAAGGGAGAAAATTTTCCGATTGCATCATCTTTTGATGATATTTTACAGGTTAGAACTTAGGAGATTTGGTTTTGCCTTGGGCTTTGAGTGTCAGTTTAATTTGTGAGTATATATAAAGTAGATACAGCTAGATGTATGGACATTTTGGCATGAAGAGTATTATATAAAAGAAATTTGAATAAAGAAAAGAATTTCCGATCACTCGCTACGCGATTTGTTAAGAGTTTTATTCCATGAGGGTTCCCTGTTGGGTCGTCTTCCTTGCTTGGCAGCTTCTCAGAGTGCTGTTGCATGAAAATTATCTTAATTTAATGCATATTTTATGAATATTTTAATGAATAGATTATAGTTAGGTAATTCATTCCCTTTCAAGGTAAGTACCTTTCACTTAATGAGAAAGATAACCTTTAATAATAATAATAATAATAATAAAAAAAGAGTAATTATCCAATAAATCAGGAGTTTTTTAATTTTATAAACGGAGTTAGAATAATGACACATATCCTACTTTATTTATTTTTTATTTTTTTAATATTTTAAAATGATATGTATAATCATTTTAATTCTTTTATAATGTCAAAAAACTCTGTTGATAATATATTAAATATTAATCCATAATAAAATAAAGGGCCAATAACCAAATGCACCATCAACCTTTAGCATAAAATGGAATTAAGCACTCAACGTTTTATCGCATGAAAATCAGTCCATAAACTTTTATTTCATTGTAAATAAACCCTCAACCTTTATTTCATAATTTTGGACTTAATTACATAATTTTGAAAGGTTGAGAGTTTATTTACAATGAAATAAAAGTTTATGGATTGATTTTCACGTGTTAAGATGTTGAGAACTTAATTCCATTTTATGCTAAAGATTAAGAATATATTTGACTATTAAACCTAAAATAAATTATAAATATCAAGAAGAGCTGCTGGGCTTAATGAAGTAATGCCCAATGCATAGGCTCTCTCTGAATAAACAAATTTCTTCGTATTCATCAACATATTTTATGTAAGGAAGAACAAGCAGATAAAATTAGCGGGTTGCATGAAAATCTAAAAGTTCTTGACGACGTCGCTTTCAGTTAGATTACGCGTCAATGTCTGATTCTTCCTCTTTCTTTCTGATTAATTATTTTATATATGTGCAGGAAATTAAGGATCATTCTAATTGCCCCTGCAAATATTATTTCTCTGTTCCTTTTACTACTATTCCGTCGATTACCGGCCAGTTTTCATTCCAAAAAATGTCATCTCATGATGGTATTAAACAAATATTAATTTGAATGAAGTTGAATGAGCCTGCAGTTTGATTGATGATTAATTTGGGCAACTATAGTAATATTAATTAACAATAAAGCAAAGAGTTTTACGCAACTTCATGCAAAATATGGCATCTACTGCATATCTACAAATTCTTGTCCTTTTTTTTTTTTATGTTTGTAAATTGATAAAATTTTATTTTGTGGATAAGCATTGTTACTGCGGCCGTATCAAAAAGTTTGAGACATGGCATGCAGATCTTGATTTCGGCTATTATTTTTTCAGTCGCATATACACAGCAAGACAGTATTGTATGTAACTATGTATTGTAGCCCGTATCCGTATAGAAATATGGTATAGATAATCATTACATGCAAAATTACTGAAACTGTAAATTTTTATAATTTTATTAATTATATTGCTTAAGTAATCCTGTTAATTCCTAACCTAACGTTTTCGTTGGCAGAAATTTTTTGACTAATCCATTAAGTCCGCCTTGAATTTGACACCCATATTAAAATCCATCACTGTTAATAATTCCCAGTGTCTTTTTGCTTTAATTATTTTGGATGTAGCAATAGCATGGCTAATTCCCAATCGCCTTCCTTCGGAGGCCGGCCCCTTTAATTAAGAGGAAACATTACACCATTAATCACTAAGAAGTTTTCTCTTCTTATTTTAAACAAAAAAAAAGGTTTATTCTTTTTAGATAATTTACTCCATATAACATCTCAGCATTCTTGTTCAAATTTGAAGGTGTAGTTTGAATCTTTTCATTGGCTTAATTTGAAGGTGTAGCTTCATGGAATGACTAAAAAAAAAGTTGTGACTTACTGTAAGCTTGAGATTTGTACAATAATTAATTAAAACCTAATTAATATCATTCATGTATGTACATCTCTCATTAATTAAATAGTTTTGATATATAATGCATTAACAATATATAGTTTCTAGTACACCTATCTATGGGCTGGATAATCTATTAAAGTTTGAAATTTAGCCAGATTTTTTAGTAGGTTTGGACAAAAAAAATAGATTTGATGAATTTTTGGGCGAGGCTTGGAGCTTTACCCTTGGAGAATTAGGCCTGACCCGACTCAGCTCAAACATTATGAATATTAAAAATTTTTAATATATTTTATTGAAAATAATACAATTATTTGTATTTAAAATATCGTTGATTAATAAACATTATATATATTTAATATGAAAATTAACATACAAAGTTTGTCAAAGCAAATTTAATTTTAAATGGAAAAAAAGAAAATAATAAAAATGCAAAAAAAGGGACTTGTACAATAAAATATATAAACAGACCTGAGCTAAAATTCAAGTTTGAATAATCAGGCTGGGTTGGGCTCGAGCTTAAATATAATCTATTAATATATCGCTTAGGCCCTACTAAATATAACCTATAGACATCTCTAGTTTCAATACACTATCAGTCAATCACATATTTTATAATTATTTACTGTCAAGTACTATTTATATATACTAATAGCTTGTACAAATGTACGCTGCATCTGTTAAATAAATACTATATAATTCATTACTAATTAATTGCATTTATCTTTCATTATTATTACTTTGAAAAAGAATACAATGCAGATTAAAACTATATGTCAATGAGAGGGAATTTTCTATAGTAAGGTCACAAATTTTGACTTTACTGTAAGATCAATTTAAAAAACACATAATTAAATGTAAATTTAGAGTCATTAGACATAAAATATGATAGAAGTATTGTAAAAATATGATTATCAATGTAAACATTAATGTCAATAAATTTAAACACATGATAATTTTGCTATAATGTATGTTTATGTTAATTATCATGTGTTTACATACTTCTAACATATTTTATACTTAATTAATAACTTTATATTTATTCTTAATCATGTATTGTTTACTTTAAACTTAAGTTAATTATAAAGTGTTTAACATATTTTATGCCTAATGACCTTAAATTTACTCTTAATCATATATGTTTTTAAGTTGATCTTACAATAATGTCAAAATTTATGACATTACTATAGAATTCCACGTTAATGAGGTCTTTGTTTAGTAATAAAGAGAATGTTCTAAAACATTAATATTTTCAAGTTTAAATCTTACTATTTCAAAAAAAAAATCTTACTATATGTAAATTTGATTCAACTTTGTATTATATATGTCTAGTTATAAATCCGTTGATTTTATTTGATTTAAGTAATTTGTATAAATGCAGTTAATTATGACTATAGTTTCCTTTGTAATTAGTAAATTCATTAAAAAGTTAAAACAAAATCTATATGCTGTTCAGATATATGAAGATATTGAACATCATTATCCAAAAAAAAAAATAGAAGATGAAAATCACATAGAAAAGGCAAAAGAGTAAATATATGTAGAATTAGATAATATAATTAATTAAAGAAGTTTAAGACACGTAACCAAGAATTAGATATGGTATGTTTGATCTAGAACTAGATTTGACACGACATCTACAGTTACTTGTAACACATAAACACAAACTCTCGTAAGTTGCTTTTTTCAAGGCAGAATCCTTACTTGAATTTTTTTTTTTTGGTTTGATTTCCATGATAAAACAGATTCCAGTTCCACAAAACATTCGGCAAAATTTACGTTATAAAATAAATTTTCACTAACAATTTCGGTCTTTTGTTTAGGTATTTTCATCGGTTTATATATGTTGCATCAATTCATCGATCCTCTTAATGAAATTCTGATTAGCTGGAAGAAAAGAGGGATATATACGTAAGTCTGGATTTTTTTTTTAATTTTTAATTTTTTCATTTTGAGAAGGGAAATTCAAATTTATTCTTTAAATGAAAAATAAATACTTTTATTATTAAATTACACGTTCTGATTTTCATGGACAACCAAAAGATTTTATATATAATATATTATAAATAGTTTATTCTAAGGATTTTACAATAATAATAATAATAATAAAGAAAAGAAAGAGCAGAGAAGAGAATAAAAGAGCTGAAGAGCGATGGGGAACGTGGATTTGTTTTGTTAATTAAGCCGCTAAGCATATCTATGACTGGAATCGGGAACCTTGCCCGTAAAACAAATTGGCTGGCACTTGAGAAGTTGAGACACACACGTCTTTACCAACTGCTTTTAGGAAAATATCAGAGTATATAGCTTTAAGACATGTAGAGTTACACTTTTTTTTAGTATAATATTACTTCACACAAAAACAAGTTATCTCAGGATACAACAAAACCTTTATTATTTTCGTGAAAACTAAGGATGCAGAGTACATCTTTTCTGAAAATCATCACTTTTATATAAAATATGAAAAGACATAAATGAATGATTATGATTCTTTGTTAAATAACAACAATTCATTTTAGACATAACAGTTTCAGATATATAACCGAAAATATGTCTGTTGGAACAGTTAAAATAATTTTAAATTCAAAATTGAATTTAAAATATTCTGTCAAAAAATAAAATTTTGATTTAAATCAAAGTACCCAAGTGCCCATCTTTGACTTTTTAAAATAGCCCAAGCTCTTACCCAAGCCTAAGTCAAGCAAGCTTAAGCCCAAATCAAATGGTCAAAGCTCATTCCCTTTTTGGCTACAAATTACTCTCAAGAATTGATTTTTCTTTATAAATATATCACTTTATATTTTTACAAGTAATGTGAAAAGTTGTACCTTTGTATTTATTATAAGCTATTCAACATATGTTGTCAGCCTCTGGGAAATTTCTGTCAAAACTGACAATAATTAGATTCTTATATTGAGGACTGCTCTGTTTTCTTTGCTTTCAATCCAGACCCTTGGGGATAATAATTTAGTTGAACAATTCAAGCTAAACCTATATTCTCCTTCTTATGATTCTCTTTGAGATAAACGACAGATAACTGTGTATAAAAAAATGATGGGTTAAAGTATTACTTTCAGAGAGATACTCATTCCCCTAAGGTTGCCTGATAGTGATGATAATCGAAGCAAACCACCATCAGATCAGTCGATGAATCAAACAAAACTCACTTCCCAAAACATGCATGGCGTCCTCAGCTTAATTTCATTACGCGATATATCTTGGTCAATAGTAAAGACACAGTATTTTCTTCCTTTTCTTGTTTTCTTCTGGACAAGCACTGAAGAAATATAACTAGCTTCATTGCTAAAGATCGCGAAAAACTCTTCAATTTCAGAAACTGAATAATACTATCAAACATATCAGATGTTGTATTATATTTGCATGATTGCATCCGAAATGGAACCGGCCGCCACAAATATAAAATTACGACTTGGGACTAGACAGCATCGACCTGGCTTGGTACAGAGATGGGCTGAATTAGTCCTTCGTCGGGCCTCAGCCAGGCCTGATATATTCTTTTCCATATCTCCCTGTTTCTCATTCGTCCCCCTTAAAGCCATGACTTGATAATATATATATATATATATATAAATTTATATATGATGCACTCTATACATTATCAATGCATCAGAAGTTGACATTGTAGATACCAAATTTTGTCCGAAATTTTAAATATATTTGGATTGGATCTTATTTCAGTCTTAGTGATTTGAGATTGAAATTTGCTCGATTTAATCGTGTGTTTGAATTAATTTCGAATAACTTGGCTTTCGAGATAGATTTGAAGCTCAAAATAGTTCAAATATCATGAAGATCGAATTTTGTCTTTTAAGATCGATTCCAAATTTGTCCTGAATAATTGGGCCTTTTACTTGATGTGTGAAAATTAATTGGGTTGGAGCCCAAAATCCAAAAACCCAAATTAATTGAAGTTGGGTTGTTAAAATTAAAGATTTAAGCCCATGTATTTTATTTAATTTAATTTTATTAATTTGTATTAAAATTAAAATAAAAAATTAATTAGTATTTTAAATATTTATTTATTTATTAGATTATTTGTAAAAAAAAAAAAGAAAAAGAAAAAGGAAGAGGCTAGTGTCGGCACCGGCCATATCTCTGAATTTCTTCAGTCACTCTGCCATAACCACCAACTCACTGACAGATTTTTTTTTTGTGCGTGCTTGAAAGTCTTACACAAACTAATTCTATGAGATTTTGCCCCGTTTTTATTGACTAAAAAGAGCAACTCGAGGGAGATAAAGAAGAAAAGGGGAAGCAATTTCGGAAGAACCCTTGTTTTCAAGACCCTAAAAACCTTCCTCTACCCTCTGCCTTTACCATAGCCACCATTTTTCAAGCAAATTTTCTACAAGCATTTAAGAACATCAAGAAAATCAAACACTATTGGCCCTAAAAACCAGTGGAACAATGGATTACAACCCCTGGTTTCATCCGATTTTCTTGACTAAATATGCCTATAAATAGTCTGAAGTAGATTGAAAAAAAAAAAGAAAAAGACACCGAAAAACAGAGAGAAAAACAGAGAGAAATATAGAGAAAAGCATCCGAGCAGCACAGATAAAAAAAAAATTTCCCAGTTTCAGCTCAAAAAAAAAATCAACAACTCAAAAACACAAATCTGATATCCAATCTAAATAACAAAACACTGTCAAAAGAAGTAAAAAAAAAAGGGAGAACAAGGGCAGAACCGGCGAAGCAACTGTGCTTGAAGGAGGTCTTGCGGAGGCCACGACCAGGAGAGGAGCAGTGCACGGCGGCAAAGCTGTCAGGCGAAGCAACCACAGGGCGACGAAAGGTGGAGCCAGTTCTGCGGTGGTTGTCTTGCGAAGAGGAAACGAAAAAGCAGAAAGAGCTTGAACCGATTTTTGTGAGACTTATCCCTTTAGCTTCTGTTTTGTTTTATCTGCTATATAATGCTTTGTAGGGCTCCAATCACGTAAAAGGAAATGCAAAACATAATGGGTATGGCCTGGGCAGACTATATTGGGCTTGTTAACTTAAAGAAAATATATCTAGTGAATAAATATACAACCTTGGGCTGTTTGCACGTATGAATTTAGATGCTTGGGTTGTGTTTGTGTGATGTTTTAGATTTCTTGGTTTTATGTGCATGCATAAATTTATTTGGGCTTATAGATTGTTAAATATCAATCTTGAATAAACAAACTTAAATAATAATAATAATAATTTGATAATATACAATGTTTTAAAGCCTTAAAGTGAAAGATAAGCATGTTTCAAATTTAATCAAAGTGTTGAAAAATTTGGAACAAAATTAATAAACTAAGAGTCTTTACCCATCTTAAAATAATAAATAAAAGAAAACATCCGATCAAAGTGTTGAAGGGTGTAGAAATATTTTCACCATATTCCTACTTATAAATATTAGATAAAACGTTAATAAATTAGTTCAATTAAAATAATAAAAATTAATTAAGAAGACAATAATGATGAAATAAAAAACTTGCTTTGAACATAATTTGATTTGCAAGAGGTTCATGTATAGTAGATTAAAAATAAATCTTTAATTAAAAAATGATTTTCCAAATTTCACCAAAGTGTTGGAAATTTTGGAACAAAAATTAACAACTTTAATCCTTTACATTCAATCAAAGTGTTGGAGGATGTAAAAAAAAATAATAATATTTTTTTTTTTCGCTAAAACTTATAAAGATTAAATAAAAACATAGTGAATTAGTCTAACTCAAAATTAAAGAAAGCAACAATAATGAATAATCCTTAAATATAAATTTTCTTCGATAATTATAGTAAATGAAACTCTGACTAGAATAAAATTTCACAAGTGTGTGATATTTAGAAAATTCTAGGTATAAAGACATCCCTTTTAAATTTGACCAAAGCGTTGGAAAATTTGAAGGAATAATTTTAATATCAAAGTTTTATTTATCAAAAATAACAATAAAAAATTTGAAATTTAATAGTAAATTTTAATTAAATCCTTTCATAAAACATTTAATTAATCCGACGACGGAGCCTCTTTACAAGGACAAGTGTGTCCCGTAAATACTCTTAAAGTGAGAAAATTCCTTTAGGCACTCAATCAAAGTGTTGGAGGGTACCTTACGAAATTTTCAATATTTAAATAATTAAAAAAAAGATACGAAATAAATTATATAAAGATAAATTTAATAAAATAAAAATTCGATAATAGAACTTGTTTATGAGGACGAGTGTGTCCCGTAAATCTTTTAAATACTTTTGAGATTAAAAGATTTACTTATATATTTGATTAAAATGTTAAAGAAACATTAAAGAAACCTTCAATATCTAAATAAACAATCAAATAGCAAATTATGCAAAATTAATAAATTAAAATTAAATGATAAATTTTAACTAATTTTTTATAAAACATTAAATTAATTCGATAATTGAGCCTCTTCATGAGGACGAGTGTGTCCCGTGAATATTCTTGAGGTACAAAATTACTTGGGAATTCGATCAAAGCGTTGAAGAATGTCCTAAGAAAAATGTCAGTATTTAAATAATTGAATATTAAGTAATAAAAAGAAAATTGCAATTAAGAATAAAAGACCATTTAAATTAAAATTGCTTAAAATAAAACATGATCAATTGGTACCGTCCATTGGACGGGCGTTGTGGGGGTGCTAATACCTTCCTCACACGTAACTGTACTCCCGAACCCAAATTTCATAACGTAGATCAATGTACTTATCCTTAGCTTTGAATAGGTGGCCAATCACACCTAGGTTAAAATTGATTGGTGGCGACTCCATAATTTTAACGTCTGACGATCAAGTCCCTGGACAAAAATCGTTACGACAGCTTGGCGACTCCACTGGGGACCCGAGAGTCAAACCATTAATTAATCATGTGATATTTCAAGCCTTGGTTTAATGGTCTTAATTGGTGTTTAAAATCTTTAAGTTCTAAATAATGTTGTTTGAATTTTATTAGTTGTGTTATTTTTATACTTGATATATTATCGTTCATGAATTATTGGGGCATCCAGGATGAGGGTTATATATGTTCCTTCACACACACAACACGTGCATTTGCATGCATAAGCTCTAGGTCCCGAGCTCTGTCCTCTGTAAGAGGGAGTGAGTAGCTACATTCTCGTGAGGTAGTAACCTCCGCATGGACTAGCGAATAACTCCCACTCAAATTGAACCCTTTCCGTTTGAGCCTGATGGGCGAGGATCGGGGTGCCTACTAGTCCTATGTGGACGTCAGTGAGGAACAATTTGGGAACCTACTAGCCAAATGATAAAACCTGAACCATGCATATAGAAAAACCTAAGGTACCGACCTTAAGTTAGAATTATGCCAAAAACCTTTAAGAACCTGAAGTTAGAAACACATGAAGGAGAGTGGTATTCGCACGTATGGGTGTTCATTTTCTTTTATATTCATATACTTTACATACTTTAATTCATTTCATATGCATTCATGTTAATAGATATTGTCACGGGAAGTAGTTGCTGCATGGCTAACTCTACATCCATGGAAACTCAACCATCTCTCGAGTCCCTAGAGGAACCTTGCATCAGTCTGAAAACTAGATCAGAAGTAGCTCAGCATAAGAATGGAGACTGTCTGCCAGCAAATTACATGTCTACTCTCCCAGAAAAAGTCTACCTCGACCTCAGGCAGAACAATTTAGAAGACCTGCGAAATATCTGGAAACAATGGGATTACCCAAGGAGGGAAGCTTTCCAAAGGAAATATGGGCACCTAGCACTCCTCTTGCCAGTGGTCATTGATAGCCAGCTCCTCAAAGCCATGACACAGTTCTGGGACCCTTCTTATAGATGCTTTGTCTTTAATGAAGTGGACATGGTACCAACAATAGAGGAGTACTCTGCATTGCTTTGCTTTAATATCTCAAAGACGAATCAAGATAAAGTTTACTGGAAAAACAAGAAGACCGGCTACCGTAAAAAGCTTGCCATGATGATGGGATTAGAGGTACAAGTCATTGATGCTCAAATCAGAACTAAAGGTGAAAATACTTGTTTTCCTTGGACTTTCTTACGAGATTTCATCTGCAAGCATCTTGATGATGACCAGGGTATGAGATTGTTTGCCTTAGCCCTTTATGGTATGGTGGTATTCCCGAAGGTTATAGGTAGCATTGATGTCGCTATAGTAGACTTCTTTGAGCAGGTCGAACATAATGTCAATCCTACTCCAGCAATCTTAGCTGAAACTATCAGATCCTTAAGTTTTTGTCGGCGAAAAGGAGAAGGACGCTTCATTGGATGTGCGCAACTATTAACCATCTGGGCAAAAAGTCATTTTGAATGCAACGGGGGCAAGTTCTGTAAGCCGTTCATGTCTTTTCGGGCCCCTATTAAGGAGTTTTGTGAGAATAGTTGGCCTCAGCAAAAAACTAGAGACGAGTGGGTACCATTCTTCCGAAGCCTCACTAGTAGTGGGTTAATATGGAGAGCTCTTTGGATGCCGTTTGATTCAGTGTTATATAGTTGTGGAGATGAATTCTGGGTACCTCTCTTGGGTTTATGGGGAGCAGTTAGCTACTCTCCTGTCATGGTAAGGCGTCAGTTTGGATATGAGCAGTTTGTCCCAGCAACCTTCGGCCTTAATAAAATAGAGTTCTCATACATAGAGGCCGATGCATCAATGAAGATTGCAAAAGCTATTCAAACATGGAAACATACCAATAGGTTGGATGGAGGGAGACGTACTGATATTTCATCCCCAGAATACTTCGTGTGGCATGTAAGGCGAGGAAAGGATGTGGTCATTCCTCAAGTGAGCATACCCATTTGTCCCGTGAAACCGGTGTTTCAAGATCCAGTAATAGAGATAGAAAGGGCAAAGCGAAAACTTCAGGAAGAGAAAAACAAGCTGGAATGTGAAAACAAAAGACTCAAGCATGAGATGCAAAGTAATTCAGAGCATTGGAGCAAGAGGATCCAAGAGGAGCGCAATGAATGGAGGACACTATTAAAGGATATGAATAGTACAATCTCATCCACCACTGCTGAATTGGGTCGTATACAAAGGGAAAATGAACAACTCCAAGCAAAGAGTCAAAACAATCTTGAGTACAAGCAACTTGAAAGTGAAAGGGCCCATATGCAAGCGCAAATGCAAACGATGGGAAAAACGCTATCAGAATCTCAAAGCCATGTCATAGCACTCCAAGAAGAAGTTGATGACCTGCGAGTCCTGGCTGATGAACGCGAGGAATGGATACGTGCTCATTTTTTGCAACAACAGCATCTGAAGCATTTATTCGAGCAAATTAGCATGGCTGCCAGAAAAGCTGAGGAAATGGAGGAAAGGGTGCGAGAGCTAAAGCCAGGAGTAAGTCCAATTACTGAGCATGGTCATCGTTTGTCAGAATTCCTAGATGAAGCACAAGACCATTATCTGCAGGTTATGAGCTTCTTGAGGAAACCAAGGGCTTAGGGATTAGACTTTTCATGGATGTAGTTTGGACTTTTGTTGTAAAATAACTTCTAAAGTCTAATAAAAGAACCTTTTGTTAGTTATGTGGCAAATACTTCCCCATTTCATTCATACATTCTTTAGTAAAACATTAGCATGCATAAATGACTTTGTTTAAAAATAAAATAAACATGCCCTAATTCCAGAAGTTTTGGGTAATAAAGGTATAAAGATAGCTCAACCAGCGAGAATTGCTAATCATCCATACAACACTCGTCTACAATCTAGGAATATGGAAAACGAACAACAAATGAGAATAGACAGAATGGAGAAAGCACAAGAAGAAATGAGAGGGAAAATAGCTGAGATGCAAGAAGATATGAAGAAACAAATGGTTGAAATGATGGAATTAATGAGAGGGATGACCAAAGGCAAAAATGTGGAGGAAACTTCTACAGCCAGAGAAGATGTGCATAATCAAGGAGATGGGCAAGAGGAGCCATTGTACCCTCCAGGATTTACTCCAACACATGTTCAACCTGGCCAAGAAGGCTACCAACGAGTGATGCCGCCCCAGGGTGGTTGGCCTTATGCTTTTAGTAGGGTAAACCCACCAATGGGCCAATCTAATCAAGGGCAACTGGGATCAGGCCCTGGAGGTAATCCTACAGATGGTCGACCTTATGCTTTTAGTAAGGTAAATCCACCAATAGGCCAATCTAATCAAGGGCAACTAGGATCAGGCCCTGGAGGCAATCCTGCAGATCCTATTTTTGTTCCAAATCTTGATGACCCTAGTGAACAAGAAAAATTGAGAAAGGCAATCCCCGAAGTTGGTTCTGGAGTGGGGATAGAACATAAATATGACCTCCTAGAAGAAAGGCTTAGAGCAGTGGAAGGAAAGGACACATTTGGTAGAATTGATGCAGGAGAACTCAGCCTAGTGTCAGACCTAGTGTTCCCACCAAAATTTAAGACTCCTGACTTTGAAAAGTATGGTGGAACAACATGTCCATCAGCCCACATCACAATGTTCGTTCGGAAGATGGCGGGGTATACTCACAATGATAAGTTGTTGATCCATTGTTTTCAAGACAGCCTTACTGGATCCGCTGCAAGGTGGTATGTCCAGTTAGACGGGAACCATATACATTCATGGAAAGATCTTGCTAGGGCATTTATGGCTCAGTATCAGCATGTGGTGGATACAGCTCCCGATAGGATGACACTCCAAAATATGGAAAAGAAAGCTAGTGAACCTTTCAAAGAATACGCCCGGCGATGGAGAGATGTAGCTTCTCAAGTGCAACCACCTATTACTGAAAAGGAGACAACTATGTTGTTTATTAGTACCCTCCGGGAACCCTATTATGGTAAGTTGATTGGAAGTGCCACAAAAAGTTTTGCTGACATGGTAATCTCTGGGGAAATGATTGAAAATGCCATAAAGAATGGTAAGATAGAGGTACCCGATAGCGGAGGGTCCAAGAAGGGTGCAACATTCAAGAGAAAGGAAGGGGATGTCCACACTATGACCGTTGGAGGCCAACCGCCTAGAAACCCCACCCCTTATTCTCCTTACCCGATTTATCCACCTTATTACCCACCTGCAAACAATGTCACAGCAGGCCCATACCCATACCAATCAATTTCAAGACCAACATATACCCCCAATTATCGGCCAAGAGCTCCCAATTCACCAATCACATCCACATTAGGTCAACGACCTCCACCTGCCAACCAGCTAGATGACAATCAGAGAAGGCAAAAATCCAGTCGAGATAGGCAACATTTTGATCCAATCCCTATGACCTACACAGACCTTTTGCCTCAATTAATTGAAAACCACTTCCTTGCACCAGTTTATATAGAACCTCTTAAACCTCCCTACCCTGCGTGGTATGATTCAAATGTCCATTGTGATTATCACTACGGGATTACAGGTCATTCAACAGAAAATTGCACTGCGTTGAAACACAAAGTTCAAACTCTTGTTAAGGCAGGAATATTGAATTTTGGGAAGAAGGGAGAACCAAGTGTAAGCAAAAACCCACTCCCCGATCATGAGGAGGGTAAAGTAAATGCCATAGTCGAAGAAAAGGATCGTTTGGTCAAGAAAAGCGTTTTTGAGGTTAAAACGCCAATGAAGGTGGTGTTCGACGCAATG
This sequence comes from Heritiera littoralis, assembly GCA_031772115.1. NCBI lineage: Eukaryota > Viridiplantae > Streptophyta > Magnoliopsida > Malvales > Malvaceae > Heritiera > Heritiera littoralis. The sequence continues at coordinate 5,978,680 of JAPDPK010000031.1, read as the reverse complement.
GTCAAGGCAAAACTAATCCAGGTAGATGATGAAAAGATGCCTAAAGAGGGAAAGTTTTGTGAGTTCCACAAGAATGTGAGGCATGAAATCCAAAATTGTCAAGAGTTTCGCCAAAAGGTGCAAGGCTTGATGGATGAGGGTATTGCAGAATTTTACGAAGAAGTGGAATTAGAATCAGTTAATGTCATCGAAAGAGAAACAGGTCCTGTTCGGTGGAAACCATTGACTATCTATTATGAGGACAAAGATGAGCCGGTGATTGATTCAAAGCCTAAGTTTCAATTGCCAAGGATAACCATTGAGGTTCCAAGTCCTTTTTCATATAAGGACAATCAAGCAGTCCCATGGAACTATAACTGCAACATCACTACTAAAGGGTCAGTCAGTAACCCTTTGGCCACCACAACAAGCACCACAGCTGTAGTTGACATAACAGGCACAGGAGGAATCACCCGAAGTGGGAGATGTTACACGCCTGAAATGTTAAGGAGAGTTCAAAAAGGAAAGGCAAAAGAGGGAGAAGACGAGGGAAGTAACAAAGAGATCCTGTTTGAAAGTGAAGAAAAAGAACTCCGGGAGCAACGAAGTAAACCGGTGTCTGAGAAAGAAGCTTCAGAGTTCTTGAAATTCATTAAGCACAGTGAGTTCAATATAGTAGATCAGTTGAATCGTACGCCAGCACGCATCACTCTGCTTTCTCTATTACTGAATTCAGAACCCCACCGGGAAGCGCTTCTACGAGTGCTCAATCAAGCATATGTACCCCATGATGTGTCAGTAGAAAAGATAGATCGACTTGTTGGAAATATCGTGGCAGACAATTTTATATCCTTCAGTGATGATGAGATTCCGCCTGATGGAAGAGGCAGTTACAAAGCCTTGCATATTACTACCACTTGCAAAGACTACATCCTACCTAGAGTCCTAATCGACAATGGCTCAGCTCTAAATGTTATGCCACTAAGAACTCTGTCAAAATTACCTGTGGATGAGTCACACATGAGGAAAAGTCATATGGTAGTAAAAGCATTCGATGGTACACGTCGAGAAGTAACAGGGATTATAGAAATTCCAATTCAAATTGGCCCTAGTGTCTACAATATGGAATTTCAAGTCATGGACATTAACCCTGCGTATAATTGCCTCCTTGGGCGTCCATGGATACATTCAGCCGGAGCAGTCCCCTCGACTTTACACCAAATAGTCAAATTTATAATAGATGGAAAAGTGGTAGGTGTAGTTGGAGAAGAAGATATGATTGCTACAGTTTCCTCCACTGCCCCATATATCGAGGTGAATGAGAATGCACCAGAATGTTCTTTCAGGTCCTTGGAATTTGTAAATGCTACATACATAGGAGAAGGATCTAAGATACCAATGCCACAGTTGTCTAGTGCCACAATGTCGGGAATTCAACAAATTGTTGGGAAAGGATGTTATGCTGGAGCAGGATTAGGAAAGAACTTGCAAGGGATAAAACGAGCTTTGATAGCAAAGGTGAAGGATGATAGATTTGGTCTTGGCTACAAGCCAACTGGGTTAGAAAGGAGAAAGTTTTTGGAAAAGAAAAGAGAAAGAAGAATGGCTAGATTAAAAGGGGTTGATGAGGAAAATGAGCCAATGGTGTTTCCTTCTCTAGAGGATGTCTTTCATTCTGTGGGATACATTTATCCAGACCTAGTAAAGGCTAACAAGGATGAGCTTGTTAAGGAATTCGAGGATTTGTCTATCCAGATGGTAAACACAGATAAAGAAGAGGCCCCAATAAGTTCGGAAGTGCGCCCTTGCCCGCCAGGCTTTCAACTGAGGAATTGGCATTACATCGATCTTCCTGTTATCACTAAATCTCTGCCAAAGTAATTCAATAAGTAAAGCCTGATCACCCCTGCCCAAGGGTATCAAGGTCTCTTATGTAGGGCCATTTCTATTTCAATAAAATTTGGCCTTTTGTCATACCTTTTTCCATGTGAATTCTTTCATTTGCATCTTTTTCTGCCCATGCATATTCAAGTCCATCTACATATGCAGGTACCCAAACAATGAATATGAAGGCCATTGTGATGATATTCCGAAACCTGATTTTGAAAGAACTGTTTGTGCTGGTGAATTTAATGAAGAAGAGGGTATTGATGATGATACATTGCCTCCTGAGCTTACAAGACTGGTGGAACAAGAAGAAAAGCAAATTATACCCCATCAAGAACCCATTGAGACCTTAAATTTGGGGAGTGACGAAGTAAGAAAAGAGGTTAAAATCGGCACATTTCTATCATCGTCCATAAGGAAAGAGCTGATAAGCTTACTCCATAAGTATGCCGATGTGTTCGCATGGTCGTATCAGGACATGCCGGGTCTGAATTCTGATATTGTGGTTCATAAGCTACCAGTAAGACCAGAATGCAAGCCAATTCAGCAAAAGTTGAGGAGAATGAAGCCTGAAATGTTGCTAAAAATCAAAGAAGAAGTCAAGAAGCAGTTTGATGCGGGATTCTTAGAGGTGGCAAAATATCCTGAATGGGTAGCAAACATTGTTCCAGTTCCTAAAAAAGATGGAAAGGTGCGAATGTGTGTGGATTATCGTGATCTAAATAGGGCCAGTCCAAAAGACAATTTTCCCCTGCCACATATTGATACCCTAGTCGACAACACAGCTGGACATTCTTTATTTTCTTTTATGGATGGTTTCTCGGGTTATAATCAAATTAAAATGGCGCCTGAAGATATGGAAAAGACCACTTTTGTGACTATGTGGGGAACATTTTGTTATAAGGTCATGCCATTTGGGTTGAAAAATGCCGGTGCAACTTACCAGAGAGCCATGGTAACCTTGTTTCATGACATGATGCATAAGGAGATAGAAGTCTATGTTGATGATATGATCGCGAAGTCCCAAAAAGAAGAAAATCATGTTGCCAACCTTAAAAGGTTATTTGAAAGGTTGAGAAAATTCCAGCTCAAGCTCAACCCGGCCAAATGTACTTTCGGAGTGACATCAGGAAAGCTATTGGGATTTGTAGTCAGTGAACGAGGTATAGAAGTGGATCCCGATAAGATACATGCCATCCAGAATTTATCACCGCCGCGGACCCAAAAAGAAGTAAGGGGATTCTTAGGAAGATTGAATTACATCGCACGCTTCATCTCCCAACTCACTGCTAAGTGTGATCCAATCTTCAAACTACTCCGAAAGCGGAACCCAGGAGAATGGAATGACGAATGCCAAATAGCATTCGACAAAGTTAAAGAATACCTTTCGAATCCTCCGGTGTTGGTGCCACCTGTGTCAGGGAGACCCCTCATCTTGTATGTAACAGTACATGAAAATTCCATGGGATGTGTGCTAGGGCAACATGATGAAACTGGGAGAAAAGAGCGGGCTATCTATTATTTGAGCAAGAAGTTCACTGACTATGAAGCCAGATATTCTTCGTTGGAGAAGATGTGTTGCGCTTTGGCTTGGATAGCTCGTAGACTAAGACAGTACATGCTTTATCATACTACATGGCTAATTTCAAAATTGGACCCTATTAAGTACATCTTCGAGAAACCTTCGTTGTCCGGGAAGATAGCAAGGTGGCAAGTGTTGCTTTCTGAGTATGACATTGTTTATATGACTCAAAAGGCCATTAAAGGTAGTACAATTGCTGATTTCCTCGCAGATCAAGCTGAAAAAGAGTATGACCCAATGAATTTTGACTTCCCTGATGAAGATTTAATGGCCATATCACAAGAAAATGTTGAAGATACCGTAGAAGAACTCGTTTGGAAAATGTACTTTGATGGGGCCTCTAATGCTTTGGGGCATGGTGTTGGGGCAGTTTTAGTATCCCCTGAGGGAGATTGCTGTCCATTCACTGCAAAACTGGATTTTGACTGCACCAATAATATGGCAGAATATGAGGCTTGTATCATGGGGCTCCGAGCTGCAATCGACAAAGGTATTAAAGCACTGGAAGTATATGGAGATTCAGCCTTAGTAATTTATCAATTGCGAGGTGAATGGGAAACAAGAGATTCAAAATTGGTCCAGTATTGTGAATTTGTGACCGATCTAGTTAAACATTTCAAGAAAATTTGTTTTAAGCATTTACCTCGAGAAGAAAACCAAATGGCTGATGCATTGGCTACTTTGGCTGCGATGTTCAAAGTAAATTCAGGTGCTAAAATTTGTCCCATTAAGATGAGCATACATGGATCACCAGCACATTGCTCAAATGTAGAAGAAGAAATAGATGGGAAGCCATGGTATCATGATATATTGCAATACATAAAGCATCGCCAGTATCCAGAAAGCACATCAGAAAATGACAAAAGGACTTTGAGAAGAATGGCCATGGAATTCTTCCTTGATGGCGAAATTTTGTACAAAAAGGGGAAAGATCAAGTGTTGCTAAGGTGTGTGGATGCCATAGAGGCCAAAAGGATACTCAAAGAAGTTCACGAAGGTGTTTGTGGATCTCATGCAAATGGTCACATGATGGCTCGACAAATTATGAGGGCTGGATATTATTGGATGACAATGGAAAGTGATTGCATCAACTTTGCTCGAAGTTGTCATAAATGTCAAATATATGCCAGTAAGATAAATGCCCCTCCCAAATCCTTACAGGTCATGACAACTCCTTGGCCATTTTCTACATGGGGAATGGATGTGATTGGACCAATTACCCCTAAAGCTTCAAATGGACACCGCTTCATTTTGGTAATGATTGATTACTTCACGAAATGGGTGGAAGCATCATCTTATGTCAGTGTGACAAAGTCTGTAGTATGCAAGTTTTTCAAGAAAGAGATAATTTGTCGGTATGGGCTACCAGAAAGGATCATTTCAGACAATGCTCTGAATTTTAATAATAAGTTGATTGCGGAAGCATGTGCCCAATTTCATATTAAGCATCACAATTCGGCACCTTATCGTCCAAAAATGAATGGAGCTGTCGAAGCTGCAAATAAAAATCTCAAGAAGATCATTCAGAAGATGACAGATACATACAAAGATTGGCATGAGAAGTTGCCTTTTGCTCTGCACGCTTACCGTACATCGGTTCGTACATCCACAGGAGCCACCCCGTTTTCATTAGTATATGGGATGGAGGCAGTTTTGCCTATTGAAGTGGAAATCCCTTCTTTACGTGTCCTTATGGAAGTTGAATTGGATGAAGCTGAATGGGTCCGAGCCCGATATGAGCAATTAAACCTTATTGAGGAAAAAAGACTCAAAGCGCTATGTCATGGACAATTGTATCAGAAGAGGATGATGCGAGCACATGACAAGAAGGTTCGTCCTAGAAATTTTCGAGAAGGGGATTTGGTTTTGAAAAAGATTCTACCCAATATTCCTGACCCGAGAGGCAAATGGACTCCAAATTGGGAAGGCCCTTTTGTAGTAAGAAAAGCATTCTCAGGAGGGGCATTGATTTTGGCAGAAATGGATGGAAAAAGCCTTCCTAATCCAATAAATGTTGATGCAGTAAAGAAGTATTATGCATAAAAAAAAACAAAACAAAAAAAAAACAAAAACAAAAACAAAAACAAAAAAAAAGGAAAAGAAAAGGAAAATAAGGAAGGGTTCAAGGCGAAAACCAAAAAGGGCGATTTGAACCCAAATGGGAGCGTTTAAGTTGAAAACCCGAAAAGGGCGACTTAGACAGAAAGCAATGGTGCATGAGGTTGGTAGCCAAATATCTTACAAGCAAAGAGGGGCAGAGTTTAGTCTGAGGTATTCTCCGAAGCTTAAAGCCATCGGTTAGACAGTGAGGTCAAAAGAAGGTTTTTGGATTAATTCACAATGATCAGAATAATTATTGTAAGGGCATCCTCATGTGGAACTTTGATCAACCATTTCATTGTATCTGTTTAAATTGCCTTCCATTTGAATAAGAACCCATTTCTCTTTTGTTGTCTTAACTTAACACTCATTTTTTCTGTTACCCGTCTTTTGAAAGATATTGCAGTATGTCTCATAGTCCACTTACTTTTCGAATTACTTAAAAGAGATTTAACAATAACAAGAGTGAGATGTAAAGGGGGAAAATATGATGGTACCAGCTGAATGTTGATTAAAGGAAGTGATGAGACCTAGCTGGCATAACACATGATTAAGAATGAATGAATGCAAAGGTTGAAGGTCATCTTGGGAGAATGATGAAAAGAAAAGGAAAAGAAGGAAAAAGGGCATAAGATTGTGAAACTCGGAATTTATCTCATAATAGGTGTTGCATCCCTTTAAGAGGCATACACATTTTATATACACATCCCCAAAAATTGTGCAATACATCTCATTAATCATTTGTGACATCATGAGAATATTTGCATCACGATAATGCAATAGTACATGTGAATAAAACCCCTTGGGTAGGATTTGGGTATATAACTAGCCAGACATAAAGTTACCTTTAGATAGGAAAAAGGTTAAACTATGATCAATCAAGAACCTTCTACGAATATCCTTTATTTTCAAAAGTCGTGAGCCTCTTGAAAGAGAGGAGTCCAGTTTATTTTCAAAAGTCGTGAGCCTCTTGAAAGAGAGGAGCCCAGTTTATTTTTCAAAAGTCGTGAGCCTCTTGAAAGAGAGGAGCCCAGTTTATTTTTCAAAGTCGTGTGCCTCTTGAAAAAGAGGAGCTCAAGTTTATTTTTCAAAGTCATGAGCCTCTTGAAAGAGAGGAGCCCAGTTTATTTTTCAAAGTCGTGTGCCTCTTGAAAAAGAGGAGCTCAAGTTTATTTTTCAAAGTCGTGAGCCTCTTGAAAGAGAGGAGTCCAGTTTATTTTTCAAAGTCGTGAGCCTCTTGAAAAAGAGGAGCTCAAGTTTATTTTTCAAAGTCGTGTGCCTCTTGAAAAAGAGGAGCTCAAGTTTATTTTTCAAAGTCGTGTTCCTCTTGAAAAATAGGAGCCCAGTTTATTTTCCAAAGTCGTGTGCCTCTCAAAGAGAGGAGCCCAATTTATTTTTCAAAAGTCGTGTGCCTCCTGAGAGAGGAGCCAAATTAAATTGAAGAGTTTTTGGTAAAAAGAAAACTGTTAAATTTAAATTTTTTTTAAAAAATTATAAAAAAAATGAAAACAAAAAATAGGTCATGAGCCGGACAAAATTGCTATCTATTGTCTTTGCCCTATTCCTGACTCTCAGCAATGTGCAAAGAGGGGCAGCTGTAGATACCAAATTTTGTCCGAAATTTTAAATATATTTGGATTGGATCTTATTTCAGTCTTAGTGATTTGAGATTGAAATTTGCTCGATTTAATCGTGTGTTTGAATTAATTTCGAATAACTTGGCTTTCGAGATAGATTTGAAGCTCAAAATAGTTCAAATATCATGAAGATCGAATTTTGTCTTTTAAGATCGATTCCAAATTTGTCCTGAATAATTGGGCCTTTTACTTGATGTGTGAAAATTAATTGGGTTGGAGCCCAAAATCCAAAAACCCAAATTAATTGAAGTTGGGTTGTTAAAATTAAAGATTTAAGCCCATGTATTTTATTTAATTTAATTTTTTTATTAAAAAAAAAAAAAATTAATTAGTATTTTAAATATTTATTTATTTATTAGATTATTTGTAAAAAAAAAAAAGAAAAAGAAAAAGGAAGAGGCTAGTGTCGGCACCGGCCATATCTCTGAATTTCTTCAGTCACTCTGCCATAACCACCAACTCACTGACAGATTTTTTTTTTGTGCGTGCTTGAAAGTCTTACACAAACTAATTCTATGAGATTTTGCCCCGTTTTTATTGACTAAAAAGAGCAACTCGAGGGAGATAAAGAAGAAAAGGGGAAGCAATTTCGGAAGAACCCTTGTTTTCAAGACCCTAAAAACCTTCCTCTACCCTCTGCCTTTACCATAGCCACCATTTTTCAAGCAAATTTTCTACAAGCATTTAAGAACATCAAGAAAATCAAACACTATTGGCCCTAAAAACCAGTGGAACAATGGATTACAACCCCTGGTTTCATCCGATTTTCTTGACTAAATATGCCTATAAATAGTCTGAAGTAGATTGAAAAAAAAAAAGAAAAAGACACCGAAAAACAGAGAGAAAAACAGAGAGAAATATAGAGAAAAGCATCCGAGCAGCACAGATAAAAAAAAAATTTCCCAGTTTCAGCTCAAAAAAAAAATCAACAACTCAAAAACACAAATCTGATATCCAATCTAAATAACAAAACACTGTCAAAAGAAGTAAAAAAAAAAGGGAGAACAAGGGCAGAACCGGCGAAGCAACTGTGCTTGAAGGAGGTCTTGCGGAGGCCACGACCAGGAGAGGAGCAGTGCACGGCGGCAAAGCTGTCAGGCGAAGCAACCACAGGGCGACGAAAGGTGGAGCCAGTTCTGCGGTGGTTGTCTTGCGAAGAGGAAACGAAAAAGCAGAAAGAGCTTGAACCGATTTTTGTGAGACTTATCCCTTTAGCTTCTGTTTTGTTTTATCTGCTATATAATGCTTTGTAGGGCTCCAATCACGTAAAAGGAAATGCAAAACATAATGGGTATGGCCTGGGCAGACTATATTGGGCTTGTTAACTTAAAGAAAATATATCTAGTGAATAAATATACAACCTTGGGCTGTTTGCACGTATGAATTTAGATGCTTGGGTTGTGTTTGTGTGATGTTTTAGATTTCTTGGTTTTATGTGCATGCATAAATTTATTTGGGCTTATAGATTGTTAAATATCAATCTTGAATAAACAAACTTAAATAATAATAATAATAATTTGATAATATACAATGTTTTAAAGCCTTAAAGTGAAAGATAAGCATGTTTCAAATTTAATCAAAGTGTTGAAAAATTTGGAACAAAATTAATAAACTAAGAGTCTTTACCCATCTTAAAATAATAAATAAAAGAAAACATCCGATCAAAGTGTTGAAGGGTGTAGAAATATTTTCACCATATTCCTACTTATAAATATTAGATAAAACGTTAATAAATTAGTTCAATTAAAATAATAAAAATTAATTAAGAAGACAATAATGATGAAATAAAAAACTTGCTTTGAACATAATTTGATTTGCAAGAGGTTCATGTATAGTAGATTAAAAATAAATCTTTAATTAAAAAATGATTTTCCAAATTTCACCAAAGTGTTGGAAATTTTGGAACAAAAATTAACAACTTTAATCCTTTACATTCAATCAAAGTGTTGGAGGATGTAAAAAAAAATAATAATATTTTTTTTTTCGCTAAAACTTATAAAGATTAAATAAAAACATAGTGAATTAGTCTAACTCAAAATTAAAGAAAGCAACAATAATGAATAATCCTTAAATATAAATTTTCTTCGATAATTATAGTAAATGAAACTCTGACTAGAATAAAATTTCACAAGTGTGTGATATTTAGAAAATTCTAGGTATAAAGACATCCCTTTTAAATTTGACCAAAGCGTTGGAAAATTTGAAGGAATAATTTTAATATCAAAGTTTTATTTATCAAAAATAACAATAAAAAATTTGAAATTTAATAGTAAATTTTAATTAAATCCTTTCATAAAACATTTAATTAATCCGACGACGGAGCCTCTTTACAAGGACAAGTGTGTCCCGTAAATACTCTTAAAGTGAGAAAATTCCTTTAGGCACTCAATCAAAGTGTTGGAGGGTACCTTACGAAATTTTCAATATTTAAATAATTAAAAAAAAGATACGAAATAAATTATATAAAGATAAATTTAATAAAATAAAAATTCGATAATAGAACTTGTTTATGAGGACGAGTGTGTCCCGTAAATCTTTTAAATACTTTTGAGATTAAAAGATTTACTTATATATTTGATTAAAATGTTAAAGAAACATTAAAGAAACCTTCAATATCTAAATAAACAATCAAATAGCAAATTATGCAAAATTAATAAATTAAAATTAAATGATAAATTTTAACTAATTTTTTATAAAACATTAAATTAATTCGATAATTGAGCCTCTTCATGAGGACGAGTGTGTCCCGTGAATATTCTTGAGGTACAAAATTACTTGGGAATTCGATCAAAGCGTTGAAGAATGTCCTAAGAAAAATGTCAGTATTTAAATAATTGAATATTAAGTAATAAAAAGAAAATTGCAATTAAGAATAAAAGACCATTTAAATTAAAATTGCTTAAAATAAAACATGATCAATTGGTACCGTCCATTGGACGGGCGTTGTGGGGGTGCTAATACCTTCCTCACACGTAACTGTACTCCCGAACCCAAATTTCATAACGTAGATCAATGTACTTATCCTTAGCTTTGAATAGGTGGCCAATCACACCTAGGTTAAAATTGATTGGTGGCGACTCCATAATTTTAACGTCTGACGATCAAGTCCCTGGACAAAAATCGTTACGACAGACATCTTATCAATAGGTCCTTATATACAAATACAAATAAATTTTTTTAATTTGTCCATAAGGATTTATTGATGAGGTGTCAAGCTCTAATATATTGACAGTGTATAAAAATTATACACTGTCAATGCATCATATATAAACTCTATATATAAACACACTTATATATAATTGTATTATATGTGCCCTCGGCTTATAATTACCCGCGTTTCTTTGCGCGGGGATCGCTAGTCGTTGCAATAAGAAATTTTTTTTTTAAATGACAGACGGTGAATAAAAGTGTAATACAAATAGAGACTGCAATCTAATAAAGTTAAGATCAGAAATGTAAATTGTTTTTTGTTTGTTGTCTTTTTTCCGTCAGTACGTTTATAACCAATTTTCGTTCGCTAAGCATTGAGTTACTTTGTTCATTTTGTCACTTTTTACTTCTTGCATTTTGTCTTGTTGCCACTTTTTTTTCTTGCTACTTTTTATTTCTCGCCAATTGTTTTTCTCGTCACAATTTTTTGCCGTCACTTTTTGCAATAATCAATTCCATGGAGCTCCTTAATAGCATGGATTATTGAAAAAATACAACCAGACTAGCATAGATTCAACAAAGCTAAAACCCCACAAAAAGAAAAAACTGAAAAAAGAGGGTAAACTTCAATCTCCATTAGCTGTCCGCTTGAAGCGCTGATCAACTATATTTTTTAGCAAAAACTTGAATTTTATTGCATCTTCTTCGTCTTCATTTAAGATGAAAAAGGTAAAATCGAGTGAAAGTGATGAAGAAATATTAAAATAGAAAAAGCCTTAATCTGTGGATAATTTAAAAAAAAACAAAAAGAAATTAAAAAAACAACATTAAAGGAGAAAAATATATTGAAGATCCACTACTTTTTTTTATAAAGACCCAAATTCTGATGCATCTTTTTCCTCTTCTTCTAAAATTTAAAAAAAATGAAAATAAAGCAAAAATAACTAAAAAAATTAATTCAGAGAAAACAAATATCTTACCAAACTCATTTAATAAAAATTTTAGCTAATTTAAAAAAAAATTGAATTCTCTATCCTATTATAAAAGAAAAAAGCCTTATCTCTCTTTCTCCGTTATGTTTCTCTCCTTTTTTTTTCTCCTTATGCCTTGTTTTTTTCGATCCTCTTTATTACCTTTTCTCTTTTCAATTTTTGTAAAGTCTTTTTAATTTTCTTTTCTCCCTTTTCTCTTTTATCCTTTTTCAAGTTTTCTCTTTCTTACCTTTTATTTAAGAAATGATCGTGCGAAACGGTTATTCCACGTCAATATATATCATTTTCATTCAAATCAAGCAACATAATCATATTATTAAAAAAAGTCAATCATTTATTACACATCACATGTGATAATTAAATTATGAATATTTATTTCAAAATACTCATTAATGACTTTGATAATAAATGATTAATTTTTTTCAATAATGTGATTACGTGGTATGATTTGAATAAAAATGATATATACTGATATAAAATAACCATTTCATACAAACCTTTTTCCCTTTTGTCTTACTTTTGTCCATTTTTTTATTAGTTTCTCTTTCCAAGAGAAATTCAAAAGAGTTTGTATATGATGCACTGACAATGTATAATTTCTATACACTGTCAATGCATCAAAAGTTGACACCTTATCAATAGGCCCTTATGGGCGGGCAAATTAAAAAAAATTATTTATATTTGCATATAAGGACCTATTGATGAGGTGTCAACCTCTGGTACACTAACAGTTATAGAAACTATACACCGTCAATGCATAATATATAAATTCAATTTAAAAACCATCAAAACAAATAGAATTAATAGCAAAACAAGCGGCCAAAGCAAAGGAAAAAAATATGAAGACAAAAACACCAAAAATAATTAAATAATTACTCATCATATCAATGTAAAATCACTAATCAATATAGCGAGTAAAAAGCAGAACATTAAATTCACTTACATGCATCATAAGTCTTGCGAAATGATTGAAAAACGTGGTGAATCGGCTAAAAAACCTTTTTTTTCTTCCAAAATTAATAGAAATAATAGATGTTGACTGTACACAAGACAAGAGTTTGGGCAAGAATGTGGAATTGACTTAAGAAAATTAATTAGAAATTTCTATCAATATTTCCTTGTTTAACGTGATTTTAAATATTGATTCATGTAATCTATCTCGATTTATTGAGATAAAAACAAGAGTTTGGGCAAAAATGTGGAATTGACTTAAGAAAATTAATTAGAAATTTTTTATCAATATTTCCTTGTTTAACGTGATTTTAAATATTAATTTATCTAATCTATTTCAATTTATTGAGATAAAAACTCTGATAATGATTCTTAATTGAAGTGTGGTCTCTAATTAAGCCAATTGAACGGGAATACTGAAGTTGTATTGAAACCTGTGGATAAGCAAATTGGATCCAAATAAATATATATATATATTATTAAAGTTGTAGAAAAAATCGATACCTCCTACAGCCACATCATTTGGACTTTTTCCTGTCCTTTGCCCTTCCATATCCTGATTTCCTTCAGCTTGGTTGTGTCTGAATCAGACATTTCCTTTCAATGAATCCAAATCAGACATTTCTTTTTTTTTTCGTCAAATCAGACATTTCAATTACTATTATTTTTGTCCTTCTGTTTATTTTTGTCCTTCTATACTTACCAAAATCCAAAATTTCAGCACTTTCTTTTGTGGAACCATCATCCTACTTTCTGTCTCTAGGTTACCAAAACCACCATTCTCGATGAAAAAGAGCAAAAATCTATGGGACAGATCATCTTGCAATGTGAACAACCAAAAACCACCATCCTACTTCTTTTTTCTTTTCCCTTAAATCCATATGGATGTATGAAAAAGAGCAAAAGATCCCTAAGACAGACCATATCTTGCAACGCGAACAACAATATCAAAGCAATCAACAAAGACCCCCAGAAAGTCTTCACCATATAGGACTTCCTTGAAACCGTTGTGTTTTGGGGTTTTGAGGTTGTTTTTTGACTCTGGGTCATTAAGGGTGGGTTTTCAGTAACTTTTGGAGTTTCTGGTCATGGCTGTTCGATGGGTAAGCCCTCAAAATTCATCGTCATTCTAGTTTTCGAAAGCGGTAGTGGATGGCTTATGAGGTTGTTAATGGAGGATCATCACCGAGGCTACTTCAAAGCGGGAACCCCTAGTCTGACCCGGCAACAAAGCATCCATGTGAGATTTCAGACAGGGCAACAAGGTATAATTTTATACATTTTACTTGATGTTCGAAGCGCGATAATTACTGGGTTTTGGGTGTTTTGTCATGACTCTTCCCTTTTCTCATTTCAATGGATTATTATCTGTGAATGATAGCTGAAATTTTGGATATTGTTTTTTAATCTTTTCTGATTATTTTGATGATAAGGTGTAATGTTAATTGATAATGTCTAGCATTTATGTTTATAGCTCATTTGGCATAGATTTGGATAAAAGCCTGGTATTTGTCTACTAGATAGCATTATGGTGGTTAAGCCAAAATTTTTTTGTCTTTATTATTTTTATTGGTTTTAAGAACTTTTGCCCCTCATCATGATCAATTTCTTTTCTTTTTTAAAGAACATGAAAAAAAACCTTTAGATGGATAACTTTTTTTTCTAGATGTTATCAATAATGACATTGGATATGTGATTGGTGAGGATTTGTTTATTTTTTAAACTGTTTAAGGATTCCCAAATTATGGCAAGTTCTCTTGCCAAAAGCCAAAAACCTAGAGTGGCAAATCTACAAGAATCAACTCTAGCTTGTAGGAATTACAAAAAATACATGTTAATCCCCTCTATAAGAAAACACTTTAATTTGCCTGTCATCTACAATGTTGGGTACATCTTTTATTTTATAATTGTCAATGAATTTAATGAGGGAAATTAGAGAATGTTGTAGTCACTAAACATCAATCCTTTTCATAGAGAGAGCATTGAATGACAAAGTGGGAATAGAGGGTTAATTCAATTTTACTAAGAAATCTTCCCTCTTTTAAAAAGTTAAATTCAATATTCAAAAATGAATATTGAATTTTAACCCACAAACGTAGGTACATGTCATTACATCTATGTAATAAATATAGGACATATTTTTAAATGAGGTTGAACAAGGAGTTACAGATGCAAAAGAGGAATCTTGCTTGCAAGTTTTCTTCTTTGGAATCTAAATTGCCTCCTCTCACCTAGATCTAGCAATTCGTGTTTCTAATTCATTTTCGTGTCATGTAAAATCGTGTTCGTGTCGTGTAAAACACGAAAATTTCGTGTTGACACGGAAAACATAAAATCTTATTTTTAGCTTTTACAATATTGATATACAATTTTTACTTAATTTTAATTCGTGTCACTTCGTGTCTTATATTCGTATCGTTTTCGTGTCGTGTATTCGTGTCGTGTCTAAGATTGTCAAGTCATGGAAAGATGAGGCGTTCCTTTTCAATTTCAAATGGACCTAAAGAGAAAAGTTCTACTCAAATTAAACCACCACCGCCACCTTCTCCTCACCTCCAAAATTTTCAGTGAGAAAGAATACAGGAGTTGTGCAATGAGCCCCGTAAGTAGTTGAGTTTTATCATTCACTTATGAAGAGGGACTCTAGAAAGGATTTTACAAATGGAGCAATATGTTGATTAAATTGAGAACAGATCAATGCATTTGTTCTTATAAAATAAGCTTTGATTTTCTTTAAGTAAATGATTTACACCCTTATTTGCATTTTTTTTACTATTTACAAAATTAAAGACCAAAGTAAAACATAATATTCACATAACATTCTTTTGAGTTTATGTTTTATGTACTCAAATTTGTTTAAATATCTTATTAATATAGAATTGTATTTAAATTGTTACAATATCAAACTTGGTTGTTCAACCATCCAAGGTTCTAAGCATTTTTAACCATTATTATTTATTCAGATAAAAGCTAATGTTATTTATCTTATTATTTATCTTCTTATTCACTGTGATCTCAACTCTCAAGTTAATCTTATACCAAACCTTTAATTAACTATTTAATCTTTATGAAATCATGGTTCTTTTTTTTTCTTTTATCTTTTGTAAAGAATAAATCTTTATGCATGGTAGCCAATTGTATTTTAAGGAAGAATGAATTGCTTATCCTCAATTTTAGGCAACTTCATTATAAAAAAAAAAAGAATCATTTTGTTTTCCTTAAATGAATTTGATCAAATTATTTTGAAAATTATTTTGATCTAATTATTTGGAATGATATTAGGATTTGATCTAATTCATCTTTCCTTTTCTATTGTATATTTACTGACAAAATGAATTCATTGATGGATACTATTAGTAATTTACCAAAGGCTTCAAGGAACAGAAAGAAGATTGATATTGATTGTTCTAGGTTGACTGAAGCTGCAAAAGATGCACTTCAGCAAAGGGAAGAAAAAATCAAGCCTGATGGATTTGAGTCCAAGTATAACATGCGCAAGAGTTTGGCTTTGGAAGTGGAACTGTACATTTTTCACAAGCACAGGTTGGTTTAAACTTTTCTAATGATTGAAAATGTTTCAAGTACTTTCAACATCACTATCCAGGCTTTCCATTGTCATTCATAGGTTGTGTTGAATTGTAAGTTTATCATCACGAAATTTTGTTTATGTTCTCAGGAGTTTTGGATCCTCAAGAGTTGCTTGACACTTTGAATATTTATGATGGAGACAATGAACTCATGGAAGCAAGTTCTTTACCTTCTGAATCCTTTGCAGCAAGTAGAATTGATGAGTGCATTCGCCATTGTCATTCATGAATCGTATTAAGTTGTAAGTTTATCATCATGAAACTTTGTTTATTTCCTGGGAGTTTGGATCCTGAATAGTTGCTTGAGACTTTGAATATTCATGGTAGCCAACCCTATGATCTATCTATTGCTCTATTCGAATGGACTGAAGTGTATTTAGTTAGTAAAACAAGTACCTGAATGATTCTACCGATTTAGAATAATAAAAAATAGCCTAAATTGGAGTTCTAGCCGTTAGAATAAAATTTTTTTTATCCTTGACACTTGAAAACACGTATGAGATCAAATTGACAGGAGTGCCTCCATATAAAATTAAAACTTGACGTGTATATCTCCTGAAATCTGGTAATTGTTGAGGATGCAAATAATGATAATTGGCTCTAACCCATATAAAAAAAAACCCTAATGATAGTCTATTCATATATTCTATTAAGACTTTAAGGTGATGAGGATATAAATGGGGAGCAATGGATTTTGAGTGATGGATCTGTATCCTTTTTTATGTTATGGAGCAGGGGATGGACTGTTCACTTTTGGTTTTGATATTCTTTCTTCACTCCTAAGAAAAGAAATGTCTCGAATTGTCAGCAATTATTGAGAAAGAGGCCCAAGGGACCTCCAGAGAGGAATCTAAGTATCTGGCCAAGGTGCCTTTCTTTTGCTTTTGCTAGGTTGTTATTCTTTTTTATTTTTTGTTTATGTGTGTTTTTGGTAGAATATGTATAGGTTTGCTTGATTGGTTTATAGGATAATGAAATAAAATATTGTTACTTGATGCTATGAGACTCGAAAATTACTACATTCTTTATTGGATAGAGTTTTTGTTGGTTAATAGTTTTTGTTTACTTATTTGATGGTTTTGGTATATAACAATGTTTTTTTGAGTTCAAGGTGTCGAATTTAGTATTTTTTAGTTCTGATAAGTTGTAATAACAAGAACACAGATTTGAAAATTAACCCAAATGAACCAGAAACTACTAAGTATTCATGATTTTTTAGATGGTAATGCTACAGAATGTATTCTGCAAATTTATATATACTTTTACATTCTTTCATATCCTCATGCGTAGTTAACGTCTTTGATATATATTCTTTTACATGTTTGACACTTCATCTTAATCAATTTTGCTATTCTGAAAATATTTCCTACCAACTTGCTGAATGTTTGATATTAGGCATGTTCATTGCTTTGTAAATATTTGACACATTTAATGCCAAAGTAGGCTGATATTATTTTGTAAACATTTCTTATAAAATTATAAAAAAAAACAATAATAATTAATCATTCATTAACTAAATCAGGACATTAACAATTTATAACCCGCAGCAATGCATGGGCACCAATCTAGTTAAATATAATTTATGAAAATAATGGCGTATTCTTCTCTCTTAAGTCAACACCATGCCATTATGGTATTCTTTCCAATTCCGTTCCACACGCTAATTTTGCGTAATTAATTTGTTCAGTCAATTTATTTGGAATTGGGATGTTAAGCTCTCAAAATCAGTAAATTTCTACTACTACTACCACCTTATTTTCTCACAAAAGTCTTTTACTGTCTTCTACATTTTCGAATGTTTAGTATTGTTCTTTCTTCTTTTTTTTTTATATCTTAAAAGATGAGATTTCATGGCCTTATGTATATTTATTTTCTTTATGCTTTGCATGACAGGGTTCGAATGTTTCCAGCCTCTTCTAATTATTTGCAGATTCTTTAATTTTATACGTTCCCAATGACGGAAGAAATTAGATTTAATATATATATATATATATATAAGAGAGGAATTTTCCCAGAGATAGCATATGCATAATTGCATATTGGTCATAATCAAAGCAAGAACTTACAGCCAATAAGGTCTTGGTTTAGTGACAAGGAAGAGACTATGAAATTTTGAGATCTCAGGTTCGAGTCTCACTAAGTGTGAGCTTGAGTTAATCTAATTATTTACTAGTTTGTTTAGTTTGTTATAGTTATTTAGTAATTTACTTAGTTTGAGTTATTTAGTAATTTACCTAGTTTGAGTAATGTGATTTTCATAATTACCTGTTTATGAAATGTAATATGTTGATTGATTATGATTGTAACTTCTAATAAAAATGTACTACTCAAAAAAAAAAAAAGCAAAAACCTACAATTTTACACAATATTGGACAACGACAAAAGTGAATAGATCCAAACACTGGGATTAATCCAATCCTCTGCCTATTTAATATATAGTCCAGGGTGGTAAACATCATTCTGAAAGGCCAACAATTGTTAAATCAATACAATTCTTATCAGAAGATTTTAATTATTTAATCCACAATATGCTCTGCCCGCAAGCAAAAAGATTATGGCCAGCGTATATGTTTTAATCAAATAAAAATAGGTCAATACTGCCATTAGTCTAGAAAATTCAAACCCTGCTCCCTACTGCAACTGTTCACCTCATCAATCGAGCCGATGACTGTGACTTGAGACAACCCAAATCCCAAATTGCAGTCCTCAGTGCCAGGCCCAAAATGTGAGCCCTTGACTCTGAAAACTTCAAAGTCTTCCATTTTTTTTTTTTGGTGAATAAAGTCTTCCATTTTGGAACTCAATGTTTTAACTTCGTACCATTTTCTATGCTATAATATCTTATCATCAAACGAACCTGTTACAAGAAAAACTTTTAGCTCTCGAAAATCCCATGACAGGATCATATTCTTTGGCTTTCCTTCTCTTCTGCTATGGTTTCTTCCCAATTTTTGCTCAACCTCAGCCCACTAGTTTCATCTTTAACGGTTTCAATAGCAATGAATCGAAGCTTACCCTTGACGGAGGAGCTTCTATTATTAGGCGTAGTGGCGCCCTAGAGCTCACCAAGAAAACATATTATACTGTAGGCCATGCGTTCTATTCAGAAGCAGTACAAATGCTGGACAAGAAGTCTTCGTCTTCTCCCAAGGCTTCTTCTTTCAGCACAACTTTTGTGTTCGCTATTGTATCTCCAAGCTCAGGGCGAGGAGGCCATGGCCTTGCTTTCACGGTATCCCCCTCCAAGCAGTTACCGGGCGCTGCATCAGATCATTACATGGGAATATTTAACTCGACGACGAATGGATTACCGTCCAACCATATTTTTGCAGTGGAATTCGATACCGTAAATGGATTCAACGACGTTTCAGACAGTAATGGAAATCATGTTGGGGTTAACCTCAACAGAATGGATTCAAATGTGTCAGAACCGGCGTCTTATTATGTTAACAACACAGGCCAAAAGGAGGAGATAGAATTGGAGAGCGGTGATTCCATCCAGGCCTGGATTGAATATGACGGAATTTTTGTGAACGTTACAATCTCTCCCTTGAATCTAAAGAAACCCTCTAAGCCTCTCATTTCCCTTCGCATTGACTTAACACCTTTTGTTGAGGAAACCATGTACGTCGGCTTTTCTTCATCCACGGGGAAAAAATCAAGCTCACATTTCATCTTAGGATGGAGTTTTTCGACGAACGGAACTGCTCCCCAACTCAATATTTCCCAACTTCCTGTGCCACCGCCAAAATCTAAAGATGGATCTTCATTTGATCCTCAAGTCATAGGTCTTATTGTTGCGTTATCCATCGTTTTTGTTCTACTGTTGGGAATATTGATCTATTTTACGTTGTACAGAAGGAATGCCAAGTCTGAGGTTCTCGAAGATTGGGAACTAGATTGTCCTCACCGGTTCCAATACAAGGATCTTTATGCAGCAACTAGGGGTTTCAAACAGAGTGAGATTATTGGAGTTGGAGGATTCGGTGCAGTCTACAAAGGTGTGTTGCCAACAACTGGAAATGAAGTTGCTGTTAAGAAGATAACTCCGAATTCAATCCAAGGTCTAAGAGAATTTGTAGCGGAGATCGAAAGCTTAGGAAGATTAAGGCACAAGAATTTGGTTAATCTCCAAGGATGGTGTAAGCAAAAGAATGATCTTCTTCTGATCTACGATTACATTCCGAATGGAAGCCTTCATTCTCTCCTCTTCAGTCAGAAACAAGGCTTTGTGCTAAGCTGGGAACAAAGATTCAATATCATTAAAGGTATCGCTGCTGGACTACTGTATCTGCATGAAGAATGGGAGCTGGTTGTAGTCCACAGAGACGTGAAGTCTAGCAATGTCCTAATAGATGCTGAAATGAATGCGCGGTTGGGGGACTTCGGTCTTGCAAGGTTGTATAATCATGGTATAGATTCGCACACGACAAATATTGTGGGCACAATTGGGTATATTGCACCCGAACTGGCTCGCAATGGTAAGGCCTCTACTAGCTCAGACGTTTTTGCATATGGGGTTTTGCTCCTTGAATTAGTTTCCGGGAGAAAGCCAACTGATTCAGAAAACTTCTACTTGGTAGACTGGGTGATAGAGTGCCACCAAATGGGTCAAATTCTCGATGCAATGGACCCTAAGTTGAGCTCCAGTTACGTGATCGAAGAGGTGAAGTTGGTTCTGCTGTTGGGTCTTCTGTGTTCTCATCCCAATCCTGAAGTTAGGCCTAGCATGAGAAAAGTTGTGCGATACCTCAATGGGGATGACCGTCTTCCTTCGGTTGATAACTTTGACTCGTTTCATTCCCGAGATGGAACGTACTCAAAGTTATTGGAAATTACTTCTGATAGCATCACAAAATCTCATCGCTCATCTTCCATCGGTGGCATCTCTTCCAGTTCCACAGTCAGTGGCAGATAGATCCCAAAATTAGACTTTTTTTTTTTTTTTTAACTCGGGTAGAAAAACTTCGAATTCAACTGGCATGTAATGGAGAATCTTCTTCCCGAGCCTGATTATAATTTTCAATAAAAAATTAGTCATTAATCTTTTATAATCTGAATTCGTAATTGTTCTTTTAATTGTTTATTTCACAGTCAATATGTCATATTGATATATCCCACGCTTTGCGGGATAAGTCAAGACGCGGTTTTAAGCAGACTACTCATTCTTCTCCATCCTAATCCATTACATCTTGAGATGAACATGTGGGGCTGGAATGTCAAAAGTGGAAAAGGTCAAATAAACGAAATGCTAGCTCAAAGTCATGGTTTAGAACTACCGTCCAGGACAGATTCTGCTTTGGGGTTTAATTTTCTCTACGGCAATGCAAAGGCATGGTCCACATTTTAGTTGTTGAGAGTTTACGCAATTGGAAAGAAACCGAATGCATGAGTATTTTGACAATCAAACAGCTCTCCATTTCAGGAATAAATGAACTCCACAGAATTTTTCATTTTGATTTGTCAAAGTCTGGGGACCAAGGGTTGGCGAGAGAAGAAAGAGAACAAACACAACGTCAGCTTTCAACTCCAAGCCCTATATTGCGATTAAACTGCTAGGTTGATATGAAAAAATCAAGAGACAAGTAGAAAACAACCATTTTCTGAGACCTGGGACTGTCATTTTCATATTAAAATGGGTAGGGACGAATTTAAAACAAATTTAAGAGTGGAGAATTGAGAGATTTAATGTAGTTTTTTCTCTCTTAAAAGAAGAAGAAAAAACCCTTAGCTGATGTTGACTTGCAGCTTTTAGGTTAAATCATTTGTCTATATGTAGATTTGGTAATTCGTTTTTTATTTTATTTATGTTAAATTGTGTTCATATCGTGTAAAATATAAAAATTTTGTAAAATTTGTGTTGACACAGAAAACATAAAATCTTATTTTTAACTTTTACTATATTCATATACAATTTTTACTTAATTTTAATTCGTATCATTTTCGTATCTTATATTTGTATCATTTTCGTATTATGTAATCATGTTATGTCTAGCATAGGGAGGACTACCTACAGATAAAGGTCTTTTGTCTTCAAAGAACATTGCTAGGTAGAATTCGATCTCACATATTGCACGATAAATTAGTCAAAGCTGCCCAAAAGAACTGAAAAATCAAAACCATCTATACCAGGGCAAGTTTCAACATCATCTTCATCCCATTTTCAAGGACGTGGTCTAGCTAAAGTGACCCAGCGTTCTCAACGGTTTTCAGCCTATTCTAGCCTCTCCCATACAACATTTTCTTTGACTTTGCGTACGCCTAAGTTTCTCATATACCTTCCTCTATATTTTCTTGTTTGCATCCTCATCTTTTCCTAAGCTGTAACTTGTTTTATAGCTTTCATAATTTATAATAATCTTGCTATTCGCATAACTCTACGGCCTCGACAGCTTCTTTAACTGTACTTCTCTGCTTCTTTCCTCTACTCGCCCTAGCTCAATCTGTTGAATTCAACTTCCATGGATTCAATGCAAGTGAAACAAATCTTACCAAAGAGGGAGCTTCTGTTATCAAACCCTCTGGTGCGCTTAGGCTTACCAACAAATCACATAATGTTATAGGCCATGCATTCTATTCTGAACCAATTCAAATGTTTGATAAAAATCCTTCATCCTCCCGAAACGCCTCTTCGTTTAGCTCATCTTTTGTTTTTGCTATAGTCCCGTCAAGCTCAGAGCAAGGAGGCTACGGCTTGGCCTTCACGTTATCTCCCTCTCCAAGTTTAACCGGTGCTGGAACAGAACATTACCTGGGAATTTTCAACTCGTCAAATGATGGCAATGAGCCCAACCATATCTTTGCAGTTGAATTTGATACTGTTGACCGGCACAACGAGAACGATGACAGACAGGGAAATCATGTTGGAATCAACATCAACAGCGTTTCCTCAATATATTTAGAGCCAGCTTCTTACTTTGTCAATGGCACAGAAGAAGAGCTTGCTTTGGAGGGTGACAAGCCTATACATGCCTGGATAGATTATGATGGAGTGCAGAAAATTGTGAATATAACGATATGCCCTGTAGAAGAAGACAAGCCAATGGAATCCCTTATATCTGAACACATCGACTTGACTCCGGTGGTCTAGGAAACAATGAATGTTGGCTTCTCCGCATGTACGGGGAGAAAATCAAGCCCTCATTACATTTTAGGATGGAGTTTTTCAACTAATGGCGAAGCGTCTGCACTGAATATTTCTCAACTTCCTAAAGCACCAGGAGAGAAAAGCTCGTCTAACTCTTTGAAACCCCGAATCTTTGTCCTTAATGTTGCTTTATCTGTTTTGACCGTGCTTTTGTTGGTATCATTAATCTCTTTGACATTGTATAGAAGGATGATGCAATACGAAAATCTTGAAGAGTGGGAATTAGATTGTCCTCATAGATTCAGGTACAATGATCTCTATAGGCAACAAAGGGGTATAAAGAGAGCAAGGTGATTGGTCTGGGTGGGTTCGGTGCAGTGTGCAGAGGTGTGTTGCCTGGTACAGCAAGTGAAGTTGCTGTCAAAAGGATAGCTCAAAATTCAGTACAAGGAATGAGGGGATTCGCCGCAGAGATCGAAAGATGAGGAAGATTAAGGCACAGTTAATCTCCAAGGACGGTGCAAGCAAAAGAACGATCTCCTTCTAGTCTATGACTACATCCGTAATGGGAGCCCGGATAGCCCACTGTGTTAGTATATCTCCAATTATGAAAATAAAATATTTTAGTTGACCAATTTCAGATATGATCTATAATTTCACGGTGAATCTTAACTCAATATTTGGCTATTAAAAGTATGATTTTATGATGGTCAAAACGTGATTTTATTGTCATAATTAGCATGCTTTCATTACTATTTAAGGAGGGCTCCTTCTTGTCCCCAAGGATGTTAATCTCATATAAAACACTATCTAGTGAGTTTTTTGAGTGCTTGGAAGGTTTGAAAGTAATTTAAGCAAGCTCATCGATTTTTTGAGACTAAATCAAAATCAGACAGATAGCAAAGCAATGACCAGAGGTTAGTTCGATCCTTAAAGTATTTTATTCCGCATACAAATTAAATCATGTTTCATTTATGTTTAGAAGCATGTTTAGGCTTAATTTAATCTTACATTTGGCATCAGACCCAGGTTGTAACCTCTGTCTTGCTAGAGATCTGTAAAGAGAAGTCATAAAACCCATATTTTGAAGCTTTAACTCTCGGGTTCCTTGAAACCCATTTGGTTTTAATGCGATTTTGGCACAAAATTTTTTTTGATGCGTCATTGTAAAGCTTTAAGGATGAAAAGCACATATAAAAAATGATAAAAACGGGACAGAAACATGGTTTTTGAAACGGGTCACGTCAAATGATTCATTCTGATGTAAAACGTCCATTCGGGTAAAGGAGACAATGAGGTGCGTGCACTGCATGCGCCCGACAATGTGTTTGAGGCGCACAAGCAACCTGTGCCGCATGAAGTTCACATTAAAAAAAATAATAATTTTAGCCCTTTTCTTTGGTCTTTTTGGCCATTCCCGGGTGAGCATTTTGGCTGCCCATTTGTTTGGACTTTTAATGATATTTGGGCTCTTCACATGATTGAGGATTTTAATATTAGTTGGGCCGTACGGTTAGACCCTCTTTCTTGAGTTTGAGCTATTTGTTTATATTTAATTTTATGCCATTATTTTGAATTTGTTTTTGGGGCCAACTTGGATTAAATAAACATGGGCCAATATTTGGTTTTATGGGTCTTGTATTCTTAATTTATTTGGGACATTTTATTTTAAGCCTTAAAGATCTATTTAATTTAGGTAATTAAAATTATTTAATTTAGATCAAATAATTATATTTTTGGGATTTTTGCATCAAATTTTCAATTATGTAATTTTTCATAAATTTTATATTTTTTTTTTTTTTTATGAATAATTAGATTATTTTCATAAAATTAACATAATTATGAAAACTTCTCATTATTTGGATTTCATGAGGGTTTTTCATAAATTCGGAATTTTTTTTATAAATGCTGTAATTTTAAATTGAATAATTTTATCAAAATTATCATAAAATTATGATTAAATTATGAAAATTTGATTTGAATGTGTATATGTGCTCATTTGGAATATGTATAATTTTGTTATTTTTATACTGAAAGCACATGTAACTAAGTTATTTATATTATTAAGAATTAAAAATTGCCTTATGTTAATTGCAATTTTAAAATATGAATAAAACTTAGAATTTTGATAATATGTCTAAGTGATCCATAATTTGTTTGATTAGGGCTTAGCCACAGCAACCTTAATTAAACAAAATTATATCTGTTAGAATCACATAATGGTATTAGACATAAATTGTGATTAGTTATAAGGTTATGATAAATTTTATCCCATAGGAATTTTTACTGTAATTTTATAACTAATTAGGATGAAATATCAAATTAGTTTCTTAATTTACCCACAGGGATTAGGAAATGATATAATTTGATAGTTTTATCATTATGATATGAATCTATTAGAATTAGAACTTTAGCCCATAGGCAAGTTTTATGTCTGAGATTCATAATTGATTAATAAAAATGTTTACATTGGTAGACATAATTAAGTTTGCCTCAAAAATTCTAGATACATAAGCATGTGTTTTTCTTTAAGCAGTGTTTCCTTGGACTAATATTTACCTAGAAGTTCCCAAACTAGATGGAGAGAACTACAAGGTTTGGAAGGAGAGAGTTCTCCTCTACTTAGGGTGCATGGATATAGACTATGCTATAAGGAAAGACGAGCCCGTATTGACTGAGACCAGCACTCCTGCTCAAGTAGCTTTACATGAACGTTGGGAGCGATCCAATCGCCTTAGTGTCATGTATATTAAGACAAAGATATCTACTAGGATATGTGGTTCTGTCAAAAAGCATACCAACGTTAGGACCTTACTGAAGGCCATAGATGATCAGTTTGTCATTTCAGACAAAGCGTTGGCCAGCACCCTGATAATGAAGTTCTCATCAATGAGGCTCACCAGTGTCAAAGGAGTGCGCGAGCACATAATGGCCATGAGAGATATAGCGGCCCAACTCAAGAAGCTAGAAGTGGAGATGTCTGAATCTTTCCTTGTGCACTGTATATTAAACACTCTACCAAAGCAGTACGAACCATTCAAGATATCCTATAACACACATAAGGATAAGTGGACCATCAATGAATTGATGACCTTGTGTGTTCAAGAGGAGGGAAGACTGCTTATGGAATCGGGTGAAAATGCATTTTTTGCAAGCCAAGGAAAGAGGAAGGATAGAGCCAAGAACAAGGGAAAAGGGAAAACCCTGCCCAAGTTGACATTAAGAAAGAGTCCAAGTGTTTCTTCAATAAAAGGAAGGGACACATGATGAAGGACTGCGCCAAGCTTCAGCAGTGGCTCGTTAAGAAAGGTAATCCACTTTTCTATGTTTGTTTTGAATCAAATATGGTTGAGGTTAATCATAACACATGGTGGATTGATTCTGGATCTACAATTCACATTTCGACTTCTTTACAAGGTATGACAAACCTAAGGAAGCCAGTGGGAAATGAGGATAGCATTTATTCAAGAAACAAGATGCGCTCGCGTGTTGAAGGCGTTGGAACGTGCACTTTAGTTCTTAGGAGTGGTTTTGTTTTGCAATTAGAAAAGACCTTTTATATTCCTAGCTTCTCGAGAAATTTAATCTCTATTTCTAGGTTGGTACCTTATGTGATGGTCTTTTTTATATTGACTTGCAAAATGACACTGCTCATAACGCCTTGCATGTTCAAATTGACATTAAAAGATGTGTTATGAATGAGGACTCCTCCACATTATGGCACCGGGGATTAGGTCATATCTCCATAAATAGAATTAAGAGATTAGTAAATGATGGAATACTTAGTACTCTAGACTTTACTGATTTTGACACTTGTGTGGACTGTATTAAGGGTAAGCAAACCAACAAGTCTAAGAAAGGTGCCAATAGGAGTTCAACCATATTAGAAATCATTCATTATGACATATGCTGTCCAGACATTGATGCATATGGTCAGAAGTACTTCATCACCTTTATTGATGATTACTCGAGGTTTATGTATCTCTACATGCTTCATAACAAGAACGAAGCATTAGACACCTTTAAAATCTTTAAGGCTGAAGTAGAGAAACAATGTGGAAAACCCATAAAGATAGTAAGAACTGATAGAGGTGGGGAGTATTACGGTAGATATACTGAAGATGGATAAACACCTGGACCATTTGCGAAGTTCCTTCAAGAAAATGGGATTGTTGCCCAATATACCATGCCTGGTTCATCGGATCATAATGATGTTGCAGAAAGAAGGAACCGAACTTTGATGGAAATGATGCGTAGTATGCTTAGCAGCTCGAAGTTGCCTAAGTCCTTGTAGATTGAAACTCTTAAAACAGCAATGTATATATTGAACCGAGTTCCAACCAAGGCTGTTCCAAAGACGCCTTTCGAATTATTCAAAGGTTGGAAACCGAGTTTACGTCATATGCACGTTTGGGGATGCCCTTCTGAGATAAGAGTTTACAACCCACAGGAAACGAAACTGGATCCTAGGACCATAAGTGGGTATTTTATTGGATATGCCGAACGGTCCAAAGGCTACAGATTCTATTGTCCATCTCATAGCACTAGAATTGTGGAATCAAGGAACGCTAAGTTTCTTGAAAATGACTTAGTTAGTGGGAGCGATCAATCTTAAGAACTAATTTCTGTGAGAGATCAACCATCTAACTCGAGTCAAGGATTGGTTATCATGAACAATGTCCTTTCAGTACAGTTGGACATTGAACAACCAATCATTGAAGATCCGCAAGTAGTTGATAACTTACCAGTAGACGAGGCTCCTCTGGATACACCAGAATTGAGTGAGCAACCAGTTGAACAACATGATCCTTTAGAGAATGTTGAACCAACATTAAGAAGGTCTACTTGGAAAAGGAAATCAGCTATTCCTAGTGATTACATTGTGTATCTACAAGAGTATGATTTCAATATTGGGCCCGTTAATGATCCGAGACGTTTTCACAAGCCACGAATAGCAAAATCAAAACTTTGGTTCGATGCTATGAAAGATGAGATGGATTCAATGGCATCTAATGGAGTATGGGATCTTGTCGAATTGCCTAATGGGGCCAGGGCTATAGGCTGTAAATGGGTCTTTAAGACCAAGACTGACTCATTAGGCAACATTGAGCATTATAAGCAAGACTCGTAGCCAAAGGATTCATTCAAAAGGAGGGAATCGATTACAAGGAGACCTTCTCCCCTGTATCTAAGAAAGATTCTCTCCGCATCATAATGGCGCTTGTTGCACATTTTGACTTGGATTTGCAACAAATAGATGTGAAAACGGTATTTCTCAATGGTGATCTAGAGGAAGAGGTTTACATGAAACAACTTGAAGGTTTTTTCTTTAGTAATGGTAAGCATTTGGTCTGTAAGCTAAAAAAATCCATATATAGGTTGAAACAAGCATCCCGCCAATAGTATCTAAAATTCCATGAAGTCATCTCTTCATTTGGTTTTGTTGAGAACATCATGGATGAGTGTATATACCAAAAGGTCAGTGGGAGCAAGATTTGTTTCCTTGTGCTATATGTGGATGATATTCTACTTGCAACCAATGATAAGGGGATGCTACGTGAGGTGAAACAATTTCTTTCTGAAAACTGTGATATGAAGGATATGGGTGATGCATCTTATGTCATTGACATTAAGATCCATAGAGACAGACATAGAGGTATATTAGGTTTGTCACAAGAAGCCTATATCAATAAAGTCTTGGAAAGATTCAGAATGAAAGATTGTTCACCAAGCCCAGCTCCCATTGTGAAGGGTGACAGGTTCAATTTGAACCAGTGCCCGAAAAATGATCTTTAGCGGGAACAGATGAAGAACATTACATATGCCTCAGTTGTTGGAAGCATTATGTATGCACAGGTCTGTACCAGGCCTGATATTGCTTTTGCTGTGGAAATGTTGGGTAAATACCAAAGTGACCCGGGGATGGACCACTAGAGAGCTGCGAAGAAGGTGCTTAGATATCTTCAAAGCACTAAGGATTAAATGCTTATGTATAGACGGACCAATGAGTTGGAGGTGATTGGCTACTTGAACTCAAACGTTGCTGGCTGTGTTGATACCCGGAAATCAACATCCGGTTACATCTTCATGCTTGCCGGTGGAGCTGTTTCATGGAAGAGTGCTAAGCAGACACTGACTGCCACTTCCACTATGGAGTCCGAGTTCGTTTCCTGTTTTGAGGCTACCTCACATGGTGTATGACTTAAGAGTTTCATTGGTGGGCTTAGAGTTGTTGACTCCATATCTAAGCCATTGAGGATATATTGTGACAATTCAGCTGCGGTATTCATGGCTAAGAACAATAAGAGTGGAAGTCGAAGTAAGCACATCGACATTAAGTACTTGGCTATTAGAGAACGTGTTAGAGATAAAAGAGCGGTCATTGAACACGTTAGCACTGAATTGATGTTAGCGGATCCTTTGACTAAAGGGCATGCCACTGTTTAAATTTAAGGATCATGTAGAGAGGATGGGACTTGGTCCCACATTATGATTGTAATTGAAACTCTTATTAATAATATGATGTTTCTCATTTTAATTTGTATACACTAAAGTTTTATTTGAGAAATATCCTTGTTGTTTGGACCGAGAATAAACATAAGGTTTATTCATTAAGTAAAAATGGGCTGATTAGAAGCATTTTACATAGAAATACATGGAAGATAATACTCGCCATTAGAGGAACTGTCGCCATAATTCATGTGATTTGTTTCTTTTGTGAGTGAAATAAATGGACCAAGTGGGAGAATGTTAGTCTATCTCCAATT
This sequence comes from Heritiera littoralis, assembly GCA_031772115.1. Classification (NCBI taxonomy): domain Eukaryota; kingdom Viridiplantae; phylum Streptophyta; class Magnoliopsida; order Malvales; family Malvaceae; genus Heritiera; species Heritiera littoralis. The sequence goes on along the minus strand of JAPDPK010000031.1, from coordinate 5,948,961 downwards.
ATGGAAATAAAATATTTTGGTTGACCAATTCCAAATATGGTCCATAATTTCACGGTGAATCCCAACTCAATATTTGGCTATTAAAAGCACGATTTTATGATGGTTAAAACGTGATTTTATTGCCATAATTAGCACGCTCTCATTACTATTTAAAGAGGGCTCCTTCCTGTCCCCAAGCACGTTAATCTCAGATAAAACACTATCTAGTGAGGTTTTTGAGTGCTTGGAAGGCTTGGAAGTAATTTAAGCAAGCTCATCGATTTTCTGAGACTGAATCAAAATCAGACAGATAGCAAAGCAATGACTGGAGGTTAGTTCAATCCTTACAGTATTTTATTCCGCATACAGATTAAATCATATTTCATGTATGTTTAGAAGCATGTTTAGGCTTAATTTAATCTTACACGCTGTTCAACCAGAAAGACAACTTTGTATTGAGCTAGGCACAAAGGTTCGATATCATCAAAGGCATTGCTGCAGGGCTCTTGTATTTGCATGAAGAATGGGAGCAAGTGGTCATCCACCGGGATATAAAATCCAGCAATGTGTTAATAGATGCTGAAATGAATGCCCGGTTTGGGGACTTGGGTCTTGCCAGATTATAGGATCGTGGAACAGCATCGCACACTAGCCCACCCATGTTGTTGGTACTATTGGATATAACGCTTGTGAATTAGCTCGCAGTGGAAAGGCCTCCACCAGCACAGACGTTTGCATTCAGAGTTTTACTTCTTGAAATAGCTACCGGAGGAAGGCCTACCGGTTCAGATAACTTCTTCTTGGTGGATTGGGTGATAGAATGCCAGCAAATAAGTCAAATTCTCGATGCAGCAGATCCTAAGTTGAATTCTAATTATGCGGCTGAGGAGATGGAGCTGGCTTTGGAATTGGGACTTCTTTGCTCTCATCAAAGATCAGATTGTAGGGCAACCATGAGAAGAGTGATGCTGCATCTCAACGGGGATGACCCGCTTCCTTTTATTGAAGATTGGGGCTCCATTGATTCTCAAAATATCTCTGAGATAAATTCAAGACTCTTAGAAGGGATTTCTAAAGATACAATCATGGAATCATATCATTCATCATCCTTTGCTGCGATATCCTCTACTTCTAGTCCTACATCCACAGGCAGATAATCTCGACCCATCTTCCCAACTTTATTGTCTATTTTCCGTTTTGGCGCCTTTAGGCCTTGGCCTGTGCTTACTATTATTATTTATCGTTGATGTGCTAAACTCTTTTCCTTATTATTTGACAGAGAAAGACCTGCCATTTATTATTTATATTTAAAATTGCAGATGAATAACATTTAAGTTGAGCGATTTAATCGAGGGATGATCACTTGGTAACTCAGTAGGGTGCGTAATGTACCAAAAAAAAAAAATTAAGTAGGCTACAAAGATCTATTTGAATAATTTAAAACCCAATTTGTCAAACAATGAAAGTGAATTTCAAACTACTCAAAAATCATATTGAAAGAAAAAGCAAAGTTGTATCAGATGAGGTTCAGCCGTTCAGCTTAACCTGAGACAACCTCTATCACCAACTACAGTTCGAAGACATGCAAATCTCTGAAAGTTGACTTGATGTTCTCGTGACCCCTCATCAAACCATTTGTACTTTAGGTTCTTGCAACCCAAGCTGCAGACAACCCACTACAGAATCACATAAAAATCCAGTAGAATGAGAAACTGGAAGCATAAAAAAGATGCACGGGGAGAAAATTGACTCAAGAAACCACCGATTAGTGGATGCATTAGGTAAACTGTTTCACAAGTTTTTTGACCACCTTTACATAAAGGCCACAAACAATGCCAGCACTTAACTTTGTACTCTACCCAAGGACATGCGGATTAAGAAAATCCTAATAATTCAAAGCCCAAATCCGCAATAATAAATGCACAGATACATGTAGTAACGCCCCTTTGGATTCCTAACGACTTGAAAACTTTTACCAGAACCAGAAGTAAAGTAGAGTTGTAGTAAGCAAAAAGAACAAAGCAAGATAACTTTACTCGAAGGACTAACTTCAGCTCACAAAACCATGACACGTCCAATCATACCCTGGGTCCATCCTGCAGTCTCCTTCAGCTGCTCATCATCAGATTGGAGACATTCACCAAGAAAATCATCATAGAATGCACAGTCTTTAAACAAAAGCTTTATATTGGAGCCAAGAGCATCTGCAAGATCACCCATAACAGCAACTGCAGCTTTTGTCACACTTTCATCCCTGCAATAGATAGAAAAAGAAGTATTTAGATGGATAAAACCAAAGGCAAACGCAGCATTAACATACCAAGGAGGAAGAAAAGAATAAAAATAAAACCACCTTTTTCTGTCTCTAGAAACCAGTTCTATAAACTTCAAGAGATGTTGAGCATAGGGCACCATCACATCAGGCTTCACACTCTTAAAACCTTGAAGGATACCAGAATAAGCTTCAAAAATACTACGTCTGAGTTGGTTGCCATAATCCATCATCTCTTCATCAGCAGTTTCCATCTGAGCACAGATTTCGGCTGCTCCTTGCATCATGGGTAGAGCATAAGGGACATACTTCTCAAAGTGCTCTCCTATTGCAAGAGCAATGTCCCCAAAGCAAGAGAATATAGGAGGCTTTACAGACCGGTGGAGTTCTGAACTAGCAAGATCCTTTAGAAGAAGGTTCATGATGCCATCACAGTAGGGTAAGACCTTGTCATCCAAGGCACGGCAAATATCACCAACAACCCCAACTGTGATCCCACAAACCTGGTATTCCTCAAAATTCTGCAGTCCCATCTCAAGATACTTATAGAACTCAGGCATATACTTCTCAAACTGAGGTCCAGTGGCATAAGCAAGTGCACCAATTGCAAGCATTGCTTCCTCGTGCACAGTAGAGCTTCGGCAACCAAACACCTTAAGGAATAGAATCATGATCTGATCTGCAGCCTGAAGTATGATGGGTTTGGTTTCATCTGTACTGCTAAGTTTCTGGATGATAACCTGCAAAACACCACAAAGAGAGGCTTGCAAGTCCCCTTGCTTTTCCCTATCATCTGATGATACAATCTGAATCTCCACAGTCTGGCCCAACTTATTCATAATGACAGGTAACAGCTGTGCTATAATAGGAGAGGTTTCTGCAATGTTGGAACACCTCACAACTTCATTCAAGGTTTCATATGCAGAAGACCTGAGCTTGGAATCACCGCCATCTGTACGATCAGCAGTTGCAATTAGACAACTGATTATGTCTGTGAGGTATGGTGAAAGAAGAGAAGAGCTTGGCCCTGCATCCTCATAGCCCTGGACAAGGTAATATATTGCCCCACAAACTTTTTCAGCCACATTGGGAGCATCCTTAATGCTCTCCAACAACACAGCCACAACACGTTTGAGATTCTCAGCAGAAATGACAGAAAACCCGCTAGCTGGACTGTGTAGTAACTCAAAAATACGACTAAGAGTCCAAGCAGTTGTGTCCTTCACATGGTTGTTTCCATCATTCATAGCAGTAAGCAGAAAATCCAGACCCGCCTGTACCAGAGGGGAGAGCTTCTCAACAGTTGGACCTTCAAGAATAGAGCCAAATGCATAAGTGGCTGCCTCTCTACAACGCCAATCTGGCTTCAAAATGTTAGATTCCACAAATGGCATTACAAGAGGAACTATAGCATCCCCAACGGTTCTGGCAACAAGACCTAGACATGTCCCACCAGCCATAGATATGTTCCAGATTGTATCATCTTGGTCCTGATCCTCTTCCTGCTTCAGCAAAGTTTCCAGCAACAAAGGAACAAGAGAAGACAGAGCCTTCTCTATGAAACATGAATGGGGAGGTCCAGATTCCCCACTTTCAGGACTCTCAAACTCCTGAAGTTCAATCTCTTCATCACAAATAGAGCTCCAGAACTCAATTGCTTGGAGAGCAACAGTCTCTTCATCACCTTTTACAGCATTTGATGTAAGCTGGAACAGGGTTTGCATGTAAGGCTCAAGCACCTCATAATATGCTGATGCGATCGCAACAAGACACTCAAAAGCAGCCTGCCTGATTTCTACCTCTTTGGACATGGCAGTGTCACATACAACCTTCATGATGTAGTTACGCTCCATCTCATTCTCAAAGTTGGTCTGCGCAAACTCTAAAGCATTATATAGAGCCTTGGTTGCTGCAAGCCGAACTTCAGGACCGTGTTCAGCTAGGTTCATCCCTTGAACAACAGCAGTGAGAACAGCATTCACTTCCTCTTGAACAAGGTCCTGATGAGATATCTCCTCACAAACATATCCAAGAGTTTCCAAGGTAGCCTGTTTTAAGGCTGCAGGCCTATCTTGCTGTGTCATATTGTTAAGCAATGATCCAATCAGTTCTGGCCACTGCTTCCGAGGAATCTCAATTGAAGCAATTTTCGCAATAACTTGAGCAGAAGTGTGCCTTGCCTCAGAAACAGATGAGCCAAGAGTCCTCAAGAGCAAGTCTTTGATTTGAGACTTAACAGAACTGTCAATTGCCATCCATTGTTGAACAAGTTGCTCCTTCCTAATAGCATCTTTAGCATCTAATGAATTCTTAAGCACAATACCAGCCAATCTACGGGACTCTACAGGTTTATTGTTATTTGCAAGCTCAACTGACAATGAAAGAAGGAAACCGGGCAGGTTCTGCTCTTGGAGCTGCCTCAAATTAGCCTCTGCCTCTGTCCGGACTTTTGCATCCGCTGATTGGGCAGCCAGCAGAAACTGAGTGATCTCCATAGCCATTTTAACAACACTACAACTGATAGCATAAAACACAGATCAGAAGGATGACTATGATACAAATCCATTCATAGAAATTGTAGAATGTTATAATTGAACAAGGCCAAAGGCTAATAATAAGTATTAAGAATGGTTGGTGGCGATATTGATGGAATGAATTATCAAAACCACGCAAGTCATCCAACAAACACAAAAAACATTTACTGAGTTGAATGTCAAACACCAATGCCACTGATTGGGTAGAATCAACAGTGACAACCACTTTAAATCAGTGAAACCATATTGACCACTAAAATGCAATAAAATACTTATGATGATAACAAGAATATTCAAATTTCAGGTAAATGCAGTAACTTTAGTGTCCAAAGGCAATTCACCCCCACCAGAGCCCCCTTATAGTTGTATAGTTGAATTACGAGATTTCCAAGTTGATGGCAAATGAAGGAAATTAAAGCTTTAAATTTTCTTTTTTCACGCGTCTCTGATATAAACCTCCAAAGTAATTCAATTAACCTTCCCCGTCCAATCACGGAAACCAAACAGTTTTAAGATAAGAAAAACATAGAACAATAATTCAAACGAATAGTCTTATTCCTTTTCAGATAGCAGAAACAGAGGGAGACCAAAGGAAACAACAAAACAGGAAAACAATAACAAACTAAAAAATCAATAAGTAATAGACGATTAACACCAAAAAGGTACAAGCAAAACGAGATCCATAGATTCAGAAATTAATGAAAGAAAAATAAACTCTAATACTTAATACTGAAATTTAACTGCTAAACCCTAAGAAAAACCCACTGAAGTAGAAGCTAAAACCTTAGATCTGAAACTAAAACAAAAATGGAATGCCAAATGCAAAGTTGAAGTGAAGAGTGATACCTAAAATTAGTTCCTGACGAACCAGAAAATTTTAAAAATAAAAACCTCAGGGAAGAGAAAACTTAGGGTTTCTCTCTCTCTCTAAAGCTCTCTCGTATTTTTGCCTAAGCTCAGAAGAACAAGAAGAAAAGTGGAAGAGAGAAAGAGAGAATCGGCGATTAGAGTTGGCGAGGTTTGGATTGGAGAGATTGATGGGAAGATTTTAACGCATTTTATACCAATCAAATTCGAATGATGGCAAGGAAGCGGGAGAGACTACACCAGAAGGGGAGGGACTCAATGTCAAAAATACAAACTGAAGCAACGGGCAGGGGAACTTTGAACCTGCCCGGGATCACCCATCTAGGAACCCTAGATTTTTGAAATCTACCACGTGCGACACATACAGATCAGACAGAATTGGGAATATTATTAGGCCCATGGTCTTGGAAAGGCTGCAGCCCGTTTCAATGGACTCTGAAGTCCACTAATTGTTCTGAATAGAAGATGGGTGGCTGAATGATATGACCATTTGACCACTTCAAAACCCCCCAGCAGTGCATTATTCGTTGAGATTGAGATCCATATTTATGGAGCTATACAATGGACAAATGGAGGTAGCAGTCACAATGAATGCTGTTGAGAGTTAATCTCACCGTTTGCATTGACTGGATTTTTGGCTTTGGCCATGCTCGAGAATTTGCCTGGATTATGTTGCGAATGAATCAAAGTTTGATGCACTGAATCTATTGTAAACATTTGATTTTGATTCATTTGTTGTAAAGTTAAGTTCGAATTCATATGCCAACAATCCCTTAACCTAATGATTAAAGATGAGTTGTGGTATACTATAATTCTTAGGTTTAAATTTAAGCATCCTCATCTCCAATTATTTAATATTTTTTTGTAACAAAAAAAAGTTTGAATTCATATACATCCAATAAAGAATTAAATTGAATTTAAATATTTTAATGTTTGATTTAAAAAATTGTAAATTAAATTTTTTATTTTTTAAATATGTATATTTTAGTATTTTTAATAAGTATATATAAATAAATGATAAAAATATAGTGTTTAATTTTTTTTTTATAATGTTATCGATATGCATGTAACTCGAAATTAAATTACACGAATTTAAATATACTTACATGCTTTAGAAATTATAACTATTATAAGAAGTATAGTCTGAGAATTAACAAAACAAGCAAAAGCTGAGAGAAAAGAGGACTATTTCATTCTACAAGATTTTTTTTTCATGCACCTGTGTCTATACATAGCAATTAGCAAAGCAAACTTCTTTTTATTTACATCTTTTTTCTCCAGAAGGCACAACGATTGATGAAAATAATTTCTGCTTTGTACTAGTTTTTGGTTTCACAATGTTGGTAAAACTTTCCTTGACAGGGCTTTTTACGCCGCAGAGCTTGTGCTTCATGCGCCAAGGCAGCAGCATTTCCACGCCGCAACGCTTGGGGGAAGAGAACGATCGCTTTATTACTGCTTGGGAAACACATGGCGATAGACCTGAGTAACTGCAGAGGTAAGGAAGCTTTGTTTTTGACATGTTTAGAGCAGACGCCGCAGCCAATGCTGTGGCGTCTGGGAGAAAGCGCTCGATTATGAAATTTGGAGATGGACAATCACTGTTCTCTAAACTCTCTAGGTTTACGCCGTCCAAGTCACTAGGCTCTAAACATTTTGATTTTAACCCATCTGATGATCCATGAAACTTTTCTGCTTTCTCAACTATGTCTATTGCTTCTGTCAGTGACAAAACTTCCATAGCATCCGAGAAAACATCGTTGTAGTCATCAACATCAGCATCACAGTCTGCATCATGGTCACGATACTGGTCATGAAAGGCCTGATCATGATCTCCATTAGATGCTTCTTTTGGCGGACGCCATCTGCCTGGTGGGGGTTTTGGACGAGGCGTTTCTGCATCATCAATGTTGTTATTTGTCTCCAAGTTCTTGGGCTTGCCAGGAGCCTGTTCCCAGCAGAATGGAATCCCATTACTTGAATCCTTGCATCCCACCAGGGAACTCGTACAAGACACTTTATCACTAATGTGACCACCAGCTCGCCTTGTTGATAAGAGTGGTGCATTGAAGTTCAGCTTTCTGGGGCGTTTCTTTTCCATTTCTTCATTCATTCCTTCTCCCATATAGACAAATATCATTCTGTTAGTGAAGGATTCATCGGAGTAGGTGGGGAAAAGGGGAATAGGTGACTTGGGATGCATATGAATGAACGAGAAATGATAGGAGTGGTTGTATGAAATAATTGAAAGCAGCTGAAACTATGGGGATCTCGTGCAGTGTATTAAGACCGATATTTTCACTTTAAACGTGGAAAAAGCATTTGGCAGATATGCTCACAGGTTAGGTGGAAAAAGCCCCTCTATGTTGAATTGAGAAAGTGAAATACTAGGTTAACACTTGCTAGAAGTCTGGAATCATCCAAAAACCATTTGGCAGAAAACGGTGCTCCATACTTAATTTTGCCCAGTTCTCTGCTTCCAGCTTTCGACACATGGAAATCGAATTACCATGGAAAAATGATTTTGTACAAGTAGATTTCTCCATGCTATTACAGGCGCCATTAAACGTGCAGCCAGAAACACAGCCGCAGGCCGCAGCACTAGTCTCTCCACATCCAAATTGCCTGCCGGCTGAGGCAGAATGTTAAAATTATCGAAGAACTTCTAAGGAACTTGGGATTAGATAACATCTGAGAAGTGAAGAACCGAATGCCTATGCATTGATATTAGTACTACTAAATATGACAAGTCTAACAAAGGAGACAGCAAGTTGCAAGGTCTAGGACCGTAGATTGTTTCTTCGATCAAATCTTGAAAGGAATAGAAGAACGCGTACTCTGGGAGAACGTGGCAGGACTGGAAATATATTGAAGGGAAAATTTCAAGCTCGAACAACAATAGAACAACCAGTATGAGAAGAGTAAGAATACTTGAGATGTTGACAAAAAGCCAACAGAGCAGATTGTAAAATCTCTAGACTGGATAGAATTCTGCAGTTTCATTTACGTGATTCTTTTGACAGTAACATTGGCACTACCCCTGCCAGAGTAATATATAGGGCACTAGCAGCATCAGTCGCATGCTTGGACTATTTATATCCAATCCTTGACACAGAAAACAAATATTTACAAGCTATCTTGTCCAGTTTCTTTTTTCTCCTTTTCCATCAATCAAAACACTTCCTTTTTCTTTCCTCCTAGGTCCCATTTCTCCCAAAGGGCGGCGCGGTTCTTCTGAATTTCCCAGAGACAAAATCCAAATGTAATGGTTCACGTTCTGGTAATTGAACATAGATTTTTGAAAGAAAAAAGGTGGCAAAAATCAGGTTGCCCATAGTAGACAATGAAGAGAGGAAATGATTATGGTGATCCGATTTTGTCACTCCTGTTCTTTAACCTGCTCACGAACTTTATTATATAGCTCGAGAGTATCAGTATGGTTGGGATCAAGACATAGAGCTGCTTCACAATCTCTAACAGCAGCTATATAGTCACCCATTGAATCATGGAAAGCAGCTCGTAGATGTAGTAGTTGCAGGTCTGCCTTGAAAGCTAACGCTTTTGTGAGCTCTGCTATAGCTTCATTTTCCTTGTGATCATCCATTAGAACTGGAAAGGCAGAAAGTTCATGTTAAAGGCTGAAAAAGGTTAGCCCCCAATGTAAATATGGTCACAGTATTCAGGACAAAATTAACAATTTAGAGCAAATAACATGCAATTAAGACACTGTAAACCTAAATTTCATATGTACCGATTAAATATAGCAGAAAATAAGGAATCAACTTCTTAATTTCAGTCGATTTATTTGAACATTTAACAGGATAGATGATCATCAAAGCACCTCAATATTGAGACAGATATCCCTTTTCCAAATGCCAGATAAGCAAAGTAAGACACAATATAAAGGAATTTTCTTTATTTATTCCTTAAATCTCAGAACTGGAACCCTATGCTTTTGTGCCAAGATGAAATCCAAGAAAACAAACTGTTTCCACATCGAAGCAAATTTCTCTTACAAAATGAAAGATCAGGGCTTCCATATGACCAAAGATACAGCAATGAAACAATGAGCCGGCAGTCGTTGGAAATGTGGAGTTTAGAAGAAGGTGAGCAAGATCTATAACCACAGTCAAATTAATTCACTCAACCTAAACATGGATCATGAATTGACTAATTATCTATTGAGTTGAGGCTGACCATTACAGCTAATAGCGATCTAAATATGTGAGAGTCTCAGTGAAAAGCAATTCCGCAATGCCTAATCAAAAGCAAGGTTGAGAACAGCAATTTCCACAAACAAAATTATTGGGGAAAAAAAAAACTGTAGACCCTGATCATGGAATTTACCTGCTGCCCTGTATCTGTATGGATATGTCCTCAAAGGATCTAATTGTGTTGCCATGGTAAGATCACTCTTTGCCATGTCACGGTCACAATATTCTGAACGTTTCTCATATGCGGAAGCATTGTTGCGTGCCTTCTCTATCAGCTTTGTCATCTCATCATATGCAGCTTTGCGCTGATTTTTTAGATGAAATACCCGTGCTAGACCCTGATGTGCTCGTGTATGCTTAATGTTTAGCGCATTCATGTAGCAATCAGCAGCAAGATCTAGCTTTTCACAGTCTACATACACACTACCTAAATTATTCAATGCCTGCAGAATTGCAAAATCACTCAGAACTCTAAACCAATTAGTGGCACTTCTTAGCTGGAGTTAAAATTGCTCTAAAAATACTTACTTGGCCTTTCCGAAGGCCATCTGAAGGGCATCTTAGAGCTTCCTCCAGAAGTTGGATAACAAATACCGAGGACTGCTGATCAAGACTGGAATCAGCTAAAGCATATGCTTTAAGAAAGAAAGCTTCAAATGATCTCTGGATGGAGATTGACTCCTCTGCCTTGGCTAGTGCTTCCTCATGATAGCCAGTATCGTACAATATCCATCCTTCATAGACAAGCCCTTCATGTTCTGAAGTAGAATGGTTTCTAGCCAACCGTAGACTACGCATTGCAGCCTTCTGACAGTTTAACCTATAGCATATGATAGCAAACTCTTAGAACAGAAAGAATACTAAGGTGAACAGAATATTGCATTCACTCAATGCTTGAATTTAACTAAAACAGTGTAGAAGTTATGTCTCACTTATCCGAATCTATGTCATTGAAACACGGCCTCAAATGCCAATGGCACGTTCTATGATCATGATTGACATGTAAAACCCATATACGGCATTTGATACAGGGAAATTAACATGTCAAATAAGTTAATTTATTTACTAACATTCACTCATAAATAAGGAGGACTTGTTAACCTAAAAACTAGACTGTACGAATACCAGGAAGCAAATGAGGAATGAATTTCCACCATTTAGCATAGAATATTTTGAAGCAAAATCCAATTAGAAGTAGGAGGGAATAGAGGTTATTTTACTTAACATCTAATACTAGTACGTCGACTGTGCACACAATGATGAATCAAATTTCCATAAGATATACCATATGATATCACCGTCTTGGCCATGCATAAACTTATTAGAACGTCCTATAGATCTTATTTTATTTAACTATGAACAGCCATAATCTACAAGGGCATAAAGTAGTTGATCTTCAAAACAAAGCATTAAATGCAAGTTCTTCCATATAGCTAAAAACAAATTTTAATCTATTAGAAAAAATCTATACTTAAAATTCCAATGAAAGAGTTTGTCATATTACCTTAAAAGGAGGAGAGACTGCCTAAACCATAGGAGGCTCTTTCCAGGGTCATTTGCCAACATATGGTGTACAACAGCTAAGGAACCGACATCATCAACAGAAGACCACCGGTCATACAATTGCATCCAGCAATCAGCCTGACTCCACTGCTGAACAAGAGGACGCAGCAGCTCCACCAAGTGGTCACCATGCATTTTTCCACGAAACATCATGTAATTTGGTTCTAAAGTCAAAAGTGCCCGGACATCTCTAAGAGCTCCCTCATAATCCCCCTGGGCAATCGAAATCCAGGCCCGTAACTCAAGGCAGTCAGGGGATACCTTGAAACTGATAATTTTATTAATTTCTGAGATGGCCGCTCCAATCTGATTTTCCTCCAACAATGACACAGCCCGGTATTTGTATGGAAAAGAAAGGGTTGGATCCAATTCTGTAGCCATCTGTAAATCCAACATCTTCTCCTTCCCAAGACAATACAGAGAAAGTTCCTGATACATCCACCCAACTGGCTTATAATCCGAAATAAGTGAGTTAATCATCTTGTATGCTGAATACTTGTGGCCTCGCTTGAACTTGGCCCTGGCAACACCCACTAATGAATATATATGACCAGCTTTAAAAGCTTCCTCAAACCAATTTTGAGCATCTTTAAACTCTTTTCTCTCAAGCATCACAACACCTAACTGGTGATATGCAAGTTGTTTCTCCCAACTTTCTGTCGCACACTCTGTCAACCTCTCTAGAAGCATCACAGTTGTGTTAGATTTCATATCTTCGTCCATTGCAATCTGGCTCAAGAAGTAATACAATAAAAAGGAAGCATGCCCAACTAGAGTCAATCTTGCTCTTGCTTCCGAACTACAAAAAAATTTCATCACATTAGAACTGTGCATCGAATTAGGGAGCTCCCTCAAGAAAACCTGCAAGCAAGCTGCCACAAGAAGATATGCATTTTCCTCCAATCCATGCTCAATTAACAACAGAGCATGCTCCATGTCATTTACCAAAGATGCTAAATAAGCATCACAAGCAGACTTCAAATTGTCGCAACAAAACCTATTTGAGAAAGAAAGAAGCTGCAAAATAATATGCGGATCAAAAGAATCTAATCTTTTTGTCCTGCTATATACCTCAGCAGCTCTCATTCCCTCTACAGAAATACCATTCTGGGTAAAATTTATCTTCTCTCTTCTTGTCTCCCTGAAACCACCATACAACATTGTTCTAAATGGTATTGATAAAGAAGCAATATTGGACCTTATACACCTAATTTCTGCATCTCCAATACAAAAAGACATATCTCCATCATCATCAGAAGTGGAACATTCCTCATACTCAATTGAAGAATCATCCTTGAATTCCTCCCGCGGGATCCTAGAACAAATACAAGGATCATAAATAGATTCTGGATTATAACCAGCTACCAAGGTAGCCTTAGGGCACTCAATGTTTTTTCCACAACAATCCATTGAATATGTGCCAACAAGCTCATCCTCCCTCCTCTCATACCTCAACCACGCTGCTAACACAATCTTGGAATGCACGTCCATGGCATGCTGCCTGGTTGACCGAAGGGTCCGCCGGAAAAGTTTCGGATCAGATAAGCCCCTAAAAATTGCACATTGCTCGAGATAGATTCCCGATTTCTCAAATTGAGGACAACGCTCAATCCTACGGTACACTTGAGCAAGAGTTTCCATAAAATCAACGAACTTTAGGCATGACTCAATCTGGGGCTCAAGAAGATCGGATACAGGGAGGCCATAAGGAAGCAGGGTTTCAGTTACAACAGCAGGTGTCACGTTAGATGCTTGATAATTTCGATTCGATCTGGATCGAATGGAATTAACTCTAATATGGTCTTGAAGTTGGTGGGAGAGTTTTTCACCGACTCCTCCACCTCCATCACCGGCGGGAGCGCCACCACTACTGCCGGTGGAGTTAAGGGCATAAACTTGCGTACCTTTACATCCATCTATAAACTTTAAACTACGCATTGTGGTGAATATATAATGCTGCATCTTCGCTCGCATGGAGGAAGCAAGGGAAAGAATTTCTCCAATGATACAAAATTAAAAACTTCAACAAGTTTCGAGACTCCCAAAAAAATGAACAAAACGGAAGATCTGGAAATACAAACGAAATGAGTATTGAAGAAATGAAATGAATGACAAAGCAAATTTACCTGCAGAACACCACAGATCAGATAAACAGAGGCTTCGGACACGACGGGTATAAAAAAATGGTGGTTTTTTCTGCTTTACTTTTTGCCTAATTGTCTCCTCTCTGGGATTTCTGTTATATTTCTCTTTCCTTTTTGTTTTCAAGGGAAAATTAAGAGAAATCGGAAAGGAAAAAATGGTAATTGAAATGAAGAGTTGTTCTTAGGGGAGCAAATAATCACGTTTGCGGCCAACCAGAGGTTGTTGATGGTGGAGGTGGCCGTTGAAACGGCCACACTCTCTCTCTCTCTCTCTCTCTCTCTATCTGTTTTCCAATCACCTCTGTTTCTCTGTATGATATTTTTCTTTTCTTTTTTTGTGTGGTTTTCTCTGTTTCTCCCAATTCGAAGGGAGTTACGTCGTTAGTTCTACTTTTCTATTTTCTCTCTGTCTTTTTTTTTTTTACGTGTATGAAATTCTATCCTAAGCTAATCAGACAAATTTCCTTCTCTGGTCCAACGTTAAACCATGTCTGAACAGGGATTATTGTAAGTACTAATCGTGTGTCTTTTCTTTTTTTTAACTCTTCAAAGACTACCAAATGCGGTGGAAAAGGAGCCGCTAAAGTCGCGCCCTGCCTGTCTTTCACGCCATCTCCCCTCTCTCTCGCTCTCTCTCTCTCTCTCTAATCTTCCAATCTTACATTTATGAAACTGAAATTCTTTTTTCTCTTCTTTTTTCCTTGTCTCTTCAATCCATCATCTAACAGCCCCGGACATCTCGCAAATTGCAGTCCATCTCACTCGACATTTCCCTCACTACACTTTCAAGCGCGTGAATCACATTCGATTGTTGTTTATATATTTATAATCTCTAAATAATGGGATATATCATATGACAGTATTAATCCATCCCATTTGTAATTGTAATAAAATTAATGTATGCGTAATTATTAGACATACATAATTTGGAAACGACAAGCATTTATTAATGTCTAAGGCTATAAGAACACCATAAAATGCAAAATGATATTGTCTAATTTAAGGCGTAACAAGTCATTGTATCAATTTTGAACATTGATTATTATTAATAAAGTCATTGTTTGTTTAAATTATGATTAAATTAGATAGATTAATATCATTTCTATGTTTTTAATTATTTTTGTTACAAAAGTTTAAAAATAAAAAAAAATTATCCTTTTTGCTTAGTGGTAAGGAAGAGGCCTTGAGACTTTGAGGTCTCAGGTTCGAGTCTTATCAAGTATTAGGTTGAATTAGTCTAGTTATTTACTAGTTTCATAGTTTGAGTAATGTGATTTTTATAGTTACCTGTTTATAGAATAAAATATGTTAATTGTGATTGTAACTTCTAATGAAAATATACTACTAAAAAAAATATCCTTCTTTAATGTCAAAGCATACCATTAATATATTACTAGAATTTATGAATTTATTTGATTTCACTTGCAGATTTCTTTTTAAACTTATAGATAGTTTATTAATAAAGAAATGTGAAATTTTTTTTTGGTGAAGAAATGTGAAAATTCAAACAATAGTTTTTTGAATTTAATATTTAAACTTCAATCACTTGCATCAATTTTCGTTGACTCAAAATTTTTAATTTGAAATACTATTTTTCATTTTTTTCTTATAAAAAACGATAAGGGTTAAAAATTAAAACCTTACTCTGTAATGAACCTTCTCATATGTTCCAAATCATACACAATTTATGCATGATAGTATCACAAATGAATTTGATATATCTAAAAGAAATAACGGAGGATGGGAGAATGGAACGCAATTGCTCCAATGGCGCGTAAAACTGAAAATAACACTTTCCAATCTATAAACAGGGAGAAAGTGATATGGTGGTACACTTACATGGGAGGAAGTCGGTCTACGTACGCACATGGTGCATGATGGAGACGGACGATAGGAGATGGCAATCATCTTTTGGGTGGACCCACCGTCAAGACCCCATCTAAGGCCCATCTTGCTATGGCTTTGCCATATTTGGGCCAGATTTGTGGGTCCAAATGACAATAACCTAGTTAATTGCTTGCACGCCTCCATTTTTTTTTCGAGCTTGAATTAATAAAAAATTCTTTTAGCAATTATGGTTATGGAATTCCATTAAGAACAAAACAAAATTGTAGAAAATAATTGATATGGCAAAATCTAATTACATTAGGTCAGGCCTAAAAGTGTCAAAATTCACCACGTGGCGAAGGATCATTAGGCCACGTGGCCTACGATGATATAGGGCACAGCCTGCGACAGGGTATCTGTCGCAAGCGATAGACTCCCCACGCCAACCTCTTATCGTCCGTCGATTGACAGACGCCTTTACTGGCTTCCGCGAGCTACAAACGCCTACCACCAACAACATGCTATACTTCTAAGCCTCTTGTCGACGACAGGCTGCTTCTACCTCTGGTATTTGCGAAATTTGTGTTCTACTTGGAAACAAACTCCTAGTAAAAGAACATGATCACCTTCAGGTAATTAACCTAGAATATTCGCATATAAATAGGCCCTAGGTATAATTCTATTCCCGAATTTTTGACTACTGGCTTTTACACTTCCCAATACTGAAGAACTTGTGGCTGACTTAAGCATCAGAGTGCTTACGCAGGGAACCACCCCTACGTCCCTCTGACTTTTCCTTGTTTTACATAAGCTCATTAGAGACACGTGGAGACAGAGTACAAACAGCACGTCAGCATACCTTTATTGTTATTTTGTGCAACAACAATTGGCGCCGTCTGAGGTAATTGGCTGAAGCAGGGGCGCATGTTGTAATGGCAGTAAGAAATCCAAAGGCAGCTTAGGAGTTGATTAATCAATGGTCTTCCTCATGGCATGGGCTTCCCTTGAACGTTGAGGTTATGGAACTTGATCTTCTCTCCTTGGATTCTGTCGTCACTTTTGCTAATACCTGGAATGCACGCCTTGGACCATTGCATGTTTTTATTAATAATGCTGGAATATTTTCAATTGGAGAACCCCAAAAGTTTTCAAAAGATGGAAGACATGAATGTTGTTTCTGGAAAAAGAAAATACTCCAGCCTATTGGGTTATACTAGCAGCAAGCTAGCACAGGTTATGTTTACTAGCGTCCTCCACAAACAGCTACCTGTTAAAGCTGTTGTTAACGTTGTGTATATCACTTGGAATTGTCCACACAAATGTTGCTCGGGATCTTCCCAGAATTATTCAAGCTGCTTATCATCTAATATCTTATTTTATCTTTAGTGCTCAAGAGGTCAAGGAACCGAAATAATTAAAGAACTGGCTGCAATTTTGTCTCCATTAGAGCAGTTTACATGCGCGTGAAAAGAGGAGAAGTCCATATATTCCAAATCCCATGGCAGCTAACTTTTAGCTTTGGATTCAAACATGGAAATAAAATTTAGTGGCTTAAAAAGATTTGGCACGCGACAGGTTTTGGCGAGAGACAGGCTTCCGCACGTGAGAGGCCTTTGACGAGAGGTTGGTTTTCGCACGCGAGAGGCCTTTTGATGAGAGGCTGGTTTTCGCACGCGAGAGGCCTTTGACGAGAGAAAGGCTTTCGCACGCGAAAGGCCTTTGGCGAGAGATAGGCTTCCACACACGAGGGCCTTGGGCAAGAGAGTTACTCCCACGTGCGACAGCCCTATGGCGAATGGGTGGCCCTCCCATGCAACAAACCTGCTCTCCCAAACGAGAGCCTATTCAAAAGGCAACGCGAAAGGAGTTGCTCGCGTATGCAGCAGGAGGATACCAATGAGCAAAAGGCCCAATCGACAGATAGTTTTGGGCGACAGAGTAGACGTGCGACAGGCTACACGATAGAGCAATTCATGAGACAGGCACCACCGCAACAAAAGGACTCCTGCCACGACAGGTTAATCCGCCGAAAGTAAGGCGGTAGTAGAAATACATGAGCATTGATCACAAGCTACATCCTAGCCCAATAGGTCAAAGGTAATGGTGAGCACATTCGACAGGTTACGTCGCGATAAAGCGGTTTGTCCTATGCGACAGCCATGCGAGTGAGCAAAAGTCACACGGCAGGCATTCTAGGTGAGCAAATGGCTCCCGTGAGCCCAACCTCCCTTGCACAGGGCGTGAAGCAATGCTAACGAAGATAGTGCCATGTGGCAAGCACAAAACCATTGCAGCAGACACTTTTGGAGATTGAGTGACATGTGACGATTGCATGACCAACGCCATAGCCTAGTCTCTACAGCTAGGCTCGCTTGGTAAAGCACG
This sequence comes from Heritiera littoralis, assembly GCA_031772115.1. Classification (NCBI taxonomy): domain Eukaryota; kingdom Viridiplantae; phylum Streptophyta; class Magnoliopsida; order Malvales; family Malvaceae; genus Heritiera; species Heritiera littoralis. The sequence goes on along the minus strand of JAPDPK010000031.1, from coordinate 5,931,176 downwards.
TACCAAGGCGCCAAGGAACGATCTTGATTGGCAAGCAAGGGTTTAGCAAAGGTGCCCGCATAATGCTAGATGAGCTCGCCTAGGAAAGGAAAAAGCTGTACGGAGAGCTCAAAACGAGCGAGCTAAGTCTAGGGTAGCTTTATTGGGCAAGCCCCAACTAAAGACCTCGGGGAACACTCCAGAACTTCAAAGACCATCTCGTGTTTGCCCAAGTGTGTAAGAACATAGACAAGCGACGGAAACCAGGCAAGGCACAAAAAGAGCAAATGAGTTAGCAATCGCCACGCGAGTATGGTCATGGATGACAAGCAAGAATACAACCATCCTAAGACCCAGGCGAACAAACCCTTGTCGACCGAGACAAGAACTCACCTAGGAAAGAAAACTCTATGGACGAACCATTTTGGGGTGACCAAAGCGAGAAAGGATTAGACAACTTTGTACATCATCAGGCGCACGCCCATGTAATGAAGGACCGAGCGAAGATGCGCTCTCCCAGACAATGAGAACTATGATTTGCAAGCGAGACTTTGGCGAGCCCAGCCGCAAAAGCTCTCTATGAACACAGCAAAGCTCGCTTGGTGATTTGGCTGAACGCCCAGCAAAGAAGAAATCAAGATGGCGAGCACATTTCAAATGCGACAAGCTCTCCACTTTGATAAAATGACAGCAAAGAAATTAGGTGAACACAGCACCCATAGGCAAGATTCCCCTGTTAGCACAATGCAGGCGAGCAAAGAACACTCGAGTCATGCCTTTCAGCTATGGCTAGCAACGCTGGCGAGCACGGAATCCAAACTACTGGTTCGCCCATTAGAGAAAACTTTGGCAAGCACATTTAAATTTGACGATCCAAGCGCACGCCCAAGTGCGGGATCTAAGTGGAATGATCTAGAATCTTTTAGACCTGGTGCGCGCACTAATCCGACAGAGTATCCAAAAACTTCCTTCGGCCCATCTGTCGATCGTCTGACACAGAAGTTTCCAAGAACTGCTCTAGTAACCATCTAGAAGTGGCTTAAGAGCCACACACTTGGCCTATTGACAACCACACATGTGAAAGAGAGTAGCAAAAGAATTTGAAAAGCCCATTCTTTATATACTCTTTCACAGGATAAACCCTGAGAAAGAATGGGGAGCAATTGATGTGGGTCAGGTTAAAGAATACTGGGCTTTTCTATAAGTTAAGCTGAAGAAAATTGGGCCAAATGTTAATATAAGACCAAGAAGAAAGAGGACTCAGAAGGCCCATAAATGATCCATTAAATGACCATTTAAGCTGTGGGTCATAAAGGTAATTACATGCAATCTAACTCCTGTAAATAGGTCATAGGTATCATCTTTAAACCCTAAGCTCTATTTGCATACTAAAAGGCTGCCAAAACCCTGTCTGACTTAAGCATCGGAGTGCACGCGCAGGGGAAAACCCCTGCACCCCCTGATGGTTTTCTTTCTTGCAGAGTCCATGGAGACACCTGGAGGAAGAAGACAAAGATCGACGTTAGCAATCAATCATTATTGTTTTAGGCAACAACAATAATAATACCTCATCATAAGTGCTTTTGGAACACTGGCTTAGCCTCCTTTAAGGGTAGAGAACCAAGCTCTCTAGACACTAGCTGGTGTTATTCCTTTTACAAAAGAAAGGATAAAAAGTAGTACACTACCATGTTCCAACGCACCCCTCTAATAAGAAGAAAAGATAAATATGCTACTAAAGGCAATGAAATGCATCGATATTTTGAGTCGGGTGTTGATGGAGACTAGACAAAGCTACGGCCACGAAAGGGCCAGGCATACATTCTTAGCCTGCTTGCCCGCGTCCAGTTAATATATTATTATATATTTGACAGGTATATAGATAAATGGGGCATATCATATGGATAAGGAATCCATACGTGGTTATTTCCTATTAGTAATAATACAATTAATTAATTAATTGTTATTATTTACATGAAAACTCAAACATATCCGTGCACTCTATTGTGATTAGTTGCTGCTTGCGAATCTTCAGGTCGGCAGCCAACATGAATGCAAAAACTAAGTTGTTCTTTGTTCTTCATCATACAAAAACAATTGCTCATTTTAAAATATTGCCGATATTTTTCATCCGCCTATCCTTTCCTAACCCATATATTATAGTATATATATATTATTATTATTCTCCTAATTTCCCCTTTTTGGCTCAATTGTCACAATATGGACTGATTCTCCAACAATTAGCGGTGATTTTCACTTTTCTTTCTCATCGTTTCAGTATTTTCCTCCTCTAATAATCTAACAAATCTTAGCTTTCTACGGTAGCTCCAATTTTAGGACATATGTAAATATATATATTATTTTCAGGAAATTAGCAGCTTTTACACCCTAAGAACTGTTAATCTTACAGATAATTTCAGCCGCTCCACCTCCTTAAAGATTCAAGTACGTCCATGTAACCTTGAATAAATTATAAATATTCGGCATATAAATTTATAAAGTTGGTTTTGAAGGCCATGCTGATGCCGTCCAAAAGTAAAATGAAAATGAATTAAGAATTGGGGATTTAAGTTAAATGGGTTCTTGATGATGGATTATAGCCCACTTAATCAAATTGAACTCTGCCAGCCCTTTTTCATTTGGACGAGTCCTTAACGATAGACGAGGACCTTTCGAAGGGGGGCTAGGCTAATACTAAGAGGTCCATCAGCCATTTGCAAATCATCTTATAAATCTATTTCTCTTTTTTCTTTTTGTTAGGGAGCTTATTTGAAACCATCTTGTATTTCTCCATCTAATTTCCTTCGTCCCATTTCTATCATTCCTCTTCTTTTTCTTTTTTCACATTATTCTCTTATTCATATTTCCTTCTTAGCTCTTACACACAACTCTAGTTATATTAGTTTGGATTTCTTTTTAATATTCGTACACAAATTGTCAGCGTATCTAACTACTACATAATTAATATGAACCTTTGACTCTAGAGGAACCCAAATTCAGATTTAGATTTTATAATCAATGTCGTAACGGCTTCGCGTTCGACGATTTTCGAAAAACGTTTAAAAAACAAAAGTGGGAGTCGCCACTAATCTTTTTTGTCTAGGTGTGATTGGCCACCTGAAAACGTTTATCTTTTCAACAAAATCTCAAAATTAATTAAGTTTTATAAAAAAAGATAATCTTTTGGTCTGCAAAACAAAAATTGGGTTCAGGGGTACGGTTACGCGTGGGGAAGGATTAGCACCCCCACGACGCCTGTTAAAAAACGGTACCATAATAATCATGTGTTATCCTTTTTGTTTTAATAAAATGTTCTTAATTTAATATTTAAAATTAATTCCTTTTTTATTCCAACCTTTTTATTCAAAATCATTTTTTATTTGCAAATTTATTTTGTTTTACTTTATTTTTCGAAAGTAAATGTGAACCTTTTTGTATTGAATAATTAAATCAAATACTCCAATACTTTCGGCAGCATTTGAAATAATTTTCCTCACCTAGAGATTTCTTAAGAATCACTACTTGTGACTTTTACAGAATCTCATCCTCGGAAGATTCACGCTTATTTGGAAATTAAATGGATGCATATGATGCAAACAAATAATATATGATGCAAATGAATTTTTTATTTTAAATTTCCTTATTTATTTATTTATATTTCTTTGTTTTTAAAAAACTTATTCATTTTTTTTAACAAAAATTTATTATTATTGAAAAATCATACTAAATATTCCAATACTTTTGGCAACATTTAACAAGATTTCTCTCACCTAGGGATCAGTTAGGAATCACTACTTGTGACTTCCGTAACATCCCATCATCGGACGTTAATTTAATTGAATTTAAATTCCATCATTTCTTTATTTAATTTTCTTTGTTTTAAAAAACTTATTTGTTTTCATTTTTAATAAAATTTTAAATTATTGAAAAATCATACTAAATATTCCAATACTTTTGGCAACATTTAGTACAACTCTTCTCACCTAGGGATCAGCTAGGAATCACTACTTGTGACTTCCGTAGCATCCCATCATCGAGCATTTTGTTTAATTAAATTTAAAATTTTATTATTAATTTTAAAAATTCAATTTTATTTTCAAAAATTTAAATTATTGAAAAATCATACTAAATACCTCAATACTTTTGACAATATTTAGTACGACTCTTCTCACCTAGGGATCAGCTAGGAATCACTACTTGTGACTTCCGTAGCATCCCATCATCGGAACAATTTATTCAATTAATATTAATTTTATTATTAATTTTAAAAATTCAATTTTATTTTCAAAAATTTAAATTATTGAAAAATCATACTAAATACCTCAATACTTTTGACAATATTTAGTAAACTCTTCTCACCTAGGGATCAGTTAAGGAATCACTACTTGTGACTTCCATAACGTCCCATCATCGGACAAATTTTATTTAAATTTAAATTTTATTATTAATTTCCTTTTTCCATTTTCTTTTAAAAACATGTTTATTTTTATTTTTAATGAAAAATTAAATTATTGAAAAATCGTACTAAATATTCCAATACTTTTGGCAACTTTTAGTACAACTCTTCTCACCTAGGGATCAGCTAGGAATCACTACTTGTGACTTCCGTAACATCCCATCATAGGACAAATTTTTTAAAATTTTTATTGTATATATATTTATTATTATTTTTTTTAAACAATAAAATAGATTACATACTTCATATTTTTCAAATTATATTAACTAATATTTAATTTCATGTTTTTCAAACAAATTATTAAAATATATTAATTAACAATAATATTTAAAAAAGAAAACAAAATAATTAAATAAATGAATAGCATAATAAAGTAAATAGAAAAAGGAAGGAATTATACCTAAATAATTTGGATTAAAAACCCAAAAAGGGCCCAAAATCAAACCCAAAAAGTGTGGGCCTAGCAGCCTGTTAAGTGGCCCAAAGCAGGTGGCGGACCGGGTCGGGCGCGCGGGTGGTCAAACGGGTCGGGCACGCTACGCGGGTCGCGGGAAGGAGGTGGAGCCGGGTCGGACGCGTGATCTCGGGTCGGGTCACCTGGGCGTGCGGGTCTCCCTTACTCCGCGGGTCAGGCGCGCGGGTCCCGGGTCGGATCCCGGGTCCCGCGCGGATCGTTCCCCTCTTTTTCTTTTCTTTTTTATACTATAAATTCCACCCTTTTTTTTTTACATTTCATTTTCTACCTTTTTTCAGAAAAAAAAAATTTCCAGAGCCTTTGAGCTCTCCGCCGGGGCGATTTCCGCCGGTGATCGGATCACAAAAAGCTTCCCACTTTCCGGAGGCTCTCCACCCCCTGAGTTCGATTTAGGCCTCCGATTCACCAAAAAAATCCCCCTACCCCGCAAATCTGACAAATCGAAGCCCTCTCCTTTTTTTATTTTTTTATTTTTGGTTTTCTTTTTTTGATCTGGTTGTTGTTTTGGTTTGTTTGTGGTTTGTTGGTGGTTTGTTTTGCAGGTTTGGGGTTCAGATCTCGGATTTGGAGGTCTCGGTTCCGAGATCTAGGTTTTTTGGCTCTCGGATTTGGGGGTTGGTTTTCGGTGATGGTGTCTGGTTTCGGTGGTGATGGTAATGATGATGGTGGTGGATAGTCTGGTGGGAGTGATGGTTGTGGTTTGGACGGTGATGGGTAGTTTTCGGATTTCGGGTGATGGGGAGACCGAATGGTTGGGTTTCGGTAGGGTGAGGATGATGAAGGCTGAGAATGGTGGTTGTCAGTCTTGGGGTTGGTTGAGATGAAGGTGCTAACAGTGATGGTTTTGTTCAGGGTTGAGGGAAAATGGGGTTTCGGGTCTTCTCGGTCCTCCGGATGATGTTAGGGGGACTGGTATATGGGGTTTGGGAATGGTGGCTGCAGGGTTGGTGACCGGCGGACAGTGATGGTGATTGATGGATTGGACAAAAACAAAATAAAAATAATAATAATAATAATAATAATAATAATAATAATAATAATAATAATAATAATAATAATAATAATAGTAAAAACACAAATAATAACAATAAAAATATAAACAAATAATAATAATAATAATAATAATAATAATAATAATAATAATAAAATGGGACAAAATTAGGTGTCAACAATCAATTTTAAGAGCAATTTTTTTTTATTATACACACCTATTTTTTTGAAAAATGACAGTTTTCTTGTACCTATAGATCATTTTCCTTGAATCTTGGGTTATAAAAATAGGAGGTAATTTCCCATAATCGTTCTTTAAAAAATAATAGAAGTAGTGGAAATTAGTAGTATTTGGATAATTGGATTATGCCTCTTATTTTAATAATTAAAGAGGGACTGAGGGCAAATAATTAACATTTGAGTAATTCTAAATACATCCAATTTTTTTTTACTTCACACCCATTTTTTTCTTTTGAATGAACAGCAATATATTGAGTGAAATGGGGTGTAATGAGAAAAAAATAGGTGTGTATAGAAATTCTCTAAATCTGAATATTGTATAAAAATAGCTTTTGAATGAACAGCAATTTTTTTGATTGACAGATTTATAACTTTAGTGGAATCTACTACACATGCGTTTAAGAGTTATTGTCTACATGGGATATATATAATTGGATAAAAAAATATTTTGATATATAAACTCAATTAGGAACATAATTAATTATTCAAATCATAAGAATGATTAAACTGATTAATGGATCATGATAATTAAGCACCTCCTAATTAGAATTGAACTTAAAAACTTACATTAATTCAATCAAATTTAACATTATTGCAATATATATTGTATGCTTCTCATGAATATTGTCCTGGTCAAAGATAAATTATGTTGATGTAGCCAAGTTTTTAGCACAAAGTCCCACATGTTGTCTCTATTGGAAGGTCTACCTAATATGTTATCAATACAAGAGTTTAGGTGCCCTACACTTAAAGGGTCAAATATCTATCCCATTTCAAATATCAAAGATTCATTCCACACCCATACATACATACATACATACATGTTTTTAATTATGATCTTCAAGACTCCATGGCTCCATTGTCCATTCATTTATACCCCCTTCCATTTTTCTTGTGCTGCTCGTCTTTGACCATTATATTATATTTAGGCACCAATGAAGCTGTAGCTAGCCAATTTTTACCTTGAATTTTTTTGGTGAGGACTTAATAGAAAAATAAAAGAAAACAAGAGCGAGCTAGTGGTTATCTAATAAATATATATTATAGTATGCTATGAATTTAAGATTAAAAATGCTAAATTAATGGACCAATGGAGATACTTTAAGTTTTTGTAGTCAGTTTATAAAACTAATGAAACTTAAATAAATTAGAATAACAGGCGATTTTCTAGGTGGACTAAATTTTTGATTTCATGACCACGATAGTTTTTAGTGTTTGACATCAACCCATAAAAATATTTTTAAATACTATTTTCAAAATATTATTAAAATTTTATTTAGTAATAAAAATAACAAAGACCGAAAATAATGTAAAGTGTATATATTTATATAAACAAGTAGAAGTGTGTACAAGCAGAAAAGTATAGGCAAGATGTTACATTATATTCCTTTGACAAAAATAAAATATTCTTGATTTACTAATAAGCTTTACCAATTTTGCATACGTATTGATGTGAAAGGTCATTTTAATTTATTGATTAATAAAATGTTTTTGGGCAGAAATTTGACATACCGCTTGAAGGCAAACACCCAACGGCCAGCACCAACAAAGACTACTGTATTATTATATTATTAATTAATTGCAATTAAGTAATCAACTAATGTAATGATGTTTCAAAGCTGACTTCTAAATAAAAGGCAAATATCTGATATTAATATGTTACGAATAATTTTATTAATTACATTGAGAGTGATTAATAGATCATGCTTTTATATGTAAGAGACTAGGAAATAAAAAATCTAAAAATAGCAATACTAAAATATCTTTTGACGGATTCTTAATTGTATTCAAGAATGTGCTTGATAAAATCCAAAGGAATTTTGATCCGGTAATTATAATAAGAAAAAACTTCACCCGACCAAGTGGAACTCAGTCGTCTGCTTTGATAAAGTTATTTGGGGTCATACTAATTTAAGACTTAAAAATAATGTCATCATCTCTCTTATTTGTTCTCACATCTCCAATTTTCATTCATAGTGAAATCAAGGAGAAATAAATTAATTAAAAGGAAGAAAAAAAAAGGAGCAACAAATTAACACGAGTCCCTTCATGCCGCTGGCATAAGAAATAATGACCCATACCCAATCATAAGTTGTGAGCTCACCAAAAATGCAATTAATCAACAAATTTAAGTTACATGTGTGTATATATAAAGATAGTAATGAAATTACGTATGTATTCGGTTTTTCTTTCAAATCAACATATACATATAAAACTCAAAAAATACATTAATGAAATATATCTCTTCCCAAAAGATAAAAAATTTAAAGGGAAATATCAAAGGTGAATGCGCAAAGAATATCCTTAAACGTGTTTATATATTTAGGGCCCATTGGTGAGGCAATGAGTTTCTTGAAAACATCAGTCTATCTACTATATATTCCAAGCTATCATCATTTCAGTTTAATAAATTAATTTGCATGGCATATAGATAGCTAGTGCCATGCATTATTTTATTAGTTTTTTTAGATGAGAATTGAGAGAGAATACCTTCACCTACCAAATAAAACAATTTATGAGTTGAGAATATATATATTATGAAATTAATATTGGAGCACGCAGTACTGTTGAAGCTTCATGGAAATTTACTTGAAAAAAATGCTTTTTCTATTTCACTTATTTAATTAAAAACTCAAGTTGTGGCATGCATCGATGGAGTTGATCATGAACGTATGATTATATTTATGTCTTGCCATATCATGGCATGAATTAAGATGGATCCATATATAGATATTAAATCTAATTAATTATTAATTTAAAATTTCTTGTATCGGAGTTAGAGATGCACACATAAAAGGACAGACATCCTCATTCTCAAATCATGACAGATCCGCATTAATAGGTTCACGTATTCTCATGCAAACTTAAATTATATATATAAACAGTAATAAGATATAATAAAATATAAAAAACACTTTTAAAAGATAAGAAAAAGAGCATAAAAATACTGTTGGGGGTTGACTTCACAGGCAAGACGCTGCAGGACTGAATCTTTTCGGGCCACAGCTTAACTTGTTTTCACTATTAAACTAATATACTATAGACAGATCATGCACGGTCGATTTATGTACTATATATCTCAAATAATAAAGTTTTAAATATTCCCTTCTGATCAATTTGCATGGTAAACGTAAAAACTAAAGACTTCACGTGTCACATGCAAGTTTTTGACAAATCAGATTGCGGAAACTAAGGTTGTTTTACGAGTTTTTTTACGGAAGCTAGCTCTCTGGTTTGGACTGTCCGCTACTTTTCTAATTTGCAAATACCAAATACTATTGTTGCTCATTTATTTTATTACTAACGATTTTTTAAGAGTTTGTTTTTTCTTTATTGAGTTAGCTACATTATGATTGATTAATTAACCTTCAAAGAGAACGAAGATAGAGTACCATTTTGACAAAAAATATGCTAACAACATGATATTGTAGAAAAACAACAAAAATTAAAATAATAAACTGTTTGATATATATAGTGGGGATCAAGTAACTTTTAATTGCACATAGAGTTAGATTTGTCGAATATTTGTGTTTCTATATATGCTGAGCTATACAGTCATTTGAAATCCCGTGTATTAATTCAACAATTACTTTAGTAAATATTTAACCCAATTTACTGTTTTCAAAAACTATAAAATTAATTAGAATTGATTTTAACAAATTTAATGTGAAAATTATAGGAATTGAATTAATGTTAAAATGTGCGAAATCTAATTATCGTTATAACATTGATAACTTTTACACAAGATCAATATGAATTGATTTCTTATATGTAAGAGTATTATTAATAAAAATTTTAAGATTTCTGCACTTATAAGTTAGTTGTCCTAATTATATTTATAATATATTTAGAAGATAGCTAGATGTATGTATATCTTTTATCATAATAATAAAATCAGCAAATCCTAACAAGAGTTCCCGAAAGTTGACTCATAAATGTGTGTATTGGCAAGATCCCTGTGAATGATGGGAACGATATTATTAAAGGGGAAGAACCGTGGAGTACCATTAGATATACTCCACTCCGGTAAGTGTGTGCCATATAGGTCCATGTCAGTAACACGTGGGTGGAATGAAAAAGCTCCCTGCTAAGTTAACCGATAAATCTACCTTATAATATATAGCACTACATGCCTTTTTTGTTTTTACACGGTCAAGGCGTTTTCGATAAAATTTACATGTATCTCAAGATTAATTCTATATAGAGTGATTTTAAGGGCATAGCTTTCACATCAGCCTAATACATTTAAGAAAATTATTTTCCGTAGTTGTTGGCTCTAAACTTGAACCTTAAACCTGATCTCCAAAAAACATTACATATCTCTTATTTATGCGTTCTTGCATTCTTTTCCTTCTTTAATCCTTCTTGCCTTTCAATTTTGTATAAATTAAAATGTTTTTTTTCCTTTATTATCTTTAATTCTGTACATGATTCTATATAGGATTGATTTATAGTACGGGGTCAATGGTAACGGAAAAGAACCTGTAAAACCTTTTGCAATGAACAAAGACTTGGTATAAGTGACCATAAACTTTATAGGTGGGTAGTGTATGAATTCTAGTCTTTTAAACAAGTTAACGCTGCTTTTTTTCCCCTGTTCAATAGTAGGGAATCTCCATTTACAAGTGGAACAACCAAAATACTAGCAGGCGCCAGGCAAGTTATATATAACTAGCTAACCTTGAAATTGAAACACATCAAGGACCTTTGTTGGCAAAACTGGTCAAAGTTTTCCCCATTTGTTGAATAATCTACAAGCAGGATCTATCGTCCCTTAATTTTCTAATATTGAGTAATATATTGTTTGTTAGTCACTCAATATGTTAGATAAACCAAAGAATCCTTCATCTTTTTTATATTTTTTTTTATTAAATTTTTCATTTGTTCTGTTCATACTTTAATAAGAAAGAAAGCATTTTTTGTAACAGAAAAAAGAAAGAATGCATATTAGTAATTTTGTTTCATTAATTGACATATAGGAATTTAAAAAAAAAAAAGAAATTCTAATATGTATTTTACTATTTAATAGAACTATAGAAGAACATATAGATAATTAGTAATATAATTGAAGTGTTCGAATTTCTTATTTTGATCATTCGAAGGATATTCCATGGAATTAAATTTAATTTAGAAACAAGGGTGAAAAGGGGTGATAAATTACAAGCCCTAAATCCCTTTCACTTACCCAAGGCCGAGGAGCAAAGCCCGTGATTCCTGTTGGAAAGGCAATTTCATAATCTTCTTTTGAGTTAGGGTCTGCATCAGCTACAGCTTAGCATCACATTTAGCTCTCTGTCACACACACATGCATCAGATTCAGACCCATCTCAACGTGAGTTACTGCTCATTCCTACAACTTTTATTTGTTGCTGCATTTCTTAAATTAACTATATACCCTCCAACTGCCCAAAATCCTCGTGCACCAGATTTTAATTAAATCAGGTTGGACCTTTCAAGGCAAGCTCAAGCTGTTTCACAAACTACATTTTCTCACCTGTTTTTGAGGTTTATTTAATTATACATGACAACTTTCATTGTTGCTAGCTAGCTAGCTTAACTAATTTTAATCTGAGCTCTTTTTTCTTTTTTGCATCTAATTAGCTATCTTATTGTAAATGATTTAAGTGCATGTTTTTTCCTCTTTATAAAAGAACTTATCTACTTCGCAGGTAAAAGTTAAGTGTTTGGATTTTAATTTACATGGAAAGCAAATTTGAGCTTTTTAATGAGTTATAAATCAAAATTTCATCAAAAAGTTTTAATACTAATAACATGTATTTAGTGAATTTTTTCTTTTTCATGTTACTCTTCAAAAATTCATAAAATTCTAAACATAATTATATTATTATTTAACATTAATTTATATATTTTGTTCAATTTTTATATTAATTCATTTATTTTAATTAATAAAAATATATTTTTCATTTTATTTATTTGTTTCAGTAAACATTTGATTTAATTTAATAAAGTTTACTATTTTATTTATTAAAAATATACCAAAATTTTATTAAATATTTTTCAATGCTCTACAACACTTTTGTGTTAACTTTATCAAACACTAATTTAATTTTTTTAACAGTATTTTTAAAACAGTTGTATTGGAATAAAATTTTTTATAAGAACTACAGCTAGACCAAACACACTCTAATCCATATATATGGAATTTATTGAAATATTATTATTTTGTCAAAGCTAGGGAGAATTATATTATTCTCAAGGAAAAATATATAAATAGAAAAAAGAGTTTTCATTTTGACAAGGTTTGGGTAGGGGACAATATCAACCAGGCCCCATCAGTTACACCAAAGTCTTTCCTTCATATTTAGCCAGGTGACAAAAATAATAAGAACAAAAGTCCACTTTGAAGTAAGTATAGTTCATTTTAATACCGACAAAACAAGTTTAAAATTGATGAAAAAATAGTAGTAATAAGTTTTCTAACTTTTTTTTTTTTGAAATAGTAAGATGCGTATCTATATAATTTTTTTCAGTACATGCCAAATTACTAAGACATCCCTGGTTTCACTCTCGTTGCTTTTGATTGAATATTAGTACTACTAGTATATATGTATAATATATTGGTCCGTATAAATATAACGTGTATATATATTTTTCAATGAATGACTTATGCATGAATGAGTTGAATGGTATGGCCATGGACGATATAAACATATTCCATTTATTCATAAGCATATGAGTAAATATTATTGTTTACAAGTCCCAATCCCAAGAGAGAGAAGGAGAGAAGAAACAGGTTTGTCTGTCTTCCCTGTCAAGATCTAGGGTTTCCCAGGCCACATCCTCTTCTCTGTTCAAAGACTTGTCGCTTTGCGTACGGGTCGATGCTTCCTTTCTCATAGTTTTCTTTCTGTCCTGCTCATATAGAAGAAGATGAAATAAGCTTATTTTCGTCAACCAAGAAATCTGCACCCTACTTCCTAGCTGTTGCAAATTAGTAGCATGACTAAATTTTAAGCCTCCATAATAAGTTTATAACCCTGTGTATATGTTGTCTCTTATTTCATGCTATGATTCTTAGAATTTGATATTGAAGACAGAAAGCGGCAGCTAGCTTGCTTGGAAAGATGGAGGGAAATAGCGGCAGCGTATGTTCGAAGAGAAGCCCATCTAAACAAAACCAGGCTGCTGACAGTGAGAGCGAAGAAAATGATGGTGAAAGTAAGCCTAGAAATGGAGGATGCTCAAGCAACAGCACGGTGGAAGAGAATGAGAAGAAGCCATCCGTAAGGCCTTATGTCAGATCCAAGATGCCAAGGCTCCGGTGGACACCTGATCTTCACCTTCGTTTTGTTCACGCAGTAGAGAGATTAGGTGGACAAGACCGTGAGTTCACTTTTCTCCTTACCAATCTCTAGTCTGATCTAATTTGTTGGTAACTATAACTAAGAAAAAAACCCATCTTCTGACTTAACGAATTAACTCGCTTACAGGAGCTACTCCAAAGTTGGTTCTTCAACTGATGAATATGAAAGGACTTAGCATCGCTCATGTCAAGAGCCATCTACAGGTAATTTGACTATAAAAACTTGTAAATTAGCTAATAATTTCTCATTTCATATTCATTAATAGAATGAAATTATTTGATTTTTGTTGCTTACAATATTTTCCTTTCTCTCCAGATGTACAGAAGCAAGAAGATTGATGATCCAGGTATATATACTTCATTTTCTCTATATATCTTAATTCCTTTTTCTTTTTCCCAATGAATTAATATTAGGGTTTCGATCAGTGGTCATCCCTAATGCATACACCTTTACATGACAGTCATAAGCGATCATAGGCATCTTGTGGAATGTGGGGATAGAAATATTTACAACCTCAGCCAACTTCCCATGCTGCAAGGATATAATAATCATCATCAAGGCGATAGTTCTACTAGTTTCAGGTAACAATATTAACAATCACTCTTCAATTTGTCTTTCACATTTCTTAACTGTACTATTTGAAGCTAATTTCTACTCAACTTATTTTCAAGGTACGGAGATGCTTCCTGGAATGGCCGTGAGTGCTTGATGCATAATCCTTATACAAGCAAGAGTTTCATCGATCAACGAAGGCCAGAAATATTGCAAGGAACAGTGACGGAGAGAATCTTTGGCAGTAACAATAGCAATTGGACCAATTACAATTTCAGGACGGGCACTTCCCTTTTCAATGCACTACCTAGCTGGAGAAGCCAGGAAGTGAGGAACGATTTCTCAACATCTCACAATCTTGAATCTTTCCGAACCCAGCCAAGATTAGGCCCAATTGAGCTCCACCCCATAAGTCCAACGCAGGCTAAAATAGAAGATCATACAAATTCTAGTAGAAGTGGTCCTTCTGATTTAAACAAAACTACTGCTCAAGAAATCAAGGCGATGAAAAGAAAGAGTTCAGATTGCAACCTTGATTTGAATCTATCTCTACGGCTAACGCAGGTGGACGAAGAAAGCCAGAGAAGTTCCAAGGAAGACGATATTGGCAGTGAGTTATCTCTGTCATTGTACTCACAATCATCCTCAAAGGCTAGCAGATTGAAAGGGGAAGATCATAGTAAGGAGAGTGCAAGAAGGGTGAGTACTCTAGATCTGACTATATGAATGGGACAATTCTAAGTGAGATCTTGAGGTACTTATCCGAGAGGAAGTTTTTTCTCATTGTCTTGTACCAATATCACCAATCAATAATATCCTTTTTGTTTTTATTTTAATTCTCTGTCGTTTCCTATGCATTATCTTCCCCTATGAAATTTGAATTTAGAACTCGAAAGAAGAAAGATGATACAATTCCAGCTTATATATAATCTTGCTGACGAAATGTTGCATGGGTTGCTTCGTATTGATATTCCATCGGCATAGAAGAAAAAGTATTATGTGTGTCTACATAGAGCAGGAAGTTTCATTCATCCTTTTATGGCCTTAAACAGAATTCAGATTATCTGAAAGCTTGCTTGCCATTGATTAAATTCGCTTATTTTATATTATTTTAAAGTTTATTTCCCAGAGAACTGTGATGGAACTACATTGAAAAGAGAAAGGAAACTAGATAGCTGACAACTTTGTGAATATTAATCTAACAGGTCCGGGTCCTGACTCCTGAGACTGGGAGATTTTGATTTCAATATTGGATCTTGCAATCCAAATGCATAGCTTTATTGTCTCTAAATGCCTTCTTGCATCAGGAAATAGGTGAGGGCAAGCATGTCTCTTTCGTCCTTCAGTGCTTGGAATTCAGCTGCAACCAAAGTAGGCTTAGTTACTCAATTGCTAATTTCTTGTCTTCAAATTTTAGGAAAGAAAGAAAACGTAGTTAATTCACCGTCTTTCTTTGCCTGTTCTTTGTCAATAGTTTCCATCCTCTGTTTCATTGCATTGTTTTCATTTTGCAATATCATGCGTTGAAGCTCATAGAAAGCAACCTGTGGAGCCAACATCGAGATTTTGGTCTGCAAATGTCACCCAAATATTAGAAGATGATCAAGAGAAAGAGGGAGTTTATAATGCATTTGGTATTAAGATTATCGAAATTTTAATCAGATGGAAAAACATGATAACTTTGATAAAGGGAATTCAACTACCTGTTCAGTATTTATATCTTTTTTGAGTTTTTCTATGTATTCCAGCTTCCTCAGCCGCGATTTCTGAGCTGAAACTCTGTTCGCAAGCAGTCTACAGAACAAACGGAAGAGTGTTAGAGGAGAATGTTTAGCCATATCAATGCGGTATACTTGTTGGTGTTTGTCAATATTTATCCTTGAAAAAAAATACTGTCCAAGTTGATAAATAAATAGTATGTAGTATAATAGGCAAGTCCACCGTTTGATCTTCTTTGGGTCCATGTTAGGGTCAAAGCTCCGACACCATTTT
The DNA here is from genome assembly GCA_031772115.1 of Heritiera littoralis. Lineage (NCBI taxonomy): Eukaryota > Viridiplantae > Streptophyta > Magnoliopsida > Malvales > Malvaceae > Heritiera > Heritiera littoralis. Next base: position 5,915,167 of record JAPDPK010000031.1, on the reverse strand, counting down.
CGAGGCTCAGTTCGGCTATGAATCTCAGCCATGAGAGATGAAGCCGATGATGAATCCTCGGACTCTTTGGTGTTTTCATCGATAGCCTTATTATCAGCATCACCTTCTTTGAGTTTCAAGGACCCTTCAGCACCATTGGAGCTCTGAAAAGATCGTGGTCCAACCAAATAAGGTTTGTTCAGAAAGGCGACGGAATCACTCGCAGACCTTTGGTGCAATGAGGCCCTGCAGGGTTCGGTGTCCTTGAGGGACGACGTTAACTCCAAAATGTCAAGGGAAGAAGCTGTGTTGCTTCCCTCGGGGCTCATCATGTGGTCAGGATTTGGAGAAGTTTCGAACTTCGGAGGCATAGTGAAATTTCTTGAGCAATACGCTACCTGCGAGGCAAAAGTTACATTAGATATTCTCATTTAGCACAAAAGCAAGCAAAATAAATCCCAAAAATTAAGAATAAAAATCTGAAAGACCTTGATTTTATGTTTACTCACCTAAAAAGATCTTGATTTTGTAAGGCTTGCTCTATAATCTGTCCTATTTAAAGGATTTCACTGCTTTGACATGACTACATATTAAGGTTAATTTCTCTATATTTGGTAAGGCATTAATAAGAAAAGTCTTTTATAAGTAGAAACCTTCATATATGGTAAGTCTATCTCTATAGCAAGCTGAAACAACTTGACAAAATAAATGGTGCAGTGGTTATTCAGTTCAATTCAGGTGCCTTTTGGTAAAGACAAACTATTTCTTATAAATTTGTTAAAATTATAATAAAAAAAAATTATTGCTTACAGCGCAGATACATGCATATGACCGTTTCTTTTTTTGATTCCTTCTGAGAAAATTTAAGAAGAAATAGGGATTCAAATTTTAAAGTTCAATTTTCTTACTAAAGAAGAATTGCTAATTAGTCAAGTATATAAGTTCTTACAACGCAGATATATTAATGTGATCATTTTTTTTTGTGTAAATCACAGATATCCTCATCCGTTTTAACAGTTTGAAACTAATCATGTTTGGGGTTTAGTCATAGTTAAGGCTCCTCACCCTCTCCAAAGGTGTGTTTAGTAGGAGTCAAACCCGAGAGCTCTTCTTACAAACTCAGCATGCGTTGCCAACTGAGCCACAACCATGGGTATGTGATCGTTTTTTTCTCTTTCATTCATTTTGAAAAAAATTTAAGGAAAAAAAAAGAGATTCAAATGGAAGGGTTTCAAGAAAGGATTTCATTTCTTTTTTTTTTTTTCGGTGTATGTATAAGTATCTTCAGGACTGAGAGTGGTAAACGGTAAAGCCCTCCCAATAGTAGAAACTCTAGGATTCGAACACTGTCCAAATACCTCGGAAAGAAATCCACTTTCACTTCTTCCAACCACTTATTGGTTAAGGAAGGATTTTATTTCAATCAAGATACTGAAATGTCCAAAACCCAATTTTCTTGTTTGTCAAAAATATTTTAAGAATTTCAAATTTTTGAAAGAATTTCAAAAGAGAATTTAAGATGCTCAAATTCCCTCTTGAAAATCCGTGGTTTTTCAAAATTCATCTAAAACTATTACTACTTTATTACATATAACCACAATTAAATAAAAAACTAAAAAAAGGAATATTATTTTATTTAAATGTAACATATATTTTATTTTTTTCATATTATTAATAATACCTATATATTTTTACAAATATAATGATACTTATATTGCATATTTATTTTATATTTTTCTTTTTCTTAAATTTAATATCATTATTTTTATTTTATAATTAATTTTTTATTTTATCATATTCTAATAGTCAAAATTTCTTTCTAAAAAATATTTATCCAAACAATACAATTACAAATGCTAGTATTTAGAATTGATGAATTTTGAAATGCTTGTATTTTGAAATTCTTCAAATTTTTAAAATTTTCATCCAAAGGCACTCATAGAGTTCAACCTTCTTAATAAAGAGGAATTGCTTAGTCAAGTATATGAGTTGTAATATATATCATATATGCATGCTTCTTTGTCATTCCTTTAAATGTTACTCATGCATTTATTTATTTATTTATTCATTAACAATATCATTGTTGCCTGTGACCCTTAACACCTCAACAAGTGTCACAGGCACCTTTAACATTTCCTAATCTAAGTTCAATTCCAATTAAAATGCGTAATTTGGCCGATTGAATGCTCTTCTGCGACCAAATTACTACTAATTATTATTATACATCAAAAAGATTAAAAAAAAAAAAGAGAAAATTGAACTGTACGAAAGACATGCCCAAGAGTAAACGGGCTTTCAGTGTACGAACTTATGGTGGCCCAATCCTATATAATCCATGTAGATCTCGAAATTGCAATCTTAGCCTAGCCATATTAATCAGCATTTCCAACTTCGCTTCAATATCGGTTGAACCGTTTAAGAAGAGATTATTATTTAATACCGTAAATGAAGTTTTTAGATTCTATAAATATAATTAAGATGATAATACATTTTTAATTTTGTGTCTTTTTTATTTTGTTACTATTATTCTTGAAGAATTTAGTGGCGTTATCTTTACTTATACAATTTAAATTTTCACTAACAATATATTAGATAATAATTTTTTAAAAAATATCAGTTATATTTCAAATAATTTTTTCAATTATTTAAATTTAGATTGACTGATATTTTACTAAACCTGATTTTATATATTTTTGTGAACGAAACCTAAGTTTTAATTAATACGAATTGACATTTGACTAATCAAATTCAAATTTGAGCTCAAATATGAGCTTAATTTCAAGTTAAAATAATTAACTTCATAAGTAGAGATTCATAACAACACCACAAGGATATGGGCGATACTCTCTTACTTCCTTCCAGGAAATCAATATCGCAAGTAATGAAGAAAAGTACTAAACATTAAATTAGACCACACGAGCTTGGGAAGAAAACTATTTTGATATTTGCCAATCATACCAACGAAGTCTATTTGGATTTGTAAAATAAATCTAAACTAGCTAAAGTTGTATACTATATTAAGCTGAATATTATATATTTTTCTTCTGAGTCATCATATTGTTCACAGAAAAAGTCATACTGTTTAATAATTTGATATTTTTCCAGTAAAAATAGTGGCTACTTGTATGTGTTTACATAGAGAAATTTAGCTTAAGTCAACCTATACGATCAGAAATGTTCAAATGTAACTCTAGCTTGGCGAAAGTAAAACTGGCAAGAATTTTTCTTTATTTTGTTCCTTAATAGAAGGAAAATGGGTGGTTAGAAGAAACAAGACAACAATAAATACAAGGAAAAACCGAAGCAGCTTCTTCTGTTCTTCAATTATTAACAAGAGTCCAAGAAATATTACAAAAATATCTTCCAATACAGCCGAATCTCCGGTGCCATTCGGCCTATGTAACATAAAATAGAATCTCTATGCCATTTCCCTACTTAAATTTTCTACATCAATCTCCACCATTCTGTGGCTGCCACCTCATTGGCCATTCCATCCTTACCGATGATGTGGCAAATGGCGATGCATCCCCGGCTGAGAGGAGCCCAAACTCAGGCCCAAATTAAACAAGGCTTTGAACCCCTTCCCAAGTGGGCCTTGGGCTGTCCACCGGAGAATTTACTAGCCGGAATTTGGTCGGATGAATCTTGCAGATTAGCCTCACTGCGAGAGCGTTTTAGGTAGAGGAAGAAGAGCAGAAAGGAAAGAAAGACAGCAAAAAGTAAGAGAATAATAAGCATCATAATCTCACCATGCAACGCGAAGTTTCTATCACGAGAGTAAAGAAGGTGATCGTCTTGTTGAGGATGATCAGGTGCCATGGAAGACGATAATAGAGGAGGACTAGCCATATGGGAATCAATGGTAGGTTTAGCTGAAAGGGGCAGCACTGAGAGGGTATTAAATAAGATAGATAGAGTTGCATTCATGGGTATTTAATGTGAAAGCAGTAAAGCGATGCGTAACTGTTTAAACAGTCAAGAATAATTGGTACAATTGGGATTACGTTCGAAACAGTAACTATACTTCTTATCAAGAGTGTGAGAGCCGGCGAATGAGCCACCAAAAGATGGGCTCCACTGTCCCTACCAATGACACCTCTAATTAAATGGTTGGATTTCTGGTGCTCTACTAATTGAACTAAAAATTTTATGGGTGTATTTGGAAGAAGGATTTTAACGAAAGATATTATTTCAATTAAGATATTAAAAAATTTAAAATATAATTTTTTAAATTTGTCAAAAATTTTGAATAAATTTAAGAGAGAATTTGAGGTGCTGAAATTCTTCCATGAAAATTTGTCTAAAGAGGTGATTTTTAAAAAATTTTCGAATATATAACCCATTATTAAATATAAGTCTAAAAAAGAAAAATATTATTTGTTTAATATAATAAATTCTTTCTCTTTTTTTATATTATTAATAATATCTGTACATTTACGAATCTAATGTACCCATGTTGCATATTTTTTAATGTTTTCTTTTTTCTTATATATAGTATAATTATTTTTTTTACAATTATTTTTTATTTCATCAAATTCTAATATTCAAAATTATTTCTAAAAAAATTCATCCTAATAAGACAATTATAAATACTAACATTTTAAATTGATGTATTTTGAAATGTTTTAAAATTTCAAGATTTTTCATCCAAATGCACTGTATAGGTTTTTTGGGCTGAATGTATGTCTTGGATGTAACAAATGATGCGTGAAAGAAAAGAGTTTGTATATGATGCACTAACAGTGTATAGTTTCTATATACTGTTAATGCATCAGATGTTGACACCTCATCAATAAGCCCTTATTGGCAAATTAAAAAAATTTATTTATATTTGCATATAAGGGCTTATTGATGAGGTGTCAACTTCTGATGCATTGACAGTGTATAGAAACTATACACTGTCAGTGCATCATATATAAATCCGAAAGAAAACGGAGAAATAACCAAAAACGTTTCTGGTTGATTAGGATGCGAGAGGATGCCAGAAAGAATTACAAAAGCTTGAAAGGTACAGCGGAAGAAAAATCCAAATAATTAACGAGGAATAATTTATGCGTGGTCCTCACAAATTAATTTGTATTATCTTAGAAATCTGGAGTTTAATTATTGATTAATTAAGTCATGCATGTTATTTTCATGTGATACGATAGCTAGGCGGTGCATATAATTTCAATTAATTGAAAAACGACAATGTCCTCCAGCAATGACTTGCAATTCAATACAAATGGTTCTTGTCGGAGGCCTTTCCAAGAAACAGGCCTCATAGGACCCCCGCTTAGCTGACAAAATTGGAGTGGGGTTGTGCTTAATTATCTGTTCTTTTCTATTTTTGGATAGATTTTTAGACTTTATTGATTTAATTTATTTATCTCAAGACAAATTCAGAATTATTTATTACTTTATTTTTTTTATAGAATTTGATTTTCATATTTAAAGAAAGTTTTTAATTTGTAGATTTATTTTTTTTATAATTTTTTATGTTTATTTTTGTTTAAGTTTTTAAAAAATTATTTTCGGATTTTTTGTTTTATACTGCAATTTTATCGTTATTTTAATTTCATATTATTTGTAATATTTTTAATATTTTATTCGAATTTTTTCAAACCAAGTTTTTTGGGTATTTATTTGAATTTTTTAAAAATTTTAATACATAATTTTGATGATTTGTTTTTTTGCATGAATATTTGGTTTAATTCATTAAAAAAACTCTTTGAATTTTAATTTTTGTCCTCTCTCTGCTTTTTATATCTTTCGCCTCTTTTTTTTATTTTAACTTTGAAAAAATAATAAGTATTTATAAAAAATTATAAATATTTGATTTAATTCTTTTCAATTTTTTTTGTTTGAAATATTCATTGTCTCTCTTTTCTCTACATAGTAAGTTTTTTTTTGTATATTTAGTATTTTTAACATTAAAAAATTTAAAATAGATATTTTTATTTCAATTAAAAAATCACATATAAAACTAAAAACTACCTCGTGGATAAATTTATTTTTAAGATATTAATTTTAAGAAAAAAATTAAAACTAATTATAAATTTAAAAAATTAAAACTAATTATAAATTTAAAAAATAAAAAATTACCTTTAAAAAAGATAACTTTTATATCTACCAGTATTTTAACCTATACTGTGCCATGATTTTTATCAAAGCAAAATAATATAAAAAATTGTAAAAAAATATAAAATTATTGTCTACCAAGCCAATTGAAAATAAAAAAAGAAACACATGTCAAATATATGTTGATGGGATTCCTTTTATTCTAGGTTATATGTATAATAATAAGAAAATTAACTTGTGCTAACAGCTACACGCTCGCGTGAGACCGCAATTTAAATCAAGTAGATTTTACAAATTTATATATGGGAAACGGTTAAAAAAAACACAAAAAAATATAAAATTAATTAATATTAAATTAAAACAATATATAAAATTTAAAAATAATATATTTTCGTCATAGTGACACAAATTTCTATTATCAAATTTTTGTATCTTATCTAATGCAAATACAATTTAACACAAAACAAACACAAATTACCTAATTTAAATCAAGATTTATATATGATGTATTGATAATGTATAATCTTCATACACTATTAATGCACTAGAGATTAACATCTCATCAATAAGCCTTTATAAGCAACTTGAATTTTTTTGTATTTATTTGTAAGGACTTGATTTTTTTTAGTTTACTTATTAATGAAGTATTAATCTCTAGTGCATTTTATTTATTTATATACTATCAATGAATCATATATAAATTCTTTAAATTAAGGCATGAAATACCTTTGAATAGTATATATATTGAAATACTGATTTTTTTGTATAAACACACGTATCTTTATCTATTTTATGGTTAAAATTAATTTTATTTATATCGAGAATAATAAATAAAATTTTTTTTAACAATAATAATTTTAAAATTTAAATTATATTTAAATATCTAAAAAAATTAACTTTTACTTCTGTTAATCATTTGTCGGTAAAATATTATATATTTTTACTTGGGCATATTTTTATGAAGAAAAGTATTCATTTGGGATGCCTGCCCTCATCAATCACCTGTAATTACGTTGCAGCCGAAACAAATTAATCGGAATGATTAATCGAAAATAGTAAGAAGGCCCACGGCGTAAGAATTAGTGGAAGCAAGATTTTATCGTACATGATGATTAGACAACATCTACGACAATGACAAATCCCGAAAATAATTTCCATGGGGTCGGGGTTGAGAAGTAGAAAACAAAGAAAGTACGACGAAAACAGTGATGGTTTCGTCAGACAAGTGAATTCCAATTTTCTTCGGGACATGCTACTTTCATTAATTACCTCCAGAAACTCGACTTCGGAGGTTGGCTGCCAACCAGCTTGGCATTCACTACTAAGAACATTTAGATGGCAGAATAACCAAAAAAAAAAAAAAGATAGATGGCAGACATAACATTTCCTGTTATTTTAATATATTGCTGGCAATTATTTTGTAATTGGTAGAGAGTAGAGACACAGTACCATAAATCTAATTTTTTGACAATAAAAAATAATGTTATATTGCAAATAATTATGTTGTAAAAAGTATTAACAATAATTTTGTTATATACATATTTTTGTTATAAAATGTAACCAGTATTGGACCCGCACTTTTGCTGCGGGATGTTATTTATATTTTTATTAAATTAATTTAGATAAATTCGAATGAATTTTTTAGCATTATTAATTTTGAGCTCTCTACTTTACTTGACACTTAGAAAACAATTATAGTGTGCTACTTAATACAAAATTGAATAAACAAAAATATTTTTAATAAATTCCATAAATTTCATATGCAAGATGAGTATTAACACGATATTTTTCAATAAAGTATTTATATAATTAATCATAAATAATAAATAAAATAGAAGTAAAAAAGAAAACAAACTTTTAAAAGTCCAGTAGCTCTTCAACATTTCTTTCTTATTTTTATTTGATTTTAAGTATTTAAAATATTCCAAATGATTTAAGGACAAAATAATCTCAAACTTAAGATTTTAACAGTTTATTTTTTTTTTGTGATTTAAATAATATTAAAATTATTTGTTTAAAAATTTTAAAATTTTATTTTAATATATAATATTAAGAATATTTACATTTTATTATTTATCAAATTAAATATATAAAATTTAATTAATTACAAATTACATAAACACATTTGCAAGTATAATTTATATAGATTTTTTGAAAAATATGTAATTCAAATGTATTTGCAAGTCTTATTACTTAATTATTAAGTACTCAGTATTGGTCAATTAAACAATCTCTTTAAATATTGTTTTGATATTTTTGAAATTTATTATCATGATTAATAAATATTAATAAAAATATTTTAAAAAAATATCAAATGGCGAGTAAAAAACTCACTATGTACGTGATAACCAAACAATCATTTGCAATTATTTTTATAGTTAATAGCATTGTAAAGATATTAGATCTAAATTTAAATCAAATCTGTCGTAACGGCTTCGCGCTCGACGATTTAAAAAAAAGCGTTTAAAAACAAAAATGGGAGTCGCCACCAATCTTTTTTATTAGGTGTGATTGGCCACCTGAAAACGTTTATCTTTTCAACAAAATCTCAAAATTAATTAAGCTTTATTAAAAAGATAATCTTTTGGTCTGCGAAACAAAAATTGGGTTCGGGGGTACGGTTACGCGTGGGGAAGGATTAGCACCCCCACGACGCCCGTTAAAAAACGGTACCATAATAATCATGTGTTATCCTTTTTGTTTTAATCAAATGGTCTCAATTTAATATTTAAAAACAATTCCTATTTTATTGCAATCTTTTTATTCAAAATCATTTTTTTTATTTGTAAATTTATTTTGTTTTATTTTTAAGAGGTTGAACTTTATTTTTCGAAAATAAATGTGAACCTTTTTGTATTGAATAATTAAATCAAATACTCCAATACTTTTGGCAGCATTCGAAATAATTTTTCTCACCTAGAGATTTCTTAAGAATCACTACTTGTGACTTCTATAGAATCTCATCCTCGGAAGATTCACACATATTTGGAAATTAAATGGATGCATATGATGCAAACAAATAATATATGATGCAAATGAATTTTTTATTTTAAATTTTCTTATTTATTTATTTATTTATTTATATTTCTTTGTTTTTTTAAAAAACTTATTCATTTTTTTTTTAATAAAAATTTATTATTATTGAAAAATCATACTAAATATTCCAATACTTTTGGCAACATTTAGCAGGATTTCTCTCACCTAGGGATCAGTTAAAGAATCACTACTTGTGACTTCCATAACGTCCCATCATCGGAATTTTATTTAATTAAATTTAAAATTTATTATTAATTTTCTTTTTCTATTTTCTTTTAAAAACTCATTTATTTTTATTTTTAATAAAAAACTAAATTATTGAAAAATCATACTAAATATTCCAATACTTTTGGCAACATTTAGTACGACTCTTCTCACCTAGGGATCAGCTAGGAATCACTACTTGTGACTTCCGTAGCATCCCATCATCGGAATTTTATTTAATTTTAATTTTATTATTAATTTTGAAAATTAAATTTTATTTTCAAAAATTTAAATTATTGAAAAATCATACTAAATACCTCAATACTTTTGATAATATTTAGCAGACTCTTCTCACCCAGGGATCAGTTAAGGAATCACTACTTGTGACTTCCATAACATCCCATCATCGGACGATTATTTAATTGAATTATAAAATTTATTATCAATTTTCTTTTAAAAATTTATTTTTATTTTTAACAAAAAAATTAAATTATTGAAAAATCATACTAAATATTCCAATACTTTTGGCAACATTTAGTACAACTCTTCTCACCTAGGGATCAGTTAAGGAATCACTACTTGTGACTTCCATAACATCCCATCATCGGGCAATCATTTAATTGAATTATAAAATTTATTATAAATTTTCTTTTAAAAATTTATTTTTATTTTTAACAAAAAAATTAAATTATTGAAAAATCATTTATAATAAATTTTATAATTCAATTAAATGATTGCCCGATGATGGGATGTTATGGAAGTCACAAGTAGTGATTCCTTAACTGATCCCTAGGTGAGAAGAGTTGTACTAAATGTTGCCAAAAGTATTGGAATATTTAGTATGATTTTTCAATAATTTTTTTTTTGTTAAAAATAAAAATAAATTTTTAAAAGAAAATTGATAATAAATTTTATAATTCAATTAAATAATCGCCCGATGATGGGATGTTATGGAAGTCACAAGTAGCGATTCCTTAACTGATCCCTGGGTGAGAAGAGTCTGCTAAATATTGTCAAAAGTATTGAGGTATTTAGTATGATTTTTCAATAATTTAAATTTTTGAAAATAAAATTTAATTTTCAAAATTAATAATAAAATTAAAATTAAATAAAATTCCGATGATGGGATGCTACGGAAGTCACAAGTAGTGATTCCTAGCTGATCCCTAGGTGAGAAGAGTCGTACTAAATGTTGCCAAAAGTATTGGAATATTTAGTATGATTTTTCAATAATTTAGTTTTTTATTAAAAATAAAAATAAATGAGTTTTTAAAAGAAAATAGAAAAAGAAAATTAATAATAAATTTTAAATTTAATTAAATAAAATTCCGATGATGGGACGTTATGGAAGTCACAAGTAGTGATTCTTTAACTGATCCCTAGGTGAGAGAAATCCTGCTAAATGTTGCCAAAAGTATTGGAATATTTAGTATGATTTTTCAATAATAATAAATTTTTATTAAAAAAGAAAATGAATAAGTTTTTTAAAAAAACAAAGAAATATAAATAAATAAATAAATAAATAAGAAAATTTAAAATAAAAAATTCATTTGCATCATATATTATTTGTTTGCATTATATGCATCCATTTAATTTCCAAATATGTGTGAATCTTCCGAGGATGAGATTCTATAGAAGTCACAAGTAGTGATTCTTAAGAAATCTCTAGGTGAGAAAAATTATTTCGAATGCTGCCAAAAGTATTGGAGTATTTGATTTAATTATTCAATACAAAAAGGTTCACATTTATTTTCGAAAAATAAAGTTCAACCTCTTAAAAATAAAACAAAATAAATTTACAAATAAAAAAAATGATTTTGAATAAAAAGATTGCAATAAAATAGGAATTGTTTTTAAATATTAAATTGAGACCATTTGATTAAAACAAAAAGGATAACACATGATTATTATGGTACCGTTTTTTAACGGGCGTCGTGGGGGTGCTAATCCTTCCCCACGCGTAACCGTACCCCCGAACCCAATTTTTGTTTCGCAGACCAAAAGATTATCTTTTTAATAAAGCTTAATTAATTTTGAGATTTTGTTGAAAAGATAAACGTTTTCAGGTGGCCAATCACACCTAATAAAAAAGATTGGTGGCGACTCCCATTTTTGTTTTTAAACGCTTTTTTTTAAATCGTCGAGCGCGAAGCCGTTACGACAGCTTGGCGACTCCACTGGGGAATTGAATCCAAATTTCACAAGTGATATTTGATTCATTCAAAATATTAGTGATTACTTTTCAAGATGACTGACATAAATCCTACTTAGATATCTTCAACTGGACAATTGAAAGTTTGATGCACCCAGATGTTTTGTTTGGGGGATACTTTGCCACTTATCTAAAAAACAATAATTCCTTACTTAGCTTAAAATAACTTTCTCAAAATACCACCACTTTTTCTCCATTTTTTTTTTGTTTTAAACAAAATTCTGAATGAGAAGAGAAACAAAATATTTACAACTTGGTTTGACAATCTCTTAAATTCTCGAATAATGGCGTTCCACAAATGCCAAGATACGATACGAATGACTGAGGTCTTTCTTGTTCAGGGAGAGTATTTACAAGAAGAAAGGTTCAAACTTTTTCAAAAAATGTCAGCAATCAAATGACATCAAAATCTTTGGATATTTGGAGGGTCTCTCAAGGCTTGTTAATTCTTTTTCCACATTTTTAGTTCATGTCACTACTTGACTTGGTTGCATGAAAAGTTCATTGTTCGCTCTAGACTGCCCTTTTCGGGTTTTCACCCTAGAGCCTCATTCTTTCTTTTGTTTTCTTTTCTTTTCTCTTTTTTCTTCATTTTTTGTTTGATTGATTGTTCCACCATGCATTCAAGAATTCAAATTTCATTCAAACCAAATAATGACGAGAATCTTCCAAAGAAGAGCTCTTCGATACAAGCATCCCTACTTGATCAAAATGGACTTTTAAGTACGTAATGTAGGCCATGGTTCAGGGTTTTGAAAGAATGGATAAATAGGCCCAAAAATGTGTTTGAAGGTGATCAATCCAAGGATCATTTCTTCTCACATAGATGTCTATCATTTTCACTCTTCGAAGCACCTTTCTTTTTCTAATTTTCCATGTATCTCTTCCTTTTCTTCTTTTCTTTTTTCTTTCTCTTTTTTTTTTCAAAATCCTATTCATCCTTTGAAGCATCTTTCTCTGTGTACTTTCACATGTATCCTTCCTCCTTTCTCTTTCTTTTTTCTTTTTTCTTTTTTCATTGATTCATATCCAAGATTTCAAAAACATAGTAAATCTTATTTGATCGAAAACAAAAGTTGAACCATTCATTTCCTTTGAAGAGATATTTTCTGCATATGCCCCCCAATGTGGAGGGTGATCCTTGGAGTAGGTTTATTATGAAAGAAATTATCATGCTCAAAAGGGGTAGCAAAAGGATAATGTTTATATTTGTGAATGGGATGTGAAAGACGGTCATTTATCATTTCAAATTAAGATACTTCTATTGAAAAGCAATTCTTAGGATAAGTTTTCCTTTGGCTTTTGAAATCATCTAAATATTATGTTTGCATAATGTCACAATCAATTTCATTTTTCTCTTCTCCTTTTTTCCTTTCTTTTCTTTTTTCCTTTGTTTTTGTTTTTGTTTTTTTTTTTATCTTTATTTTTCTTGTAATGCAACACTTTAATATGACAGAGCTTGACCTCACACACCACATTGTCATTTGAGGAAAAAGACGATGCGTAACAGTGAAAAATCCTCAACCTCTCTTTTTTTCTTTTTGGCTTGCTCCAGATCATGGGCGAAAGGCATCTTGGGAGTACAAGATTGAAGAATTTGGGATTTGTACAAGAATTTAGGCGGAAAGGTATTTCAAAATGATCTTGTCAAGTGTAAAATTACCAATATCAAGAATATTTAGAGATTGTCATTGATTTCCAAATTATTCTCAAAAAGTTTTGCATGTCGGTCATCATTTTTTCTTCTTTTTTTTTTCTTTTTTTTTTTACCATTAACAAAAAAATTCCGTCATGTTCAAATGGGAACAAGTTGGACTTTCAAAATCTTATGCCTCAATTTAGCTTTTTAGCTCTCGACTGACTTAGATTTTATTAAGATGTGATCCAAAAATGATTTAAGACGTTCATCTTTGACCGTAATCACCGATTTTCTTATAATCATTTATCATTATTGTGAAGAAAAGAAACATTCTTGTCACATGCCACTGGAAAATAAATTATGCAAAAGGTTGTGCTCATACAATTGTCACCTAGGCCAACGAGGATGACAAGCATTTTTTCAACAAACTACAAACTTCAAAATCTCAAAATCTCCGTTTTTCCTCCAGATTGATCTGCCAAAATGTCATGATTTTACACCAAAGTGGACTTCCATTGTTCCATGAGTTCTTGAGTCAAGATTCCACCATTGATGAGCTCTTCAATCCTTTCCTTCAACTGTCTGCATTTTTCTGTTGCATGCCCAATTGCCCCCATGTGATAATCACATTTGCTGTTCGGGTCATAGCTCTTGGCCAATGGGTTTGGTGCTGTCCTCAAAGGTATAGGAGCCAAATATTGATTTTTTACCAAAAAAGGCAAAAGATCGGAGATTGGGATTGGGATTTTTCCTTGATTGCTTCTCGATCTTTTTCTGTTGTTTATTGATGGTTGAAGAGGTTGAGCTACTGGCCTAGGCATGAAGATAGGCGCAGGAAAAATCGTTGAAGGGCAAAAGTTTGTTGGAAATCCTGGTTGTGGGACTGGTGAAAAAGGATAAGAATCATAGGAGGCATTATTCAAGGTTGGACCGTATGATGGGTGAGGCAAACAGGGATGAGATGGAGCAGTGTTTTTGGAAAATTGCCCCTCAAATGTTGCAACTTGTACTTCTTCTTCCCTTCTGTCAAGTCTGTTATCAGCCATGTCACCTATCTTGATCTTACCTCTCCTAATTGCATTCTCAATCATCTCTCCAGAGGCCACCATGTCGGCAAAATTCTTAGTAACATTCCCAATCATTCTATCATAATATGGTGCCTGGAGTGTACTAAGAAACAGAGTTGCAGTCTCTTTTTCCGTGAGGGGAGGCTGGACCTGGGTGGCAACATTCTTCCATCTCTGGGCATATTCTCTAAAGCCTTCAGTAGCTTTCTTCTCCATGGCTTGTAAAGATAAACGATCTGGGGCCGAATCCACAATATGCTTATATTGGGCGACAAAAGCCCTTGCCAAATCTTCCCATGAGTGAACATCGCCCCTGCCCAATTGTGTATACCACCTAGCAGCAGATCCTTTAAGGCTGTCTTGGAAGACATGGATCAACAGTTTGTCATCATGCACATGTGCTGCCATCTTTCTACAATACATAGTGATATGGGCCTTTGGACAAGTGGTCCCATCGTATTTCTCAAATTCTTGAGCTCTAAACTTTGACGGAATGACCACACCAGGTACTAGAGATAATTTGGCTGCATCTAAAGATCCATGGAAATCCATTCCTTCAACAATCCGAAGCCTTTCTTCTATTAGCTCCATCTTTTGTCGGGAACTTGAGCCTCCTTCCACTTGCGGCATCCCTTGCTCTTTATGACTATCCAAATTAGAAACATGAATTGATTCGAGGGGATTCATGGTGGGATTTGCACGCCCTTGAAACTGGCTAGGGTCGACTGCAGACGGCATATTAGGGCACACATAACCCTCGGTGGGCATTGCTTGTGGCTCTTGAGATGATTGGGTTTCTCGTGAGCCGTTGTTAATTGGACAAAAAGAATTCTCGGCATTTCGCAACTGATGCCCCTCTTGAGTAGCTAATTCTCCCATTTTTCCATTGTTCAGTTTCTCCCACAAACTTGCCATCTGTGATAATTGCTCTCTCATCTCTTGTTGAGCTTTTTCCATTCTTTCCATTCGACTCATTTCTGTCTCTTCCATGGTCCAAAACTATCTCCGAAGTTTTTCGATGATCGAGCTGTATCTACACCGAATCCGTCACAACCTAAAATTAGATGTCATGCTTGCCATGCTAGTATGATGCTTTTATTGTATGGAAATTGTGAAATAAAAAGAAAATTCAACCTTGTTGTTATTTCAGAGAATCACAAGCTGTATACTAAAAAGCAAAAAGGGAAATTATAAACTGAAAATTGTCATTTGTCCATTCCTTTGTTTTGATCCACTATTTTTCTTTCTCTTTTTTTTTCTTTATATTTTTTTCTTTTTTCTTTAAGGAAACAGTTATTGTTAGCTTTATTATTTTCTGTCAAAATCATGTTATGCACATATGAATGAAGTGAATGCAAACCTATAAAAAGTTTTGTAGCCACCTCCCTTAAATCGAGGACTTTGCATCAATCAGTCCTTTCTCCTTATATGACAAGTCAATTGGTCTCCATTTGCTAATGATTCAACATGTAGTCGTTCTGGAAACAACAACGATCCTTGAGAATGAACCAATTTAGCCTCTCCAAAACTTTCAAGCATCTGCATTATCCTAGCTAGCTTTCCCTTCATCTCTCGTATATCACGTCCAAACTCCTCTCGATTATTCTCCAAAATAGTCTAGCTTTCTAATTAATCTCCCATATCTTTGACCTATTTTACTCCAAAAAGACAAATACTCTCCTTATTATGTGATGTGAATGCATTAATGTAATGAAATATGCCATGCTAAAATTTAAGAATAAAAGAACCAAAATTTTCTCTTATTTAAATTCAATGAATTCTTTTTTTCTTTCCTTTTTTATTTTAAACTTTGATTATTTCTCCTCCTTTTTTTTTTAAAGAATAAATTTTCTTTTTTTTTCTTTTTCTCTCTCTTTTTTCAAAATTATCTTATTTTCACACCACAGTTTATTATTTTTTTTATTTTCTTTTTTATTTAATCTATTTTTAAAGGAATGTGACAATGCACTTACCTTTTATTTTCTCATCAAAATTCTCTTTCTTTTTTTTTAATATCTATGCATTAGTTTAAAAAAATAAAAAACATTATTGTTATTTTTCAAATTGTATTAAAGAATGAAGGAATATTTTCACGTTATTTCTGACAAAGAAGAAAAACCGAATAAATCTTTGTTTTATTCTTTAAAGTCGTAAAATTGTAAAATTTTATTTGAAAACAAATATCTCTTGATTTTGTGAGAGTATGAATTTAAAAAAATTATTAGAGTTATGATATGAAAAAAGTAGTAAAAATGTTCCCTCATGTGCTAATTTTTGATAGTTTCTACTAAAATTGGGCATGGCTCTATCTAATGCTCGGCTTCTTAGGGCATTTTACATGCTGGGTTGGGATATGAAGATCTAAAGGTTCCCAAATTATACCTCACTGTCGTCCACACTGAACTAGTCAGATTTAATTTGAGTGGGAGTATTTCGCTTGCCATTGCGGAGGTGATTACCTCACGAGAGCAAAGGTACTCTACTCCCTCCTAAGAAGGACGGAACCCGGGTATAGGGCTCATGTTATGCAAATGCAAGTGCATGTGTGTGTATGAGAGAACATTTATCAAACCATAACCCTTATTCTACCCCAACAATTTATTAAGAATAATATATTCAAATAAAGAATGCTATAAAATAAACATAATAACTTATTCACACAAATGCAACAAATTATTAAAATTAAAGAAATCAAATTTAAATATTAATTAAGACTATTAAATTAAAACTTAGGATAACACATGACTAATAAATGGCTTGACCCTCAAAAAGCGTCCCCAGTGGAGTCGCCAAGCTGTCGTAACGGCTTCGCGCTCGACGATTTAAAAAAAAGCGTTTAAAAACAAAAATGGGAGTCGCCACCAATCTTTTTTATTAGGTGTGATTGGCCACCTGAAAACGTTTATCTTTTCAACAAAATCTCAAAATTAATTAAGCTTTATTAAAAAGATAATCTTTTGGTCTGCGAAACAAAAATTGGGTTCGGGGGTACGGTTACGCGTGGGGAAGGATTAGCACCCCCACGACGCCCGTTAAAAAACGGTACCATAATAATCATGTGTTATCCTTTTTGTTTTAATCAAATGGTCTCAATTTAATATTTAAAAACAATTCCTATTTTATTGCAATCTTTTTATTCAAAATCATTTTTTTTATTTGTAAATTTATTTTGTTTTATTTTTAAGAGGTTGAACTTTATTTTTCGAAAATAAATGTGAACCTTTTTGTATTGAATAATTAAATCAAATACTCCAATACTTTTGGCAGCATTCGAAATAATTTTTCTCACCTAGAGATTTCTTAAGAATCACTACTTGTGACTTCTATAGAATCTCATCTTCGGAAGATTCACACATATTTGGAAATTAAATGGATGCATATGATGCAAACAAATAATATATGATGTAAATGAATTTTTTATTTTAAATTTTCTTATTTATTTATTTATTTATTTATATTTCTTTGTTTTTTTAAAAAACTTATTCATTTTCTTTTTTAATAAAAATTTATTATTATTGAAAAATCATACTAAATATTCCAATACTTTTGGCAACATTTAGCAGGATTTCTCTCACCTAGGGATCAGTTAAAGAATCACTACTTGTGACTTCCATAACGTCCAATCATCGGAATTTTATTTAATTAAATTTAAAATTTATTATTAATTTTCTTTTTCTATTTTCTTTTAAAAACTCATTTATTTTTATTTTTAATAAAAAACTAAATTATTGAAAAATCATACTAAATATTCCAATACTTTTGGTAACATTTAGTACGACTCTTCTCACCTAGGGATCAGCTAGGAATCACTACTTGTGACTTCCGTAGCATCCCATCATCGGAATTTTTTTTAATTTTAATTTTATTATTAATTTTGAAAATTAAATTTTATTTTCAAAAATTTAAATTATTGAAAAATCATACTAAATACCTCAATACTTTTGACAATATTTAGCAGACTCTTCTCACCTAGGGATCAGTTAAGGAATCACTACTTGTGACTTCCATAACATCCCATCATCGGGCGATTATTTAATTGAATTATAAAATTTATTATCAATTTTCTTTTAAAAATTTATTTTTATTTTTAACAAAAAAATTAAATTATTGAAAAATCATACTAAATATTCCAATACTTTTGGCAGCATTTAGTATAACTCTTCTCACCTAGGGATCAGTTAAGGAATCACTACTTGTGACTTCCATAACATCCCATCATCGGACAATCATTTAATTGAATTATAAAATTTATTATAAATTTTCTTTTAAAAATTTATTTTTATTTTTAACAAAAAAATTAAATTATTGAAAAATCATACTAAATATTCCAATACTTTTGGCAACATCTAGTACGACTCTTCTCACCTAGGGATCAGTTAGGAATCACTACTTGTGACTTCCGTAACATCCCATCATCGGGAAATCATTTAATTGAATTATAAAATTTATTATTAATTTTCTTTTAAAAATTTATTTTTATTTTTAACAAAAAAATTAAATTATTGAAAAAATCATACTAAATTTTATAATTCAATTAAATGATTTCCCGATGATGGGATGTTACGGAAGTCACAAGTAGTGATTCCTAACTGATCCCTAGGTGAGAAGAGTCGTACTAGATGTTGCCAAAAGTATTGGAATATTTAGTATGATTTTTCAATAATTTAATTTTTTTGTTAAAAATAAAAATAAATTTTTAAAAGAAAATTTATAATAAATTTTATAATTCAATTAAATGATTGCCCGATGATGGGATGTTATGGAAGTCACAAGTAGTGATTCCTTAACTGATCCCTAGGTGAGAAGAGTTGTACTAAATGTTGCCAAAAGTATTGGAATATTTAGTATGATTTTTCAATAATTTAATTTTTTTGTTAAAAATAAAAATAAATTTTTAAAAGAAAATTGATAATAAATTTTATAATTCAATTAAATAATCGCCCGATGATGGGATGTTATGGAAGTCACAAGTAGTGATTCCTTAACTGATCCCTAGGTGAGAAGAGTCTGCTAAATATTGTCAAAAGTATTGAGGTATTTAGTATGATTTTTCAATAATTTAAATTTTTGAAAATAAAATTTAATTTTCAAAATTAATAATAAAATTAAAATTAAATAAAATTCCGATGATGGGATGCTACGGAAGTCACAAGTAGTGATTCCTAGCTGATCCCTAGGTGAGAAGAGTCGTACTAAATGTTGCCAAAAGTATTGGAATATTTAGTATGATTTTTCAATAATTTAGTTTTTTATTAAAAATAAAAATAAATGAGTTTTTAAAAGAAAATAGAAAAAGAAAATTAATAATAAATTTTAAATTTAATTAAATAAAATTCCGATGATGGGACGTTATGGAAGTCACAAGTAGTGATTCTTTAACTGATCCCTAGGTGAGAGAAATCCTGCTAAATGTTGCCAAAAGTATTGGAATATTTAGTATGATTTTTCAATAATAATAAATTTTTATTAAAAAAGAAAATGAATAAGTTTTTTAAAAAAACAAAGAAATATAAATAAATAAATAAATAAATAAGAAAATTTAAAATAAAAAATTCATTTGCATCATATATTATTTGTTTGCATTATATGCATCCATTTAATTTCCAAATATGTGTGAATCTTCCGAGGATGAGATTCTATAGAAGTCACAAGTAGTGATTCTTAAGAAATCTCTAGGTGAGAAAAATTATTTCGAATGCTGCCAAAAGTATTGGAGTATTTGATTTAATTATTCAATACAAAAAGGTTCACATTTATTTTCGAAAAATAAAGTTCAACCTCTTAAAAATAAAACAAAATAAATTTACAAATAAAAAAAATGATTTTGAATAAAAAGATTGCAATAAAATAGGAATTGTTTTT
The DNA here is from genome assembly GCA_031772115.1 of Heritiera littoralis. NCBI lineage: Eukaryota > Viridiplantae > Streptophyta > Magnoliopsida > Malvales > Malvaceae > Heritiera > Heritiera littoralis. The sequence goes on along the minus strand of JAPDPK010000031.1, from coordinate 5,895,108 downwards.
AAATATTAAATTGAGACCATTTGATTAAAACAAAAAGGATAACACATGATTATTATGGTACCGTTTTTTAACGGGCGTCGTGGGGGTGCTAATCCTTCCCCACGCGTAACCGTACCCCCGAACCCAATTTTTGTTTCGCAGACCAAAAGATTATCTTTTTAATAAAGCTTAATTAATTTTGAGATTTTGTTGAAAAGATAAACGTTTTCAGGTGGCCAATCACACCTAATAAAAAAGATTGGTGGCGACTCCCATTTTTGTTTTTAAATGCTTTTTTTTAAATCGTCGAGCGCGAAGCCGTTACGACAAAATCAATATTATAAAAAAAATAGTGTCGCACTCAGCTTAAAAAGAAGTTAAAGAGCAAAAGACCTTAAAAAAATTGTATCAATAAGCACATGAGATGTGGTAAAATTAAAGATTTAAGATGAATAGTACGTATTGAAGAAATTAATTAAAAAAATTTGAAACATAGAAAACCGAAAGTCTTAAAAAACATTAGAAAGGTATGGTAAAAATCAAGTAGGATTTTTTTTATTTTATGTTTTGTTAAATTTTGCTAGAGCCAATAATGATCAAACACTTGGCACTAAATTGGAGATTCAAAATGTACAGTATAATTGAAAGATTCCTTTAAATAAAAGTTATAGATTGGAATTTGTCAATTTAAACATAATAATACCATTACAAATAAATATTTTACAATATTCATGCAAATTACTTCAAAAAGTTTTATTATTAGTAGATGGAAATTTTTACTGATGGCTAGAACAGAATCTTATATTTTTATGTGTCGGTGTAGGACATTAATTTACACCTGACCTATAATAATATGCAGAATAACCTGAGTTTGCTTAATCAAGCAATAAACACAATTACACGGGTCTGATATCAGCACGAGTTAGAAATAATTTAAAAAAATTTGTATATGATTTTTATACATTATTAATGCATCAAAAATTAATAATTTATTAATTGATAAATTAAAAAATATGTCAAACTCATAAAAATAAATATAAATAATTTTTTAATTTAATTATTAAAATTTATTGATGATATATTAATTTTTGATGCATTAATAATATATAAAATTATATAATATTAATATATCATATTTATATATATATATATATATATATAGTCTATTTAAAATTACTGTTTACTGTCTCCCAAAGTCCAAAGGCATGCTAATTAATGAGCCACAAATAAAATAAAACGTCCCCTCAGCCAGTTGCCTAGAAAGAAGAATCTCACTGGTCCGCCATTTACATCCTGCTTGTTTGCTCCAGGTAAATTCCACACTGCGTTGTGCCCCACACTCTAGTAAAGGGGCCGTGGCCGTCACACCCGTCGTCTTTTCTGTTTTTTCTTGATTTTGACTCTTTGAAGGTTCAAGGCCGATGATTCACAATGGCCACCGCCCACCATCCAGGCTGTATTGAGCCGTACTGTGGCATTGTATTCATCTGGGTCTCGTCTAGGATATTTCTGGGACGGTCTTTTTCCTTGTCCTTTTGGACTTTGGTTGGTTCTTGGGCTGTCAATTTACAGGGAAACCGCTTTCTCTTCCTATTGGGTTTGCGTCTGGTTTAAACAGGTTTTCTGGATATGGTGAAAGCCCATCTTAGATAAATAAGTGCAAAGTCCAAGCCCATATACTTTGCGAAGCAAATGACTTAGCCAATTGGACTTTAATAGGCCCAACAGTAACTTCATCAGATTCAGGATCAGAAAGTAAAGATGCAAGCAGCTGCAACTTGAACAAAATTCCAATTCATTTAGAATTTCATTCTTATTCTACTGATTCAATGGTTATGCTTTCAGTGAGAATGATCAGTTAGTTTAATTGGGTTATAGCGGCTGTCAATGTATCAACTTATTACCTAACAGGTGCAAAATTAACTGGAAAAATCACATTCATATTATTATTGGGAAAAATATCCCTCAAACCAAACACCCACAAAAATAAAGGAAAGCAAAAACAAACACAATAATTTTAATGTGGTTTGGCCCAACCAATTTGGCCTACAACCACCCAACCAATTTAATAAACAATCAAACAACTACAACTGTGCAATTTTTAGAAGAGAAAAATTGCAAACTCCTTACAAACCCAACCCAACTACCCAAAGAGCCCAACTACACCCTTTTATAATAGCCCAACTTTATAACTCTATGGGATATTTTACAAACCAAGCCTAACACTTTATTTATAAGGGAATAACCCTTATAACTTCTCCTATACTTTCGATGTGGGATTCAAGGCAAACCCCAACAAATCCTCCCTTGACTTGAATCCCCAAACTCTCCAAACTGCTCAACAACATCTGAAAAACTAACATGCCTCTGAATCTTCTTACTCTTGGAAACAACTCTATCCTTTGCATCATCAAGCAAATATAGTTGTTTCTCATTCCTCTTTCCTTGCAAAACTAAACCACCATTCTTGTATACTTTGCACCAATCATTATTACCAACATATGTGTATCCACGTGAAGCTAACTCACCCAAAGAAATCAAATTGCAGCTAAAACTGGGTACATACCTCACATTACGAAGAGTCTTGACACCACCATCATGAAGCTTGAGTTGAACACTCCCAATACCTTCAATCTTCACTCGATTACCATTCCCAACCGCAATATTGCCTAAACTTTCAACCTCTTTCAATTCATCAAACCGATCTTTATCATTGCAAATATGCATCGATGCAGCTGAATCCAAAACCCAACTTTTCTCATAAGTATGAGGCCCATCTAAACAAGTTGCCAATACATCATCATCCGAATCAATCAAAACAACACATGTCTCATTCTTCTTTCCATCATCACTCTTTTGTTGAGCCTTCTTGAATGCAGTCATATCCTCTCTTAATGTCTTGCAACGTGCTTGAATATGACCCTTCTCTCCACAATAATAACATTCCACCTCACTATAATCTCTGAATCTTGATCTTGATCTCCCTCTTGATCCACCATGTCTCTCATTAGTCCTCCCTCGAGTAGAATCTTCCACAGCAGCTAGTACACCTCTCGCAGATGAAGAATCTTCTTTGCCCATAAATCTTTCATTCTCACGCAGCACAGCAATCACATCATCCAACGTCAAAGTAGTTTTACCTACCAATAAAGTCTGAACTAACGGTCTATAGGATTTGGGCAAAGATGACAACAACAGCAATGTCTTCTCTTCTTCTTTCAACTCTTTAGAATCAATAGCTAATAATTGTGAAACTAATCTATTAAATTCATTTAAGTGATCATGGAGACTCGTACCTTCATCCATCTTCAGAGAATACAAATCCATCTTCAAACACAATCTATTCGTCAGTGATTTTGACGCATAGATGTCTCCCAGCTTCTTCTACAATCCGGTTGGTGTCGTCTCAGTCAATACAGTATACTTAATCTCTGGAGCAAGTGCCAATCTAATTGTGCTCACAGCCCTTTTCTGAATTCTAACCCAATCTTTATCAGACATTCCATCTGGCTTATTTTCTTCTAATGCCAAATCTAGACCTTGTTGCACTAGAAGATCCTGAATCGTACTTTGCCATAACATAAAATTACTTTTACCATCAAATAAAGGAATCTCAAACTTAGGCATACCTCCAGACATACCTTCAGCCATAGCTTTCCTCCTCTCGCAGGATCACGAATCTTCAGCTCTTGATACCACTTGTTGGGAAAAATATCCCTCAAACCAAACACCCACAAAAATAAAGGAAAGCAAAAACAAACACAATAATTTTAATGTGGTTTGGCCCAACCAATTTGGCCTACAACCACCCAACCAATTTAATAAACAATCAAACAACTACAACTGTGCAATTTTTAGAAGAGAAAAATTGCAAACTCCTTACAAACCCAACCCAACTACCCAAAGAGCCCAACTACACCCTTTTATAATAGCCCAACTTTATAACTCTATGAGATATTTTACAAACCAAGCCTAACACTTTATTTATAAGAGAATAATCCTTATAACTTCTCCTATACTTTCGATGTGGGATTCAAGGCAAACCCCAACAATTATTACAACCTTTACCATTGATGAAGACATTAGGATTTTGCAACTAACTTTATTCTGCTATTCTGCTGGAAGATAATCATAGATGTGAAGAAAGGGCATGGAACGGTTGGAAGTATGAAGTCCATTTGTTTGACTCTGAAATGGAGCACGGAGCTTTTATCATTTGCGGTTTGACTGCATGCATTCTTACTAAAGCAGCCACTATTATCCACCAGAGGATTCCATGTTTTGCTGGCGATCTCCCTGACTTTCAGCAGTTGCAATACCAGTATCAGTCAGTTTCAAAATTGCGTAAGCATCAGGCAATCAGTGACCAAGGTTTGATGTCTTCTTGTTTGTTTCCATGTATTTGTCAATCAATATACTAGGCTAATTTTTATTGAATAACATAAATTCTACTTTCTTTATCTTTTCCGGATCTCAAAATTGACAAGAATGGCAAGTACATTGTATCACAAAGCATTTCTGCTACGGCATCTCGGAAACTGGTTCTAGCCTTCAGCCATATGTTGTTCTCCAAACTCCTGACAGTAAAAGATGATTTGAACTGGTTTGTCAAAATTAAAAACAAGTCTGGAAGACTGGAACTGTTTAAACGATTTCGTAACTTGCCAAGTTTCTCATTTTCTTAGAAGACCCTAAAGACAAATAAGTTGGGTTATTAGAATGACTTTCAAGAGCTTGGTTTCTTTGTATTAGGCAGTGTGCAGGCAATCTTTTTTATGTATTAAGAAAAAATCTGTTTTTGCTTAAATCTGTGATTTTCAAATCATAAATGAGCAGTTTTTACCGTTGTACTAAGATTCCCTTATTGTTTTTTTTTTGTTAACCATGATATTGATACGAAGTATCCACCGTCGGCAACAGTGACTAATCTCCGTCGGGAATCCTGAGGGCACGCAAAGTGGGTGATCCCCTTCCAGCATAGTTTGCTCCATACCCAAGACTAGGAATCGAACCCTAGTCTTAATTATAGCAGACTCTTAATTACAGAATATAGCAGACTCTTAATTATAGCAGACTCTTAATTACAGAATATTATCATTGACCTTGATTATAGCTAACCCTTGATTATAATAATGATGATGTTTTTTTCCTGTAATTATGTAATTAAACATAATTTGAGAGATTACAATTCTCTAAATTAGAATAATATCTAAGATTTACTCTTTTCCAAATTGATGAGAATCTTTTGTGTAAATAAGACACTAGTCTATTCCTATAGCTTTTTGAACATCTCTTCCACTCCTAAAAATATACTCTATAAAACCATCGAACTTGAGCACAGTTTTGCGCCTAAAAATTGAATGTAAACATGAAACCACGTAGACCTAGTTTCTTCCCTTGATTAGATTGCAAATTTGCAATTGCATCGTTTAAAGGATTAAAGATTCCGTGGATCCCAAGTCAAATTATCATATGCATGTTCCCACTGTTCTGATATCACATCAAAGGGAGAAATATTATATTTTCATAAGATTAAACTTTATTTTAGTGTAAGGTGGGCGGCTGAACGCACGGAATCATCACAGGGTTAATCACATGCATTGACCTTTCCCAAGCTTAGCAAGTTCCACGCGGTTGCGGGGCGAACAGATGTGGGTCTAAAGACGCCGCCCGCCCTTCTTCAAAGTCACTATTTTCAACTTGGACAAAGCCTAAATTAAATCACCAAGAAAAAAAAAACCTTTCATTCTTGGTACGATCCGTCCAAAGAATTTACCAAACAGAAACACGTGTTGTCATTTTAAAACAAGGAAAAGAATCTTCCTCCACAATGCATTCTCACTTTCTTCTATTAACAACCCACCTAGCGCATATATATGTGTTTATAAGACTTACGAGTGGTTAAACACGACATTTAACCAATACTATTCCCCAGGTGCACGCTTCTGGGGAGTCAACCTGCTCAGCTCATGCTAAGTTTAGCCATGGCTGCCGATCAGAGAGCCTACACCGACGAGATTGCTCCAGCAGTCCCCTTATGGCTAAACAAAGGAGACAATGCGTGGCAAATGACAGCATCAACTCTTGTGGGGATTCAGAGCATGCCTGGACTTGTAATCCTCTATGCAAGTATTGTCAAGAAGAAATGGGCCGTGAATTCCGCTTTCATGGCTCTTTATGCCTTCGCGGCAGTCCTCATTTGCTGGGTCCTTTTATGCTATCGCATGGCCTTTGGTGACGAACTACTCCCTTTCTGGGGCAAGGGTGCGCCGGCTCTAGGCCAAAATTACCTTGTTGGCAGAGCCAAGGTCCCTGAGAGGACGTACAGGGTCCCCAACGGTGACTATGAGCCTACCGAGCCATTTTATGCCATGGCTACGCTTGTATATTTCCAATTCACTTTTGCTGCTATTACTCTTATTTTGCTCGCTGGTTCTGTTCTTGGTCGCATGAATATTAAGGCCTGGATGGCTTTTGTGCCGCTATGGCTTATATTCTCCTATACCGTTGGAGCTTTTAGTCTTTGGGGTGGAGGCTTTCTCTATGACTGGGGTGTCATCGATTACTCTGGCGGATACGTTATTCACCTCTCCTCTGGGATCTCCGGTCTCACAGCCGCGTACTGGGTACGTAACATAAATCACAGTTCTTTTTATTATCAGATTTCAAGGTTTAAAATATCGTACTGATTCTTACAATTATGTACAACAATACACAGGTTGGACCAAGGCTAAAGAGCGACAGAGAAAGGTTTCCTCCAAACAATGTTTTGCTGATGCTTGCAGGTGCTGGCTTGCTGTGGATGGGATGGTCAGGTTTCAACGGAGGAGCGCCATATGCTGCGAACATTGGCTCTTCAATAGCAGTACTTAACACAAATGTTTCTGCAGCAACGAGCCTTCTTGTCTGGACATCTCTTGATGTCTTGTACTTTGGGAAGCCTTCCGTAATTGGCGCTGTTCAGGGAATGGTGACAGGCCTTGCTTGCATAACTCCAGGAGCAGGTTCGTAATTTTTCATGGAAACGAGATATTTGGAGAATCATTGGGCTACTTTGCAGAAATTAATTCGATTTAGCGCCTAAAAGTGATTGTTTTGTTCCAGGCTTGGTGCAATCCTGGGCTGCTATTATCATGGGAATGCTTTCTGGCAGTATTCCATGGGTATCGATGATGATCATTCACAGGAAATGCAGTTGGCTACAAAAGGTTGGTGACCGTACAACTTTTCCGTCCTCAGTTTTGTTTCATCTGTGTCGGCAAATGTGTGGCTTTAAAATTTCATCCTAGACTTGTGGCTTTACTAACTGTTGCCTTACTTTGATTTTTCTCATCCCTTTTTCCACATTGAATCACTATAAAGTTTGACCCCAAAAAGTTAGAAGCTCTAGAAAGATTAGGTAATCGGTAGGGGGTTTTAAGAGCATAAGTGGGAAATGGCCAATTTCTTTGAATTTAGGATTGCTAAGGGTTAAATTTGCGGGCCAACATTTCATAAATCCAAGAGGCCAGAAGATTAAATTCTGGACCTACCATCTCCTCAACTTGCAGAAAGATGATTCATTGAATATCGCTTCTAGAGCAAAATATCTTCTCATTGTCTCTCGTGGAAGAGATCAGAGACTGATTCTATTAAGATTTTCATTACGTTTTCCCTTTCCCTGGTAAAGTTTCTTTCGGCCATAGGCGTTTTGCCTGGAAATTACATGCTGGCTCGTACAAGGTCGTTGCTAAAATGATTGGCGTGTAAGTATTAAACAAAGACCAACAAATCCTGATGCTTGTCTTTTCAGCCTTTTCTCCTTGCTTAAAGTCATCGTTTATCCGAAAGAAAATGATCAGGCTCGCCCCACATTTGGAAATTAACACCCCACTTACTTCCGTGATGGAATTATGAGCATTTTAAATCATGTTTCGAATCTTCATTCTTGAATTGCCGTGGCAGAGAGTTGTTGACCATTATCTCCGGATTAAAAAAAAGAAAACCAGTCACACTCACCCTTTGTCTATTTCCCACGTTTGAGTCATCCTTGATTCTCTCCCCGTTTCTCTATTTTCACTTTTGAAATTCGTATATAAATAAATAAAAAAATGAAGCCATTCTTTTGTTTTATTCTATCATAAATATTTGCCAATTCAATTTCGTCCATAAATACATGTAAGCATTGACGTCAGACTTGTAACAAACTGAATTCTAGTTGAATAATTAATTTCGTACCACAATGTTGAAGCCGTCAAAGTTTATAGTCCCGAAACTCTTCGGAAATACTAGAACTATTAATTTCTTCACATGTTTTGAAGTTTGAAACTAATTTTGTGCTTTTATGTGATCGCAGGTAGATGACACTCTTGGTGTGTTCCACACGCACGCAGTGGCTGGCCTGTTGGGGGGCCTCCTCACCGGGCTATTGGCGGAGCCAGACCTCTGCGATCTCATACTACCATTCGATACAAATGGTGCATTTTATGGTGGGAATGGAGGAGTTCAATTCTTGAAGCAAATAGTAGCAGCCTTGTTTGTTATTGCTTGGAATGTAGTATCCACATCAATAATTCTTCTAGTAATAAGGCTGTGTATACCATTAAGAATGCCGGATAACCAGCTCGAGATTGGAGACGACGCCGTCCATGGAGAAGAAGCATATGCTCTTTGGGGCGATGGAGAAAAATATGACCCAACAAGGCACGGCTGGCATACGTCTCCACACCCCGAGCTGACAGCGCCTTCACCTTATGTCAGTGGTGCAAGAGGAGTAACCATCAATCTGTAGCTGCATGCAAATATACATGACAATACAGAAGGATTTGGTGTAAATATGATTTTCCTGGCTGAGATTGAGTGAGGGGATTGGGTAAGGTACTCAGCTCCTAGCTTCTTGAATTTTGAGAGCATTGGAGACCATTGCCGTTGTGGTCTGCTTCTGCAAGGGGGATTGGTTCTGCACTTCTGCTTAAATCTCAGCAATGTTCTTTAGTTTTGTTTGTTTAATAAGTTGAGTTACTTTAGGGCGTTAGCCGAATTTGAGAACTAATCAATCATGGCGAATGTTCAACCAAAATTTTTTTAATAGCGTAAAGATCTGCCACAAGCATGAACTATTGCCTGACCTAGAACGCGGCAGTAGAGGCGGTCTTTCTTTCTTGATAAAACGAACAACAAAGAAGTTCAAAAGAAACCATTACATTACCTACCACATTGGTTTCTCTTAACCTTTGCTTGGTAGGAAGGAAAGAAAGGGTGAGGATAAAAAATTTGTTAATCTAATGATTAATTTACAAAATAAAAAAGTGGTTATAAAACCTAACGATTAGATTTTCAAATTTTTCATCTTCATCTTTTTCTATTCTTCTTACTAAGCACAGCCTTAGAGTGTGTTATTGGAGATTTTAAGGAAAGAATTCTTTTCAATCAAGGTATTTAAAAATCTAAAAGGATAATTATTACATACACTGACAGTGGAGTTTTTTTACTCCACAAGCAACGTTAAGATCGTGACATATATCTTATTTTATTTATTTTAATATTTTTATAGGACACATGTCATGATCTTAACGCTTCTTGTGGAATAAAAAAACTCCACTGTCAGTATATGTAATAATTATCCAAATCTAAAATCCAAATTTGTTTGGCAAAAAATTTAAAAGAATTTCAAAATTTAAGAAGGATTTCAAAAAAAAATTTGAGATGATCAAATTTCCTCTTGAAAATCCATCTAAAGAGGTGATTTTTCAAAATTCCTCTCACTCTTCTCTATTTTATTAAACAATGCCCACTATTAAATATAAAGTTAAAAACAAAAACACATTATTTTATTTAAATATAATATATTTTTATATTATTAACAAATTAAATACATTTTTATAAATCTAATGATACTCGTATTGCATGTTTTATTTGATTTTTTAAATAAATAATAATATTATTTTTCTTTTATAATTATTTTTTATTTAATCAAATTCTAGTATTCAAAATTTTTTCTAAAAATTATTTACCTAAACAAATCAATTATAAATGTTAGTATTTTAAAATGATGAATTTAAAAATACTTTCATTTTAAAATGCTTCAAAATTTTAAAATTCTCCAAATGCAGTCTTAAATAAAATCTTTAGCCAATTTCCTTTTCTGGAAGAATATCAATTATTCAATATTCACCGGCCGACATCTTTATTCGAAGCAAATGATTTTCGAAGTAAAATTACACTAGAAATTATAAAACGAAAAAGAAGAGTTAAAATGGGAGATGAAACTGGATGCCTTAATTGAAAATATGGCCTAGAAAAGATTTTAACGATCAAAGGCCAACCCTCTCTGCCCAATTCGTGTTCAAACAAAGATTCGTCTATCGAGCAGGTTGGGCCACTCTTACATTGCTTTTCTGAACCCCATTTGTTTTAGCCCATAAAACTTTTCTGAACCCCATTTTTATTAGCCCATAAAACTTGTCAACAAAAGTGTACACGCAAATGTTTAGTTTTAAAATGAAGGATTACCATTAATACACCGATTCATCAGCAAGTCCTCAAGACACAACTTGCTTCTAAATGTCCCCGGAATTGCAAAAGATGAATTATCTGATAATTTCTTTCAACTGTCTTAGATTAAACTTGTACGTGCAACCTGCTTAAGCCAGAGCATGTAGAACGAAAGCAAAGCAAAGAAGCAAGAGTTGAGCTCACAAACCTGCTTAAGCAACAATTTATATGGGTAGAATACATTATACATCTACTGGGTCACATGATCCCTCTTCTGTTTGCAAAATTTTGCAGATGAAAACTATCTCCAAGTACCTTTGAAAGTGGTACTAGGGTCTAGTTAATGCGTAACTATCAGTGATGAAACACTTCATAAACAAGGCACTAGTAGATTATAAAGACCATACAATTAAAATATAGTATATTATATCAAAATGGTTAAGAATCCTTTTTTTTTTTAATTCATAGGGAAATACAAGAAGAAAGGGATTCGAACCTTGAATCTAATTCCTTTTAAAAAGTGGTAACAACAAACAACCGTTAGGGCAGACCTTGGTTGCTAGAATCCTGTTCTCTTTCAAGTGAAATATAATTTCCCTTAGCTTGAATAATAAAAGCTGCACCAAAAAGCATCACAAATGAACCCTGCATGATAATATATTATGTTCCACAGATAGGTTTTATAGGCCAAAGAATGGAGCAAATATTAACTAATCAAACTGTTCCCAATCCTGCGTCGTGCGTGTTGAAGATGACATAGGTGGAGGGGCCGTCAAGCTTCCCATTTCGGACTCAAATGTTTCCCACTCTGTTGTCACAGACGTAGCTTTGCCACTGTTGCTAAAAGGATTGGAATTTCTGGCCTTCAATTTGTCCAGTGTCTCATGGAAGTTTTGAACACGACGGACCTGATCAAGGGAAAAATAAGTTGATATAACAGCATACAGCAGCATATACATAACTTATACAGAATTTAAAATTTTGTAAAGCATGATTCCACAATAGATTATATATTTCCTAATCCCCAAATTACATAAAATTCTTTCCTCTTTCAGCACAAAGCAGAACATGATGATCTGCTAGAATTCTGCATGAAGAGTACATTTCCATGACTATGTCTACACACATATGTGAAACATTCACACACCTATTCTCTTGTCAGGTCAGAGTTCACATGCAGGAGAACAAGATTATAGTGTAATCTCCCTTCAAGGAGGGTGATCTGTCATGGATTTGCTGGTGGTTGGTCATTATAGGAAGTGGCAAGTTCCAGCATCACCAAGAAAAGGACTGCCAAGGACAAATAGCAGTATTCTCCTTACAACAGGTTCAACATCAAGGTCACACACAGTGTTCTCAAAAGAGAAGACCATGGGAACCAGGGACTGAGTCTTCCATTGTCTGTGCAATTGATTGAATATCAAACAATAGCAGTCCTATATTTCTCATGTAAAGTAGTCCTTGACTGGCATTAAAATGCAATAACTTAAGATTTACTAGTTATATTCCCAATAACCAAATAAACAAAAAAGGATTCAGGTTGCAGCACATTCGCAAGACCTAATCATCATTCAATAAAAATAGCTAAGAACTCTTAACGACCATCACATTTCAATGTCCTTTCTGAAAATATTAAATTACAGGTTACTAGCAACAAACTTCTTACCTTAAATAAAAGGATATAACACACATTGATACTCATCCATAGCGACTATAGTTGACCAATCTCAAAATCTCAGTTAAGTTCAACAGTTTTTAGCCATTGGCTAAGATATATTTATATCACAAATGATGCAATAAATAAGTAAAAAGAATGATGCAATATGTGAACTTTGTTCAGACATAAAATTTAGTAAACCTCAATGCCTACGATACCAACCTCAGCCTTCCGCTGTAACCTTGCTTCTCCTTCAGCCTCAATCCCATCTAATTTCAGCAGCTCTCGCATGAGTAGCTCCGCTGTTACATCAAATTCCTCATCTGCAACGTTGTCCCGCTGTTCACAGCCACTTCCAATGCAGCCACCTGTCCAAAAGAACCAAATATATATATTCTAATTAAGTCTCACTGAAGTATATGCTTCACTATCTATACTTATAATGATAAATACAACAAGCAGACAAACTCACTCTTTCTGAAAGCTTGTCAACCTCTTTTCTGACTCCAGCAACCGCTGCAAAAGCCTTTGACATTTCTTCACTCTCCTTCATCTCTTCAACCACATTCTCTTTGCTAGCCGTGGTGTCTTCAACCTTCTCTTTGCTACCATTCACTTCCTCAACCTTCTTCTCTTTGCTTGCTGGATTCTCTAGAACCAAAACATTCGATTTATCCTTGACACCAGCCAAGTATAAATGCTCCTTGTCCTCTTTCTTTTTCCCTCTAAACAAGACCTTTTGTTTATCAGGTCCCAAATTCGTTTTTTGAGCAATTTCTTTCTTCAATTCCCCTGCCATTACCCGATAAAAGACAACAGCACATATCAATTTGAATCAGCACAAGGAATCACAATTCACAACAGGAAAAATACAGCTTTTTTTTTACCGAGTTAAAAACACCCAACGCAACAATCAAACAGATAAATTTTACAGAAAGATCACACAAACATATTATAACTAATTTTCAAGTTAACACAAAACTAAGAATCAATTACGAACATAATATGAAACCAAAAACAATAAAAATAGCAATATAATAAAGTAATACCAGAAGAATTCTTAGGAGTAGATGCCCCAAGACCCATACGAAATGCATAAACAAACGACAAAAACCCTAATAACTCTTCATCCTTTATCCTCTCCAATTGCTCCAATTAACGCCGGCCGGAGCAATTAAAACACGCATGCATGGAGCCAATAATTACCCAAAAAATCGGTTTTTGCTTTTTATTTTGCTTTAATTTGAGTAAAAGACTTAAGAAGGACGAAGGATACAAGGAAATTACCGAAAGTAGAATAGGCGGGGACAAAGAGCTCGTGCTGGGCCGGGCCATGCGTGACATTGATTTTGATCATGGGCCCACCTGAAGATGCAGCAGTTTCTTGATTGTGTTTGAGACGAAGGGCATCTTCTTCATGGAGGTTGTCTCTCACCTCCCAATCGTTTTCTTCGCTTTTGGCGTTGGGATCATTCATGGGAGATCAAAACGATAAAAAAAAAACGTGCGGAATTTTCTTTTTTAATCAGTTGCTAGAATATTTGACTATTGATTAACCCAGTAAGAGACAAAGCAACTGAAGAAGAAGATACGTTGTCTCCAGAGATCGCGGTGAAGAGCAACGTAGGGGTTTTTGATTTCTGAACGAAAAAGAAAACAGTATATGTTGGTTTTCGCCTGGGATTAAATAAATAAAGGTGTGAAATATTTTTATTTTATAAATGGTATTAAGATTATAATACGTGCCTTTATCTTATTTATTTTTTATTTTTTAAATATTTTTATAAAACACACGATTTTAATATAGTTTGTTAAACAAAAATATTTTTAATATCGTTTGTACAATAAAAATATTTTACTGATAATATATAAAATAATTATTTATAAATAAATAGATAGAATTTTGATATAAATAGACCCCAAACGTAGTATGCTTCCGTAGCCTGGCCAATACTTTCGACGTGTCGTTTGAATCTTTTTGAAAAATAAAAAACCGAATAAAATGTTTTTACAGATAAAAAAAGTTCTTCTCATTCAATCTTTGGACCTATTGATGCTTTGGCCATGATCATAATTGTCATATTAATTCTTATTTTTTCTTTATGGCTTGACAGTTTTTATTTATGACTCTACAACAATAATGGTTACACCCTCCATAAAAATTTAATTATTTAACGAGGATTTCTGAATAGTTCAACTTACGAAAAAGAAAAAGGCTTATTGTTTAGGTTATTTAAACCCACAAGAGACAAAATTACAACCACTGCGGCGAAACTGGCAGGGCCATGGACACTGAACAAGCTTCAGATTATTGTCTCACCGTCCTTATTTACATCTCTTCTTCCGACATTTTTCATCCTTCCACTAATCTGAGCAATGATTGTAACCAGAAACAATAACCATTTGAGTCATATAATCTGATTTTCATTCAGATGATTCTTACCCGCACAAAAATATGGATGTGAAGAAATTAATGGAAAAACATGTCAACAGGAATTAGGATTATCCATTGGACACAACCTAGTCATGCATTATCATAGTATAAGTGAGCAGCAGCTCATTTAACCCAGGGATGAAAACCATAGTTGGATATCTGACATTTTCAGCATCATAAGACGGAACAATCACCACTCATCGTCAAGGCAGAACTCAGTTCCAATATGTTATAATACCCAACAGGGGAGGTTTTCAGTAATAGAAGCACAGTAACAATACAAGAGTTCCCATCATATCACACGACAAGGTTTAGGAATAAAAAGACCATTTATCTGCAACAGATCTTACCTGACCAAGCCTGGAACAGAACCTCTGTAGAAATCAGAGTCTGTTGTTTATTACCCACATAAAAACCAAATAACCAAAACACACTCACTAGTTTCATAATTGGTAAATGTCCCTTAGAACTCATATACATCTAGAATCCCCTTGCTAAGAGGGACAAAAGATTGCAACATTAGTATGCACAAAAAAAAAGTGCAAAACAGAAATGGATTAACTTATAAGTAATTTTAATTTGCATACATAAATGCCTTGAGAAATAGAAGAGAAAAAAGAGGTTCCTTCTCATATAGGAAAATGGAGAAGATCCTGCAAACATTATGTATCTTATTTTGCTCCAAGTGAATAAACAAAGCAGTTCTTAAACTTTTCCTAGAAGTGTCGTTGATGCTGTAAAACCATGCCCTGAAAAAATCATTATCTCTATGCATAATGTTCTCTTCCTACTGGTAATTTTCTGAATCTTGAGTTCAAGGTGATCTATATCTTTGACACCAAATGAGACGAAGAGAACTAAAATAAAACAAGGAATTGTATTGCAATCAAATAAAAATTTCCCCAATCCTCTATGTATGCCACGTGTATGTGTCTATACATTAATCATAAATTGAGGAAAAACGACACTAAAATCATCTTCATAACCACATCATCTTCAATTATTATAACTAGAAACTCATTGAAATGAAAACATCATAAAACATATCCCAATCCCTTGATCATATAGTTATAACTCCTGTTTCTTTTCTGCTGTTTGCACTATGCGAGAGAGAATTTTCAACAAAATTGTATCTAGCTATCTTAGTTTTCATCATTCAGAGAAAATTCAATACATGTCAATCTATTTCAGGCATCCGCAATTCACAAACTTGTTTTAATCCTCACCTCAAAACCCAGAAAGTAGTAAGAATAGCTATGACGAGATACAAAACAGACTATTAGGAAAAAAAATCAGTGGGAAAAAAAATCAACAACGAACTAAACAGAAAGAATCAGTTTCAGAACCTAAATGAAACATAATTTCCATAGAGCATCAAGACCTTTCAAAAAATAATGGAAGATACAAACAAATGGGTGATAACTAAAACAACATGCTACTAATATGAGCTATTTAGCAGGGATAAAACAGATTGCCTCTTCCTGTTAATTGAACAAACGGATGACTCTCATGTGTTTAGCTTGTAACTGTCATTACTGATAATATATTTGCATAGCTGATATGGCATCAACTTACAGCAATTCTCTCAAATTATTATCAGAAGATCAATAAAAATAAATTAGCGATCATACTGTGCAACCAGTTTTGCTTTGCCCGCATTAACTTTAGAATGAGAAGAACAGGCTAAAGCAAAGTCTTCCATCCAATAATCATCATCATCATCATCATCAGAGCCTTTATCCCAATAGATCTTCCATCCAATAATAATAATGTAAATTGTGAGGATGTATTATTCATGGTAAGAATGATAAAATAAGTAAAACCACATTGGTGGTAGTACAACAACAAAATTAAAAGGGAAAAAAAAGCCTCAAATCTTGTTCTTTCTCACTATCCTGAAATAATTCCATCAAAAAAGTAATTCTCCATCTATTCAATCTCAAAGAATAAGTTAACTAAAAGCCAACCAAATTGAATACTCCAACAAATAATTTAAATATCACCAGAAGAAAAAGAAATCAGCCATACCAGTCAATGTACCGATTCCTTAGCTCCTTCCAGCCCTTCCTCAATCTTCTTCTTGTTCTTCTCAATCGCAGCTGCAACCTCTTGAGGCATGTACTTTTCGTCATGCTTAGCAAGAACCTCCGTTGCAGAAAAGTAACAGTCTCCGCTCCTTGCTTTGGAGGAAACGCTCCTCGAAGAAGCATCCCTTTTAATCTCTTCCGTAAGCGGCTTAACAAATCCTTCAACCACAACGGAATGTCCCTCTCTAAACAAATCCGGTAGCGAACCTTCGTACCGAACTAAAATATCGGTTATCAAATCGGTAATGACAAACTCCATTTCTTTACAAGAACCTGGTTGAACCACGCTTCCTTCCAGAACCAGACCGCCGAGTCTAAACTTTGTTTTCGAAGAATTTTTCTTGTGTTTGTCAAGAGCGTCAGTTGGGGTAACGTAAAACACTAATTGTTCTTGAAAATTGTTGAGAACTAAAACTACAAAGCCCGCGATGCAACTGAAAGTTAACGCGTACGTCCAGAGGCGGCGGGTCTGGAGCTGGCGGGCTCGGGCTCCGATGTCGACTTTTTTGGACCGGTTTGGGATGCGGCGGGAGGAAGTGGAGAGGAAGCGGAGTGTGGGGGATGTGAAGAAATGATCGATGGTGGCAATGGGATAGGGCGTGATATCAGAAATCGGCGGTGGAGATTTGAGGATAGAGAGAGCTGGGGGATTTTGGTAGTGGAAGTTGCGGAATATATGGGATCTGAGACGGAGGGCGAGTCGGGTGGCCATTTGATTGATCTTCCCTTTCTGTTCCTAGGGAAAGAGATGAAAAATTCTGCAGTTAGTTAGGAGGGTTTTGGTTCGGGGTTATTACACAGACAGGGACGGGGGGCGGCAACGGCAGATTGGTTCTGCTACCTTTGATCGCCTGGCAAGCACGGGAGACTGTTTCTTTCCGCCTTTTTTTTTTCCCAAATAAAATGTGTAAATTCATTATCTTTTATAAAACAAAAATAAATATATGAAAAGAAATAATTTTCTTTTACACCCACTTTCTTTCATTTATCATTTTACTAATATGGAGAATAAATAGATGAAAAACAAATTTTAAAATTTTAATCTGTTCATTTTTTAAATAAATAATCAAAAAGAAAAAAAAACCTATTAGACATAAATTACCTAAGCTGTATTGAGATAAATTAATGTAGTTTTTTTTATCTGAATTAATTAATGTAGTTTTTGAATAATATCTTTAGCTGGCCTAGCATATAAGCCGATTTTTTTGATGGTTATGATGGATAAACTCCCAATACTACAAAAGAGTTTTGGTCGTGGTTATTCATGTCACTGGCATTGTGGTATTTTGCATAGGCCGATTATGAAAAAATGAGATCATTTATTTTTTGGTGCAATTATTCTAAACAGATGGAAAAAATGTATCCCAATACGTTGCATACTTGCATTATCAAGCAGGTTGATAAATGAAATAAATAGTTTTTTATTGTAAACTAAAAAGAAAATTTATAAGAGTATTGATTCTTAAAATTGTTTGATTTTTTTAAAAAATAAAAAACTGATTAAAATTTATAAGAGTATTGATTCTTAAAATAAAAATAAAAACTGATTAAAACGATGATACCTTAAATTGAATAGTTGGAGTAAAATTTCATGAGGATGTCGGCTGCTTACCAAGACTATTCAAGTCAAAGTCAATCTTTTTTTTCATTTGAAACAAAAAACGAAAATACTGGATACATAAATATCAATACAACTTTTAATTAAAAAAGCTTCTAAAAACACCCCTTTTTTTTTTCTGCTTACACTCATTTTTACTTATATTTGAACAATAAATACATGAGAAAAATAAGAAAAAATAGTAATTATTTAAAAATTCTCTTCAATTAAAACTCGGTCGTCTTTTTTTTTCAAAAAAAAAAAACTTCCATCGTCGTTACTGTTTCGCTAAGCACATGCCTCTCAATTGCTTCTAACAGCTTCTCCTAGTCGTTGGTCACCTACAGAAAACCAGCAGCGTTGTCATGAACAATGTTTTCCACCGCGCTGACCAACGTTTAAAGTTTGATCTCATATGTAAATATCCATAATTAAATCCATTTTCAACAATTTTGTTATGAACATGCATATATAAGATAAGCCTGCTGGTCGTACTTGATTGCCTAGTTTCAACTGATCATCCAGAGCAAATAGCCTGAATTATTGGAAACGGTGGCCATGCATGAGAGGATAACTTGGTTCCTCGCTATCCTGGAACCTTGTGATCATCGTTGCCTTCTTTGATGGCAGCATAATCTCCAGCCGCCTCCTTTTCCTTACCAGAGAATCCCTCAGGGATTCGTCCGGTGCGTCTATTCTTCCACCACCAGGGTCACCATTCTTCTAATCTTCTTGAATTGGGCCAGGCTCAATAAAAGCTATATAGATTAATCTTGGGTGATACACGATGTTTAGCATGGTAAACAAATCTTCAAAGCAATTGAATTGGGCTTTCAGGCCGTTCTATATAATCCTACACCGTAGAATTATGCTTTGGGCTTGTTGATCCAGCATTAAACAGGTAGTGACACTCGGAAGCAGAATCCGAATCTCTCTTCTCGAATAATAAATATAAACGCACTCGCATGATCAAGTTTCGAGCTGCAAGGGTTAGAGACAGTTCTGTTCTCCAACTTTGGGATAATTTTAACAGTTTAAATAACATCAGGGTACTCGCTAAAGAGCAGGAAGATGAAGACGACACAGATGAACCAGCAGTCAGTGCCCAATTCCCTGCCGCAACACTCAAATCAAAGTCTTGTAGCGGTATGGCGCTAGGAACTCGGCGTAGCATATCCAGTCAATCATCTGCAAACAGGAAAGAGTCCTTGAACTTTGGGAGAAACTGGAGTCTCCAAAGATGAACCTCCCGCATTCGCAGTTGATCCTGAACCCACCATGTTTCTTTTACGTCGAATAAATCAAATCTTTTAGCGATCCTAATCACAGTTCACAACTTCGCCTTTAGCAACTGTATTTGCAAAAAGAAGACTCGCCCTTTCATGCATTGTAAACATTTCTTTCTCAAAAAAGCCATGAGTCGACGCTTTTCACTTTTTCTTGATTTAAATACAGAGAAAAGGAAATGGCCAAAAAAAATAAAGAGAAAAGGAAAAGAAAGAAACGGGTCGTGTGTGTTTAAAGAGTAAGAATTCATATTTGGATTTTGATCTAATTATTTGGCCGAATAGATTTAATTCCATTAATTGATCAATTATTACATTAATTTCAATAGCTTAACAACAATAATTTTAAAGTAAGTTTAATTTTTAATTAATTTGATATAAAAATCAAATCATATATATCCTAACAAATTGGCTGCAAAGTTACAAGGGAAAGATTAGGGCAATAATACCCTTACGAAAAAAAACACAAGAATTGTTGAGATAAAAGAAAGGTGTTGTGGGATGGTAGGATTTTTTTTCTATTAAAAACTATTGAGATAAAAGTAGACGTTAATATAAAAACAGAAATTATTTTTTCACCAAAAAACTAAAAACAAAAATTATTTTGGTAATAACAAATTTATTAATATAATATTTATATATAATCAACTAAATAATAAATTAATTATTAAAAATTAATAATAATGTATATAAATTTATTATTAAAAATTAATAATAATGTGTATAAATTTATTATTACAAATGATGATCAATGTCAACAATTATAGTTTTATATTCTTTACATTTCAATAAGAAAATTACATTTGTTATTAACTTCAATGTACAAATTTTTTTATACTTAAGGGTATTTTTGAAATTTGTAATTACATTACCAGCAAAGTAATTGCATACCAAACGCTGCAATGTTACTTTTCCTGCAATTTAAACAAAACTTTACACTGCATACCAAACGCTGCAATGTTATTTTCCCAGCAATCACTTTCTCAGCAATCACTTTTTCAGCAATCACTTTCCCAGCAATCACTTTACTTGCAATGTACCAAACGCAACCTAAGTGATGATGGCAGAGATAGTGAAGTAAAAGAGGTAACAATTTTAATTTTCATTTTTTTTTGTTTTCTTTTAACCTATATTTTAAAACTAATTAATATTTTTAGAATTACCTATTTATCCCTTTTAAATATTTATTATTCAAATTTTAAACATTATTTATTTATCCTAACAAATTATCTACTAATATCTATTTTTAAAAAATAAAATAAAAAATTAATTTATTAAATATTTAATTTTCACATATTTATCAAATTTTTCATGATATCATCAATATTAAGTAGATATTAATTTTAAAAATTAATATCTGATTAAATATTTTATATATCTAATCAAATCTTTTAAAATTATTATCAAATCTATTTTAAATTATTTATTATCTATTTTAAAATTATTATCAAAACTAATTATTAAAACCTTCCACGTTTTAATATCCCTCCACCATCCTCATTCTGAAACCACGTTCTAATAACTCTTTATTATCCACAATCTAAACACCCTTTGCAATCCTTACTCCAAAACAATTCAACCATCTGCTCCACTTTTGTTTCTCCTGTTACAAGTTTGCACATTATCATATCAGAAACATCAAAAAGGTAAATTTCCCCCTCATTTACCCTCCAAATGTTCCTTTCATTTTCCTATTTTCATTTTTTTCTTTACAATTTGTTTTGATGTTGTACTATTTTTGTTAACTACTATTATTATATTTTTAACCAAATCTATGTTTGCATCTTAATGGCTCTTGCTGCAAGTTCGATATGCTACCTTGAACACATGACTCCCTGAGCAATTAGCTTTTGTTCAATGTAAGTTTTTTTTTTCTAAAGTCATGAATTTGTGTTATTATGATTTCGTCTCGAGCGCTTTATTTGAACACTTTTATGACGATTAGTGCATGTTAGTGGCTGTGTTTAGGGTATATTCTTTGTTTTAATTCTCTACCATTCGGTTTAAAATTTTTTCCCTTTTTCTTTTAATTATTCATTTTCGTGATATACTGTTTTGTAATGTGTTTTCAATAGATTTTTTTATCCGGATTTATGATAGACTGTCTTTTATTATAACGTCCAATAAAAACGCGGTTAAAGAAAAAAACAAAGTAATTGAAAATGGAACATTTCAATGTCGGTTTTATGAGTGCATCAACATCACCATCAACATGAGCAACAACAACACCGTCATCATAATCATGATTACTATGAATAAAGCTTTTTTTTTGTTTCTATTATAATTTTTGGCCGTTACTCACAGTGGATGCCACGATATGTTACAATTTTGGATCACTTTCCTTATCTTATGAAAAACAAAGCAAAAATTATAGATGAGTATGAATATATTATTAAATACAAACCTTTGATTTGTTAAAATATTATTTGTACAAAAAATTATAAAAATTAAAAAATGTAAGGTTTTACAAAACTTTTTTATAGCAATGTACTTTGATGATATATCTAATTTTTATTTTAAACACATTATGGATGATTTCCCTAAATAATCTAATTTTAACCACTGTTATTAAATTTTTTAACCTAACACTAAATTTTTTGCTGTTATTATATTTTCTGTTAATATATAATAACACATGAACTTTTCCATTGTGCACTCATTTAGATTTTTTTTCCTTGTCCCAAATAATATTGTTAATTTATTTTTAACAAATAAATTTGTTCGTGATAGGTTTGTTCAATCTCAAAGAAGACTTGATAATTGATATGAAATGTAATTTTATTAATAAAATATATTTTAATTTTAAATAAATTTTAAAATATTTAGATAATACATTTTTTAAATATTTTTATAATGATTCAAATATAAACAATCTGCACTGTTGATTAAATTATGCGTCTACTTCAGTTTTTTAATTTGAAAAGTTATAATAAATTTCACAATGATTTGTAAGTGCAGATTGTTTGATCGATGGACTAAAACTTGATGAACGGTACTTTTCCTCTTCTTATTAGAAGCAATTGGATGGAAGAAAAAAATTAATTAAAAAGCTTTTTCTTTTCTTTTCTTTGTAAATTGTAGATTTACAAATTTTTTTATCTCTTATATAAAAACACAGGAAGTTTTATTAACAAGTAATTTATCTTTTTTACGTAATTTATTTTTTGTTAACTACTGTTATTATATTCATGTATTACTGTTATTATATTCTGCATGGGAATAAAACTTTGAATTAAAAAACTAATTTCAAAATTACTAAAACATAAATTTTTGCACAAAAAACATTAATGACTGATGGATTTTACTTTGCTTCTGTTTGTGTTTCCATTGCATTGGTCTCTATTGCAAGCAGGCACTGGATTCATATGTATGTAAGATTACAATTAGTAAGGTTTTACGTTTATTCATTACTTACCTGAATTCTTTGTGTTCTATAAATAGATAATAATTACGTATGATGTAAACATAATTGCAGGAGTATAGCTCCGGCAGCATCATTTGAAGATTCTCAGAACTGAAGACTTTTTTTTCAATGATCGAACTTTTACTTTTTAATTTAACTGTTGGACACATTTTTTTTTGGATGTTAGTGTTTCTTATATTTGAATGCAGTATTTATATTTTCTATTCAGCATCATTTCTTATTTTTTTTTCTTAAAAGATTTTATGTCAATAAATTTATCTCTAATTACTTACTTCGATTAAATTACGTTAATTAATTATATATTTACTTTTATCATCTACATAAGTAAATTGTAAATAAAATTTATTTTTATTAACAATCATTTTTAAGTATACAAAATTTCCGTGCATCGCACGGGTCACAAGCTAGTTAACTAAATATTTAATCAAGATATAAAATTTTCAAAAATACGATTACTGATTGAAATTTAATGTAACAAATAAAATGATTGAAATTTAAATATTTTTTAAAATTAAAATATTGTTAAAATTTTTAACTTAATATTTTGATATTTGAATATTTATTGAATAATTTTATTTAATTTATTCAAATACGAAAAATGAAAAATATATTTAAACATATTTTATTATTATATTAATTAAAAATTTAATCTAATTAAATTCAACAAGCTAAATTTTTAATTTTATAAATTTGGTTCTATTAATAAATATAAAATAATATAATTTGATTAATTTAATTTTAATAAATTTTAATATTTAAAATTAATTAATCTCATAAGAACTTCATCCAAAAGATTCTTCTTCTTATTCATATTATTATATACCTAAATGATTCAAAGGATTTTTAATGTTTATTTTTTTCGATTTAAATATGATTAATTTTAAATTGTAAAATAAATAAAAATATATTTACTTAAAAAAATATTATTATGTATCTAGAGATCTTTCGTAACGTTTCTCTTACTCAAATACTGAAACAACAGTTACCCTGTACCTACTATAACAGGTTAAAATCGTATCTGTCAACAGAGGAAACAGTGAATCAGACCTTCTTATAGCCATGTTTCCACTCAATTAGTAACCTTTCTTTCAATCAAATGGCTATCCAAAGTTACCAGCTTCTGTCCCAACACTGTAGATTTCTTATAGTTTTATCTTCTTTTGATAAGGTTTTGTTAACTAGTCAAGTCAAAAGCTTTGCAAGAAATCATTAATTTATGTTAAACTAGTCTAAAATTTCTCAGAACAATCAGATAAATCTGAAGAAATTGTGACTGATGCGCAATGACTGGATATGAGAAGACATGAAAAGCTTGTGTTTCAGTGGAACAAGTAAGAATGATTAGAGTTCTACCCACCCCAACGCGGATACCGGAACCCACATGCGCTTTGGGAACCTTTGTCTATCATTTTTCTCTCCGTCGCTATATTTTTCCAGCTTTAATCATTTTTTTGTTTTTCCATGAAATTTCCATTTCATCATTTATGACAGCTTTAATCATTTTTTTTGTATTTACTCCTGCCACTGCTAAATATTTGTCCCATAGCTGCTCACAATGATTATTCTGCGTCTGTCGTTGTGTAAGTTTAGAGAAGTTTGTAATAGTAGAATAATTATAAAGTTTGCTTACTGTTCTAGTACTGATTTTTATGGTAAGGTCATGAGTTTATCATAAGATCTTCAGTATGATTCTATTTTCTTTTTCCTTCTCGAGCTCTTTCACCGAGAATGTTTGAGGTTTTATGCTATTCCTGACGCATCATCGGCGATCTACTGCATTGCCCCTTGGCTAAAAAGCAGGAACAAGTCAAGGAATAACGTGATTACTATGTTGTAGCTAGTATTGATTCTGTTAGAACTGTATATAGCAAACCATATCTCAGCCCTCTAGTTTCTATGGAAGGTTTGGTTATCGGGGATGTTTGCATGCGGACGGATCCAGCTGTAATCTGAAACCTTTTAAAGAAGAGCTGATATGACTGGCCGGAAGCTCTTATCTTTTCTTTTCTACTTAAAGAGGAGATATCGAAAATGAACAGTTATTTTCTTTCAGCAAACAGTGTGTAACCTTAGTGAAAAGGGATGCTTCGTACATCAAAGCCCGGGCTGGCAACAATTTTGTTCTTGGATTCAGACATATATGCGATTTTGATGCATCCACTTCGATTTCAGAGAAGGACCCCCGGCCCCCTTCCCTCTCTTTCTTTCGCTCCTTAATCTGCACCACCTGACCGAACGCAAAGCCAAAATTTCTTTGTCTTGGCTAACATTTAAGCGCGTCTGAGCGTATGAGGGAGGGGCCTAGCTTGTGGGTCAGAGTAATTCAGATATCCGCGGAAAGAGGAGTATCTATTAAAGCCACTAAGTAAACAAGACATCAACAAAGCAAAGCAAATACCTTTGCGTAGGTTGCTTTCCATGCTGGCCTAGGACCCCAGGGTAAACACCCGTATCCTGCGCCAAAGATCGGCTGACCCACATGACGACATGTACATTCAAATCAACCACCTGCATTTCCTCCTCTATATATACATGTCTCACGATGAAGGACCCCTACCAAGCGTCAACTTGTACTCAAAGTTAATCAAACTTGTCTCCTAGTTACAACTGCTAGCGTTGCTAATGGAGTACTTTCCCTCTGCTAACTCTAGCTCGTCATTTGTTGATGAGTCTTCTTCCATGAAAAACAGCAACAGCAGCAAAGAGAAGAAGAAGGCCGGGAAGAAGACCAAAGGAGCGGTAAAGCTGTCGACTGATCCGCAAAGTGTGGCTGCTAGAGAAAGGAGGCACCGAATCAGTGACCGTTTCAAGATCTTGCAGAGCATGGTTCCTGGTGGAACCAAGATGGATACCGTCTCCATGCTTGATGAAGCTATCCATTATGTGAAGTTCCTCAAAACTCAGATATGGCTTCACCAAGCCATGATCAACTTCGTAGATGATGACTCGTCTCCCTCCTTTCCTGTTCAAGGAAATATTTACCCATCAAACACGAACCTGAACGCTGCGGAAGTTCAACCATCGCAACTCCTGCCATTACCGGCTTCTTGCTTTCAGGAAGACCAACGAACCTTGCCTGACGATGTATACATGAAAAACCAATATTAAGCTTCTCTCCTTATTGCTATGGTGTGATGGTTTGTTATAAGGCAATATTTCTCTCGTTCTATTGTCGTTTAGAAGCGGAATGTATGAATATAATCAGACCTTGTAACAAAGGCTAATGTAGGTGGTATATCAAGAACGAATTTGCTCTTCATTTTCTGTTCTTGATTTGAAACATTCAGTATCTAGTGTTTTTCTGTTTATAAACAAATAATATTTCTTCCGCCATTAAAAATAATTTAAATTAGCCTTTCTCCTAGAGCAAGAACATATATACACTTTATCAGGATTCTATGATGAAGTAAAAACACATATACCCATTCTCACGCACAAAATCATGTGGATGTTTGGATCAAAAAAAAAAATCATGTGGATGTAGCAGTGAAAAAGAAAAGTTGCACATGCACGACTACACATACACCTCTCAATTTGTTCATTTTTGTCTTGTATCTATAAATGTGATCCATCCTATACATACATACATATATATATATATATAGAAAGGAATAATTTTAGTATTGATCATTAATATTATAATTGTTTTTTTTATTGAAAAAGTGGTGATAAACACTACAAAAAAAAAATGAACCTTCAGCGACGGAATTAGCGACGGAAAATTCCGTCGCTGATAGTTAAATTCCGTCGCTAATGGTCTTTAGCGACGGATTACCTACGGATTACCGACGGAAATTTTTCTGTTGGAAAAATCGATGTCGCTGATGCTCACTCCGTCGCTAAAACTTCATTTCCGTCGATAATTCCGTCGCTAATTAGCAACGGAATTTTTTTACATCAGCGACGGATTTTATGGCATTAGTGACGGAAAATTCCGTCGCTAAAAACATAATTTTGTCTTTTAATTTATATGAAAATCCGTCGCTAAAAGGCATCAGCGACGGAAATTTCCGTCGCTGATAGTTTTATTATTATTTTATTTTATAAAAAAATCCGTCGCTAAAAGGCATCAGCGACGGAATTTCTGTCGCTAAGTCCGTCGCTGATAATTTGTTATTTTTGTTAATTCAATAAATATTCTGTCACTAATGAGCATCAGTGACGGAAATTCCGTCGCTAATGTGATAAATTCCGTCGCTAATTTGATGAATTTTTTCACTTATTTAACAGATTTTGTTGCTAATTTCTATTAATTTTGTCAAAAAAAATGTTCTGAAATTAATTATTTTTATTTATATATATATATATATAGAGAGAGAGAGAGAGAGAGAGAGAGAGAGAGAGAGAGACAAAGAGAAACATTTAAAATAAACCTAATATTTATACTTAAATCCATAAACATTATCTTAAAATAAATTAACTAAAAAAACAAAAATACATTATCTTCAACATCATTATCACCACTACCAGCAGCACCTCACCGTATCATCATCATCATCTGTAAGTAAAAAACAAAAAACAAAAATATAAGTATTAAAGTTTATTATATAAAAAAATTAACAACATAAATATAAAAGAAAAATAGAGTAAATTTACAAAAAAAAAGGAAAAAAATAAAAGGAAAGAGGGATAAAGAAGAAAAACTAAGAAAAAAACGAGAAAATGAAAAAAAAGAAGATAGAGAGGAGTGAAGAGGAGAGAAAACAGAGAATATGAGAATATATAGAGTCTTTGACGCGCATACAGAGGAATTACCGACGGAATTACCGACGGATTAGCGACGGAAATTCCGTCGCTAATGCTATGTCAAAATATTTCCCGCTACAGCTAAGGCGGGAAAAATTCAAATTTTTTTTATTTTTTTCGAATTTAAGGCATCAGCGACGGAAAAATTCCGTCGCTAAGTTCTATACACTTATTCCACCGAAAATGATGAAGAGAAATTAGCGACGGAATTTTTCCGTCGCTAATTCCGTAGCTAATGACCTTTAGCTACGGAATTAGTGACGGAAAAATTCCGTCGCTAAGTTCTCCACACTTATTCCACCGAAAATGATGAAGGAAAATTAGCGACGGAATTTTTCCGTCGCTAATTCCGTAGCTAATGACCTTTAGCTACGGAATTAGCGACGGAAAAATTCCGTCGCTAAGTTCTATACATTTATTTCTTTGAAAATAATGAAGGGAAATTAGCGACGGAATTTTTCCGTCGCTAATTCCGTAGCTAATGACTTTTAGCTACGGAATTTGCGACGGAAAAATTCCGTCGCTAAGTTCTATACACTTATTCTACCAAAAAATGATGAAGGGAAATTAGCGACGGAATTTTTCCGTCGCTAATTCCGTAGCTAAAGATCATTAGCTACGGAATTAGCGACGGAAAAATTCCGTAGCTAATTTCTATCTATGTTTTGGGTTTAGCGACAGATAATTCCGTCGCTAATTCCGTCGCTAATAATTTGGCGCAATTGAACAGTATATCCCGCCATATTTAGCGACGGAATTAGCGACGGAAAATATTCCGTCGCTAATTACCGACGAATTTCTGTCGCTAATCTGTCGCTAATTCCGTCGCTAACTTCGGTATAAATTCCGTCACTAATCCGTCGCTAATACTAATTATCAGCGACGGAAAAATTCCGTAGCTAAATTTCCGTCGCTGAAAATCAATTTTCTTGTAGTGAAAGTGTGTAATCACTCCGAGCCAGTGGGACCTCATTGAGAGACAAAACTCTCCCAACAAATGCAGTTGCATTCTCAAGCCTCGAACCGAAGATTTTGGTTAAGTTGGAACAATCCCTAGCCACTGATCCACGCATTTTGTTAGTTATTATAATTGGTTTTACGTTGTTTATATTTTAGTATTTGGCCAACCCCAAATAAATTTATGAATATGATTAATATTTTCTAAGAACTTTGCTGTCTTTAATTACTCTTTTTGTATATATATTTTTTTAAAAATGAAGTAGTTGAACTATGAGAGGAAATTTCAAATTCAAACAATAATATTTTTAAAAATAAAGCAGACCACTTTTTTTTAAAATACTTATTAGTATTTTTTTAAAGAAAAGAACATGAAAATGAATTACTTAAAATATTGTTTGTACCAAAAAATTACTTCAAATTTTGTTTTTGAAGCAATAATGTGGGAATTATTAGCCTATATTTTGGTTCATTTACCTTGCTAATATGTATTCACTATATGCTTATCATAATCTGTTTTAGAACAATAAATTATCCAACTATTTATTAAATATGTAATACACTGTCAATTTCTAAATTTCATGAACTCATTGAATCATATAATAATACTTCATTATTAATTAAATTTAATAATTTTATATCTAATAACTTTTTATTTTTAAAATTTATTAATTAATAAAGTGATATGACTATGTATCAAATATGGTTACTATATATAAAATATAAATCGATCTCTAAATACCATTAATCATTATCAATTAGACGTTTAAAAGTCAATTGACCTGCTTTTGTTTTGGTCGAGATTGTTGGAATTAGGAGGCAGTGCTAGCTTTGCCCGTCCAATCCATTCCCTTTTTTACTTTTTCTTTTTGGGCTTTTTATAAAAATTAATTGTATCTTTATATTTTTCTTTCTCAAACGCATTTAAGATTTTGAAGCTGAAAAAATAAAAGTGGTCAAATTAGAAGAAAAACTCATGCAAACTCTTTGGAAATTCAAATTTTGGAATCTTAGCGTTTAACCTTTTGTTTATATGGTTGCTTGTTTCTTGCCCGCAATTCAACTTTAGCCCACATCGGAATAAGCTATGGGCTTTAACAAAAAAAGTTCAATTGAACACCACTCTAACTGATGGGCTCGAAAGCTGTAGACTGATTAGAAGATGAGAAGGCCCAACACTCCCTCGATCAAATCAAGAAAAGGCGCAAAGTTCGAGCAACCAAGAGCAGACAAACGTTTTGTAGACGGGAATGGTGCAGAACTAAGAATTGGAAGGAATGAGGGCGCTGCATTTTAGTGCGTAGACGGATTCAAGGACTTTGTTATATGCGCCTAAAGAAAATAACAATTTGGCATGTCCAAAAAATCGTTAGTGTTGTTGGTATTCAGGTACTGCTTTGGAAAATTCTGATCTCTATCGCGCGGTAAATTCGTAACTAATTTTATCATTTATAAGTCCTCATGTGTTCGGCGAAATTCCTGAACGAAAATTATTGTTATTGTCATAGTGTGTATTTGCTTGTGATGCAAGTTAAGTGGCAAGCAGATAGAGCCTATGAATGTGAGTATATTGAGAGGAAAAGTTACTTTGGATTGTTTACTGAGGATCCGGAAATGCAATTTAAGTCCCATCACCTCTTTTCCAGGGTTGATTCTTTCTGAGTACAGACATAACATACAGATAGAGCCTGTAGACCTGATAATTTTAAATACGACACAAATACACGACACGAATACACGACACGAATAAATGACACGAGGTAATACGAGATGACACGGGGTTAAAATTAAGTAAAATTAATATATGAATGTGGTAAAAGCTAAAAATAACATTTTGAGTTTTTCGTGTCGACACGAATTTTTGACACGAATACACGACACGAACACGATTTTATATGACACGAAAATGAATTTTTGACACGAATTGCCAAGTCTACCTATATTATACTATATTGAGAGGAAAAGTTGCTTTGAATTATTTACTGAGGATCCGAAATTACACTTTCATTTCTCATAACCGCCTTTCCCGCTTTCCTAGGTTGATTCTTTCTGTATCTATGTATAAACTTACAAACAAAACAAAAAATGGTCTATGGAGAAAAGGAACAAGAGGTGGAAGAAGAAGGAGATAAATATGGTGAATCATAGCAGGTGCAACTAAGGTCATGAATTGCCTTCTTCCTGGTTTTGTCAAGTTTGGAGCAAAAGACACAATATCTCCCGCGAAATTCTTCATGATTACTCTCGCCTTGTTCATCATCATCATCATCATCATTTCCTGTGTTGTCTTCTTCAAGATTTTCATTTGCGTCAACTTTCGCATCATCAGGACGCCTGTAAGTGAGACCCACCTTTGGAAGGATGACCTCAAGGGTTTTATCAACATTATCATCAGCCCATTTACTTGCTCTCTTCCAAAATATTAAGGGTGCAACAAATGCTGCTGCTCCTGTCCCAAACCCCAGCCCAATGAGTATGAACTGCCAATCAAATCCATCCTTTGATCGAAATTCTTGTACTGTATGTGGTGTCTGCGACGGTACGGCTGCACATTGTACATTTAGAGGAGGCCCACACAATCCTGTGTTGTTATCAAATGAAGTTTCTGAAAATGACTGAAGCTGGGTGCTCCTTGGGATTGGTCCCACTAGCTTATTGTATGAGACGTTAAGAAATGAAAGGAAATTGAGGTTTACTAGCTGGAAAGGGATCTCACCATCTAAGTTGTTACTCGAGAGGTCTAAGGACTCAAGCTGTGAGAGGTTTCCCAAAAATGGTGGAATTGACCCCGTGAAAGCATTATGTGAAATGTTAAGGACATAAATTGCTTTGAATGTTCCAATCACTTCTGGTATTGGTCCTTCAAAGTTGTTGCATGAAATGTCAATGGAGGTAAAAACAGCTAGAATCTTCAGCAGCTCCAACTCTAAGCCTTTGGCTGTAACTGTTATTGCGTCCTGATAATAAAATCTATTGAATTGTAGTACCTGAAAATGGAGATGTTTAAGCTCTGATAGGGCTTCATCTTCATCAGCTTGCATGGCCTCCCAAGTTGACAAGCACGTTTGATTCAGTCTACCACTAAAATTGTTGGAAGCTAAGTCAACAATCTGAAGCATCGGCCAGGGACCCTTCTTCCCATGACAATGAATGTTCCCATTAAATTTATTGGCTCTTAAAACAAGAACACGCAACGTCGATATATTCTTCAAATGGCATGGGAATGTATCATTTATCTGATTGTTTCCAAGGTCTAAAACCTCCAGCCTTTTGCAATTGGCCAAGGATATTGGAACCTTTCCTCGCAGTAAGTTTCGATTGAGATCCAGAGTTTGTAACCTACAGTATTGCGGAAAATTATCAGGAATAACACCGTTCAGAATGTTTCTCCTTAGATTCAGCACCGCAAGGGACAAACTCTGTTGAGTCAGGCATTGAGGAATTGGCCCACTCAGGGAATTATCAGACAGATCAAGTACTTGAAGATATATACTGCTGCATATCGAACTGGGGATACTCCCTTGAAATTTATTACTCGAGAGAGAGAAGAAATAAGTGACACTGAGGTAGTCACCAATGTCAGCTGGTAAAACAGAGCTAAAATTGTTGTTCGAGTAATCCAGATAGGTGGCATATCGTGGAAGAAATAGGATCTTCTCTTGCAACTGGTTGCCATGAAGGTCAAGAACACTAAGACTAGAAGTTATATTCAGCAAAGGTCCTTCGAATTCTACAAGAAAGTTCTGAGAAAGATTTAGGTATTGAAGACTTCTGGCTTTCCAAATCCATTTGGGTATTCCCCCATGGATTCTGTTATTTGAAAGATCTAGATAGACTAATCTAGACTGATTTTTCAAGAAATCAGGGAATTTCATTAAGTTGCAAGAAGCCAACTTCAATGTGGTAATGTTGGGGAAGGAACGCAAGGAAGGATTAGTAGCACTGGCATTAATAGACAACTGGTTTTGAGAGAGATCAAGACTGGAAAGATTTCTCAGGTTCTGAATGGCACTCAGTGGTATAAGGCCACTGAAGTTGTTTGAAGAAAGTGACAATAACTTGAGACCTTGGAGTTCAAATACAGAGCTTGGAAGTTGCCCTTGTAACTTATTGCTACTAAGATCAAGAGTATCCAGTAAAGAGGCCTCACCATGGAGATTACCAAGGTTACCACTGAATTGATTTTGGGAAAGAAAAATTTTCTGCAGTGATTGAATGCGGAATAAAGTTGGTGGGATTGTTCCACTGAATTTGTTGTTTCGTAAGTCAATACTTACTAGCTTAGAAAACCGTGACCAATCAGTGGAATGAATTGTGCCGCTTAACTGATTATAAGAAAGGTTTAGCAGTGTAAGATTTCTTGATAATGAGAACGATGGCAATGGACCAGAAAAATTGTTTAATGAAAAATCCAGATAGACAAGCTGCGTAAGTTTCTGCATTGATTTTGGTATTGGTCCAGTGAAATTGCAAGCCGTAAGATCTAGTCTTGTCAATCGCCCAAGGTTACCAATAGATTCTGGTAGTTGTCCCCCAAAACTTGTGTCACTGAGTACCAATGTCTCAAGAGATGCATTCAGAGAAAAATTTAGAAACGAACCTGTGAGCAATTTGTTGTCAGACAAATCAAGAGTCTGTAATGTAGTTGCATGCAGGATTTCTTCTGGGAGTCTTCCAGTCAGACCAGCAGCACTAAGACGAAGGGAGGTTAAATTTCGGAATTCTGCAAAGAACTTTGGAAGTGGAGCTGACAAGTTGTTGGCGTCCAAGCGGATGACTGAGAGAGACCGAAGCTTGGAAAAAGAAGAATCTATAGGTCCTGAAAGATTACAGTTGGCCATGCTCAACACTTGCAAATTGGTGAGTGAGGATAAGGCCTGACACCACTCATTTCCCCTAGTTGATATATTTACGCCATCAAGATGGAGTAATCTTAGCCTCGTGAGATTTCGAACAAGCATCTCTAGGTTTGGGTTCTCAAGTTTCATGGACGCTCCAAGATATAAATTTGCAGATAAGTCAAGAGTAACCAACCTTGTCATGCGTGAAATCTCAGCTGGAATTTGCCCTTTAAGGCCAGCATTTGACAAATTAAGATAACTCACATTTGCAAACTTGTCAAACCCAGCAGGAAAAGCGAAGATGAGTCTGTTATAAGCCAGATTGAGTCGCTTCAGATGCTGAAGACGAAAAAGTCTGCTTGAATTGTCAATTGCACCGGAAATTGTTTGGTTGCTCAAGTCAAGACCGATAACCCGACCACCTGCATCACAACTTACCCCATCCCAAGAACAGCAATCAATGGTTTGATTCCAGTTCACTAGCTTTCCCGATGAAGAAGAATTGAAGCTGTTTTTCAGTTCGAGCAACAACTGTCTCTGATGGATTTGACATTTGCCAGAAACCAAAACCACACTGATGCTAAAGAAAACTGCTATAAACCATGAAAAGAGTGAAATCTTCATTAGTAACGGTAACGAAAGATATCCATACAACTAGGAATTATGAAGAAGATATAAAGGGGAGTAGGTTGAGGAAGGGTGCAGGGCCAGAAGCATGAGGCTTTAGCATATCCTGTTTGAGTGGTGGCGGACCAAAACCAAAACTAAAACCAAAACCAAACGTTTTGGCAAAGGACGGTAACCAAAAATGTAGAATGGGGGACGCGAAGCAGAGAGTGGGAAGGTCAGCACGGAAAGAACCGTCAAAGATGCGCCTTTTGTATCGCTGTTTGTTATGGACTTCTGTAATCAGTACACTGTGTATAAGACGCGTTATTTCGTCGGCTTTTATTTAGTATTATTTTGTTCAAGACATTGGTTCAAAGCGGTAGCTTCTTATTTATGTTTGTTGTTTAGCTAACTTTGAAAAATCGAACCAAGGACTTGATTGGCCACTTTTAAATTAATATAGCCGAAGAACCAAAACACAAGAACTGAAAAAACGACTTAAATGAAGGACTTGCGCTAATGAAGTCATCGTTTGGTTTTGCGGAAGAGATCCTGAAATTTTATTAAGACTAAAAAATTTCAGATTCAAGTTTTATTTATTTGAGTTGTATGTTTAATTTTATACTGATTTATTTGATTGATTATGGTTGTAATTCTTTTGTAATGTTCCATTTCTAATTTAAAAAAAAAAACTAAAAGACATGCATTTAATGTGGCAATTAAATAAAGGTTATTGGATTTAACAAATAGATTTATATAAGATGTACTAATAATGTGTAATTTACATTAAAAAAATATTAAACTTTTAAAAATAAATATAAACAAAAAAATTTTAATTTGATCATAAGGAATTATTAATGAAATGTCAATTTTTAACACATTGACAGTGTATAAAAATTATACATTATCAGTATATTGTATATAAAACTTTAAGAAATTAATTGTAAGAGAAAGAAAAGGATTCATAAAGCCTTGTTTGGTGTCTCCCCACTAGATAAGCCAGGAAAGACGTGTGAAACAAATTGTTGAGATAAGATTACAAGCACCTCTTAAAGATTTGTTGACATTACTGGCACAATTCGACATTATCTGCGTCGTCACCCTCTTCTTTTTTGAAGTGAGGAATGGTGAAAAAAACTCGGCTGAAAATGCAAAATATGAAGCGAAAAACATTGATCAAGTCAGCTTAAATTCTTATTCATCACTGCTGAATGTTGGATTTTGATTTAGAACATACATATTGTCCAAATTAAATTTAACTTATATAATAAGTAATTGAACAAGTAAGCTTAAGCAATCATTGCAACTGGAAGAGTCAAAACTTCTTCTTAATGGTATAATAGTAGGAGTAGGTTTTAAGCAATGGAATATTTTTTTTTCAAAGTCAAATTAATTTCGGGTTTTTTTGCTGAAAAAAAGAGCCACCGGATGAACATCATCCAAACCACAGGTATAAAACTATACAAAACAAAGCAAAGCATAATAAAGTAGGCATAAAAAACTAAGAAAACAATGTTCTACATGATTAGTAGCCATAAAAGAGTGATCAAACCAATCGTATTATCATGTTAAGACATTTAAACGACTATAAAATTGTTCGAAGATGGGTCTCGTGAGAGAGAGAAGATGGTGGAAAGACTTTCTGGCCAATAGCAGGTCCATTGTCAGGCGTCAGCAGCCCCACAGGCCACATTTTGCAGGGCTCTGTTTGTCTGTTGGAGTTGTAACTCCTCCAATAAATTCTAGCAGGTGTCACTGACCCCTAGTTAGGTGTTGGATGTTACGGCCGCAACGGTTCTTTTTTTTTGTTGGATGATACGGGTGCAACTACTCACATAAGTATGACTATGCAGGGTTGTCTAAGGAGCAGAAAGTCAACTGATGCAGAAAGATTCATCTACGTAGGAAATGGCGAAAGAACTCCTGTTGAGGCTATTTGTTTATTTAGATTAAAGTTAGAATCTGATTGCCATTTAGATTTGAAAGAGACTTTTTATGTACCGTCATTTAGACGGAATTTGATTTCTGTTTCTTATTTGGACAAATCAAGATATTCTTGTTCATTTGGAAATGGAAAATTTAGTCTTTTTCAGTATTTAAATCTTATTGGCACAGGTTCTTTAGTTGATAATCTATATAAATTAGATCTTCATGCCTCACACATTAATGAATCCTTGCATATAAATAATTATGGTACAAAGCACAAATTAATTAATGGGAATTCTTCCATGTTATGGCACAAGCGTTTAGCGCATATTTCTGAACAAAGAATAAAGAGACTTGTGTCAAAAGGAATTCCCGATTCCTTTGAATTTTCAGATTTTAAAATCTGTGTTGAGTGTATTAAGGGAAAACAAACAAATATCAAGAAAACTGGTGCTAACAGGAGTTTAAACGTCTTGCATTTAATTCATATTGATATTTGTGCTCCATTCCCTACAGCTTCTTGGAATGGTCAACAGTACTTTATTACTTTCATAGACGATTATTCTCGTTATGTGTACCTATACTTGATTCATTAGAAGTCTCAGGCATTTGATGTTTTCAAAACCTATAAAGCTGAAGTTGAAAATCAACTTGGTAGGAAATTAAAGCCGTTAAACATGACCGTGGCGGTGAATATTACGGTAGATACGACGAATCAGGTGAACAACGTCCAGGCTCTTTTGCAAAGTATTTAGCAGAATGTGGCATCGTTCCTCAATACACCATGCCGAGGACTCCAAGTCAAAATGGTGTAGCCGAGAGACAAAATCGGACCTTAAAGGATATGGTTAGAAGTATAATTAGTCATTCTTCTTTGCTAGAGTCACTTTGGGGAAAAGCCTTAAAGACTGCAGTGTACATTCTTAATCGAGTTCCAAGCAAAGCAGTAGTTAAAACCCCATATGAATTATGGATAGGAAAGAAGCCTAGTATAAGCATTTACATATTTGTGGTTATCCAGCTGAGGCTAGGCCGTACAAGCCTAACGAAAAGAAATTGGACCCAAGATCAATAAGCTGCTATTTTGTTGGATACTCAGAAAGATCAAGGGGTTTCAAGTTTTATGATCCCTCAAATAGATCATTTTTCGAAATGGGGAATGCAAAGTTTATTGAGGATGTTGAATATGATGAGGGTGCCAAACTCAGGAACTTTGTCTTTGAAGAAGAACTTGTTACTGTTCTTACAGTTGCAATTGAGAATGATCAGACAATTATGTCTGACTTTGTTCAAGATACTAATCCAGACTATCCAGACACTCTTAGGTTATATCCTACTCATATTGAAAAGCAACAACAACCTCAATTGGAAGTGCTATTAAGGAGATCCTTGAGAGAGAGGAGATCGGCGATTCCAGATGATTATATCGTTTATCTCCAAGAACACGAGTTTGATATAGGACTAGAAGATGATCCAAAATCTTTTAGTGAAGCAAACAAAGTGTTCACTCTCATAAATGTATTGAGGCCATGAAGGATGAGATGAAATCAATAGAGGATAATGACGTTTGGGATCTTGTCGAATTGCCTAAAAGAGAGAAACTGATTGGTTGTAAATGGATTTTCAAAACCAAGAGGGATTCGAAAGGCAATATCGAAAGATATAAAGCATGTCTAGTTGCCAAAGGTTTCACTCAAAAGGAAGGCATTGATTATAAATAGACTTTCTCTCCAGTTTCATCAAAAGACTCTTTTAGAATCATTATGGCACTTGTAGCTCATTATGATTTGGAATTACATCATATGGATGTAAAGACAGCGTTTCTCAATGGTGACATTGAAGAAACAATTTATATGGAACAGCCAGAAAATTTCGTGTCGAATGAATCGAAACATCTTGATGAGTGTCGTCAGTCACCAAAAATAAAATTTCCTAACTCTACTATGTAGATAGCGGAGCAAGGGTCGAACCCACAGAGACTGAATTATTTATATTAATTATTAAATTAAAAATCTAATTTTAGGATTTGGGGAAAGAAGAAGAAAATCTGGGGGTTTTGTAAGCTATGTCTAAAATAAAGAAAACAAGAATTATTAAATATAAAAAAAACAAATAGCAAAAAGCTTCAGTTACAAGGCAATCAATCATTCTTGGATTTTAATGTTGATCATTGATTACAAAATATTATTGTCAATTAAATAGTCAACCGTAGCATAACAACAAGCTCTGTTACACCATCTTTCCTTATTGAGTCATTAGTTAAAACAAGCTCTTTAACTAATCTCTAACTACTTAACCTACCTAGAACAAGCTCTCTAGATTAAGTTGTAGCAGCATTAACAACAAGAAAGATATGGGTTGACATTAGATAACAAACACATAAGCTCGGTTTATTTAATCTAAACCTTAATTCTCCTCCATCCCTAGTGATTAACTCCACAAGCAATTACGGACTTATGTTTTTAATCTGGCGGTAGATTATTTAATTTAACTAAATAGTGTGCACCCTATCTAATCAAACAAACAATCATTATAATGTGCTCAGAGAATCTTGGATATTTAATCAACAATTATATAATAGGTTCAAGAATCTCACAACATGCTTTTCCCAAGAATAATCAATTTACCTCATAACTGAATAAGAAAACTACTCACTAGACATATTCAAGATCATAAAATTCAAGTTTAATATCATAAAGAAGACAATTATCATGCAATAAACAATTAAACTATCAATCTTTAATAATATCAAACAAGAAATCTATAATCAAGATTATGATATAATAAGATTTTAACAAAAAAAGAAATCACAAAATCTAAAAAAATAAAAAGAAAATAATTTTATAAAACAATAATAAGAAATCGGCAACTAATTAAAAATAAAGAAAAATAAAATTTTTATTAAAAACCCTAAAGAAAATCCTACAAGACTAAAAAAGAATAGGGATGAGAGGGATGTTGTTTATGAGAGCCTTGTGCTCTTTATATAGGCCTAAGGAAGAGTTTAAAAGACTTTCCTAAGCAATGTGAGATTCAGATAAGAGTTTACTTGGAAAACAAGTAATTTGACTAGTCAAACTCTTACCTTTATCTCATCATCTTTTTACAATTATTTTCTAAATAAAATTCCTAAAGCCTATTTTTATTAATTAATTACAGATATAAGACAAAATAAAATTAATAAATTATCTTCTCTCAACAAAATCTGGTCTTGAACTTGCTTTGTTGGAATTTCTTCTCAATCTCGTTTTTCTGCCTAGAATTTCGTACTGATTTTGTCTAGACGTTTGACCCATCAAATGAACTCCGATTTTTGCGATCTTGGACATTCTGGAAACCTTGAGAAGTCCTCTACAACTTCTATGAAAGCCACTTCTTGAGATCAGGTCGTTAAATTGGTCAAAAACGTCAATCTTCCAAGCTGGACAGAAAATACTGTACTTTGGTCTTTTTAGCCTGCTTTTTATTCCAATTTTGATATTTAATACCTAAAACATAAAATAAACATTAGTAAGCTCTTTTAGGCATAAAACATCAATAAAACAAATATATTAGCACATATAAAATTCACAAAATATCATCCTATCACATCTGGTGTGCAAATTAAAGAAATCCATCTATGGTTTAAAGCAAGCATCCCGTCAATGGTATAAAAAATTTGATCAAGTGATCACCTCTTTTGGTTTTAAGGAGAACATTGTTGATCAATGTATTTATCACAAGATCAGTGGGAGCAAGTTTATTCTTCTGGTGTTATATGTCGATGACATTATGTTAGCAAGTAGCGATATAGGCTTATTGCATGAAACCAAGAGATTTCTTTCAAATAAATTTGAGATGAAAGATCTTGGGAATGCATCTTTTGTGTTGGGCATATAGATCCATCGAGATCGGTCTCGAGGAATACTTCGCTTATCACAAAAGGCTTATATCGATAAGGTGCTTAGCAGATTTGACATGAAAAATTATGCATCAGGAGACACGCACATTGCTAAGGGTGATAAATTCAGTTTGCTTCAATGTCCAAGAAATAATATTGAAAAGGAAGAGATGCAAAAGATTCCTTATACTTTAGCAGTAGGGAGTCTCATGTATGCTCAAGTTTGTACGCGTTCGGATATGGCGTACATAGTTGGTATGCTTGGCAGATATTTAAGTAACCCTGGAATGGATCATTGGAAAGCAGTAAAGAGGGTTATGAGGTATTTACAGAGAACTAAAGATTACATGCTCACATATCATAGGTCAAATCATTTAGAGATCGTTGAGTATTCAAACTCCGATTTTTCTAGTTGCCTTGATACCAGAAGATCCACTTCTGGTTATGTTTTCATGTTAGC
This sequence comes from Heritiera littoralis, assembly GCA_031772115.1. NCBI lineage: Eukaryota > Viridiplantae > Streptophyta > Magnoliopsida > Malvales > Malvaceae > Heritiera > Heritiera littoralis. Next base: position 5,854,752 of record JAPDPK010000031.1, on the reverse strand, counting down.
TGGAGGAGCTGTGTCTTGGAAGAGTGTAATGTAGTCACTCATAACTTCTTCCACCATGGAAGCAGAGTTTATAGCTTGCTATGAGGCATCAAACTAGGCAATATGGTTGCAGAATTTTATCACTAGGCTATGCATTGTCGATGGTATTGAGAGGCCATTGAAGATTTATTGTGATAATAAAGCTACAGAATTATACTCTAAGAACAACAGAAGCTCGTCCAAGTCAAAGCATATTGACATCAAGTTTCTTGTTGTTAAGGAGAGAGTTCAGAGTCTTCAGATATTTAGTGAATATATCAATATGAACTCCATGATTGCAGATTTGCTTACTAAGGGTGTACCACTTAAGGTGTTTCATGAGCATGTAGCTCATATGGGTGTGGTTCACTTTGATGATATGCTTGTATAGATAGAGTTTGTTTCATTTATATTCATTGGTTATTGAGACATTTTTCTGATTAGAATAAAGTATTGTTGTTATTACTGAAACTCTAAAATAAAGTATTATTTTTTCAAATTGCAGTTGAGCATAAAGTTTTTTGAAAGTAAGACCAGTTGGAAATAGGCATGCTTAAGGAATCACGTTGCATGTAATTTCCATGCTACACATCCATACTTGATCTATGTCGTTGATTATATTAATATACGTGACCATTGATGGGTCTAGTTATGGAATATATATAATGAAGATTGCTTTGATCCTATGTTAGTATAATTAATGGACCAGATTGTTTAGAGATGTTGCCTTGTGAAGATAGCAAGATTAGAGCTCTTAAAGTTATTTTAAAATGTACAATTATCAGGTGACATATATGGCCCAAGTGGGAGATTGTTAGGAAATTCTTTAAGTGGGCCTACATATATCAATTAATTGTACATTACAGGCTATCTAATTTATTTAGTCCAATTAAAAGTGATCAAATAAAGTTTAAGTTATTGGACTTTAGGACATCTCAATTAGTATGGGCTTTGCAATGTGTAGAGACCCAATATTTTATTTTATTTTCATGATGGGTCAAAATAAAATAAAATATACTTCAAGTATAAATAGGTTATGGTCCCCAGTCTAAACATAACGTAATTCTCACAGTCAAATCCCATCGTTGAGTGAGATACAAATTCTCTCAAAAGTTTAGACGTGGAAGACTCTAACCTCAAGAAATCAATTTCAATGGATTCAGGTACACTTCCGTTATTCTTTTCTTAATAATTAAACATGAGATCCTGGATATGTTTATCTGTATGAATTTTCCAACACCTTGAACCTTCAATACGTTGGTCTGCAATTCATGTACACGGTAAAAAAAAGAATAAAATCCCTTGTAGTGTTCAAAAGGCCATAGGGTTTTGGGAAATCCCTGAGAAAAGAGAAAAAGAGAAAGAAACAGGAACTTAGAAATTATTTTGGTTTTGAGAAATATGGCAATTACTCAATCAACATGCATTATTTAATTCTAACCAAATTTAAGAAACTTTAAACTCTAAAAAAAATATTCAAATTTTTTCGGCCAGTGGTCAAAACTTTTTTATTTAATTAAGCTGTCATTGAAATTAGAAGTCAAAACTTGTTCATCAAGTATAATAAGAGTAGGAGTAGTGTGTAGGCAATGGAATATTTCTTTTCAGTTGAATTAACTACTGGTATTTTATTGAAAACAAGAGCAGCCAGATGAACATCCTCCAAACACACAAACAAAACAAAACAAAATAAAGCAAGCATAAAAAACTAAGAACACTATGTTACACTTACACATGATTAGTAACCATAAAAAGCAGGATCAAACCAATCGTATTTTCATCTCAAGATATACAAAAGACTATGAAACTGTTTGAAGATGGGTGGAGAGAGAGGATACTGGAAATACTAATTTCTGGCCAAGAGCAGGCTCATTGTCAGTAGCCCCAAAGGCCACGTTTTCCATAGCTCTATTTGTCTGTTAGAGATATACATGAGATTCTGCCGCCGTAATAATAAGATTTAAGAAAGTTGAGAAGCATACTAATCAATTCCTACAGCAATTAGGGAAAATGACAGAGAAGCTCGGTAAAGTTCCACAGAATCTTCCAAGGTGACTTTTATGTTAATTTCAACTATCTCATTAGTACAATTGTCATTCCTTTCTAAGAATCAATGCTCAACCAAGACCTGCGTTTCTTCACACGCCTGGAACTAATGCATGTGAAATACATGTGAAACTTGAGGCTTTACTGTTCTTTAGTTTTCAGGATCATAATTTGTTAACTTAATAGCGAAATATACCCTCAACCTTTTGCATAAAATAGATATAAGCCCTTAACATTTTATTGTATGAAAATCAATTCATAAACTTTTATTTTACTGTAAATAAACCCTCAACCTTTCAATATCATGTAATTAAGTCTAAATCTATTAAATGACATTAACTTTCGTTAATATTGCACACATGACATATCATGTGATAGTCAACTAAGCTATCCATGTCAAAAGTCAAAAGGCAGTTAATGTTATTTAACAGATTTAGACTTAAATGTATAATTTTAAAAGGTTGAGGGTTTATTTACAGGAAAATAAAAGTTTATATACTGGTTTCTACGTGATAAAATGTTTAGGGCTTAATTCTATTTTATGCTAAAAATTGAGGCTGTATTTAGCTATTAAGCCTAATTTGTTTGTTTTATATTTCAATAGTCTTTCTTGATGGAATTTCCTCTTAGTAATACTGCTTGGATACGACAATTTTAATATAACAACTACAATTAGAAGAGTGACCAATCGTTTAATCTAAAGTACTAGAAGTTGCCTTTGAGTTTCCATCGATCATATCGTTATAGACCAATGGGAAAGCAAGAGATGAAGATGAGGCATATGTTGGCATATCCCTTAATCACAGGACAAGATCGGATTATTGAGTTGACAAAATCCGATCATTACCATATATAACCTGTGATAATTAATGCCAAAATTATGGTCCATTATTTCACATTAATTTCAACCGATTCACTGACCATATAGAGAAAACAGTTCTGTGATGGTTTGAACGTGTGAAAGAGTTGGTCAGGAGTTTTGTGGCTCCAAGTTCAAAACAGAAAGCAAAAATCTGGTCCCTAAGCATCACCTGCTCTGTTATACACCATCTAGTGAGCATTCGAGTGCTTGGAAGGCTCGTGATTGACCAGAGTAGATTGTTCAACCAAGGAATCGTTCAACAGGAAGTTATAGAGTGCAATGGCTGGAGGTTAGATCCTATCGCTTCCACTTTTTGATTGTTTTAACATGTTTCATATTGTGTAGAAGCATATAAGGCTTGAATTGATAAACTTACATTTGGCATCAGAGCTGTATTAACCTCTGTCTTGCGTTAAGATATATACTTTGTATCTTATTAATTTGCCAAAATTGTCTGCCTCTATTTTGTAAGTTTTGGTTATAATGGATTCCTAGAAAATTGGAATTATATGTTTTAAGACATTTTCAGCCAAAACCAATTTCAAAAACTTGTTTTCGTTTCCTCCTTATTGATTTGGGATCAAGAACCACTCAAATCGAAGCAGGGAAGGTTGTTTTTCAAACAGGTGACAAATCGAGTTGAAAACTAGGCGTTCGGGCGAAGAAGATGGTGTTTTCGCGAAGAAGGAAAAGGCAAACGATGTCGATCGCCGTTCGCCATAAAGGAAAAGGCGGGCACGTTCGCCATCAAGTTTTGCTTCCTTAATCGTCGTGCGCCATAAAAGGAAAAGGAGGCCACTGTTCTCCATAAAGGAAAAGGCTGGCGCGTTCTCCATCAAGTTTTGCTTTCTTGATCGTTGTTTGCCATAAAAAGGAAAGGGCGGCCACTGTTCACCATAAAGGGAAAGGCGGGCACTGTTCGCCATAAGGGTAAAGGCTTGTGTCCGTTTGCCATTCAGCTAAGAGGCGAAATGGCGGGCAAGCAGTTCGCCATTAAGTTAAGGCGGACCTGCTTTCCTCGATCGTCGTTAGCCATAAAGGAAAAGGCGGACACTGTTCGCCACAAGGGGAAAGGCGGGCACTGATCGCCATAAGTGAAGGCGGACACTGATCGCCATTCAAATATGAGGCAAAAATGGAGGGCGCTCAGTTCGCCATTCAGCTAAGGGAGAACATGGGGGCACGCCGTTCGCCATTTGGCTAAGGCGAAATGGCGGGTACTTAATTCGCCATTTAGCTAAGGGCAAAAATGGGGCACGCTGTTCACCATTTTGTCAAGGGCGAAATGGTGGACACGCCGTTCGTCGTTCGATTAAGGCGAAACGGCGAGCATGTTTGTTTGCCTTAAGATTAGAACGCCGTTCGCCATACAGACCCGCCTGAAAATTTCAAAAAAAAAAAGGAAGGAAGCGCATTTTGGCATAATTTTAATATTTAAAAATTTTCATTAATTGTGTGCTTATTATGATTATGTATAATTTTTGTTATTTACATACTGTGATTGATTTAAGCACATGTAATAGAGTTTATTCATATTATTAGGAATTAAATTGTCTTGTGTTGATTGCAATTTTAAAATATGAATAAACTTAAAATTTTGATAATATGTCTAAGTGATCCATAATTTGTTTGATTAGGGCTTGGCCACAACAACCTTAATTAAACAAAATTACATTTGTCAGAATCACATAATGGTATTAGACATAAACTGTGATTAGTTATAAGGTTATGATAAATTTTATCCCACAGGAATTTTTATTGTAATTTTATAACTAATTAAGATAAAATATCAAATTAGTTTCTTAATTTACCCACAAGGATTAGGAAATGATATAATTTGATAGTTTTATCATTAGGATATGAATTTATTATAATTATAACTTTAGCCTACAGGCAAGTTTTATGTCTGAGATTCATAATTGTTAAATAAAATATGTTTACATTGGTAGACATAATTAAGTTTGCCTAAAAAATTCTAGATATATAAGCATGTGTTTTTCTATATGCAGTGTTTTCTCAGGCTAGTATTAACCTGGAAGTTTCCGAGCTAGATGGAGAGAACTACAAAGTTTGGAAGGAGAGAGTTCTCCTCAAATTTGGATGCATGGATATAGACTATGCTATAAGGAAAGACGAGCCCATATTGACTGAGACCAGCACTCCTGCTCAAGTAGCTTTACATGAACGCTGGGAGTGATCCAATCGCCTTAGTATCATGTATATTAAGACAAAGATATCTGCTGGGATACATGGTTCAGTCGAACAGCATACCAACATTAGGACCTTACTGAAGGCCATAGATGATCAGTTTGTCACTTTAGACAAAGCGTTGGCCAGCACCCTGATAATGAAGTTCTCATCAATGAGGCTCACTAGTGTCAAAAGAGTGCACAAGCACATAATTGCCATGAGAGATATAGCGGCCCAACTCAAGAAGCTAGAGGTGGAGATGTCTGAATCTTTCCTTGTGCACTATATACTGAACACTTTACCAAAGCAGTATGAACCATTCAAGATATCCTATAACACACATAAGGATAAGTGGACCATCAATAAATTGATGACCATATGTGTTCAAGAGGAGGGAAGACTGCTTATGAAATTGGGTGAAAGTGCATTTTTTGCAAGCCAAGGAAAGAGCAAGGATCGAGCCAAGAACAAGGGAAAAGGGAAAATACCTACCCAAGATGACATTAAGAAAGAGTCCAAGTGTTTCTTCTGTAAAAAGAAGGGACACATGAAGAAGGACTGCACCAAGCGTCAGCAGTGGCTCGTTAAGAAAGATAATCCACTCTCATATGTTTGTTTTGAATCAAATATGGTTGAGGTTAATCATAACACATGGTGGATTGATTCTGAATCTACAATTCACATTTCGACTTCCTTACAGGGTATGACAAACCTAAGGAAGCCAGTGGGAAATAAGGAGAGCATCTATTCAGGAAACAAGATGCGCTCACTTGTTGAAGGCGTTGGAATGTGCACTTTAGTTCTTAGGAGTGGTTTTGTTTTGCAATTGGAAAAGACCTTTTATATTCCTAGTTTTTTGAAAAATTTAATCTATGTTTCTAAGCTGGTACCTTATGGATTTTCCTTTCAATTTTCATTAAATCAGTATTGATATATTTTAAGTTTGATATTGTTGGGAATGGTACCTTAAGTGATGGTCTTTTCTCTATTGATTTGCAAAATGACACTGCTCATAACGCCTTGCATGTTCAAACTGGTACTAAAAGATGTGAATGAGGACTCCTCCACGTTATGGCACCAGAGATTAGGTCATATCTACATAAATAGAATTAAGAGATTAGTAAATGATAGAATACTTAGTACTCTAGACTTTACTGATTTCGACACTTGTGTGGATTGCATTAAGGGTAAGCAAACCAACAAGTCTAAGAAAGGTGCCAATAGGAGTTCAACCATATTAGAAATCATACATTCTGACATATGTTGTCCAGACATTGATGCATATGGTCAGAAGTACTTCATCATCTTTATTGATGATTATTCGAGGTTTATGTATCTCTACATGCTTCATAACAAGAACGAAGCATTAGGCACCTTTAAAATCTTTAAGGCTGAAGTAGAGAAACAATGTGGAAAACCCATAAAGATAGTAAGAACTAATAGAGATAGGGAGTATTACGGTAGATATATTGAAGATGGACAAGCACCTAGACCATTTGCGAAGTTCCTTCAAGAGAATGGGATTGTTGCCCAATATACAATGCCTGGTTCACCGGATCAGAATGGTGTTGCAGAAAGAAGGAATCGAACTTTGATGGAAATGGTGCGGAGTATGCTTAGAAGCTTGAAGTTGCCTAAGTCCTTGTGGATTGAAGCACTTAAAACGGTAGTGTATATATTGAACTAAGTTCCAAACAAGGCTATTCCAAAGACGCCTTTTGAATTATTCAAAGGTTGGAAACCGAGTTTGCGTCATATGCGCGTTTGGGGATGCCCTTCTGAGATAAGAGTTTACAACCCACAGGAAAGGAAACTGGATCTTAGGACCATAAGTGGGTATTTCATCGGATATGTTGAACGGTCTAAAGGCTATAGATTCTATTGTCCATCTCACAGCACTAGAATTGTGAAATCAAGAAACGCCAAATTTTTTGAAAATGACTTAGTTAGTGGGAGCGATTAATCTCAAGACCTAGTTTCTGTGAGAGATCAACCCTCTACCTCGAGTCAAGGATTGGTTATCATGAACAATGTCCCTTCAGTACAGCTGGACATTGAACAACCAATCATTGAGAATCCACAAATAGCTAATAACTTACCAGTAGATGAGGTTCCTCTGGATACACCAGAATTGAGTGAGCAACCAGTTGAAAAACATGATCCTTCGGAGAATTTTGAACCAACATTAAGAAGGTCTACTAGGGAAAGGAAATCAGCTATTCCTAGTGATTATACTGTGTATCTACAAGAGTATGATTTCAATATTGGGCCTGTTAATGATCCAGAGACGTTTTCACAAGCCATGAATAGCAAAGAATCAAAACTTTGGTTCGATGCTATGAAGGATGAGATGGATTCGATGGCATCTAATAAAGTATGGGATCTTGTCGATTGCCTAATGGGGCCAGGGTTATATGCTGTAAATGGGTCTTTAAGATCAAGACTGACTCATTAGGCAACATTGAGCGTTATAAGGCAAGAATTGTAGCCAAAGGATTCGCTCAAAAGGAGAGAATCGATTATAAGGAGACCTTTTCTCCTGTATCTAAGAAAGATTCTCTCCGCATCATAATGGCGCTTGTTGCACATTTTGACGTAGAGTTGCAACAAATGGATGTGAAAACAACATTTCTCAATGGTGATCTATAGGAAAAGGTTTATATGAAACAACTTGAAGGTTTTTCCGCTAGTAATGGTGAGCATTTGGTCTATAAGCTCAAGAAATCCATATATGGGTTGAAATAAGCTTCCCGCCAATGGCATTTAAAATTCCATGAAGTCATCTCATCATTTGGTTTCGTTGAGAACATCATGGATCAGTAAATATACCAGAAGGTCAGTGAGAGCAAGATTTGTTTCCTTGTGCTATATGTAGATGATATTCTGCTTGCAACCAATGATAAGGGGATGCTACGTGAGGTGAAACAATTTCTTTCTAAGAACTTTGATATGAAGGACATGGGCGATGCATCTTATGTCATTGGCATTAAGATCCATAGAGACAGACATAGAGGTATATTAGGTCTGTCACAAGAAGCCTATATCAATAAAGTCTTAGAAAGATTCAGAATGAAAGATTGTTCACCAAGCACAGCTCCCATTGTGAAGGGTGACAGGTTCAATTTGAACAAGTGCCCGAAAAATGATCTTGAGCGGGAACAGATGAAAAACATTCTATATGCCTCAGCTGTTGGAAGCATTATGTATGCACAGGTCTGTACCAGGCCTGATATTTCTTTTGCTGTGGGAATGTTGGGTAGATACCAAAGTGACCTGGGGATGGACCACTGGAGAGCTGCGAAGAAGGTGCTTAAATATCTTCAAGGCACTAAAGATTACATGCTTATGTATAGACGAACCGATGAGTTGGAGGTGATTGGCTACTCAGACTCAAACTTTGCTGGCTGTGTTGATACCCGAAAATCAACATCCGGTTATATCTTTATGCTCGCCAGCAGAGCTGTTTCTTGGAAGAGTGCTAAGCAAACACTGACTGCCACTTCTACTATGGAGGCCGAGTTCGTTTCCTGTTTTGAGGCTACCTCACATGGTGTATGGCTTAAGAGTTTCATTGGTGGGCTTAGAGTTGTTGACTCCATATCTAAGCCATTGAGGATATATTGTGACAATTCAGCTACGGTATTCATGGCTAAGAACAATAAGAGTGGAAGTCGAAGTAAGCACATCAACATTAAGTACTTAGCCATTAGAGAACGTGTTAGAGATAAAAGAGTGGTCATTGAACACATTGGCACTGAATTGATGTTAGCTAATCCTTTGACTAAGGGCATGCCACCGTTTAAATTTAAGGATCATGTAGAGAGGATGGGACTTGGTCCCACATTATGATTGTAACTGAAACTCTTATTAATGATATGATATTTCTCATTTTGATTTGTGTAGTTTTTATTTGAGAAATATCCTTATTGTTTGGAACGAGAATAAACATAGGGTTTATTCATTAAGTAAGAATATGTTGATTAGAGACATCTTATATAGTAATACATGGAAGATTATACTCGTCATTAGAGGAACTATCGCCATGATTCATGTAATTTGTTGAGTGAAATACATAGACCAAGTGGGAGAATGTTGGCATATCCCTTAATCACAGGACAAGATCGGATTATTGAGTTGACAAAATCCGATCATTACCATATATAACCTGTGATGATTAATGCCAAAATTATGGTCCATTATTTCACATTAATTTCAACTGATTCACTGACCATATAGAGAAAACAGTTCTGTGATGGTTTGAACGTGTGAAAGAGTTGGTCAAAAGTTTTGTGGCTCCAAGTTCAAAACAGAGAACAAAAATTTGGTCTCCAAGCATCACCTACTCTGTTATACACAATCTAGTGAGCATTCGAGTGCTTGGAAGGCTCGTGATTGACCAGAGTAGATTGTTCAACCAAGGAATCGTTCAACAGCAAGTTACAGAGTGTAATAGCTGGAGCCTGGAGGTTAGATCCTGTCGCTTCCGCTTTTTGATTGTTTTAACATGTTTCATATTGTGTAGAAGCATGTTAGGCTTGAATTGATGAACTTACAGCATGAAGCTCTTGCATGAAAGGAAATTTTTAAGGTAAATATAAAGCGTCATGATTATGACACCAATTGCTGTAATATTCTGCAAGACTTGACGATCAGAGGAAAGGAGACTGCGGAAGAAAAATGCTAGCCTGTCATTATTACCAGGTTTGGTTGAATGCCATCAAAAGCAGCAGTTCATTTTCTAACCCTGAATTAATTCCAAAGACTTCTTGTGACTGGCAATATGCCACAATCATAAACTTTTGCTGTCATTCTTGCTGATGTTTAGAACTTTACTTATACTGTGATAAATTATAAATGAATTATTTCAAGTACTTCACTAGAAGCAAATTTTCATGAAAAATTTCTAAAAATAATGTGATAGGTCTACTGCATGAACATGTTCCTGTTTCATTATTTTACAACTAGTAGTTAACTTAATCATAACATGATAAAATAGAATAAAAATCTAGAAAATTATTCTTGAATGAGTCAAAACTTTTAACCAAAAAGAATTGAGTCAAAACTGAACAGTTCTACTTTATCTAATACAAGATTTAGACTCGTGCTTCGCTGCGGTATTAATGTAAAAATGAGATCCACTTGATCATGATGTTCGTGATGCTAAAGATCTATTGGTCATCTAAGGAGGTCCAATTACCTGAGCTCGAGCCAAGAAGACGCAACAAGCCCTGGCCTCATTAATGCAACAAGCTCTGGCCTCATTGAAGCATCAAGGAAGCTTCCATGAAGAGTCCGAAGACATTTATACTTGCTTGGAAGCCCAAACGACATGAGCATGGTTTGCTGTCTTATTTTAGCTTAACGATAAGATGAGTTAAGTGTTTTGTTGGCTCTATAGGCTATACCGAGAGGGGGGGTGAATCGGTTTTTAACTAACTATAAGCTCGTTTTTCGGTTTCTCTAAATTCTCTAGCCTATATTAATAATTTCTAAGTTCTCTAGGCTAGACAAGCATGCAAACAAAGTTCAATGCAATAAACACAATATAATTGCAAGTAATTAAAGAGAGTAGGGAAAGAGAGATTTACACAATCGATTTATAGAGGTTCGGCAACCTTGCCTACGTCCTCTACCTTGAGACGCTCCCAAGGATTTTCTCCAAATCCACTATCTTGAATTTGTGATTACAATCCCTCTTTTCAAGGCTCAAGAGTAACCTCCCTCTTTTCTAGGCTCAAGAGAAACCTCTCTCTTTTTCTTAGGCTAAAGAGTAACCTCCCTCTTTTTCAAGGCTTAAGAGAAACCTCCCCTTTTACAAGGAATGGTGGGTTGCAAATAATGTAATCAAGAGAAGCCTCTAGGTAGGCAAACGATTACAGAAATTAAGCACAATGAAAAGCCTATACAAAGTTTGTGCTAAGCAATACAAGAAATAGATGAGTGATAGAAGATGAAGACTCTTTATCTCTTGAATTGATGTTGAGGCTTGAGGAAGATGAATAAAATGATGAAAGATGTTGCTTGGTTGTTCCTCTTCCTTCCTTTAGCTTCTAAGCCTCTATTTATAGTCCCTTGGATGGTTTGTGGACGTTGGTTGGAGCCAAAACAGAAACTAGCCGTTATGTCTCACAGAAACTAGCCGTTGGGGGCTTTCTGGTGCAAAGGGATCGATCCTGCTACAGTGGGGATCGATCCCTTTTGTCCAGAATCTTGATTCTGGGCTTCAGGGACCTTGGGAAGACTTTCTGCCAAAAAGGGATCGATCCTGCTACAGTGGGGATCGATCCTTTTCTTCTAGAGGGCATTTTTCCTGCACTTTTGGGTTAGAAATGATATGACCTTTGATCCTAATTCAACCCAAAACATTTATAAGCTTTAAAGGAGTTTTTCTTGACTTTCTCAGATAAAAACATGGTCTAAACATTCATCAAGTGATTTTCTAAAATATTCAAAACATTTATAAAGAATTAAGACCAATAGGGATGTATCATTAAATCATGGTCTTAATGTTTGATATGATCACTTGAAAAAAGATTGAGAAAATCATGTGTGATAAGGCAAATTTACAATATGAATTAAACCATTAAAGCTTACTTAAGTTTTTGTCATTTCAAAATACATATGTCAATTTAAAGCTAACATGTTTGAATAGCCCACATTTGAGTCTTATTGTGTCTTGGACTATTTATTTTATGTAACTAGTTTTAGGCATGAATTTGGGTTTAGTCTTATTTTCTGTTTGGTGTTAATTCCATCCTACTTGTTTATGGGCTTAAGTGTTAGGTATTATTATAAATACCGTGTAAACGCGATTGATTACAGAGATCAGTTTTGAATTTCAGAATTTGAGTGTGCCTTTCTCTTAGGTTCCCTCTCAACTAGGCTTATCAAGGTCTTCTTCCTTATGGCGCCTCCTTTTTCACCATCCACCATTGCTATACCTTAGGTTCTCGAATTCTTATTCATAGGGTCAAGGTCCAATATCTTTGGGTTCGAGTCTCTTTAGGCTTCGGGTATAGGTTTAAGAAGGTGTTATTCATCATCTTTGCTTCTGTCCTGTTGCATTTCAGCTCCTTCAAATTCCAATCTACGTTTTCTTTTGTCCGTGCGTATCAGTTGGTATCAGAGCTCAGGTTTCAATTTTTGGATTGTTGGTTTTGATTTTTGGTTTGTTGGTTTCGATTTTTTTGGTTTGTTGGTCTCGATTTCTGGTTTGTTTGTGTGTCTCTCACTTTTGGTAGAATCCTTGAAAAATTCAGCCACTTATTTCAACCCTAGCCGCACTTCTTCAGCCACTTATTTCAACCCTAGCCGCACTTCTTCAGCCACTTATTTCAACCCTAGCCGCACCCCTTCAATCACAACCCTAGCCGCACTTCTTCAGCCACTTAATTCAACGCTAGTCGCACCCCTACTCTTTTCAAGGAAACCGTAAAATCAGATTTAAAAAATAAAAGAGAAAAAAAAGAATTCGAAAAAAAATTATTACGATACTGTTCAAATAAAAAATTTTGGTTGAGTTAGGAGACGTGTGAGTACCCATTTTAAAGAAAACGATGAAATAAAATGAACCCGTGAAGTCACGGGCCCCACCTTATCTTAGCCAAATTCCATTGTCTTCCTATAGTTTTAGGCCATTTTTTATTTTTTTGGTCATTCTAGTTATTTTTTTATTTTTATTTTTATTTTTTTTTCTTTGAGTCACCCTAGCCACACCTTTCTGTGGAAAAAAAAGAATTCAAAAAAAAAGAGAAAATACTTGGTGAAAATACTTGATGAATTAGTTGATTCTGCGATGTTGAATCTTTGACTGAGTCTCTATTGCGATTATGAACCTATGGAGTTAAGGTAGAGTAAGGGCAAAAGGCATGAGTGTGTGAGAAACATTAGTAGAGAAAAGCCAAATTACTTGAGTGAAACACGAGTGTAAACACGTAAGGATATCACTTGTTAAAAATGTCTTCTAAAGGTGATAAGTCAGACTTTAAAAAGATTGAATTCATGCTTCAGGCAATGCACCAGCAGTTCCAACGGATGGACGTGAAATTCAATGACATTCATGATAAGTTGAACCAACATGAAGCTCGATTTGCGAAGATCCAACAAGGTGATACTTCCCGTCTAAAAAGTAAGGTTGTTGCTAATGACGAGTATGATGATAATGTTGGGTATGACTCGAACGAAGGGTCTGGGGTAGATAGACATCATAGAAGGTACCATGGGTATAAAGATCGAGTTGATAGAGCCTGTGATAGAGGCAAGGAGAAGATGAATGGAAACCTTGGCAGTATAAAATTGAAGATTCCTCGTTTCCAAGGCAAGAATGATCCTGAGGCATATTTGGAGTGGGAAAGGAAGATTGAAATGGTGTTTGATTGCCACCACTACTCTGAGGAAAAGAAGGTCAAACTTGCATCAATTGAGTTCATAGAGTATGCTATGGTTTGGTGGGATCAGTTAGTCTCTAGTAGAAGAAGATATGAATATCCTCCAATGTCTACGTGGGATGAGATGAAGCGCATCATGAGGAAGAGATTTGTTCCTACTCAATACTACAGAGAGCTATACCAAAAACTCCAAGGCCTTACCCAGGGCTCAAAGAGTGTTGAGGATTACTACAAAGATATGGAAATAACCATGATCCGAGCCAATATCCAGGAGGATGAAGAAGCTACTATGGCTCGTTTTCTCCAAGGCTTAAACCGTGAGATTGCCAATGTAGTAGAGTTGCAGCATTACATGGATTTAGAGGAGATGCTGCATGTGGCCATCAAAGTGGAAAGGCAACTCCAAGGGAAAGGTACATCCCGTTTCACTCCTAGTTCAGTTCCTGTTTGGAAATTTAACACCTTTCGTAGGGATGATAAGCCTGTGTCTACGCCTAAGTCAGAGAGCTTTGCAAAGCCCAAGCTTGAGGGCCCTCCAAAGCCCAAGACTGAACTTGCCCAAGCATCCCAGAGCAGGAAATGTGACATTAAGTGTTTCAAGTGTTTAGGTCGTGGACATGTTGCCTCACAGTGTCCCAACCGTAGAGTAATGATCATGCATGGGAATGGAGATGTTGAGAGTGAAGGTTCTGAAGTCGGTGTTGAAGATGAGATGCCTGAGTTAGAAGATGCTGAAGAAGAAGAAGTTATTGAGTATGCTGCTCATGGTGAAGCACTTGTTGCCAGGCGTGCTCTTAATGCCTATGTGAAGTTTGAAGATGAGGCATAGCGTGAGAACATCTTCCATACGAGATGCCATATTAGTGACAAAGTATGCACTGTAATCATTAATGGTGTGAGTTGTTCTAATTGTAGACACCTTATTTTGTCCGGAGTCTTAATTTATAAAAATAATTAATTGGATTGGGTGACATTGTATTTTAATTTGACAATTTAGAGTTAGGCTAGAATTAAATTAGAATTTTTAAGTTTAGAATTAACATTAATCAGTAAATTAAAAGTTTAAATAGGATTTAGGAATGATGAAAAAAAAAGAAGAAGAAAAAAGAAGAGATAAGAAAAAAATAAAATAAAATTAATTTTAGGATAGGATAATTAGATTTTTTTTAGGATAATTATTTAGATTAATATTATATTTGATAAAGTTAGATTAGGATTAACATAAGAATTAAATAGATAAAATATTAAAAATAAGGGATAATTAATAGAATAGATTGAGTTGTATTAGGACTCTAACAAGTTTATGACTATAAAAAGGGGTTAACCCTATAACTTGAGGGAGGGGGAGCAGTACAACAATTCTCGGAAAAAATTAGAGGGAAGATTCGGATCAACCAAGGAGGAAAAACAACACAGAAGCTCTCTTTTGTATTCTCGCTGAGTAGTTACGGATTTGGCTAGAAACACAGTACCCATTTGACGAACACGACGGAAACTAGACTACGGGCGGTATCCTCCAGGCGTGTCTTCGTTAGTTCCGGTTCAGCCATTGTTTTGAAAAGTCCACTGCCACATCAATTCGTTCTGCCCAATCTTAGATCCACGCCTATTGTCTTCAAAGCCAAAGGAATCGATCTCTGTAAGCTGGTACGTCAGTCATCAAGGTAGGAATTCTTACATATCTTAATTTTTTGTTTTCGTGGGATAGTTCTTAATATATGGAAGTGTTTTTTAATGATTGTCAGATTCCTTTTCTTTAGGTGATGTAGAAATATAATATAAAAAAAGAGAAAGATGATTAAAGTATAAAATATATATAAGATACGTAAGAGTAGTGAATTAAAAATAGAAAATAAAGTGAATAAATATAAGAGAATAAATTTATTAAGATAGATGATTAATTGATAAATAATGGTGTAATAAACATTAAGGATGAGGTAGACCTTTCCAATGATGGAATCTTCGAGGCGATTACGAATGAGTAACACTCGAGGAATTCCTAGGCAAGAGAATTCTTTTAAGTCTATCCAGAATGATGGAAGATTTAAAAGGTATTTTCAAAAAATGAAGGTTAAACTTTATTCTCCAAATAATTAAAATAGAATAACAAATAAAATAAAATAACAAACATAATAGTAAAAATTTTTAGGATAATAATAAATAATTAATTCCGATGATGGAATCTTTGAGAGGATTGCGAATGAGTAACACTCGAAGAATTCTTAGGTGAGAAGATCCTTATAAGTTTATCCAAACGATGGAAGACTTAGAAGGCATTTTCAAAATAAACGAATAATAAATAAAGATAAAAACATAATAAATAATAAAATTTATATTCTAATAAAGATAAAATAAAAAATAATAATAAATAATAAAATAATAAATCTGATAATGGAATCCTCGAGGCGATTGCGAATGAGTAACACTTGAGGAATTCCTAGGTGAGAAGATTTTTCTAAGTTTATCCAGAATGATGGAAAATTTAGGAGATATTCTCAATATTAAAATACCAAAATTCTAAAAATATTAATAAATAATATATAAAAAAAATAATATTTAAGTTGAATAAATAAATAAAAATAAAAAAATAATTAAATAAAAAATAAATTAAGGAATAATAAAATTCTAAAATACTTCCGACGACGGAGCCTCTTCAGGGGAGTCGAATGGTACCCCTTGAATACTCTTGAGGTGAGAAGATTTTTTTAAGAGTTCATTCAGAATGATGGAGGATTCTTAAGAGATTTTTCAATATTTAAACAAAAAATTAAAAGACCACATAATTAAGACTAAGTTAAAATAATACAAGATTAAAATGGTACCAATATTGGGCGTTGTAGGGGTGCTATAACCTTCCCTACACGTAAATGAACTCCCGAACCCAAAAATAAAAATGTAGACCAGTCCTTAGAGTCATTAGGTGGCCAATCACACCTAGGTTAAAAAAAGATTGGTGGCGACTCCATTTGTTTAATGTCTAGTGTCTTCCCTAGGAAACGTTATGACAGCTTGGCGACTCCACTGGGGATAATTAAGAGAGTCAAGCCATAATTTAATCTTGTGTTATACTAAGTTAAGTTTGGTGGTCTAAATTTGGAAAGTTTTGATGTTGTTTGATGCTCTTTTGTTGATTTCTTGAGTGCTTTGTGGAAATTAATAAGATGAAGTTCCTTCTCACACACCACACTTTGCATTTGCATTCATAAAGCTCTCGACCCGAGCTCAGTCCTTTCTAGGAGGGAGTAGAGTACCTACCGCTCTCGTGAGGTGATAACCTCCGCATGGGCTAGCAAAATACTCCCACTCAAGTTGAACCTTTTCCGTTTGTAGCCTGTCATGGGTGAGGATTAGGGTGCCTTACTAGTCCAGAGTGGATGATAGTGAGGAACAATTTGGGAACCTTTAGCCCTTTTATCTAAAGCCATGCATATAATGAAATTAGGAAGACCAACTGTAAGATAGAACCATATCAACCCATGCTATAGAAAATACCCAT
Organism: Heritiera littoralis; assembly: GCA_031772115.1. Lineage (NCBI taxonomy): Eukaryota > Viridiplantae > Streptophyta > Magnoliopsida > Malvales > Malvaceae > Heritiera > Heritiera littoralis. The sequence continues at coordinate 5,837,753 of JAPDPK010000031.1, read as the reverse complement.
TACTTAGGACACATTTTTGATCAAGTTTGTTTGATTTTGATTTATACATGAGACACAAAAAGGGTACCATGTGTTCTTCACCAAAACATTTTCATGCATCAATCATCCATTATTATTACATGGCAACTTTTTACCATACCATCCCATTCATCATATGTAGCATCATCTCATTTTGTTCATTTCAATCATTGTTTTCAAACAAAGCAATTTCAAACTTTTTCAAGCATCACCACACGAAAAATAATAAACTCTAATTGTGGTAATAAAGGTTCAAAGATAGCCCGACCAAAAGTCCATTCGTATCACACTCGTTATCAAGCTAGGATCATGGAAGAAGAGCAAAGTGTCCGTATTGAGAAGATGGAAAAGGCTCAAGAGGAAATGAAGGGGCAGTTGGCTCAAATAACTGAATTATTGAAAAACTTGAGCAAGGGCAAAGGAGTAATGGAAGAAGCTATTGTCCAAGAAGGGGTCCAACAACGTAGCATGGAAGATCCCATATACCCTCTGGATTCGGTCCTCATCCAAGTCAAACATCTCAAGTAGGAGGATATCCATTTGCTTATACATCCATACCTCAAATGTTTGGCCCAGCTCAGGGACAAACTCTCCCTTCCCAAGGGACAAAATTTACTGATCCAATTGAAGTACCTAACTTGGATGACCCGAGGGAGATTGAAAAGATAAAAGTCAAACAAGTAGAAGAGAAAGATGAGGCGAAGTCACAACAAAAGATCGATATGTTGGAGGAAAGACTTCGAGCTATTGAAGGCTTAGACCTATATGGTCCCATGGATGCTATGGGGTTGTGTTTGGTGTCTAATTTAATCATCCCACCCAAATTTAAGGCCCCGGAGTTTGAAAAATACAATGGGACTTCTTGCCCTAAGTCTCATCTCATTATGTACTGTCGAAAGATGGCTGCCTATGCTCAAGATGATAAACTTCTTATTCACATCTTTCAAGAAAGCCTTACTGGGTCTGCAGCGAAGTGGTATAATCAATTGGATGGAACTCGAATCACCACTTGGAATGACTTGGCAAGAGCATTTATGGCTCAATATCGACATGTTGCTGATATGGCCCCTGATCGTCTATCACTCCAAAGCATGGAAAAGAGAACTAATGAGAGTTTCAAGCAATATGCCCAAAGGTGGCGTGACATGGCTGCGGAGGTGCAACCTCCACTTTCAGAGAAGGAGCTTACCATTATGTTCGTTAATACTTTGAAGGCTCCATATTATGATAGGATGATCGGTAATGCCACTAAGAATTTTGCTGATATGGTATTGTCTGGTGAGATAATCGAGAATGCAATCAAGAGTGGAAAGATTGAAGCTCCGAACAATATTGAGAAGAAAGGAGGAGCTAGCAAAAAGAGGGAAGAAGAAGTCCATGGTGTTGCATATGGAAGGCAATATGGAGGCTATGTCCCACAACACCCTTATCACATGCCAACCTTACTATCCTACTCAGAATCCTTACCATTCATACCCCAAGGTTAATGTTCAACCTATTCCTCAGACACCTGCACCAGTTACTCAATCAGCTACGCAGTTCAATAAACATGAGGGCAATCTTAAAGGATCATGGCCGCAAAGAGAAAGGACTCCCATTGACCCAATCCCCATGACCTACACTGAGTTGTATCCAAAATTGATCAAAGGACAACTCATCGCACCGTCTATGCGGAACCTCTCAAGCCTCCATTCCGAAATGGTATGATGAGAATGCTCGATGCGAGTATCACTTCGGGAACGTGGGTCACTCTCTAGAGAATTGCATTGCGCTAAAGTATAGAGTGCAATGACTGATAAAAGCTGGCATGTTGAATTTTGAAACGAAAGGGGAATCGGCTACAGATGCAAACCCATTGCCTAACCATACCAATGAGGGATGAGTTTCGTGGGGGCATAAAAGGTTCGAGCCATGCGATTTTGAAGATTTACAAACTCTAGTTTTGTTTTTGCTTCTTTAAGTAATGCAAGATAGTTTTTGAAAGTGCTTAAGCCCATAAGCACAAGATAAAGTTTTATGTATGGGCTAACTTTTATTTATTCCTTTCTCAATAAAGCGACTAGTGTGATGCACTGTCATTTTCTCATTTTCTCTGTTCATTTGCCATTTCCCACATACTTACCTTACCTTTCATTCACAAGTATCCAAATAATGAACATGATGATAATGATGTCAATAAATCTGGGATTCAATTTTGAAAGAACTACTACTGTTGATGAATTATTAGTTTGCTAATGTTGCGAAAGCAAGAAAATGAAGGAAAGGTTGTTCACCATCCGCTTGATAGATGGTACAAGAAAGGTGAATCTATTACAGAAGCTTCTAACAAGTTTGTCATTGTTCAATAAACAATTTTTAATGAGAGAATTTACATTGAAATGATAAATGTCCTTCTTTCACTATCCTTCAAGCATGAGTAAAATTATCCTTTGATTACCCCTTCTGAGCCTATTATATTTTTTTGTAATATAACCCACCAAGGATCACCCTCCACACTGGGGGCAAAGAAGATGAAAATCATTTATAAAAAATTTTGGGGGCAAAGATGAAAGTGTTCATGATGAATCGAGGGCAAAAAAAAAACCCCAGTTTTGTGAAACAAAAAAAAAGAAGAAAAAAAGGGTTTAAATTCAAAAGAAAACCCAAAATGAAGAAGAAGAAGAAGAAGAAGAAGCAAGAAAAGAAATGAGTGAACTAGAAAGGTACTAATGCTTGAGTGTTTTACTTGTTAAATAAAAGTGATCCTTTGGTTTATAAACCCTGAAACACATTTTGGGCCTGCTTTATCCCTTTCTTTCATAAACCCTCACCTGAGCCTACATTACATGCCTTTAAAAGCCCATTTTGATCAAATGTAAATGCTTAAATTGAAGAATCATGTATTGAATGAAGACATATTTGTATAATGAGATAATGATCCTTTGAAGGAAGTAGATCAAGTTGAATGAAGAAACCCATGAGCTTTAAGATATCTTGGATCGAAATCAAGAACGCCTATTAGGGGCATGAATTTGGATTGAGCATTGAAGGTTGAAGTTTGTCAAAGCCAATGAAGTTGAAAATGAAGAAAAAAAAAGAAAAAAAAGAAAAAATAAAAATATGAAAAAAAGAAAAAAGAGAAAAAAATAAAAAAAATAAAAAGAAAAAGGAGGATTCAAAATTGAAAACCCAAAAAGGGCAGTTTGAATCAAATAAGGGGCACCTAAGTTGAAAACCTGGAAAGGCGACTTAGGAAAATATCATCATCAAAAAGTTTTGATACAAGGGCAAGACTGACAGACACTACATGAAAGAACATATCAATAAGAGTGGGCTTTTGGAAAGGAATCTAGATTGACTTGATTGAAATTATCAGAATGTTTATTAAATGGATACTGAAAACCCTATTCCAAACAGACTATCCCATTGATTTTTCTTTATTTCATGTTCCTTTTCTAAGAATGAATACCTATACCTCTCATGATCATTTTAAATTTATTCCACCCCTGTAACAAATTGAGAATATGCATAAGTGCATTACATTGGTGGTCTAATTGGAAGGAAAATAAATAAATGTTGGTAACCTTTTTTGGGTAAAGTTTTGAAAAAAATATATTCTTTTGAGAAATCTTGCATTACTAAGAGAGAGAAAGAAACAACAATAAAAAATGATGGAAAATATAAACTTGAAAGCATGATGGCAAGTCTTCGAGCATAATTGGACCAAGACTCAATAGGAGATGTGATAAGAAGTGAAGATAGAAGTTTTGAATAAGAAGAATCCAGCAGATATGTGGAATTTGAGAAAAATGAGATGAGCTTGAGAATCTTGTTACCACAATGGAGATTGCATTTACATACATTCATGGAGTAATTCAGGTAATATTCATAGCACTTAGGGCATTATGATGTTCATGATATTCATTACATTCATAACATACATCACATTTCACTATTGCATTTTGACATTGAACTATTTGTTAAGACATTAGGATAAGAAGTTCTGAATGATTAAAATTTTGAGGAAAAGAGAAAATATAAGAGATGGTAATTTGGAAAAAATGATGAGGTATGAGAAGATGATGAGAAAAATACTTTTTTGAAAAAAAAAAAACCTTAGATGAGAGCAGAGTCCAGTTTAGCTGGCACCTTAAAGAAGGATGAAGCCCAATATTGTTGGCATCAAAATGAAAGTTAAGCCCAGTCAAACCCATGTAAACTGGCATTCTAAAATGAAATCTTTATTTTCAAAAGTCTCAAAGCCTCTGTTGAGAGGAGCTCTTTATTTTTAAAAGTTTCAAAGCCTCTGTTGAGAGGAGCTCTTTATTTTTCAAAAAGTTTCAAAGCCTCTGTTGAGAGGAGCTCTTTATTTTCAAAAGTCTCAAAGCCTCTGTTGAGAGGAGCTCTTTATTTTTCAAAAAGTTTCAAAGCCTCTGTTGAGAGGAGTTCTTTATTTTTCAAAAAGTTTCAAAGCCTCTGTTGAGAGGAGCTCTTTATTTTCAAAAGTCTCAAAGCCTCTGTTGAGAGGAGCTCTTTATTTTTCAAAAAGTTTCAAAGCCTCTGTATTTTTCAAAAAGTTTCAAAGCCTCTGTTGAGAGGAGCTCTTTATTTTTCAAAAAGTTTCAAAGCCTCTGTTGAGAGGAGCTCTTTATTTTTCAAAAAGTTTCAAAGCCTCTGTTGAGAGGAGCTCTTTATTTTTCAAAAAGTTTCAATGCCTCTGTTAAGAGGAGCTCTTTATTTTTCAAAAAGTTTCAAAGCCTCTGTTGAGAGGAGCTCTTTATTTTCAAAAGTCTCAATGCCTCTATTGAGAGGAGCTCTTTATTTTCAAAAGTCTCAATGCCTCTGTTGAGAGGAGCCCTTTATTTTCAAAGTTTCAATGCCTCTGGTGAAAGGAGCACAAGGTTATTTTCGAAAGTTCCAATGCCTCTGATGAGAGGAGCACAAGGTTATTTGTCAAAGTCTTACAGCCTTTGGTGAGAGGAACTAAATGTTTCTTAAAAATTGTAAATATTTTGTAAAAAAGAAAAAAACAAAAAAATAAAAAAAATCCGGACAAAATGGTTGTCTAATTGTCTTTGCCAATTCAGAAAATTTGCAAAGAGGGGCAGCTGTAGACACCTTATTTTGTCCGGAGTCTTAATTTGTAAAAATAATTAATTGGATTGGGTGACATTGTATTTTAATTTGACAATTTAGAGTTAGGCTAGAAGTAAATTAGAATTTTTAAGTTTAGAATTAACATTAATCAGTAAATTAAAAGTTTAAATAGGATTTAGGAATGATGAAAAAAAAGAAGAAGAAAAAAGAAGATATAAGAAAATAAAATAAAATAAAATTAATTTTAGGATAGGATAATTAGATTTTTTTTAGGATAATTATTTAGATTAATATTATATTTGATAAAGTTAGATTAGGATTAACATAAGAATTAAATAGATAAAATATTAAAAATAAGGGATAATTAATAGAATAGATTGAGTTGTATTAGGACTCTAACAAGTTTATGACTATAAAAAGGGGTTAACCCTATAACTTGAGGGAGGGGGGAGCAGTACAACAATTCTCAGAAAAATTAGAGGGAAGATTCGGATCAACCAAGGAGGAAAAACAACACAGAAGCTCTCTTTTGTATTCTCGCTGAGTAGTTACGGATTTGGCTAGAAACACAGTACCCATTTGACGAACACGACGGAAACTAGACTACGGGCGGTATCCTTCAGGCGTGTCTTCGTTAGTTCCGGTTCAGCCATTGTTTTGAAAAGTCCACTGCCACATCAATTCGCTCTGCCCAATCTTAGATCCACGCCTATTGTCTTCAAAGCCAAAGGAATCGATCTCTGTAAGCTGGTACGTCAGTCATCAAGGTAGGAATTCTTACATATCTTAATTTTTTGGTTTTCGTGGGATAGTTCTTAATATATGGAAGTGTTTTTTAATGATTGTCAGATTCCTTTTCTTTAGGTGATGTAGAAATATAATATAAAAAAAGAGAAAGATGATTAAAGTATAAAATATATATAAGATACGTAAGAGTAGTGAATTAAAAATAGAAAATAAAGTGAATAAATATAAGAGAATAAATTTATTAAGATAGATGATTAATTGATAAATAATGGTGTAATAAACATTAAGGATGAGGTAGACCTTTCCAATGATGGAATCTTCGAGGCGATTACGAATGAGTAACACTCAAGGAATTCCTAGGCAAGAGAATTCTTTTAAGTCTATCCAGAATGATGGAAGATTTAAAAGGTATTTTCAAAAAATGAAGGTTAAACTTTATTCTCCAAATAATTAAAATAGAATAACAAATAAAATAAAATAACAAACATAATAGTAAAAATTTTTAGGATAATAATAAATAATTAATTCCGATGATGGAATCTTTGAGAGGATTGCGAATGAGTAACACTCGAAGAATTCTTAGGTGAGAAGATCCTTATAAGTTTATCCAGAACGATGGAAGACTTAGAAGGCATTTTCAAAATAAACGAATAATAAATAAAGATAAAAACATAATAAATAATAAAATTTATATTCTAATAAAGATAAAATAATAAATAATAATAAATAATAAAATAATAAATCTGATAATGGAATCCTCGAGGCGATTGCGAATGAGTAACACTTGAGGAATTCCTAGGTGAGAAGATTTTTCTAAGTTTATCCAGAATGATGGAAAATTTAGGAGATATTCTCAATATTAAAATACCAAAATTCTAAAAATATTAATAAATAATATATAAAAAAATAATATTTAAGTTGAATAAATAAATAAAAATAAAAAAATAATTAAATAAAAAATAAATTAAGGAATAATAAAATTCTAAAATACTTCCGACGACGGAGCCTCTTCAGGGAAGTCGAATGGTACCCCTTGAATACTCTTGAGGTGAGAAGATTTTTTTAAGAGTTCATTCAGAATGATGGAAGATTCTTAAGAGATTTTTCAATATTTAAACAAAAAATTAAAAGACCACATAATTAAGACTAAGTTAAAATAATACAAGATTAAAATGGTACCAATATTGGGCGTTGTAGGGGTGCTATAACCTTCCCTACACGTAAATGAACTCCCGAACCCAAAACTTAAAATATAGACCAGTCCTTAGAGTCATTTAGGTGGCCAATCACACCTAGGTTAAAAAAAAGATTGGTGGCGACTCCATTTGTTTAATGTCTAGTGTCCTAGGTCTAGGAAACGTTATGACACTAATGTTGCTAGCACATACCTTGTTGATAAGTTAAAGTTGCCCATTACCAAGCATCACCACCCATATAAGTTGTAGTGGATTAATGACTATGGTGAAGTGAACGTGGTGAAGCAAGTCTTGGTTCCTTTTCATATTGGAAGTTATCGGGGATAAGGTGTTGTGTGACGTGGTGCCTATGCAAGCTAGCCACCTATTGCTGGGTAGACCGTGACAGTATGATCGGAGAGTCATCCACTATGGTTACACCAACCGTTACTCCTTTACTACGGATGGCAAGAAGATCACTCTTGCTCCCCTTAGCCCCAAAGAGATTTATGAGGACCAATTAAGGCTAAAGGAGCAACATGACGAGCAAAGGAAGTAAGCTAAAGAAAAGAAGGAAAACAAGGAAAGCAAACCAGTAAGCTGCTATGCCAAACCCCGAGATATGAAGACTGCGTTTCTTGCTAAGTCTCCTATCCTTTTACTCTTATTTAAAGATTCTTGTTTCATTGATGCTGAACTCCATGATACTTTGCCTACTGATGTTGTCTCATTGTTGCAGGAGTTCGAGGATGTATTCCCTGAGGAGATCCCAAGTGAATTACCACCAATTCGTGGGATCGAGCACATGATTGACCTTGTCCCCGGAGCTGCCATTCCTAACTGCCCAGCCTACAGAAGTAATCCCGAGGAGACGAAAGAGCTTCAAAGGCAAGTTGAGGAGCTCATGAGGAAAGGTTATGTGAGAGAGAGTATGAGTCCATGCGTCGTGCCCATACTGCTTATGCCAAAAAAAGATAGGAGGATGTGCGTTGACTGCCAAGCCATCAACAAAATCACTGTAAAGTACCGCTACCCTATTTCTAGGATAGATGACATGCTTGATGAGTTGCATGGTGCATGCATGTTTTCTAAAATTGATTTAAAGAGCGGATATCACCAAATTCGTATGAAAGAAGGTGATGAATGGAAAACCGCATTCAATACTAAACATGGTCTCTACGAGTGGTTAGTTATGCCTTTTGGCTTCACTAATGCACCCAGTACATTCATGCGCTTGATGAACCATGTTTTACGTGATTTCATTGGTAAGTATGTGGTTGTCTATTTTGATGATATTTTGATATACAGTAAGAGCCAGCATGAGCATGTTGAGCATCTTAGGAATGTTCTTACTGTTTTGAGGAATGAAAGTTTGTATGCCAATTTTAAGAAATGTACATTCTGCACTGATAAGATTGTTTTCCTTGAGTATGTAGTTTCTTCACATGGCATTTCTGTTGATAATGAGAAGGTAAAGGCAATTAAAGATTGGCCTGTACCTAAGTTTGTTTCTGAGGTGCGTAGTTTCCATGATTTAGCTAGTTTTTATTATCGATTCGTTAGAGATTTTAACACTATAGCTGCACCTTTGATCGAAGTGGTCAAAAAGAATGTTGCATTTACCAAAAAAAAATTATTTGATAAGAAAATTGAAACTTAAAAAAATTAAAGAAAAAAAGTATAATGCAAGATATTTATTACTTATTTTGGTTTTTTTATAGGATTTTTCTCTCAGATATTTGTGATGATTATTTGTTTTTTTTTTTGGTTAAAATTAATTTTTGATGATTTTTAAAAAAAATAGTTATTTTATTTTTTATTCGTTTTATTAATTTTATTTTTTATTTTTAAGTTATTTGATTATTAATTTGAAAGTTTAAAATCATTGTACAAAAATGTTTGCACGTATATAATTCTTTTAGAAACAACATCTGTTCTATAAAAAAATGCAAAATAAAAACATATCAGAAGAAACAGATTACAGGTCCAACGATAAAAAATTGAAGTTAAAAATATATTGAAGGGCATAATTGAAAAAAAGTTAAAAATAAAAACAGATTAAGGGTTTAATTAAATAAAAAGAAAAATAAAAATAAATTAAAAAGTATAACGGTTCTCTTTGACTTAGGAGTTGGGACTCGTTTCATAACTCTCCTTCTACTCACATTAGATTTTGAAATAAAATTTTATTAGAATCTCAATTTAACTTCTGATTATTAGTCTGTAATTACCGTATAGCCCTATGAGAGAGTTTGATAGGATTTTAATTTTTCAAAAAATCAAATTTTCAAAAATTATTTTACAAAAATTATTTTTTGAAAAATATTTTACGTGAATCCATCGGAGCATTAGTTTCATGGGATTCTGCCGGCTATAATAATAAAGTAAGAAAGCAGCACTAAATTCCCGCGGCAAATTGAGGGGAAATGGACTTTTTTAATGCAGAAGGTGGTGGAAGCTCGGTAAAGTTCCACAGAGTTTTGCCAAGTTGACTTCTATTTTTTATTTCAACTGTCCCGTGAGTACAATGTCATTCCTTCTAAGAATCAATGCCAACAAAGACCGGCGTTTCTTCACATGCCTGGAACTAAGTCACGTGAAATACATACGAAACTTGATGCCTTACTGTTCTTTACTTTTCTGGATCATTATCTGTTTGCTTTCTTCAACAGTCTTTCTTGATGGAATTTCCTCTAAGTAATACTGCTTTGATACGACAATTCTAATATAACAACTACCATTAGGAGAGTAACCAATCGTTTAATCTAAGTACTAGCAGTTGCCATTGAGCTCCATCGATCAGATCATTATAGACCAAGAATAGCAGTGGGAAAGCAGAGATGAGAGATGAAGATGAGGTTTGAATCTGGCATGAAAGGAAATAAAGCATCATGATTGTGACACCAGTTCTCTAATATTCTGCAAGACTTGGACGATCAGTTGAGGCTGCAAAAGAAAATTGCTAGCCTGTCACTTTTACAAGGATGGTTGAATGCCATCAAGAGCAGCAGTCCATTTTCTAAGCTTCCCCATGTATTGGCAGAACCCTGAATTAATGCCATGGACCTTATTGTCACTGACAATATGCCAAAATCATAGACTTTTGCAGCCATTCTTGCTATGCTTAGGACTTTGTTATTGGGGATTTGGTTCACTATACTGCACTAAATGATAAATGAAGTGTTTCAAGTATTTCAATGGAAGCAAATTTTCATAGAAAAATTAGAAACGATCTACTTCTTGAACATGTTCGTGTTTTATTATTTTACAATTATCAATTAAAATGGAATACAAATACGAAAAACTACTCTTAAATGAGTAAAAATTGAACAGTTCTACTTCATTTACTATTTTCAACTGATATGTATAAGCAATTTTATTTTTAAACAAATTCAAATTCAATTACTTTCAAAATCACACATAAACTTAGCCCAATAGTGAATTATTTACATTTAGCCTTTATACACATGGTCTAAATTTAGGCCCAATTGATACTGTATTCGGCCTTCATATTCTTCACTTAAAGCTTTATATAGGCTGCTAAAAACTGGCCCAATGACTTAATTCAGGCCCAACTAAAGGAGCATTGTTGAAGGTGGATCTGAATCTGATCGTCGCTCAGGCCCTAGGTTTTATAGATATATATAGGTGTAAATGGATGACTCTCCATCCAATCTGCACCCATTCAGTGCTGCTGCTGTTTATCAGCTAGAGTTTCTCGAGCAACTAAGAAAAGAAGGCGGATTATCGTCACCCATCACCATGAGAGCCAAGGTAATGTATCTAAGCTGATTTTCACTGCATAATGAATATTATCTCTTTTTTTTTCCGGAAAACTTTCTTTCTATTTTAGTACTAGTTTTTTTATTAAGTTTTTTTATTGGTTTTTATTTGTTATTTGCTGGATGATTATAACAGTGGAAGAAGAAGCGTATGAGAAGATTGAAGAGAAAGCGCCGAAAGATGAGGCAGAGATCCAAGTAGGCGGAGCAATCTCTCTCGCTCTACGAGATTTCATTATCGCCAATTTTGGTGTATTTTTAGGGTTTAGTCATCCGTCGACTGTTGCTTTTGTTTCAATTTTCAATCTTTTTTTTTTCTGTCTATTTGGGTCTTTCAAGTAGGTGTTAATCCGGCAGTGTATGTTTCAGTTTTTAAATTTTTCAGAACGGTTGATGGATTCTAAGAAATGGGTATTTTACTGCCATTATCTCTGTATTATTCTAATTAATCTGTTGATTTCACTTTGATTTTGATTAGAAATGTAGATGATAGGAAGCGTGTGGGTTTATTTCTTTTCAGGAAACATGAATCCCTTGCCAGTGATTCGAATGATTTGTTCTTTGATCGCATTTCTTCTTTTTGCAAAGAGCGAAGATTTTAGCTCTTTATAGCAGTCTCCGAAACCCAGCAGGACAACTACTTTCATTAAAAGAAAAAGTGAAAAATCAGATTATCGGCTCTAGTTTTCCGTTCTTGGGGGCTGCGGATTTGTGCAATCCCGCCAGGCAACTCTTTTCATTATTCCATGCAAGTAAACTTCAATTAACAAGTAATCACAATTGCAACTCTTTTCATTAATCCATGCTAGTTAAATTAACAATTAATAACAATTGCATGAAATGGAAAAGAAAAATGCTATGCTGTGAAGGTTCTAACCAACATTCTGCAGTTGGAAATCTCTGAAGAAGAAGTCGAGGTATGATAATCTCGAAATCATAGAGGATTGGCTAGCTAGGTTTAGTTACATGTTCAACAACAAATTACTGATGGGAAAAATGTATCCGGCAAAAATGAAAATTTCAAGAATCTTTCCTTCATAAGGTAAAACAAAGCAATTATAGAGAAAAACTCAAGATAATAGACGTCAAGAATCGTTCATTTATGCAATTTTTTTCTCCATTCTCTTTAAAATCGCCTTCCATTCAAACTTTTCGTTTACCTTTTTTTGGGTTTCTTCACACATAGAGACCTTGGGCCTTGGAGAGAAAAAACCAAGTCCAGTTCCCAGAAACCAAACAGACACCCGGGGAAGCGGGGGAGTCCAATCCAACTTGGGAATAGGGGAAACTACCCTTTAGCTGAACTGTTATACTTTGTAACCAGCGGTGGAAGCTTGCAAGGGAGCCGCGGTTTTGTACAGTTAGTCGCATAGAATTGCTGGAAAAAGCTTATCAACGATGGAAATGGACATCGACGGCGCCTCAAAACCCAAAGGTATTCACTTTTTTCCGGTCCTATCGTTCAATCCTATTCTCAGATTGCATCATCATACAAACTACTTCAACTTTATTGTCTATTGTGTTTTTTCTCTTTAAAAAAAGAAATAGAAGGTGAAGAAGAGAAGGGAAAGGGGAAGCCGATCGTGGCAATAATGGTGGGCGCACCAGGAAGCGGCAAGTCCACTTTTTGCGAGAACGTTATGCGGGCCTCTTCACGTCCCTGGGTTCGCATCTGCCAGGTTTCTTTCTTTCTCTGTTTTGATTTCCATCATTAATGGAAATCCGGTGCATTGAATTATGTTTTGATATGATATATTGAAGTCATGTTGTATATGGCACCTTTTCTTTTACAATTATAATATCATTTTTGTGATATTGCTTGCCGGATTGCATTTTTTTAGTTAAATGGATCATTACTGCCCTGTGAGTTAGTAAAGTTATGTTTTGCATCTTGATTGTTGTAATAATGAGGACAATGAATTAGTGCTGCTGCTAGCAAGTGAAGTGTGTTAAATGTTATTGAGATTGTATTTGCTTTCTCTTGCAGGATACTATTAATAATGGCAAAGCTGGGACAAAGCCACAATGCTTAAAGAGTGCAGCAACTTCACTGAAGGAGGGCAAGAGTGTGTTTATTGATAGATGCAACCTGGATAAAGAGCAGCGAGTGGATTTTGTAAAGCTTGGTGGTCCACGAGTGGAGGTGCATGCTGTGGTGCTTGATCTCCCTGCGAAGCTTTGTATATCTCGTATAGTTAAACGTACTGGTCATGAGGGAAACTTGCAAGGTGGAAAAGCTGCGGCAGTTGTGAATAGAATGCTGCAAAACAAAGAATTGCCAAAGTTGAGTGAAGGTTTCTCTCGAATCACGTTTTGCCTGAATGAGACTGATGTTCAAGCTGCTCTTAACACCTACACCGCACTCAGCCCTTTGGACACCCTTCCACATGGCTGTTTTGGTCAGAAGGACCCAAATGCCAAAACCCAACTTGGCATATTGAAGTTCTTAAAGCGACCTCATGAAACTAATAGTCAGGATTCTGTGCCTTCTCAACTAACCAAGGAAAAGTGTCCATCCAGCAAAACAGAAGAAACTGTTTCATCATCGTCAGGTGCAGCTATTCAGAAGATTAAGGTCGGCAAAGACCCAGTGGCAGGCTCTATTAGTGAACATGATTCTGATGTTCCTACTCTTGCATTTCCGTCTATTTCTACAGCAGATTTCCAATTCAACCTTGAGAAGGCATCTGATATTATTGTTGAGAAAGTAGAGGAATTCACAGATAAGCTTGGTAATGCCAGGCTTGTTTTAGTGGACTTGACTCATGAATCAAAAATTTTGTCCTTGGTTAGGGCTAAAGCTGCACAAAAGAAAATTGATGCCAAAAGGTTCTTCACATTTGTAGGAGATATAACTCAACTGTATTCGAAGGGAGGTTTGCACTGCATTGTAATATCTAATGCTGCCAACTGGTAAGCTCGTTGTTGATATAACTTACGTGTCTCATGTTGAATGGCTGAGTGAATAAGACTGATTGTAACTTTTAGGTGGAGGAGCACTGCTAGTAGCTATGTTTAATACTTTTTAGTTCTTCAAGTTTGCTGGTATAGGACACCATGTATAGGTAGTTCCTTAGGCTTTATCCTCCAGAAGTGATAATGTCAATGAAGAAAGATTAGTTTCTGGTTTTAATCCATGCAATTTATGAAATGCAACATTTTGTCTACCTTGTGAGATGTCTAACTTGATCTCAGACCATCAAAAACCTTCAGGCAAGTTCTTTTTGTCTGACATGAAATTATTATTCTTTCTTCTTTAGGATCTCACAACTCGTTAGATCTGAAATGAAATAGTAAATGGATTTTGTCAACTGTGAGGATGCAAGAAATCATACCTACTTTCTAATAACATACTCCGTGAAAATAGCATGATACTTATTACAGATTATGCATAATTCATTTTTGTAAGTCTCAACTAAATGAGTATTCTGTTCAGGCGCTTGAAGCCTGGAGGAGGAGGTGTAAATGCTGCAATTTTCAACGCTGGTGGTCCGGCTCTAGAGGCCGCAACCATGGATCGGGCTAAATCTCTTCATCCTGGGAATGCCGTTGTTGTCCCTCTCCCTTCAACTTGTCCTTTGTATCTTAAGGAAGGAGTGACCCATGTGATACATGTTCTTGGACCAAACATGAATCCACGTAGACCGAATTGTCTCGACAATGACTATATCAAGGGCTACAAAATTCTTCAAGATGCTTACTCATCACTGTTCGAAGGGTTCTTATCTATAGTTAAGACCCAAGCGAATCCTTCAGTACAAGAAGATAAGATTGGTGGAACTATGACTAAATCCTGGGCTCCATGGGTTCAATCTCTATATAACATTGCAATGCAGCCTGAGAAGTATGAGGATGAAGTGCTGGAAGCATCAGATGATGTTGTTGTATTAAATGATATGTATCCAAAGGTAAATATCTGCTGACTTCTTCCAGCCTCTCTCTTCTCTTTGTATGATTTTTACCAATTGGAGGGATTGGTCTTTTTTTTTTTTTCCTTTTTTCAGGCAAAACGGCACCTTTTGGTTTTGGCAAGATTTGAAGGTCTTGATTGCTTGGCAGATGCTTGTAAAGAGCGCCTTCAGTTGTTACTGAAAATGCATGAAGTGGGTTTGAAGTGGGCCAATAAATTCTTGCATGAAGATGCATCCTTGGCCTTCCGCCTTGGATATCATTCGGTATGCTGAACACCTTTTGCTTCTAATTTTGTTTTTGTTTATATAGTTTTAGGTCCATTTAACTTAAATGCAACTCTCAGGGTAAGACTAAAATTCTGTCTTGGATATTGCTAGCTGGTAGTCATGGTGTTTCCTGATCTTGGGCAATTTATCCTTGCCTTGAACATATTTAGCATGAAAAGAACCTTAGTTGCATGTGCTACCTGATGCAGACCTAAGTTTTGAATGAGTCTAGAAGTTGGTCGAGTACCAAACAAAAGAATCTTCTGATTACATTCACTTTTATGCGACACCCAGTTACTGTAACCAGAAAGAGCAATATGATGCATACATGTAGATGCAGAGGTTGAGGAACGGCCAAAAGAGTATAGGTTGTAGTCTTATATATGTGAACAAAGAGATTCTGTTTATGGCCTAATATATTTATGGATAAACTACTAAATACTGATAGCTAAAGTATTTTAGGGCAATTGTTTAACATTCATGAAAAAGTTTAAGAATAGGGTATTATGGTCATGCATTTAAGAGTATCTTGCATTCTATGCATCTAATTGCAATTAAGGTACCCGTATATCTTGGTCTGTGTATACTTCATCTTCTAATCTTCAGTGATTGGTGGATATTGGAAAACAACATTTGAAAATATGGTTTCTTTCCTGTTCCTCCTGCAGGTCCCTTCAATGCGACAACTGCACCTGCATGTTATTAGCCAAGATTTTGACTCCAAATGTCTCAAGAATAAGAAGCATTGGAACTCTTTCAATACTGATTTTTTCCGTGATTCTTTAGATGTAATTGAGGAAGTTAGAAATCATGGAAAAGCAACATTACAAGATAATAACAGACTGTTGTCAATGGAGTTGCGCTGCCACCGGTGTAGAAGTGCACACCCTAACATACCTAGGCTAAAATCACATATCAGCAACTGCCAAACTCCTTTCCCTGCTGCTCTACAGAAAAATGGTCGTCTAGTGCTTTCACAAAGCAACTCTGGCTGTGACCCCTAGGTAATTTACAGACCATGCTTCTCAGAAATTTTGCTGTATATACAGTGAAAAACACTAGCTAAAGTATCAAACTCAGCCAGGTTGTTAGCCACTGAGTAAATGCCCCATTTTGTCAAGTTATAAGAACAAGTGGGAATGGGGATGCCCCAAAAAGTCTCTCTGTTGCTCATTCATGTTGACTGTTGCGAATCTCCCTAGATTTGGTTAAGCATGATTGGAGGCATGTTATGTTAATGGTGATAAATCCATATAGTGTTAAAGCCCTAAACAACAAAGCCACAAATGACATGAATGTAGGCTAACAGTGATTCTTCTGTTGTTATAGTAAACAGGTTGAAAGACTATGTATGAAATGAGGAAAATCATGTCTGACTCCAATTCGATGGGGATTAGAGACCCACAACTTGTCAAAAGCACCGCACTGATGTTTATTATTATTTTTAATTGTTTTCTTATTTACAGTTTAAAAATGACTTCACTCCAAAGAGTTGGGATTTTCTACTGCGATGGTGGTAAACAATAGCCGTAGTAGAAAGTTTTCTCTGGTGGAAACCCAGATACTTGGATATGACCAACAGGAGTCATGTTAGCATATTTGTTCTTTTTTGCTTTATTTGGTTCATAAGGAGGTACAAGAGGAGAATGGAAGAATCAAACTTTGGACTTAATTTCTTATAATGAGGGATAACAATTACTAGGCTAAACTTTAGTTGTTATGTTAGCATATTTGTAATGGAGTATTTACACGACAAATGCTGTAAAAGTCAAGGTCTTAATAAACCCAATTTGTTACATCGTTGGAGAAGCTTTTCAAGGACCTAGAGCATTTTAATCTTTCAATATGATGCATATAATCAATTTTTCTACACTTCTTGATTTCCAACGCTAAAAAGCTTTAAAAAAACCTGCCTCTAATTTCTGAAGGCTAAGTCACATCCCCTTGATCACACCTTTAAATTTTAATGTACTATAAATTGAGTCATTTTTTATCGCTGGAAATTAACTTTCAATTAACTTCTGAAAAACAAATGCCGCATTTTAGGTGGATCAGTCTATCAAAAATTTCGATAGGCATGTTAAGCGAATCCCATGGTACGTGTTCCTATGGCCTTTTGGCCTTTATCATGACAATTAGCCCTTTCTTTACTCGTCAAATTTGTACTGCTGCTGTCGGACTAATCATCGAATTTAACAAAGACTCAATAAATTAGAAATGAAATTGCAGGGAATGTATAAAAATAAGTACGAGCACTTCGCAGTTTCCGCAAAATGTTGAAAAATGCAAATTTTAATTTTGCATCCATACAGCTATGCGAAAATTACTCATGCAATTGAAGGTAAAAGCTAATAGTATTCCACGCTGAAGGCAGCGCCTAGAGTTTACTTAGGATTTGGGGGACGGCTATTAGCAGCACAGACCCTAGAGCTCCACTCCAAAAGCTCTTTGCTAGGGTCATCCTTGTGAACTATCACCTCAATGAAACAAAAGCAATCCTTATTGCGCCCTACTGCCGTCTCAGTTGCTTCAATCAGCTCTTCCTCACAAAAGACCTGAAACAATAACATATTTATAGAAATCAGCATCCATCTATGTCAGGAATTGATTTTATACATTCGAGCAATGTACCAAGTTTGAAATGACTCACCTTGGCTGTCCAGCACTTGCCTTCACCATTATGAATTGGATCGGCCAAGCCAGTGTAGTTCCAATGCTTGATCACATTGTACTGTCCATCTTGAATCTCAACTTCAATGGTGTAACCACCATTGTTTATCAGAAAGATTATGGTCTTCTGTTCACATCGCAGCATTGTTGACACATCTTGTGCAGTCACCTTTCAAACCAAGCACCAAAAATATTAGTTGCTTTGTAAGAAATCTTAATCGATTTATCTAATGTGTCAACACCGAAAACAACACATCATAGATTATAAATACGGAACAGGATACTAACCTTCAGCCATTGATACTGAAAATATTGAGCTGCGATAAAATTGCGTGCCTTTCGTATTTGATCTTCTAATTTTAAGCAAACTCACTAATGGTGTGTTTTCAAATGCTCAGATTAGGGACCCAATACCCTATCTTTTTCTTTATATACATCTTCCCATTAAAAACGTAATTCAATTTGTGGATAGTTATCACTTGTAGATATGGATAAATAATTTAAAATTTATTAGATGATGATAATAAAATATAGGACCACAATAGGAAGTTTTAAGAGGTTATGAAACTAACCTCAAGTCTTTTATTTCCTATAAAACACTACTGACTAAGTAGTTAACTTATGTGGGGAACTTACATTCTCCCACTTGGTCCGTATATTTTATTATACTTGCTATTTCATCCATAATCTATGAATCCTTATGCTTAAATTAAAGAAACAAAATACATGAATCATGGCGACAAGTCCTCTAAGAATGAGTAATATCTTCCATGTATTACAATATATTTCATCTCTTCAATATCAGCCTATATGTGATAACATAACTTAATGAATAAACCTTATGTTTATTCTAGGTCCAAAATTTTATTGTTATTCTCAATAACCAATATGTGCACCAAATATTGAGAAAACAAAACAAATGAATAAGAGTTTCATTACAAATAAAAGTTGTCCATGCAACTAATTCACAGGATGGAACCAAGTCCCATTCGCACTACATGATCCTTAAAACCTTTTGGTGGCATGCCTTTTGTTAAAGGATCTGCTATCATCAATTCAGTGCTAACGTGCTCAATGACCACTATATTCTCTTTAACACGTTCTCTTATGGCTAAATACTTAATGTCGATATGTTTACTTCGACTACCACTTTTGTTGTTTTTAGCCAAGAAAACCGCAGCTGAATTGTCACAGTATATTCTTAATGGCTTTGAAATGTAATCCACAATTCTAAGCCCAGATATGAAACTCTTCAACCATACACCATGTGAGGTAGCCTCAAAACAAGAAACGAACTCAGCCTCCATGGTAGAAGTAGCAACTAAAGACTGCTTTGCACTCCTCCAAGATATGGCTCCGCCAGCAAGCATGAAAACATATCCAGATGTTGATTTCCGTGAATCAACACATCCAGCGAAGTCTGAATCTGAATAACCAACTACCTCCAGGTTGTCAGTTCGTCTATACATAAGCATGTAATCTTTGGTCCCTTGAAGGTACCTCATTACTTTCTTTGCAGCTCTCCAGTGGTCCATATCCGGATTACTCTGATATCTTCCTAACATTCCGACTGCAAATGCAATGTCAGGTCTTGTGCAAACCTGAGCATACATTAGGCTTCCAACAGCTGAAGCATGTGGAATGTTTTGCATTTGTTCCCTTTCAAGTTCATTTTTCGGGCACTGGTTCAAATTGAACTTGTCACCCTTTACTATTGGTGCTACACTTGGTGAGCAATCTTTCATCCGAAATCTCTCAAGAACCTTATTGATATAGGTCTCTTAAGATAGTCCTAGAATACCTTGAGGTCTATCTCTATAGATCTTAATGCCAATGACATAAGATGCCTCACCCATATCCTTCATATCAAATTTCTTAGAGAGAAATTGCTTCACCTCATGCAGCAACCCTTTGTCATTGGTTGCAAGTAAGATATCATCCACATATAGGACGAGGAAAGAAATTGTACTCCCACTAACCTTATGATATATGCATTGATCCATGATGTTCTCTACAAAACCAAATGAAGAGATGACATCATGGAATTTTAAATACCATTAACGGGAGGCTTGTTTCAATCCATATATGGATTTCTTGAGCTTGCACACCAAATGCTCACCATTACTAAAGGAGAATCCTTCCGATTGTTTCATATAAACCTCCTCCTCTAGGTCTCCATTCAAGAATGCTGTTTTCACATCCATTTGATGCAGTTCCAAGTCAAAATGAGCAACCAATGCCATAACAACACGAAGAGAATCTTTCTTTGATACAGGGAAAAAAGTCTTTGTGTAATCAATTCCTTCCTTTTGAGTGAATCCTTTAGCTACGAGTCTTGCCTTATATCTATCAATGTTGCCTAATGAGTCCTTCTTTGTTTTAAAGACCCATTTACATCCAATGGCCTTTACACCATTAGGCAACTCAACAAGATCCCAGACTCCATTAGATGCCATAGAATTCAACTCATCTTTCATGGCATTATACCAAAATTCAGATTTACTGCAACTCATGCTTGTGAAAATGTTTCAGGGTCATCTTTGGCTCCAAAATTATAGTCAGACTCTTGTAGATACACAACATAATCACTAGATATTGATGATTTCTTCATTCTAGTTGATCTTCTTAATGTTGTGTCAGCATCCTCCTGTGGAGTATGTTGCACAACTGTTGCTCAACAGTCTCTGGTAATTGTTGAACAACTGGATCTACTGGATTGTCATCAGCAACTTGTGGAGTTTCAATGATTGGTTGTTCAACATCCATTTGAACTTGAGGGAAGTTATGAACAACAACTAATTTGTCACTTGAAATGAGAGCCTAAATATCTGAATGATCCTTCTTAGAAACTACGTTCCGAGATTGATCACTCCCACTAATCAAGTCATTTTCAAGAAACTTTGCATTTCTTGATTCCACAATTCTAGTGACATGTGATGGACAATAAAATCTGTAACCCTTAGACTTTTCAGCATATCCAATGAAATACCCACTTATAGTCCTTGGGTCCAATTTCTTTTCTTGTGGATTATAAACTCTTACTTCAGACAGGCATCCCCAAACGCGTATATGTCGCAAACTCGGTTTCCAACCTTTCCATAATTCAAAAGGTGTTTTTGGAACAGCTTTAGTTGGAACCCGTTTAATATATACAGTGCCATTTTAAGAGCTTCAGTCCACAAGGATTTAGGAAGCTTGGAGTTGCTAAGCATACTCCGCACCATGTCCATCGAGGTTCGGTTTCTTCTTTCTGCTACACCATTTGGTCTGGAGATCCAGGCATAGTGTATTGGGCTTGAATCCCATGCTCTTCAAGAAACCTTGCAAATGGACCAGGCGCTTGTCCATCCTCAGTGTATCTACCATAGTATTCTCCACCTCTATCTAATCTCACGATCTTAATTTGCTTTCCACATTGTTTCTCTACTTCTGCTTTGAAAACTTTAAAAGCATCTAATGCTTCGTTCTTATTATGAAGCAAGTAGAGATACATGTATCGTGAATAATCATCTATGAATGAGATGAAGTATTTCTGACCATAGTCCATATCCAGACTACAAATGTCCGTATGTATGATCTCTAATATGTCTGAACTCCTCTTGGCACCTTTCTTTGTCTTGTTGGTCTACTTTCCCTTTATGCGTCCACACAAGTATCAAAGTCAGTAAAATCCAAAGTACTAAGTACTCCATCATTCACTAACCTTTTAATTCTCTCTATGGAGATATGTCCTAATCTCCGATGCCACAACATAGAGGACTTTTCATTCATAACACATCATTTAATACCTACATTGTCTTGGACGTGCATTATACTATTTGAAATATTATTTTGTAAATGAATTCGAAATAAACCATCAATCAACATCCCATTTCCAACAACACTAGATTTATAAAGCAAGCGAAAAGCATTTTCATAAAATTCAAAAGAAAATCCAAGTGGTACAAGTCTTGAAACTGAAATTAAATTTCTAAAGTAACATGGAATATAAAAGGTTCTTTCCAAAGTCAAAACAAAACCAGTATCTAAAACTAATCTGCATGTCCCTACTGCTTCCACTTGAGAACGCATCTTGTTTCTTGAATATATGCATTGCTCACTGGCCATTGGTTTCCTTTGGTTTAGAAAACCCTGCAAGGTATTTGAAACATGGATTGTAGAACCAGAATCAATCCACCAAGTGTTATGACAAACATCAACCATATTAGATTCATAACAAACAAGTGAGATTAGATTACCTTTCTTTTCAAGCCAAGCCTTATATTTGTTGCAGTCCTTCTTCATATGTCCCTTCTTTTTACAGAAAAAACACTTGGACTCTTTCTTCTTAGTCTGGATAGGTATTTTACCCTTTCCCTTTTGTTTGGCTTGCGCTTTGTTCTTTCCTTGTGTTGCCATATGTGCACTTTCACCCATTTCCATTAGCAACCTCCCTTCCTCTTGAACACACATGGTCAGGAGTTCATTTATTGACCATTTTTGCTTATGTGTGTTGTAAGAAATTTTGAAAGGTCCATATTGTTGTGGAAGGGAATTCAGAATAAAGTGCACAAGGAAAGATTCAGACATTTCAACCTCAAGAGACTTCAACTGAGCCGCTATGTCCCTCATCTGCATGATGTGCTCACGCACACCTTTAACACTAGTGAGCTTCATAGATGATAACTTTGTCATTAGGGTGCTAACTAGTGCCTTATCCGAAGACTCAAACTGTTCATCAATAGCCTTCAGTAATTCCTTGACATTTTTACACTCAGGGATTGAACCACGAATACTAGCCGATATATGTGTCCTTATGAACATCATACTTAAGCGATTATATCGCTCCCATCGTTCATATAGGGCAATCGCACCTTGAGAGCTAGTTTCATTAGGTACAGGTGGTTCATCCTTCCTAATGGCATAATCAATGTCCATGCACCCTAATTGAAGAAGGACTCTCTCCTTCCATACCTTATAGTTATCACCACTTAAATAGGGAACATCACATTTATCATCAGAAAAATTCAGAGGTTGTATAACTGCAAATAAATCAAACATTCACACTTATGTTACAAATTTGAGGCAAATAAACAAATATCATGCTTTACCAATGTAAATCATGCATTAAAATATGAATCAAATAACATATAAAACTGCCTGTGGCTAAGTTCTAATTTAAACAGATTCATATATAAACTGATGAAACTATCAAATTATATTCCTTTTCTTAATTCCTGTGGGTAAATTAAGAAAAATAATTTGTTACTTCATCCTAATTAATGACACAAATATAACAAAAATTCCTGTGGGATAAAATTTATTATATTAAATATAATTAATTACATAAACAATTAATGTCATTTTTCTATATGTGACAGAATATACTTAATATATAATTTAACTTAATCAAGGATGTTGTGGCTATTCCTTGATCAAGAAAAATTATATAGATCACATGACATCAAATTTTATGCATAAATAATAATTTTCCAAACACGTACACAATCAACGTATTATAAACAAATAATATTGTATACATACATTCATTACTTACACATAAAATTCAAGCATACAATAAAAAAATAATAATACCAAAAACCAAACAATGACATAAACTTAATTCTTTTATGATTAATTTAATAATCACCACTTTCAAATTCTTGTCCACGACATGATGCAAGATTTATCATATTGTTTAGAAACAGTGACAACAAGCTAAACCAAATACCGTATGCGTAATTTCTAAAACTTATCCAAGCATATACAAAAATCAGAGCATACTTGAAACTTGAGTCGGCTAGCATTTAATCATATATATATTTGGTACAGAATTTTATATATATATATATATATTAAACTTAAGCTTTCAAATGCTTTCCATCTCCCCTTATTTTAATGCTTTAAGGATTCTGTTGGAAGCATTTAATAGCGTGCTCAACATACTTTGCGTCTAACATTTAGCCACTAACCTTTTGTTAGCCAAAAGAAAATTGCATATTGTTGCATTTTGAAGTCAATTAGTCAAATACTTCACGTGTTTCTTAGTCACAGAAAGTTAATTTGTAAATTTTTAAAATTTGTCGTGATTTGTAAATTTAATCAGAATCACGACCAACATCGCTTGTTCTAAACAATCTTCGATATGAATTCAGAACATTTTATTCATATAAAACAATCATAACTTGCTCAAATAAATTCAAGGTAGAGGTTAACAGGCTCAGATACCAACTGTGAGAAATCTTAATCGATTTATCTAATGTGTCAACACCGAAAATAACACATCATAGATTATAAATGCGGAACAGGATACTAACCTCCAGCCATTGATACTGAAAATATTAAGCTGCGATAAATTTGCGTGCCTTTCGTATTTGATCTTCTAATCTTAAGCAAACTCACTAATGGTGTGTTTTTCAGAATGCTCAGATTAGGGACCCAATACCCTATCTTTTTCTTTATATACGTATTTCCATTAAAAACGTAATTCAATTTGTGGGTAGTTATCACTTGTAGATATGGATAAATAATTTAAAATTTATTAGATGATGATAATAAAATATAGGACCATAATAGGAAGTTTTAAGAAGTTATGAAATTAACCTCAAGTCTTTTATTTCTTATAAAACACTACTGACTAAGTAATTAACTTATGTGAGGAACTTACATGCTTTGGTTTCAAATAGCTTCTTTTCCCACGTAAAAATGCCATAACTTAAGAAGCAAGGAGTATCCAACAGAACAATAGTCATTGAAAATAGGTCCAGCGAATAAATAAACATCAGCAGCTTCAACGATCTCAGCACTAAAGGTAGTGCTAACAGCACCCCAATAAGCCAATGAAATGAGGATGATGCTCAGGGACCAACCCTTTGGCTGATGGCATCACCGCCAGTGCGTAGCCACTAGCATCAGCCAACTCAACGAAGGCCTCGCATGCCTTAGCAACACGCAGCTTTGGTCCCCCTACTACGGGTTTCAGCGCCTTGTTCAAGAACTCTGCGGTTTCCTTCACCGCCGCCTCTAATCCCATCTTATTACTCAATCTACACACATTACCAAAAGAAAAAGAAAAACATTAACATGACGTTAAAGTTAATCAGTAAATAATCTTGACCTTGAAAGGATTAAAAAAAAATTACTTTGAGAGAGTGAAAACGGAATAGGGCCGCGGCTAAAAGTCGGGTGAGGAATAAGCAAGTTGCATCTGATGCCTGATATAAACAGGCTTGCTTTCTATCAAAGCAGTTTAAATAGCTGTGTCGATCAATTCATGAGCATCCTCCAAGTTATTCACCACAGCCTACAAAACACCGAAGTTTCCATATTTATCATCTTCGTAATCAAACCAAAACAACAACAAAACTATATAAACAGGTGAAAGATTATTACCTGAAAGCAAGTAACCGTCTGATAACATCTAAACTCCTGGCTAAAATCGGGCAACCCTATAGTATGGTGAAGAATCCTGTTAGTTCCATAATCATTGGAGTTTGGTCCACCCGCAATACAAATAAGAGGAAGATTCTCGCTAAGCGCACCGGCGATTGCGTTCAAAACGCTGAGCCCACCAACGGTAAACGTCACAACGCATGCACCAACGCCACGTGACCTGGAGAGATGATATTGAAAAGACAACGGTTGTTTCGTTCTAATGGATTCTCATTTCCCGACGGTTATTTTGGATAGGCAGTCCGATAACTTCAATAAAATTAAAAATAATAAATAATTATCGTAAGTTTAAATTTTATAATAAAATATTTTAAAAAATAGATAAAAAATAAATTTACATGTGTTTTTTTCTTTTATTTTTTTTATGATTTTTTGTTTTATTTTTTATGTTGGAATTAATCGCATCGAAGGTGTGATTGATTCCAAACGGAGTCTAAAATTGTTTTAATTTAACTTTGTTCGGGATTTTTTTGGAAAGAGACTATAAAGAATGTAAGGCCCTTAAGTAAGGTTTTTTTTTTTTTGGCCATCTTTAAGTAAGGTTGAGCGAAAGGAGCTCAGTATCCTTAAGTAAGATCTCGGTTCGAATCTTGTAAATAGAGAAAACAACATTGGAGAGTTTCTCCTGTATTGGGTCCAACTAGCTCGACTTCAGATTAATCAAGGCTCAAAATGGCTTCTGGATATTGAGGGTCTTAGACCAAATATATATATAAAGAATGTGTAATGTGATACACGTGTTTTTTAATTAATGGTTTGATTTTTAAGGGTCCACTAATTACTATTTGGCCTAGCTGGAGCTATTGTAAAAAGTATTGTTTGAGTAGAACTTTTTTAAAAGTGCCGTTAAAAAAAATTAAATTAGTGTTTGACAAACCTAGTATAAAAGTATGTAGAATGTTGAAAACTATTTACTAGAATTTTTGTATATTTTTTATAAATGAAAAAAAAAATAGAATAATAAACCTTATTAAATTAAATCACAAGTTTTTAAGTGAAAAAAATATAAAACTAAATAAAAATGTTTGTTAATTAAAATTAAACAAATGAAATAAATATAAAAATAACACAAAATAAATAAATTATTGTAAAATAATATGAATCTTCTTTATAATTTTGTAAATTATTGAAAAACAAAGTGAAAATGTAAAAATTTCACTAAATACATATTATTAATAGTAGCATTTCTTGAAAAAGCTTTCATTTATAGCTTCATCAAAAAGCTTAAATATGCTTCTTACATAAGCTAAAATTTTTAAAAATTTTAAAGCTAAACACCTTACTTCTGCTTATAAAGTACATAAGCTCTTTTATAAGCTAGACCAAACATACACTTATTTACCTAAAGTACGATTGTTAACTATCCTATGTGTTATGTAAATTTTTTCATGAATTAGGCAATGTTTGAATTTGATAATCTATTCAATTTTTAAGAATAAATAAATTTGATCTAATAAAAAATCTAACCGTACTTGAATTTTAAGTTGTCATCAAATAGAGAGATGAAATTTCATAATATTGTCATTAATTAGAGATACAGATTAATGTTTTGAGGAGCCAACTTCATCCGCTTGTTATAATTATCTCTATTCTCTAGCTTTCAGTTTGAGCTTGACTAGAGGATAGTTTGGATGGACGATAAGATTGGTTTTAATAAGATTGAAAAAAATAAAATAATTATTAAGTAAAAATAATTTTAATATAATATATTTTTTAAAAAAGTAAAAAAGATAATTTTACATAAGGTTTTTTTTAGTAAGTTTTTGTTTTTAGTGAAAATTTTCCACTTACCGGTACTAAACGCACCACACTGTTATACCAAACCAGCCCTAGCTTTACCGTTGCATTTCACATTACACACTTTTTATTGTTTGACCGGAAGCTAATTTCAGATCAGCATAAATCAGGAGAAGATGCAGCTCTTCTTAAGAAATTAAGGTCTTGTTTGTTTTATTATTTTTTTTTTACATTTTGTGATATTTATTTGACAAAAAATTGTTTGATCAATAAAAAATGACTTTCTAATTAATAAAAATAATTTTTTTTTTTGAAAATTGTCCTATACGTGTGAAAAGGGAAAAAAATTTTCTAAAAAAAGAGTTTATATGTATACGGTTATTTACCAAGCTTGTGAACAAAGTTCTACTCAAAAGTCAAGCCAGACATTGGATATAATTTTTTTAAGCTCAGATAAGATAATTTTATATTAATAAAAATATTAGTAATTTAATTTAATTAAAAAATTAGAAAGTAATTTGAAAAAATATGTAGATATTAGAGTTGGATAAAAGCATCACCTTGGATAGGAAAATGTGGAGAAGGAGAATTCATATGGATGATTTAATGTGATTTCAGATATTTGTTTATTTAGCCTACCTCAAGCTATTGGAATAAAGGCTCTAATGATAATGAAAAATTAGAGGTTTTAAAATATTAACATTTCAAGTCTTTTAATATTTTAATTTTAAATATTTTATTATTATATTATCAAGCATCAAATTATTATATTCCCATAAAAAAGTATTATGTTATTAATTTAATAATAAATAATAATATGATAACTAATATTATTTATTGTAGTAAAATTATTATTTTTTCTAAAATGAATATTTTTAATAATTCCTTAATATTTTAGTTTAAAATATATTGTTTTCATATTTTATTGACAAATATAATTATATTACTATTTTAATAATAAATATAAATAAATAACAAATTTAATAATAAATAATTTAAATAAAAATATAATATTTTAATGTGTAAACATTTTTAAAATTTTAGCAATAAATATTATTATATTAATATAATAATGTTTTAGTAGTAGTAATATTTTAAATATTTTAAAATATTAATATAAACAATAAATAGTTTTTATTATGTGTTAATAGTAATATATTTTAATTTTAATTATTATTATTAAAATATAACTATTTTCAAATAATTAATAAATACTTTTATAATTTATATTTTTAATATTTTAATAGTTAAATTAATGTCATTTCAAAAAATAAATTTAAAAATAACTAGATTTAAACTAGTGCTATGCACAGTGACAATTTTAATTTATAATAAATTAAAAAACAAAATAGAATTTTAAAAAATTATTTTGAAATACATGTTAAATAATGTATTAAAAAAATTTGATGCATATGCAAATTTACATAAATTAAAAAATAATTTGAAATTGAATACTAATTAAAAAATTATAGAAAAATTAAATATCACAAATCTTAATATATTTAAATAGCTACAATTTTAATGAAAATAATTCTTACTTCATTAATGATTTATAAATTATTGGTTAATGTTGCATATTTTTAAAATGTGAATTTAAATGATCCCACATTAATCTTATAAAATTAATTAGTGTTGAAAACTTCAACTTTTAGGGTTTTTTTATATATTTATAATAGTCTCAAAAATTGAAAATAAGGAAAAATGTAAATGTAAATAAAAATAAATAATTATTTAAATTTTTAAAATTTAAATTAATTTAAAATAATTAAATACAATATTTAAGATAATACACGTTTCAAATTAATAAATAATCCATATGGAATTTTTTTTACCAAAAAATTTATTGAACAAATAAATAAATAAATGATTGAATAAATAAATCTAAAAAAGGAAATGAAAATTGAAAAAAGACATAAAAATTTAATTTAATACTAAAATATATAGCTTAAATACCCCATTTTAATTTTTAGATAAAAGATTTAAAACATTAAGGTAGTTCCAATTAAAATATATGGATATTTTTTTAATTTTAAAATAACATAATAAGTGATAACATAAAATTTAAATTCTTAAATAAATTTTATTTGATTTAAATGAAGATAATACAATTAAAATATATATTTATTAAATTTTATTTATTTTAAAATTAGATAATTAATGGAATAATTTTATTTGTAAAAAATTAAAATTAATTTATTATTCCAAGAGCTTTGGCTTTTATATATTTGTATAAAATATAAGATTATTATCAAATGCTAAATATTATTGAAATTAGAAGTGTAACTTTGGATCAATGATCAAGTGATTTTTCATAAACATTTTATATTTTAACAATGAAAAAAATTCATCTTACTACACATGTCATGTGTTCATATAAAATACATATATCTTTTTTCTTTAAAAAAGTTCATCCAAGTAAAAATTTTATACCAAAATTAATTATTTCTATAAATATGTTTTTAATGTATATAATAACACTACATATATATTGATAAAAGATGAGCAAAGAAATTTATAAATGATATGAAATTTTCTTTAATTTTGGTATATATAAAAAAAGATGTTTATCTTTTAGAAATTGGAATAAATAATTGATTTAAAAATATAATTAATTCATTTTGTAATTTTAAAGTTCATAAAATCCTATCTTTTAGAAAAATGAATAAAATTATTATTTTTTATTTTAAAATATTACATGTGTCAAATTGTTAGAGTATCTATATAAAATATTTTACTTTGAGTCAACTGCTTTGGCTTTTATATATATATATATATATATATATATATATATTAATTAAACAACAAACACCATTTTTATTGAACAATCAAAAACTATTTTCTGAAAATCAATTTCAATAAAAAAAAAAACGTAACTTAGGAAATATTCACCTGTGGGATGGGATGCAAGCAAAACAGACAAATAACAAAGTAGATAATATAGCCATAAAATCAATATTTCTTCAAAAAAAATTGAGTATATTTCTTCAAATTAATCTTTATTATAATCGCGATTAATTTAGTATTAATTCAAATTGCATGAATATTTAATAAATTTTAGTAAATTTTAAAAATATACGTGTTTGAGAGTACTTAAGCTACTTCTTCTCATATGCATTGAGATTTGAGAGATTAAAGGTCAGAGCATTTATTAAAAATTAAAAAAAAAAATACGGAGATTAACGTAAAAAATTAACTCTCTAGGCCTAGCCCCAGAGCATGTCCTTTTTGGGCCACCCTGTATCCTCCATGATTGACTGTATCAGTATTAGATAGCTGAAGCCTTAAAGCAAGCCAGACTCAAAACTGTAATCCTACACTTTAAACAGATGGATCTATATCAGCCCAATGACTGCTGAATTGGTCTAGCCCAACATGTGGTGCACGTAGATTCGATGGATCATACTTGCAAATGATAGAAAAGATTAGTTACAGTTGCTGATACGATACAAGTTGTGCTGCGCGAAACGTTGAAGAAAAACAGGATCAAACGTCCTTCGGTCCTTGGAACTAATAAACCATGTGGCAGGCACTGGCACTGCAAACTGTAGACCAAGATAAGAAAAGCATCAACTTCACTTCTAAGGGCTGGCTAACAAAGCAAAGAAGGAGCCAAAAATTTAAATCACTTCATGATTAAAGACCTCAAAATATCGATTTTCTTGTTATATACCATCAACATGTTAGCGTCAAGGAAGAATAGATAGAATTTACATCGACAAGTAAAAGGATAAACAACACTAAAGTAATGTGACAAAAATTCTCCATGGGATACGAGATTTTCCAGCCCAGGTGTACAAGCAAATGCTTATGTAAGCTCCCATTTCATGATGCAAATGCTTACTACGCTTTTGCAAGTCTCTGCTTCGAAAGTTGAGCAACGCTACGATCTCCCACATCTATCGTGAAGCAAACACCTGTGCTGATAGTATTGCAAGGATGAGATGGAGTTTAGCTGATGTTTTCGTATTTTTTGTTTTGCCTCCAAATAGTTTGAGACTTTCACTTCTTGCTGACCCTTTGGGAACCACGTATTTAATATTTTGTTAAAGTACCTTCATTCACCAAAAAAAAGGTGGCACGTCGGCAGGAGCGATTGTGTTTGTATTGTTTAAATTAAATATTCTGATGATGCGATGACTACATTCTGTACATGGAATTCGGAAACCAGAACCTGAGTTCGTAACCATTAACTGTTTCACTTGAGAACAGGCTTCTGTCTTGTCCTTGTAAATTGTACATCTCCGTTAAGAACAGAGCTTATGAATTTCTCTACTTCTTCCATGGTCATGTCACCTGTAAATGCTGCAAACTTCCCCTTCCGAGGTTTGTAGGCCAGCAGGAAGTTATCTGATGATTTGAATCCAGATTTATCAAATGCACTTAAAAACGATGGCTGCTTGGTGGCATCTAAGAGGATATAGGATACAGAATCCCTAGAACCAGAGGCCACATTCTGTCTCCTTGATAGTGATTTCTCAGAAACCTGAAAGTACATATCAGGTGACAAGTAAGAAAACTGAATTATAATGTATAACAGATGGGCCATTTAATATTATAGGAAGCAATCCCCATCCCGACCTTTCAATATGTTGATAGTCATGGCATCTACATGGTTCACCACAAACTAGTATGTTCATATTGCTACGTTAAAGAGAAACATATATATTCATCACCAAAATACAGCCAGTATCCTATAACTAAATAGGAGAATATTAAATTATGCAGGAACTAAATTGTAAGACTACAACATTCTTCTTGCACCTTTTGGATTTTTTTCACTAATTGAAAAATATGTTCTTTAGAGAAAGGAATTTTTCTCACCTTAGACAAAAGGGACTCCAACTTCTCCCTAGCTCTGGATGATCGGAATGCACCTATAATACAGACAGGAGTTTTATCCCCACAAAAAGCATCAAAGTTTGACACTGTCAACAAAGGTAACTGTCTCTCTTTGGAATCTGCCTGCATTTTGCCAGTCTGAGATGAAGATACCTTTTTGCTCTTCTTCTCAAAACTATCAAGCAACATACTGAGATCTTTGATTGCAGACTTCAAATCCTTTACAGAAATACCAGTTTTTAAGATAAGCTCCTCTCCATTAGACAGCCACCCAATTACAGCTGGAAGTGCATCAACACCTAATTTCTTCACAGCTGGATCAGAAACATCCTGAGCCTACATAAATAGTGAAAGAGCCTGAATTGAATAGGAACTCAATTAAATGTTTAAACATTTCTCTAAAACTTCTTAAGTTGTGAAGCTCTGTGTCAAAAGTTTAGTAGACATGTTTCTAATTCAAAATAAGGTTTCAAAGCACCATATATCTGTACAAGGAACAAGACGAATTCGACACACTAAGATCTTAAAACATACCTCTGCATCATAGAAAGTGAATCTTTTATGATACAAGCCACTGAGAACACGCCAGATCACAGGTGTATCCTTCTTGGTGGAAAGAAGTATCACCCTTGGGAATTTTTCTACATTGCTAGAAGACAAGTCAAAATGATTTAGGCTAATCCTTTTTGAAAACCTTGGTAAATGATCTTGGCAAAATGTTTTGACATTCTTAGCAATCAAATCACCCTTATATTCTACCAGAGAACCCTTCTCACTTCCTTTGTATGAATAAACAAACAACCTAGGTGCTCTCCCAGGATGCATACCAAAATCCTTACAGAGAGACAACTCATTTTCACAATTTATGCTCCCAACCTGTTGCAAGAGACCAAAAGAAAGGTAAGATATTGGAAGCACTGATTAGCATGCACATATTATAGAAATACTTAACAGAGGAACAATACCTTTATAGCTCCTTGCAATAAACTGGTCACCTCCTCTATGACAGATTCATAATATTGTCTCCCCTGAGATGATGAAGTATAAGATAACAAAAGCCAGGCCATCCCTTGGTCAGCTATTTCTTTTCTAAAGACCTCAGAATTTATGGCTCTGATGTTCTTAGGTGAACTCCTGGATTGAGACTGAGACCTGCTCGAACCACCGAAACCACCAAAATGACCATGATCTTTCATGCCGCCCCCGAAGAAGCCAGAGAAAATATCATCAAGATCAAAACCAAAGGAACTTGGTCCACCGCGGCTACCAAATGAGCCTGATCCACCAGGGCCACCAAAGGAAAATGAGAAAGTCTGGGAACTTCCCTGCCCACCCGTATGCTGCCATCCACCAGCTCCAGATGTAAACCCACTTTGTCCAGGTCCACCGCTAGTGAAGTAAGTATATCCACCTTGATCCCCAGGGTGGCCAGCATCAAATCCAGGGGCACCTTTTTCATCCCCATACATATCATAATTTTTTCTCTTTTGTTCATCTGATAAAATGTCATACGCTGATCAAACAAGAAGGACGAATCAGATCTCTTAATAGAATACAAAGACCTCAAGAAGAACAGTCTAAAAATTCAAAGCTTTAAATACTGTTCTTATATTGATAAAGCATTTAGTAATTTCACATCTGAACAATATGCTTATAAACCATATATATTCAAAACTGTATTTCCTAATTCAGGGAAGAAAAAGAGAGAATAAAAGAATATATATAATAGAAAGGGCAGCAAAAGCGAAAAAGAAAAAGAAGTAAGAAGTTGGCAATACCGTTGTTGATGTCAGCAAACTTCTCTTGTGCACCTTTACTTTTGTTCTTGTCCGGGTGGTATTGAAGAGAAAGCCTATTAAGTACAATTCAAGCAAAATGAGTAGAGAAAAACAATTAAACATGCGTGCAGGTTTGTAAGCAGTTACATGATTCTGTATGCATATGAGTATGCAAAAGCATGCATGTACAATGTATTAATAAAATCATTACAAATCCTAAGACAAAAGGGAATATAATAGCTATTTTTTTCGTTGCAATAAGAAACATTTCAAGCTGCAGTTACATGACAAAGAAAAATGTATTGAAAGAAAGAAGAATGAAAAGGAAGAATACAGTGAGAAGGTAATACCACTAATAAAACATTTCTCATTCAAAAGAAAATTTATTTACTTCATTCCATGCTTATAGAAAATCAAATTGGAATGGCATAACCTACGGTCAGAATGATAAATAAAAGTAAACAGTATACTCAAATCTTGTCTGATATAAAACTTGGCACACTTGTGTCCCTTTTATGGTGCAGGTGCAATTTTATTAAGGTTAACATCCAAATTATGCGTATTACAATGTCATTAACAAATCAAGAAAGAATAAAGAATTAATTCATAACCTAGAACACCAAGGAATGTATTTAAAATTAAAATTCTCATTATAGAAGAGAAATTCACAGTCAAACATACTTGTGGAAAGCTTTTTGAATATCTCGTTGGCTTGCGTTTTTATCCACGCCAAGAACCTGAGGATCAAGTAAATTCATTAGAAAAAAAGGAAGCCACATAACCCAGAAATTTGCAAAATGCTACTTATTTATTCTTGTCTCTCTCATCTTTGACTTTGCTTAAGCTCACACTTCAACTCCTCAACGCTTCAATAAGCTTTTATCCCATTTTCTTTTTGGATGAAATAAATTCTCCTAAATCAATACCACAATTCCTTTTTGGAAATTCAGAAATGCATATCTCTAGATTTCACGATTACCCTTTAAAGCACTTTAAAAAAAAAAGACTCATAAATCATTATATGTGAAAATTGAAGTGACATGGAGAAATAGAGCAGAAATTAGAAGAGGGCCAGGGTTCCTTACCTTGTAAGGATCAATGGTTTTGGCTTCCGCGTATAAAACTAATAACGTTGATAAAAGAGCAAACGAAAATGGCGATCGAACTTTCATCTTCGACAATCTGAAACGCCGCCGGAGATTTTTGTTGAGTTGCGAATCTCGATTTTTTTAAACCGGAATATCGGTTGTATAAAAAAACAGAGTGAGGGAAATGTAGAGCACGAAAGACCAAAGTGATGGTGACGGTTGCCAAATAAATAAGGTTCGCGGGTAATTGAAATAAATTCCGGATGGTTCGGGATCCCAAGGCCGTTAGTTACACGTGGCATTCGAATGTGCCACCACGCGCTCTGACCAATAGAATTTTAGAACGGCTCCCAGCGCAAAGCCGAACGCATCACCGACTGCTGACGTGAACGTGTTTTGAAATCTTGGCAGCTTACATTAGCCCAGTAGCATCTGAACTTGTCACTTGTCATATTCCATACTTCAATATAGACCGTTGCTCGTAAGTAAGATTAAAAAATAAAAAATATATCGCTTTAATTCCATAAAAAAATATATATAAAAAATGCATTTAGTAATAATTTTTCTTTTTTCTCGTTAGGGGTTGGCACAAATAATTAAAAATCAAATACAAAATGTAAAATATTTAAGTTCAAATTTTAATAATTTATAAATTTTGAAAAATTCTTAAATACGTAAATTTTAATAATAAATGGACTATTTATCTTAAAAATAACTTTACTTATTCTTAAATTTTTTGTAATAAAATTTTTTTTCCTTCTCGGTTTGCTATCCAAATGCGACATTATTAACTCGATTTCATTGTATAAAGCCAGATAGGAATAAAAATATCATATGATTAAGCCCTAACTTCATGATCTATCTTTTTGTTTAATTTGCCTTTTAGTAACCTACAGACTAGTAAGCGCCAATATGGTTTATCTTGAGATAATATTTTATGTATGCACAATTTATCTTTAATATCTTTAACAATCGTAATTCGGAAATACATAATTCTCAATGCATTAGCAAAAACAATGTATAATCATGACATCCATAGTTTATATAGATGATTTCATGAAAGTATTAAACAAGGTTGACATGAAAGTTCACATGTCATCATTTTAGTTCTTCGAAATTATACTAGTGATTAGGGTAAAGTTCTGAAATTTGAAAACATAATTTCATCAAACTTGTCGAGATTTTTTAAAACTGATATCAATATTGAATCTACTTATTTTTGTTGGATATATTTTAAGTTGTTTGAAAATGGGACATCATTAACCATTAGGGTTGGCGTGAGTGGTTCAGCACTCTCGTTCCTTAAGTGAGGTCTGGGTTCGAATCCGACCCCGCTCATGTATGGAAAAATCTTGATGGCTAGCACTTTACCCCTTCGTGGGCCGACCCGGTGCGAACGGGGATTAGTTTGGCTGTGGTTCGACTTAAAGGTGCAATCCCATTGTTGGGGCCCTTCCAGGACACCTCGTGGGAGACCAAAAAAAAAATGGGACATCATTTTTTATTTAAAAATCCACTTGAATTTAAAAAAAATCATGATCAAATAAAATTAAAACACTTAAACACTTATTACTCCAATTTTCATCTCAATGATTTATTTGAATAAAAAAGAATAAATTATATTAATGTTTTCAAAGTTCTATCATAATTTAACTCTAATGTATTTATTTTGAAAATAAACACTTTATCCCAAAATTACAAATAATGTTAATAATATGTTGAAATATTAAAATGGCTTTTGAATTATTCTATTTTTTAAAAAAAGCCTTTATACTATTTTTTTTTGGTTACATGCCCTTATCCTATTATTGTATCCAAAGAAGTCATTATATTTTTATTTGTACTTAAATAAGTAATTATTTCAAATAAAAGATTACATATGAATAAAAACTTATTCAAATCAATTAACAAATTGAAATTCAATTAATTCGATTTGATTAATTCACTTTTGAGTATAAGTTAATTTTTATAGATAGGTTTATTTGATTAAGTCGATGTTTAAAACTACGAATTAAACCAATTAAATTAATTGACATCTTTTAAATATATAATATAAATAATTAAATATTATATAATATATTTTATCTAACCAGCCATTTTTATGTAAGAAGTTAGGTTTTAAACCCAATTCAAAAAATTGATTGCTCACCCTTATAAAAAGATTTATTTATCCTAATAGCTCATTTAGGTACAAATTATTTAAGTGCAAAAGAAAGTTTAAGAACTTATTTGGATTCAAATTAATAGTTAAGGATTTATTTGGATTCAAATTAATAGTGAAGGATTTATCTTAATGCAATAAAAGTATAAAGACTTATTTAAATAAAGCAACAAAGTTCGGTTTTTTTTTTTAATATTTTAGCCAAACAATAAATTTTATTAATATTTATTAGTACTTTGTCTTTTAAGGTTTTTTTTTTGTAAGAATAAATATCTTTATTCGTTTTACGACCTAAGATTAATATTTTTCAGACCGAAAGTGATAAACAGTAAACCTTCATAGTAATGGAGACTCCAATATTTTTTTAAAAAAATTATTTTAGGTTGGATTTTTATTTTTAATATAAAAAATTATGCGCATGTATATATGCTTAGAATAATAAATTTTTTTAATAGTGATTTAGCAAAACTTTTTTTTATCCTTAAATTGATAAATTTGGACTGAAATTTTAATTTCTCAAACTGATAAACTAATTTTAAAATAATATTAAAATTGAAAATTTAGATAAAATTTACTCATCGTAAAATATGCTACAACGAAAGCTAGCAATTTGCAATCTCACAACCATGGCACACCTTCAGGTTTTCAGTGAATTTTTATTACGCATCCCGTCATTCAGTTGTGGTTCTTTTTTTATCGCATACTCCATGGCACGTAGCAATTAAAAACGTTTTAGCATGTTTGGAGCTTAAGCTTAGGTGCGTAACAAAAGTCAAAACCAAATCAACTAGTTTAAAACATTAATTATTGTTGGAACTTGGAAGTTATGTCCACACAAGAATGGACAAGCACTCTGCACTTACACTGAGTTACATACGAATTAACTGCATATAAATGAAAGTTCCATATTCCATTCTTGAACCAGATGCAAAAGACTCAGGGTTTCCATTTATACTTAGCATTTTTAAAGATTATTATTAATATATTTCAAAGTTTTTTTATTTAAAAGTAAGTGAAAATTTTTGATACATAATTTAAAAAAATAAAAATAAAATATGTGTAATCGTATTATCTTAAATCTATTTGTAGTATTAAAAAAATTACTGGAGATAATAATTTTTTTAATTCAACTTGTTAGATGTAAAAAAAAAACATGTTTTCATCACATTTTTAATCGTTGTATTTGAAAACTTTAAATTTTATTTAAGTCTATTGAAATTTCAGTAAAAGAAAAAAAGAAACAGAAAGTGGACACTGGACAATCACTCCATGCTATCGTTTGTATTTTTTTGTCACAATGATTATATGTTGTGATCTGAAGCGTAGCCGCACAATAAAGCAGCTAGACCATTGCACATCGTAGAGCAATTCTCAGGCCTTTTTCATTTTATTTCTTTCCTGCGAGAGGAAGAGCTGAGTCCGAGCATAAAATAGCGGCCAAAAAGCCCAAAAGACGACCGATACTCTCTTCTTCCTCTTCACTCCCCATTTCCTCGCCTTAACCAAAATCCCTTCCAATCATTCCACCTATCTCCATCGCCAAATAGAAAAAGCTCAAATCTAAGTCCGTCGAAAACCTCAGCATCCTTGTGATGTGAAGCATCACTCGCCGCACCAGAATCTTTTTATAAAGCTCGCGATTCACCGATTCAACTCGCTAACTCGGCTCAGCTTGTTCTCGTCGTTAAAGATAAGAGGAAGATTGTTGGAGGGACCGATGGCGCTCTCGGCTTCTGATTTGCCTGCCATATACTCGTTGCTCTCCAACTCTATGAGCCAAGACGAGACCATTCGCAAACCAGCCGAGGCGGCTCTCTCTCAATCTGAGAGTAGGCCTGGTTTCTGCTCTTGCCTTATGGTATTTATTAATCTTCTTGTTTTCCTCTGTTTGCATTTTCTGTACAATGCATTTGTATTATATACGCGGTTAAGTTGCAATTGTTGTTCTGTGTTATTTCAGGAGGTGATTACAGCAAAAGATTTAGCCTCTCAAGTGGACATTAGATTAATGGCCTCTGTGTATTTCAAAAACAGTATTAATCGGTATTGGAGGAAGAGGCGCGATTCCTCGTAAGATATACGCTATCTTTCATACTCTTTAATTCATATATGAGATCAAACTTAAAATATGAGTTTCAGCTTTTCATTTAATCTCTTCAGAAACTGCATTTGATTTTTTTAGTAGCGAATTGTGCTCTACAAGCTGATAAAGAGTGTTTAACTTTATTTTCTTTATTTTTTTTCTTAAAATAAATATATATGTTTCCTTTACTGATCCGAAAATTTGTGTGCAGGGGGATAAGCAACGAAGAGAAACTCCATTTAAAACAAA
This sequence comes from Heritiera littoralis, assembly GCA_031772115.1. NCBI lineage: Eukaryota > Viridiplantae > Streptophyta > Magnoliopsida > Malvales > Malvaceae > Heritiera > Heritiera littoralis. Next base: position 5,798,741 of record JAPDPK010000031.1, on the reverse strand, counting down.
AATTGTTATCACACTTGAGGGAAGAGAATTATCAGGTATTTCTCTAAACTTTTTCTTCTTTTTGATGTTAAAGAATTTAAGCTTATGTTCGTTAATGTTGACTTATATGTGTTTGAATTTGATTGGATTTAAGTTGCCTACTAGTTTCACCCGGTATATATTTCAGGTTGTAACCTGGTGGCCTGTAATTTCGTTTGTGTTTAGCCATTTTTAACAACATCCTATCTTTTGCATTTTGTTTGTTCTGATACAGATAGCTCAAATGCTGGCAGTGCTTATTTCCAAAATTGCTCGCTTTGATTATCCCAGGGAATGGTATATGTCATCACTCGTTAAACTTGTTAATATTCATTAATGTGTTTTTCTGCTTTATTGAGCTAGATAACGTTTTCCTTTTTCTTGCATTATGGAATTTCATAAACATTTCATCTTGTAGGTGTATTTACTGATTTATTGGTGTAATGATTTTAGGCCAGAGCTGTTTTCTTTTCTAGCACAGCAGCTTCAATCAGCCGATGTTCTTACCTCCCACAGGATCTTTTTGATTCTCTTTAGAACTTTGAAGGAATTATCCACCAAACGTCTTACTGCAGATCAAAGGAATTTTGCAGAGGTATGTGGTTACTGAAACATCTTCATTTTCATAAGCTTCCCTAAACAAAAGTTGTGCGCTGGTCCTCCCATTTATCTAGCCCCTCTTGTCTAAATGAAGGTGGATGCTACCCTGACAGGTTACTTAAGCCTGGACAGCATTGATTTGAAAAGCATTGTCATGCTAATGCGAAATTACATTTAGAACTGTAATTAGTGTCTTCTAGATTCTGGTTTATGAGTACTTCATTTCTGCTTTCCACTCTTCCCTTAGAAATCACAATCTACTCATTTTAGGATCAAATTCCCTCTTCTTCTTTTTTTTTTCATTACAAATTACAGGTTTGATCTATAGACTGGAAGAGTCTCACTTACAAAACTTTTTTGGCAGATATCATCCCATTTATTTGAGTATTGCTGGCATCTTTGGCAGAGAGATGTACAAACCATATTACTTGGTTTTTCTACAATCACTCAGAACTATAATTCAAATGCTGTGGAGCAGCATCATGATGACCTTTATTTAACATGCGAGAGATGGTTGTTTTGTCTAAAGATAATATGTCAATTAGTGATTTCAGGGTTTCAAAGTGATGCAAAATCTATTCAGGTACTTATTACTTCTTTCACTTTCCAAAACATTTTGAGGTTTTTAGAGTCCATTGCCATTTCATTCTTTTTTTTCCCTGGAAGTTTTGAATAAGAGTATACGATTTAAATACTTTATTTTGCAGGAAGTAAGACCAGTCAAAGAGGTTTCTCCTGTTCTTTTGAATGCTGCTCAATCATTTCTTCCATACTGTAAGCTTGCTCTTGATGTCAATTTTTGGTCCCCTGTATCAAAAAATCAGATTCATTTTTACCTGATCTATTCCTGTTACCCTCCTGAACCTCCTAAAAAATAAGCATAAGCATGTCTAGTTGAACGAACTAACTTGTAATTTTAATTAATTGAAAAATAAACCATCATTACGATTAGCAGACAAATTATTCAAACGTTTTCCCTGCTTTCTTTGATGTAAGACTCGTTACACATTTTGAGCATGTGCTGTTTACAAACTTTATTGCTGAATACTGACCATAGTTATAATTAATGTATATGTAACTAAATCAAGATTTCTACATTTTTCTTTTACACACAGAACTAGGTAGCCCTCTGGAATATAGAAAATGGGTTTCCTTGGTCTGAAATGGTAATCTTTGTTATTCCATTCTAATTGTGAGAGAAACTATCATTTCTTATTCTTGAACTTTTGATCTTCATATTTGCCAGAAAAAAAAAAGTGATCTCATGTTTTGAAGAATGAAGTTGAAGCCATTTCAAATACTTGTTACAAAGATTTTGTATAATTAATTCAATTGTATGTGGTACCTTATTTTACAGATACATCTTTTCAGAATGGACATTCTAAATTTTGGGACTTTATAAAGAGGGCATGTACTAAATTGATGAAGGTTCTAGTTGCAATTCAACAAAGGCATCCTTATTCATTTGGTGATAAATGTGTCCTTCAACCTGTCTTCAATTTCTGTTTAAATAAGATTTGTGATCCTGAGCCAGATATATTATCCTTTGAGCAATTCCTGATAAAGTGTATGGTAATGGCTAAAAGTGTCTTGGAATGTAAAGAATATAAAACAAGTCTCATTGGACGGGTTATGGATGAGAATGGTGTTACACTAGAGCAGATGAAGAAAAACATTTCTAATGCTGTTGCTGGTGTTTTGACTTCCCTTCTACCTAATGAACGGGTAGTGCTTTTATGCAACGTATTAATAAGGAGGTAATTACCCTTTTCTGCCTCTGTTTATCGGTTTGTCTTTGGATTGTTACACAGTATGATGTTTCCTTTTCCACCCGCTCAACCAATCTTGTGGTACAGGAAAGAGAAAAAAATTTAGAAAACTACGGTCAAAATTATTATATTTTGCATCAAGAATTTTGTTAGGAAAGCACCCTGCATTTCTCTTATTTTTTGCCTGCTTTGGAACAACCGGTTGCTTTAACTCTGTCCTAATTAACGTATTTACAGGTATTTTGTTCTAACCGCAAGTGATTTGGCGGATTGGTATGAGAACCCTGAGGCCTTTCATCATGAGCAGGATATGGTTCAGTGGACAGAGAAACTGAGGCCTTGTGCAGAGGCTTTATATATCGTATTGTTTGAAAACCATAGTCAAGTATGTGGTAATTGAGTACAGATCATTTAGTATGTTATTATGTTACTATCCTTTCTGTTTTTCTTCTTCCTTTTTTGGTCATCAGCTTTTTCGTATAGATACATGTATGCTTATTTGAATTAATTGGTTACATTTAGCTGCTAGCTCCTGTTGTGGTGTCCATCCTTCAAGAGGCGATGACTGGTTGCCCAACTTCGGTGACTGAAATTACTCCAGGGTTACTTCTTAAAGATGCTGCTTATGGCGCTGCTGCATATGTATATTATGAGCTCTCAAATTACTTGAGCTTCAAAGATTGGTATGCCCATTCTCCTGTATGCTATATTTGGTGTGTAGTCACTTGATAGTTTTGCGCATTTATACTTTCTCTACCCTAGGTGGTTTGGGTTTTTTTTTTTTTTGTTTTCTATGGGAGTGGAGCATTGAAGGGGATCTTAGTTTATCCACTATACCTTATTTTGCATGATAAACCCAGATACTAATCCAAGCAGAGTAGGAACGTTATTTAGTTCCTTCCTTCATAATTTACCCCTTGGTTCAGTTCTTTAGTTGTTAAAGTATCACACTAATTGCTTTGTGAATAAATAGTTAGATATCATCTTTGTATGTTTCAATAGATGGTATGATGAAATTAACCTTTTTTTTTCCTGAAAAATCTTGGATTGCAGGTTTAATGGTGCTTTATCCCTCGAGCTTTCTAATGATCATCCAAATATGCGTATCATTCACCGTAAAGTTGCGCTAATATTGGGACAATGGGTTTCAGAGGTAACATGATATCCTTCTATAGGCCTTATCTGTGTCCATTTATAGAGTTCTTTCTTGTGAAATGTATGTGTGTGTTTATATGCTTGCCACAGCAGTGTGTTGAGGCTTCCATCAGTATAGCATCATGGTGACCAATAGTAGTCAGGTCAGAAGCTTGTCCCATCATACATTGAATCTTTTTCTCTAGCAAAATGATGGTTGCTAACGTATCAAATCAGATGTTGTAGATTCCTTATTGAGTGTTGAAGTTTGTGTGCCCCATGGAAGAAAGAAGAGTGATTCTGGAGGACAAGCCATAAATTTAAAATCCTTGGGAACTTGATTCTGTTCCATGCTACAACACTAGAATATAGATTGCATAAATCAAAGGCAGGGTTTAAATGAGTGCCACTAGGAATAGGCTCTGATCTGGTGGGCATTTGATGAGTGCGTTTTACATGCACTTGTATCCTTGCAAGAGCTGGGTGATCTGTTTTATGTTGTCATAGTAGAAGAGTGATACATTGGGAGTCTGGAATTCGTGATGTCAATATAAGACTGTATCATTTGTTATTCCTCTTTAATTTCTGATAGGAAAGTTGCTAAAGTACTTTGGTTGCAGCAGGAAATGGTCATAAATGTTTATTTTCTGATGTTTGCATTCCTGTAGATAAAGGACGACACAAAAAGAGCTGTATACTGTGCCTTGATACAGTTGTTACAGGACAAAGACCTATCTGTGAGGGTATGTTCCATAAGTTTTCTTTTCCTTTTGCATCTCCCTTATTGTTTATCTGCCCCTTTCATTATAATCTATTCTTGAAGGTTATTGTACTTTTCTCACTCGCTATGTTGTGTATTGTTGTTTAGCTGGCAGCCTGCCGATCGTTGTGTTTACATGTTGAAGATGCAAACTTCTCCGAGAAAGATTTTTCTGATCTACTTCCTGTTTGTTGGGGTTCATGTTTTAAGTTGGTTAAAGAAGTTCAAGAGTTTGATTCGAAGGTAACTCTACTGTTGGTTTATGTTCATGTCCACTGTTTGCTTAGGCATTCTTTCTCCCCTTTGTGCTTTTCTGGAAAAGGAGAGTTATATATCTTATTGGATTGAGGAAAATTTGTGGAATGTATAGTCCGAGCTTTAGAATTTCTATCATGCAGACAGCATCTAATGATAATGCTGAACAGATGATGGATATTATTTGAAAACTTTTTATACTGATGTGCTTTGCCCATTCCTACTTTAGATTCACGTTAATTTAGGTTAGCAAATCACATATGCAAATTCTGGTTTTGGCTGAGTGCAGGTCCCAATATAAATCTTGAGTCTTTCTTTGTGTTTGTATGCGTGCATGCATATGTATATGCATCTATGTATATTCCTGACATTCAATTCACGTGCTGCTGCTTTTCACATCAATTTCAGGTCCAAATTTTAAATTTGATTTCTGTTCTTCTTGGCCATGTCAATGAAGTCATTCCATATGCAAATTACTTGATGCAGTTTTTCCAGACGGTATTGTTGTCACTTATTTACTTTCTTCTCTGAAAGTTACATGTTTACTTTCACATGCTTGGTTGTTGACTATAAGTAGTTTTTTAACATGGAACCATTTCACGAAATCAGATAATAACCAATAGAAGAAATTCCTGTTGTGAAACTTAATGCAAATTTTACCATCATGCATGATTAAGTGAATAAGCTTTTTACAAGAAGTGTGTGTCCAAATCAGTAGTTGATTACAACAATAAAATGTATAATTCGGAAAGTTGAGTAAAATTTGAGTGTAAATGGGTACTTGGCTAGACACGTCATAAACTGTACTTATCAGGTGTGCTTATTTATGTATTTGTTTTAATTTTCTTTAACCACTCAATATGCAAAGGTTTGGGAGGAATCGTCTGGTGAAAGCCTTCTACAGATACAGCTTCTTATTGCTTTGCGGAACTTTGTTATTGCACTTGGATATCAATCACCTAGTTGCTACAGCATGCTCCTGCCCATTCTTGAAAAGGGGATTGATATAAATGGCCCTGATGAACTCAATCTTCTGGAGGATAGCATGCTGGTTAGACTACTGCCCAAATATTTGATTATTTATCCGGCTATCTTTACCCATAAACATCTTGTGCTAAGGGTCATCATATTTGCAGTTGTGGGAAGCTACACTTTCTCATGCCCCTGCAATGGTGCCTCAACTCTTGGCATATTTCCCATGTCTGGTGGAAATCTTGGAAAGAAATTTTGACCAGTTGCAGGTTCGACTTCTTGAATTATTTCTGCCCTTTAGGTAGTGTTTTCATTCCCCTTTTTTGTAGTAATTCATCAAGAAAGCAGGATTGCAATGGCTCCTTTAAAAACAGTATAGGTTTCTATGGTCTTGGACTGTCTACCTACCTTCTCTCTCTCTCCTCCGTCTCTTTTTCTTTTAATCTTATATTGATCTGAATATGTTTGCAGGTTGCTGTCAATATTACTGAAGGTTACGTTATTTTGGGTGGAAGGGAATTTCTTAGCATGCATTCTTCCACTGTGGCTAAACTTCTAGATCTCATTGTTGGAAATGTCAATGACAGAGGACTGCTTTCAACCCTTCCCGTAATTGACATTCTAATACAGGTATTATTCTGTAAGTTTTCAGGGCAGTGACATCATTTGAAATAGGCTGAATTTTTGAAGAAGCAAGTAGCATTGTGTGTATAATAATTTTTTTGGCCACAAATAATATCCATGGAAAATGATTTAATAATGAATACAAACATGTTCACAAGCATATAATTGTTTCCCTATATGAGGTTGTCATTGTATCCTTAATTATTTATGTTGTGGAAAACATGTGCTGGCCGTCCTACTTTTGTGTCATGTCTATAAACTATTAAATCCCTCAATGCTAATTCTTTAATGTTAAAAGACCTACTTTCATCCCTCAACCCTTCCCGTAATTGACATTCTAATACAGGTATTATTCTGTAAGTTTTCAGGGCAGTGACATCATTTGAAATAGGCTGAATTTTTGAAGAAGCAAGTAGCATTGTGTGTATAATAATTTTTTTGGCCACAAATAATATCCATGGAAAATGATTTAATAATGAATACAAACATGTTCACAAGCATATAATTGTTTCCCTATATGAGGTTGTCATTGTATCCTTAATTATTTATGTTGTGGAAAACATGTGCTGGCCGTCCTGCTTTTGTGTCATGTCTATAAACTATTAAATCCCTCAATGCTAATTCTTTAATGTTAAAAGACCTACTTTCATCCCTCAACCCTTCCCGTAATTGACATTCTAATACAGGTATTATTCTGTAAGTTTTCAGGGCAGTGACATCATTTGAAATAGGCTGAATTTTTGAAGAAGCAAGTAGCATTGTGTGTATAATAATTTTTTTGGCCACAAATAATATCCATGGAAAATGATTTAATAATGAATACAAACATGTTCACAAGCATATAATTGTTTCCCTATATGAGGTTGTCATTGTATCCTTAATTATTTATGTTGTGGAAAACATGTGCTGGCCGTCCTGCTTTTGTGTCATGTCTATAAACTATTAAATCCCTCAATGCTAATTCTTTAATGTTAAAAGACCTACTTTCATCCCTCAACCCTTCCCGTAATTGACATTCTAATACAGGTATTATTCTGTAAGTTTTCAGGGCAGTGACATCATTTGAAATAGGCTGAATTTTTGAAGAAGCAAGTAGCATTGTGTGTATAATAATTTTTTTGGCCACAAATAATATCCATGGAAAATGATTTAATAATGAATACAAACATGTTCACAAGCATATAATTGTTTCCCTATATGAGGTTGTCATTGTATCCTTAATTATTTATGTTGTGGAAAACATGTGCTGGCCGTCCTACTTTTGTGTCATGTCTATAAACTATTAAATCCCTCAATGCTAATTCTTTAATGTTAAAAGACCTACTTTCATCTCAAAACTGTTTTGTCAGACCATGGACATCTTTACCAGCAAATGCATTCTCTTACACTCTTGTTTTAAGAGAAACCCAGTTGTTTCTGTATCAATTTGGCTCCATGAAAACAGTAATCCACATTATTTATACGATGCAACAATAACATGAGAAGCCAAGGTGGTTTAGTTTGTATATGAATTATTTACCATTGGACCTTGCATCCATAAGTGATAAGTTTACTTGTGTTTCTTAAATTGGATGATTATTCCTTAACTTACTAAAAAAGCAAATGCAGTTGTTTGACATCTATGGATGATAGAATTGTTCATTGATGATCATGGAGGTTTAGAATCATTAAATTGTATTGGATCTCAGAAACCCAATCAGATGTAGTAACTGCTTGTCTTTTTGCTTTTTTTATTTTAGTGTTTCCCGTTGGAAGTGCCACTATTAATCAGCAGTACTTTACAAGTAAGAATGGTTCTTTACCTGGTTTTTAATCATTCATGTTCTCAGTTATATTTGCCATGATATATGCCTTTTTGTGACATCTAATTCAACTGTTATGCCTTGTTAAATGTTGTAGAAACTAGTTGTTATGTGCTTGAGTGGAGGTGATGATGGTGATCCTTCAAAGACAGCTGTTAAAGCATCTTCAGCTGCTATCCTAGCAAGGATTTTGGTGATGAATACCAACTATCTTGCACAACTAACGTCAGAACCTTCTCTCTCATCAGTACTGCAGCAGACTGGTGTTGCTATTGAAGATAATATTCTTCTTTGTCTGGTTGACGTATGGCTTGACAAGGTTAGTAGAAAAAGAAAAAAAAAACACATACGTTTTGACCATCTAGAGGTTTTATCCTTTCCGCTAGGACTTTTGAATTGGCTAATCAGAATCTTTGTCATTGATTGGTAGTCTTCATAAAGTTAATTTTGCATGTTTATGCAGGTAGACAATGTATCTTCACCCCAGAAGAAAACATTTGGTTTAGCACTCTCCATAATTCTGACTTTAAGGCTGCCTCAAGTTCTAGACAAACTTGATCAGATATTGAGGTATGGGCTCACCCTTGATTTTGATGCATATCTGCAACCAAGCGATGGATGACATTTAATATCTGCAGTGATGATCATTTTTTTTCATGCAGTGTCTGCACTAGTGTAATTTTGGGAGGGACTGATGACTTAACTGAGGAAGAGTCAAGGTTATACACTCTGACACATTGTATTAATAACTTTGGTTGGTGGAGATCATGTCAGGGATCCGTAACTATTTTCATTCTTAATTTTTGCTAATAAATTGCAGTGGTGATAACATGAGCTCTAGCAGGTCTCATGGGGAGGGTTCGCTTCCCAGTAAGGAGTCAAGGAGAAGAAAGGTTAGAATTCTTTAGTAAAATCATTAGTCAAATTATGTATATTTATTTGCCTATCTATTTATTTGTGATGGGTTGGTTTTGCAACCATTCAGATAAAGTTCTCAGACCCTATCAACCAGTTGTCATTGGAAAACTCAGTGAGAGACAATCTTCAAACTTGTGCTGCCCTTCATGGGGAGTCGTTTAATTCTGCCATTGGTAGGATGCATCCTGCAGCTTTTGCACAATTGAAGCAGGCCCTGAAGATGCCATAGGCAGTCTGTCTTCTTATCATCCGAAGTCTTTTTTATCTGTGTGATTGTTTCTATTTTTCCAAGATTGAGAAAACTATTTAGGTAAGATTTTCCGATCTTCTTAATTAGCCTGCTCTTAAATACCTTATTTATCATTGCATGGAAATCTTCATAACTAGGGATGTCTCTTCGGTATTCTACTTAAGTTACGAGTCGCCTAAGAAAATAAAATTTTTTCCAACCAGTTAATGTTTAAAACCAATGCATCTAACATCATGTTTTAATTTTCCATTCCAGGTGATATCATGCTTTTCTTGAGCTGGTTTGGTGATTTTTTTCATTATTCTTTGTATTTCTTCTTTTTTTTTTTTTTGTTCAGATCTTTGTATTTCTTCTTTGGATTTCTTCTGTGGCTGCTGCTTGGGTGGGTGTTGATTTATTCATATGTTAAAATTTTGCCCGTGTATGACAGGGGCAACAAGAAACCGTGTAAATAGCTTACTGATCCTTTGCCTGCTGCCTGGCTTTATTTGCAGCACACGAGGGTCAGGGCATTGAGTTCATTGAATATCTTTTACTCGCGAGTAGAATGATAATTTTATATAGAAAAAAGAAAAATTAAAATTTTGGAGATTTGGAATCGGAGGATTTACATGCTTAAGCCGTTCCAGTTTTCTGGGCCTCAATAGCAGTGAATTATGTTGGATACTCTTGAAAATTCATTGTGTTTTGACACCAAACTAGCGTTTACAGATTCAGACGCCACCATCTACTTACTTTCTAATAATTCGAATTCGAAAATCTCTTTACTCCAAAGTTTCTTAATATTTTAATTGAACGTCTCTAAATAAGATAAGATGCGACTTTAGGATAAACAAAAAATTGAAGTTAGCAGCTCCTCAGCATTTGGTATAATAGCTGTCTGCTGCAATGGATCTAAAATTGCGGAACTCAATTTTTTTTTTTTTTGAGAACTCAAATTTCGATATTTGAAACAAATATTCACACCACCAATCTGGCAATCCAAATGAAACAAACGTAATAAAAATATTGATTAGCTCTTCAAGCCAAATGAACTACCATAAGAATCAAAGACCGTTAAACCGTCTATTACAATCCTATGTAGGCAAATAAACAAACCATCCCATCCACAGCTTCTGACATAAGTTGATTGCTCGCAATCGTTAACCTCTGAAGCCTGTGGAAAAAATATCGATCTCCTAACCACTCAAAATTCAATGTATACGATAAACTTAAGTATAAATGCTCTCTGTTTCGGGTTTATGCTTTTGAAGCAGGCTCATCTTTCTTCTCTTCCTCCATCTTAGCTTTATCTTCCCCGCCTTCCTTATTCTCGGAGTCAGCAGCCTTTTCTTCTTGTTCTTTCCCATCACTTTTACTTTCTTCAACACTCAATTTCTCTAGGAGACCAGCAGTGGCTGTGGCATCCTTGTTTTCTTCTTTCTTTCCCTGACTTTCAGCAATCTCTTGAACCATCCCCTTGAAGGACTTGCAATCTGAACACAAACCAATAAGTCACCCCCAACATACAAAGTCCTGAGCTAAAGTAGGTACATGTTTTCTATAGCATGCGCAAACACTTTTCCAACTTTCACATTAATAATAGCATATTAATGAACAGAATTGATCAGAATGATGTCAGAACCCAGAAATGAACATCAGAAGTCACACCAGTTAATCCTCCAAACACCCGTAAAACAGGAATCCTCACACCTCAACAAGAAAGCAAAGCACAAAAAAGATAGAAAAATCTTTCAGAAAATACAAATAACCGGGTACATATGGGACCTGTTTTGCCTTCTCTGATAATTCTGTATCCTTTTATCTTCCTTTCCTTAAGATTATTAAGCAACTGATTCAACTTTTATACACTTCTTCCTTTGGTTTGTTTGGCAAAAGGTACATTAGCATAGGTATTCACATTTGCAGGTAATAGGCTGGTCTTACACTCCATGTTTTCTTAGGCAATGTTAGATCTGGCTTATCAAGCTTTCATAACACTTAATCCTTTTTAAGTAACAAGAAAAGCCAGCAGAAAACTAAGGTGTACTTTCATCCCATGCCCAAGACAACAAAGCAATTTCTTGTATACAGGTGAGATTGCTATCAGATATCAGACATGTTTTTCAATAGCCTAAAATGAAACCTCTTATTAAAATGCGAGCACAATCAACCATTACCAATATGAATTTTAATGGAGCTTTATGATGCTGCATCACAAGTTACAAGACATTCCACTCTGCATTATACTTTTAAGTTTCCACTAAAGTCACTTCAGAATAAAATAAAGACTTTAAAACAAAAAAGTTTATATAAATAAACCGCACATGAAAATCTTATCCTTCATTTGATTTTGACATCACATCATTTAGTCCGCATACTAAACTTTTTAAAAAGAAACAAACAGTAAGCAGTGGACATACACATACAATTCAGTCTAAAACTTTATAAATAAAATTTAATATCTACATTTAAGAGTTAGTATAAGTTCATCATACCGGCATTACTTTTTAAAAATGTAGATAACTCAATAAAATTTGCAAATGAAATAAGAATGCAACAGCAAAAAGCGATTAAGGCAAAAAAAAAATGCTTACTCTCAACAGAAGCAAATCGAATGCAGAACATCTCTTCTTTCAGTTCACCATCTGCAAAATCAGTTGCGTGCCAAACGCATGATTTATCATTTCCAGCGTGTTCTTGCACAGTCATTGTTGGTAGAACTGCAACCATTAGATCCAACATGATCAAGTTCAGCATACAAAAAAGTTAACCGAAATTATACTTAAAAGATTACTTAAAGAAACTTCAAATTGGCTAAGTACTTTAAAATCAGGAAAATTGCAAGAGAATGAAGTAATAGAACATACCGAGATGATTTGCACAGATCTTGAGGGTCTTGGATTGGCGCATGACGAGGCGAACCTTGCCACTGACTTTGTGCTTCAAGAGCTTCACATTTCCAACTCCTCTCTCCTTCCATTGATTCCCTTCCTTATCAAATCGATACAGTTTTGCTTTCCTGCAACAAATTATTTTTCAGCGAAAACAAGATAAAGAAGAACGATCATAAACAGAATCTAAGAAAGGAAAGTTGGAAACAGTAGAGAAATTAAGAGAGAAACAGAAATTGCGCACAGATCGAGCATCGGATCCTCGTCTTCTTCACCAGTACTGACATCGACTTCCTCGAGTTTGACGATGGGAGCAACTTGAGCGCCGGTGTCCTCGTCCTCGGCGGCGGAAGCGTTTTCTGCGTCTTCTCTGTTGTGCTCTTCAGGATCGACTGTAGCAGAGCTCGCCATTGTAGCCGCTGTTGCTTAAGCTTGGAGAGTAAGTGTAGAGCAAAAAAGAAAAGAGCGAAGTGATGAAACCGCTAAATGAGAGAGGACTGAGGCGAAGAGGGAGTTTTTTCGTTTTATAATTTTATTAGGGCTTTGGTGGCGGTAGCGAGTAGGGTCGGTGCGGTGGTTTCAAGTTGTAACGGGGAAAAGGAAGGAAGAGAAAAAGAAGGAAATTAAAAGAATTGCCTGGGAGTGGAGAGGGGCATGCCAGTGGGCCCCACGGGCCGGCTGCTAACGCGTGACAGGTGTAAAGAGTCTTTTCCATAATTTTGATTTTGCTGTATTATTTATCTCAAAAAATTTTACTGTATTACTATATATGAAAAGAGTCCCTTTGAAGGTTAATGCTTGTCATTTGTCAATGATGGGGGAGTCCTGATTTTATGACCTTTATTTTTTTTAATTTTTAATTTTATTTTTGATTTTTTCATTTTAAATTTTAACATTAAAAATAATATAATTTAGAATGAATTTAGCGAAAAAATATTAAACATTTATATTTGATTAATGAATTTGATTTTTTATGAATTTGAACAAAAGTATTTTTCAAAACAAAAAGATAAAAATAAAAAAGAATAATATATCTACTTATTATCGTATTTTAAAAAAAATCTATACCTATATATATCAAATGAATTCTTGTATATTTTATGGATTAGAGTAATGATTGGTTTTTTTTTGTGAAAATATGGGTTATGATTTTGTTTTGGATAGATAAATTCACAAAAAATTTTTAAATAAATTAAAACAAATCCTTATTGATTTTTAAGTATCATATTTATGATATTCACACATTTATTGTAATCCATTTTAAGTAAATAAGGTCAATAAAAAAATAAATTATTTTATTTTATTTAACTTTTTTAGAAATAAGTTCACTTTTTAGATATATATTTTAATTTTTAAAGTTAATAATAAAAATCATTATTTGAAAAATCTCCAATGATAAAAATTATTTTAGAATTTATAAAAACAAATTGAAAATATTTTTTAACTTGTAGACTCATATAATCAATTTTACTAAAATGTAAAGAAGTTCTTACAATTTATTTCAATAAAAAATAATTTCGAATTATCTTAAAACTAATAATTAATTATTATTAAAATTAAGAAGTTTTTTAGTTTGTTAGATAAATGAACATTAATAAAAAAATAAGCATAGATATTTTGTAAAATAAATATTAATAATTATAAAATATAATAATAATAAATAAAATAATAATTTCAAATGATTAAAAATTCAAAAGAATATAGATATTTTGTAAACTAATTTTTTTATTGAAAATATTTGACTCCAAATTTCAAAATGAGATAAATATATCCCTTAAAAAAATTTTAAATAATTTAATAATAATTAAATATAAAAAAATATTTTTTTTATAATTAAAAGTGAAAGTGAGATATTGAGATAAAGACTTTAATGATGATGATGAAAAGTGAAAGGTGAGATTGCTTAAATTAAAACTTAAATCTTATAATATATCAATAATTAAATATAAAAAATTATTTTTTTATAATTAAAAGTGAAAAGTGAGATTGCTTGAATTAAAACTTAAATCTTATAATATATCACAATTGTTTTAATCACTTGACTAAAACATGTAAACATAAAATTAATTTTTACTTTTTAATCAATTCACCGAAAAATTATAAACACAAAAAATAAACAATAAACGTAATGCAGGTAACTTAATAGTTACTATTATTAGTTACCCTTGTTCTCTTATTTTTGAAGCATGGTGCGTGAGAGTAATTTTAATTTGATTGCTTTTTGTAGAAATAAATAAGCTAAAGGAAAAAGAATGTGTTATGAATTATGATCCAACGAAAATTCATTGACATAAATAAAGAAATAAACTAACAGGAAAGGAAATTGGGTTATCGTCCTTGTGCAGGTAGGGCACGCTCACCATTTCAGTTATCACTGCTGAGACAGCGTGACTGAGGTCCCTCCCCCAGTGCCTTTACAGTACTCAATTCCAAGAACTTTGTCACACTTCCTCTCTACGATAACATGCAGAGCAAAGATATCATTCAAACTCATCATGTTGAAGGCCAGATTGAACGCCCTCACTTGAACTTCTATTACATGCTCATCTAGAGCATAGTTCCAAGAACTATGATAACGAGAGTATTTGGAATTTTTTCTTACCTGGGAATCTCTCACTCTAAAATTCATTGCAACCACTCGTGTATGCAATCCACATAATTATGTAAGCAGCAAGTCAAGTTTTGCATAGGTTTCTTTAAACAGCTCTAATAACACGACCATATTTAACCAACACATGCCAATAAGTTAACTCACTTCGGTGGTTGGAAATGACACAAGAAGAGGACATGTGATAAAACCCAGTTAGGATCAATGTCTGATGTACTATATTAAATTTAACTCATAACCAACCAGATACAAGTGACCAAAGTACCAAAATTGAAAAATAAGGGGAGAATAGAACATGAGAATATTTCTTACGATGCACCACCATTTGTTGCTGCATCCATAGGCTCAGCTTCCACTTCAGCCTCAGTTGACTCCTCAGCTTTATCACCCTTCTTACCTGCAACACATTTGCAATTTAGTCTACATAACCTCAAAAGATTTGCTTCCTATATATCAAAATATTTGATCTGGCAATCTTAAACATAGCTCGTTTATCCTTGTATGCTCCGTACCTTTCTTCTTCTTCCCACCACCTTTTTTCTTTGTCTTTGTTCCCAACGCTAACCAGGCCTTGATTTCAGGATCGTCTATTGTCTTGATTGGCTGCAGCTCCTGCAGAGGGTGTGATGTGATCCGATCTGATCCGTTAGGCATTAGCAATACGGTGAATTTGATGTGAGCAACATAGTCACCTGCAGAATTATAGTCCAGAATGTGTAAGCCCCTCGTGACAACATTACCAGGTTCTATCCTGGATTCATATTTTAGGCCATAAATTCTTACCAGGCTTCTCATGAAGAACAGGATATGGCTGCAAGAGATCATGATTCACACATTCAACTAAACCTAGTCGAGCTCTTTTCTCTTCCAAAACCCTGTTCAAGGAAATACACATGAAATGTCAAATAGAAGAAATAACCACCAATTCATATTCATAACAAATGCAAAACAAGCACAGACCGAGCAGTGAATGGCAGGATGGGAAATCTCTGATTTATCTCACTGAAAATAAACCTAGAGGTTTTCATCTTTAAATGATAATTCTTGTCAACAGCTCTCTTATAAATAGTTGTCTGCTTCTCATCCAACAGCTTCGGCTGCAATTTCAACCAGTAAATCTTAAGGAATAAGGTAATATGAAATAAACATAGCAATAAGATTAAAAGACAAGAAAAGACAATTACCTTGCCTTCACCAGTGCTTGCAACTATATCTACAGCATAAACTTCATTCTCCTCAAACTCTGCATCATCAACTCTTGTATCTGGATTGGAGACGCTTAGTATGACTTTGTTTCCATCTATCACAAACTGCTTCAGTTGATGGCTAAGAACACCTTCAACAATTTTGCAGTCATAAGCTGCAGCTACCTTCTGAATTGCATCTGTTACGTCCTTATTCTGCCATTAAAACAATAACCAAAGAAGTTAAGTCATAGTGCAATTTTTAAGCAATATAAATTATAAAGGAAACTATTACTGCATTCATCAGAATAACAGTCCACAAGCAGTCTGTTAAAAAAGGGCAGAAATGTTAAAAATATTTTCCCTATCAGAGTAACTATGACAAAAGCCTCACTTGGATGTTGGTCCATAGCTTTTGAAAACTATTCATCACATAGGGAACTAGAATCCGAGAATATTTTAAAAATACCAAACTATACTAGATAGATTTTACAAATTACAAGTACAAAAAGGACAACCATGGAATTCATTCGAGTTGCATTGCAGCAGCTGGGTTGGGTGGTTAGGTGGAGGGTAAAGAGTAAGGCACAAAGAAATATGATACTCTATCAGTGTAACTATGACTAAAAGATGCTACATTGGAACTAAATCCATAGCCCAAGAACATCTTCATCATATAGAAATCATGTGAACCGTGAATCAAAACTCCCCCAACCACCAAAGCGAAAAAGCTGAAGTTACAGCAGCAAGCTGCAACCAAAGTTACTAAAACCAATTTGCAGATAAAAACAAGAAAAGCTTTGCAACAGTGATAAATAGAGTAGAGTGGTACACAGCGATTTACTTAAAACAGAATTTCTCATTAGTTTGATAAAAACAATCATGCAGTTTACAACACTTTATGGTAGTTTTTAAAGAAAATGTTGATCCACTTAGGCAATTGGTATAAGCCAATGAAAGATGTATACCCTAAAGCAGCCTAGCATGACCAAACAAAATATTGGCAACAGGGAAAAGAGGAGATCAACAAAAAATTGATCACCTCGGCAAAGTTGCCTAGCCTTCAAATTACTAGTCTACATTTTACATGAAGGAAACATCCACTTTATGGTAGTTTTATGGTAGATTTCAAAGAAATGTTGGTCCACTTAGGCAATTGGTATAAACCAATAAAAGATGTATCACCCTAAGGCAACCTAGCATGACCAAACATAATATTGGCAACAGGGAAAAGAGGA
The DNA here is from genome assembly GCA_031772115.1 of Heritiera littoralis. Taxonomy (NCBI): domain Eukaryota; kingdom Viridiplantae; phylum Streptophyta; class Magnoliopsida; order Malvales; family Malvaceae; genus Heritiera; species Heritiera littoralis. The sequence continues at coordinate 5,781,736 of JAPDPK010000031.1, read as the reverse complement.
GATCAACAAAAAATTTATCACCTCGGCAAAGTTGCCTAGCCTTCAAATTTTTATTTACATTTTAATATCACCTTCAAGAATTAAATCAAAGGAGTATTGAGTAACCACAATAAAAGTTGTTGCAAAAGATTAGTTGAGAGATCAATTCCCCTATCAGAGTAACTATGACAAAAAGCTTCATTTGGATTTCAATCCATAGCTAATAAAAAAGAGTTCATCATTTAGGGGATCAAGTGAAAGCCAAAACTGAAAACACAGGACTTCCTCTTTACAAAAACAACCACTTCTTCAACTTGAAAACCAAAAGTTTGACTCAAGAATTTCAAGAATGCAAAAGCACAATAGCCAAAGAAACATTCATGAACAAAAAAGGATAACATGCAATGTCATGCATTGATATACAAAACAGTACCTTCTTTCCAGGCCTGACAAGCCTCAAAGCCACTTCAGCAGCGGTATTTGCAGCTGCAAGAACATCAGCCTGCCTGCCAGTAACTGGCCCATCCTGAACAACATGAGTGTGTGCAACTACAGCAATAAACCCATCAATGTGGCAACCCATATCACTACATACAGGAAAAAAAAACAATTTAGTTGCCGTTCAAAGCATGAAAACTTCACAAAACAATCAAAAACACTCAAGCAAAAAAATAATATATGAAGCTTACATCTTCACCATATCACCTTCTTCCAACTCCGACGTGTCACTAGCAAGAGGAGAGAAATGACAGACAGTGTTGTTCACAGAAAGGCAAGTAGGGAAGGCAACACCCCTCTCAATCTTCCTCTTAGCATTCTTGTACATGTTGCCTGTTTGCCTTTACATAAACCATTAATTACTAATTTCATTATCAATTGTCAAACTTACGAAACACTGAACCAGCAGAACAGAAACTAAACGCTTACTCTCTGATAAACGCATCACCCTTCTCACAAATGTCTACAATCTTAGCTTTTGGCTTGCATTCTTTTACAACTAACTGCAACGCTTCTGCAAATTTTCAAACATTACGACAGACCACACAAATAAACTAATATTAAATTCAAAACCCATTTCCAATAAGCTAACATAAAATAGATATAACAAACATGAGAAATTAAGAGAATAAAAAAAGAAGAGGTTAACTGTTAACGATTTCAGCAGCGCTCTTGTATTTAGTAACAACTTCAGGGGAGGTGAGATCCAACTCCTTCTCCTCTCTCTCGTCGTCCGACATCGTTTTCGATGCTTATAAGGAATCTATTAAGTTCCTGAAAAAAATAAAAGTAGAAAATCAACATCCGAAAATCAGATGTAATCGAGAGTGTAGCAAGAGATTGAAAGAGAAAATCGTGATGGAGAGAGAACGGAGCTCACCGGTTGAAATTGGCGGCGGTCAATGAAGGAGCTAGGGTTTTGGAGAGGTAATATGATATGAGAAGAGAGAGTATATAAAATAAGAATAAAAAATAAATACAAATATGAAAGAAAATGGAAATCAGGGTGGCTGAGTCTGACTCAAGGAGAGAGCTAGGGTTACGGTCCTTACGGCAGCGTTTGCTTATATAGGAAACTTTGCTTACAGGCTCATCCGGTAGGGTTTTTTTTTTTTTTTAAGTAAAAGAGGATAGAGTGCCGAATGTCCCAACACTCCTCCCAACTATTTGTTGCAAACTTGCAATCACTTTGACCCTTCTGGATTCACAGGTAGGAATAGTGGGACCGCCCTTCATTTTTTGAGGGATCCTTGCCCTCAAAGAGACTTGACGACTCTATAAAAAAATTTGCGTATGTATTAGGTAAAAATGTGATTATATTATGTAAAATATGTATATTTTTAATGTCAAATATAAAATCTATTTTTTAGTTTTTGTTATATTTATATACAATTTTACAAATTTTTAGTTCGTGTCACTTTTTATTTTTATTCACGTCATTTTTGTATTTAAAATTTTCAAATCTACTTTTAAATATGTGTTGGATCCCGTCTTGAAATTGTTGTAGTTCCTCTCTGAGTTGTAGGTGTTAGAAGCTGAAACAAAAATAAGAAATTGTTAGTAATCAAAATAATATAAGAAAATATAAGTTAGATTTATTTTATTGATCACGAAGAGTTAGACTGAGGCACGGATATCTCGCTCTCTTTAAGACGATTCACGCCTCTGCGGGAATTATATCACCGGTGCAGCAGGAAATCTAAGCATGTCGCCTCCAAGATACAACAGCCCAACCTATCTTCGTTGTATACTCTACAGTTTTGCACTAACATATAGAGTAAAGAGCTCTATGATCAAACACCCTTCTCTTGTCCAAGAGCATATTGAGTTGATGTAAAGAATAAGTTGTGAATAGATTGGTGTTGTTCTTTGTTTGAGGTTTAGGACCTCTATTTATAGCCTCACACACTTGTAACTCATATCAAATAATAATGATGATTTTAAAATCATTTGTAACTTATACACCATAATTATAAAGAATTTAATTAGAATATAACTGACTATTAAAACAATATTAACTATTAGTAACAGAAACTTATAATTTCAACATTAATTATTATATTTATTTTATTATTAAAATTACAATTACAACAATTCCCTCTCCATTTTAATAATAAAATAATATTTCAAATATTTTTATTAACTTGGACAGAGATGAATTATTATACATAATAAAGGTGTGCGACTGCATTGAACCTTTACTTAGTGTAGTAGCAAATCTTGATCCTAAGCCAATAGTGTGCCATACGCATTGAACTTTGGCTGTACAAGGGAGACAAGAGTTTGCAGTACACACATAATAATTCAGGTGTTTACGAGCTTCTCTTTAAGCCAGCACATTACGGCCTTGTGCTTGATCCCAGACTTAGTGAGTAATCTAGAAACTTGCCCAACCAAGCTACATAGGAGCGGCCCCACTCCAATACTCACATAGGTGAAATCTATCAAGAGTGTTCCTGTAACTGCTACACTCCACTCATAATGAGCTATAGATTTCCATTAAGATTCTTACATAATCAACCCTTCAACGTTACAGGATAGATACACTACACCATAGGGATGAACAAATGAGCTTTAAAGCTTCTTAGTGTGTATCTTTTAGCGACCTCTCTATGACTCGTTCTTCCCATTGAACCTAACTCTCAGGATCTCTGATCATTAGGTTGGGTATCCTCATAGGAGATTCCAGATTATTTGGGCAGAAAGTCTCATCCCTCTCGATGTATACCAGATCTTTTCTTGAGCAAAGGCCTTTATAATTCACACTTATAATCCCATTATTCATATAGGATCTCACCATAGGGTATTTCCCTTTAATAGATCTGGATTTATCATTATAATAATGTTTATGCATTCTACTAATTATAGCAGTGCTATCACAAATATATCTCATGATCTAATTTTAAGAACTGTCAAGCAATCACAAAAAAGATATATCCAACTTTCTTGCCACAACTATATTTATAGTAGGGCTTATAGCATTTTATGCTTCATCATAACGAAAATATCATACTACTAGGAATCACAAATTTTTTTTTGTAACTAGTAGCCTAATTTTATCCAACGTCTACTACTAGGAATCATATATTTTATATGACCAGTAGCCTTAATTTATCCAACATCAATATCATCTACTAGGAATCACAAATGGATTGTGACCAGTAGCCTCATGTTATCCAACATGATTAATGACACATAATTTTTTTTTTTATTCTTCATCTCAAGTAGCTTCATCTCTTAGCAAGGAATACATTTGTCAAGCTACATGTAAATATTCACCTCTTTATTGAGAAGTCACTACTTTTAATTCATGTTGCATAATTACAATTACTTTGCTGCATAGTAGCTTGTTAATATGGTAAAAGAAACAAATATTGTATGAATAAACATGTGTTACACATGATCAATAATTAATAGCTAAAGCCATATAATAAAACTCAAAGCAGTGATCGAATAAAATGTAATTTCTTCTTAATGAATTTCAGGTTTCACCCAGTGATGTACACTAAAACTTTAACAGGCAAGACAAATTAATATATCAACATGAAGTAAATCAAGGAAATTAGCATCATACCTTATTTCCTTATTCTACAGATGTGCAACACCATTGCAACTAAATTTTCTTTAGTTGTCTTCTTCTAGCAATAAGCCATTAGATAAACAAGAAATATGATCTAAAAAGTAATTTTCTTTGGTTTTCAATTTATATATCATAACTAAAATACTTAGCTAAAGCAACTCATTAGTGTGCTAAAAATAATCAAATATCACATGAACAAACTTATAATAAATATTTTTATACTCTTGTTTATGAGCTTGTTTAAAATCATATAAAAATAATTCATAGTAATGATCGCATAAAATATAATCGCTAGATCAATGTGGATATTAAACTAGCTTAAGCAATGCCATTTCTTAACTGATATAAAAATTATAGTGGCTCAAAATTCAAACAAAGATAGGATTTTACATCCAATCAATCAACCTTATGCATCAGTTTCAACATAAACTAAGACATCTGAAACTTGTGAGGAGTTACAAAAATATAAGTCTACATTGTAAACATTTATATATAAAAATAACTTTCAATAACCTCACGTCAATAGCCAACTAATGTGTCATGAAAACTTGATTAGACATGGTAAGTTAACAGCTTAGGCCTTGAGTTATCATGAATATTAGATTTATGTGTTTTTTAGATGTTCAACACATAAAAATTATAAAAGATAAGAAACTCAATATATATATATTATCCCCCAAAACTGAAGCATTTAAAATGTTGAATAGAAATAATAATCTTGAAATAAGTATTTTGTCGGTTACCAATTTAATATTGGACGTTAGCTATAAGCATAAGCTTAACATTCATCTATTGACCTTTAAGTGGATGAATCTCAAATAATTCTAGAGTAATCACGTCCTTGGTTTCTATAACTATATTCATGAAGATATATTGTCCCTGTTCAAACCTAGATCTAAACATTCATATTATAGGCCATCAAAACAAAGATTTTCCCAACAAAATAAGGTTGGAAGCTGTGTGTGCAATAACTAGACGGTAGAGTTAAAGCATAATTTAGGAAATAGATATTAATACATACCCAAAAATACTCAATGCCCACTCACCAATGACTGCCCAATTTTTTTTTAAATGGAAACATGCTTCATGTTGCAAACATATATTTGCAGTAATAGATATAAAAATTATCAAACACATAAAATTAATATTATAAGTAACCAACCCGTAAAAGCATGCTTTTTAACCAATTAACATAAAATACTAAAAATAATTTTAGTAATAGCAATATTAACAGTTTTTTGTTTTTAAGCATTAAACAGAAATGCTCATAAAAATTATAATTAATATTTATTATGAGTTACAAATCGGTACAGCCTATAAATAATACTTAAATGTTAAACATTTCAAGCATCTAAAGCTTTTAATAACTTTAAACGTTATAATACTGCTAAATGCTAATAAAATACTATATTTGCTTTGCTAACTAGATGCAAGTGTTTTAATGCTTTCTTTCAAATATTGGTTAGCTACCACTGTTAAACCTTATGGTTATAAAAAAGTAGTCACAAATCATTATTAATATAATATCTAGGATTTCCATCTATTTATTATTAGCATAACTCCCATGATTTTTTTTATGACATCTCAAAAGAAGAGGCAGCAATGTAGACTACGCAGTCACTCGCAGTGTAAAATAAATAGTTGGAAGCCAAGATAATTAAAATATAGGATCTTACTTTGTCCATTGTATATGAAGTAATGCTCCCATAGATTAGTGCAGAGCCAAGCTTTCTCTCGTGATCATAAAGCCTATACAACCTTACCTCTTATTTTCTTGAGATGAAAATATTTTCAACATTTATGATTCGTCTTAAAAATTGTTGGATCCCGCCTTGAAATTGTTGTAGTTCCTCTCTGAGTTGTAGGTGCTAGAAGCTGAAACAAAAATAAGAAATTGTTAGTAATCAAAATAATATAAGAAAATATAAGTTAGATTTATTTTATTGATCACGAAGAGTTGGACTGAGGCACGGATATCTCGCTCTCTTTAAGACGATTCACGCCTCTGCGGGAATTATATCACCGGTGCAGCAGGAAATCTAAGCATGTCGCCTCCAAGATACAACAGCCCAACCTATCTTCGTTGTACACTCTACAGTTTTGCATTAACATGTAGAGTAAAGAGCTCTATGATCAAACACCCTTCTCTTGTCCAAGAGCATATTGAGTTGATGTAAAGAATAAGTTGTGAATAGATTGGTGTTGTTCTTTGTTTGAGGTTTAGGACCTCTATTTATAGCCTCACACACTTGTAACTCATATCAAATAATAATGATGATTTTAAAATCATTTGTAACTTATACACCATAATTATAAAGAATTTAATTAGAATATAACTGACTATTAAAACAATATTAACTATTAGTAACAGAAACTTATAATTTCAACATTAATTATTATATTTATTTTATTATTAAAATTACAGTTACAACAATATGTATTTTTCGTTAATTTTTCCTTCAAATTTTGTAGCTTAAAAGGAAACATAGTAAATTCATAAATTAATAAATGGAAACTAAAATTATAGGAATCAAGCTTAGATGAAACGTTTCAATATCATGCTAGATGAGCATTAATCTTTATTGCTTCCATTGTAAAACAAAAATAGTGTTCAGAATAAGTAACCAACATCAATAATATATAATATATATTGGTGCAAAAAGGGGCAAAGCCTATAGAATTAAGTTGCAGCACAACAGGGGTAACCAACCGCTACAAAATCCGCTAACAAGAATAGCTCTAATTCTCTAAGAGGTGAATCAACCCCTGCAAAATATATATTAATTTGATATTGACTTAGATAATATACATGTTAAAACTTAGATGCTTTAACAGACTCTTGAAAGTTAGGGGATTTAAATGCAAAATAATTCTTTTTTTTAGGTAGTGTATAGTATAAGGTAATCTGCTGACTGCTGTTACAATCACCAAACAGGCCCATTTAACGAGCCCAATCTCGGGCCTATGCTCTGTTTTCTGCGATCTCACATACAGCAGAAGCCTGAAAGCTTAACCGTAACCCGCAAATGATGCAAAAAAAGCTCGTCTTTGTTTGAAAATAAAGGATTAACTAATTTCACTACTGCAAGCCATGGACTCGAGGACTCGTGTCAGTTGGCTTTGCATCCAAAATATATGTTGACAGACGACATAACTGCGTGTCATTGGACAATGGACATGGCTTCATTGCTCCTCAGCCGCGTCTATTCCTTTACGTGTCCTGCCTTCGTTTATCGGCTCCCTCGCTCAACTTCACAGCTTGCCTCTATGTAAAGCGCTCTTCGATTCTACATTTTGTATCAGCAATATTAGCCAGTTTGTATATGTTTGTCACGAGAATTGTCCTCGTCTAAGCTTGCGTCAATTTCCAACCTGTGTTAAAGAAAGCAGCAGAGCACTACCCGGAAGAGTGAAAGTGATCATGGTCTCGCAACAGGAAAGAGAGGAACTTGACGCCAGGGCATGACTGGGAGACTGTTGTTCCCGGTGGAACTGGTGGCAAGAGTCTCGAAGCTCAAGAGCACCTTGCTGAAGGTACCATACCCCCTCTCTCTGAATTCTAGAAGCTTGATTTTCCTAAAAACCTCCTCAAATGAGGTTTAAGAGTCTCGTGCTTCTTAACACAGGAGATAAGATCGATTAACCGCGAAATAATGCAATGGAGAATTGAAACACATTACATTTTTTTTTTGCTTCATTCTCTTTCTTTCTCATCTTCTCTCTTACCAGCCCTCGAACCAGGGACAAGTGGCTCGGGTACTCTGACCCAAGCACACCAAGCCAACAAGCCGAAACAAGGGCCGAAACACATACAATTTTCACAATGTGCAACTAAGTGAACAAGAAAAAGCTTCACTGCCATTTGTAGCAACTATAAAATGGATATTTGTAATAATAATAAAAAGAAAGGGCAAAAACTACATTAAAATAGAGAAAACTGACAGTTGTGGGACAAAAACAAAGAAGAACGAGCATGACATGAGCCTTGCTATAAAGGGGAAACCAGAAAGGACTAGCCACTGGACGCTCACATACTTCAGATACTACATTTTGACCAAACGCTGCTTCATTCGGTAGCTTTCTTCGCCTGTCACAATTTATACTGCTCATCAGCTCGCTTTGATCGCTGATCTCTTATGCTCTGACTCTCATATTTCATCAGTGGCTCATTGCTAAAGCAGTCACCAGTAAACCAAGCACCAGAAATGGCTGTGCACTTGCCTGACAACAGAAGAACATGACTCAACCTTCCATTAAAAAACAAGAGGTCAGAAGCACGATATGCTTCTTCACTAGGCTGGTACCGCTGGTCTAAATTTATATAATTGAGAAGAGAAAATTAGATTGCAATTCTTGTAATCCTGTTTACTCTTTAGTCATCCATTATAAACTAACCCGCTTCTTTGAGAATCCCTTATTCTTGGTAGTGGCACTATTTTTACAGACTGGAATACGTAGTTTTTCCAAGCAAAACTACGGTTACACCCCAAGAGCGAAATGAGACATAGGTATGATTATATGCAGACTGAATCATGTGAGATGGGAATGTGAAACGCTTAAATATTACAAACAATGATTCATGGGAGGAAGGCCAGTTCATGTTGCTCATGAATTATGGCCATAGTTATAGTAAAATTCTTTCCTCTGTTCTAAGTCACTTTAGTCAGTAAGCAATTGACTTGAGTCTTAAGAAGATACCTGATACTTAACATCGTACTTGACAGGATCTTTTAGGAAGTATTGGAACTGCAGTGGACAGATATCAGGTACAAGAATTAATTTTTTCGAAGGTAAGAAAGGGATTTTAGTTTCTACAATGTTTCAAGAAATTGTTCTACCTGAAATACAACTTGTGGAACTATTAGAGCAAGTAACGCAAGCGCATAATATGGCTTACCAGCCCCTAGAAGATAACCTGCAAACATTATTAGCATATATTGTGAGCTATTAATTTTCAACAAGAAAAGATGCATTGAATTTCTTAATCTACTGATACACATTCCAGTGACATACCACCAACAGATATTTGAGTTATGTCAATAGCACCAACACAAATCCATTTAGCTGTTTCAGCACCAAAGGCTACAGGGATTGACTGCTCAAGCATCATTGGCATACTATCAACTTCACTTCTTCCAAGAATAATGCAAACAATATACTCAAAGAAAGAAAGGAGTCTGCAGAACTTATTATGGTCCAAAATATTTAACTACTACTAATAATTATAATAAAGAGGGAAGACCTGTAATCCTAGAGCTTTGTCTCCTTCGATACTTTTGAAGTCATTAACAATGGCGATACCCAACTGCAAAGTGATACAGCAAAAACCTGTTATGAGTCAAATCATGTACCTCAAGCATAAACAAGAAAGATACATGCTGGGAAAAAACAGACCCCAGCTATGCTGTACAAGAGTGTGAGAACAATTATGTCTGGTGTAAGGGTTCCAAACAAAGCTTGACCAGCCCACCTATTAACAAATTTTGGAACAAAATTCATCAGAAAGAAAAGTGAAAGTCCAGAACGTTGGTCAAATACTCCAGGACTTAAACAAACAGGGGGAAAAAAAAAGAAGCCAAATTATTTTGTATACTCATACTGTCAACATTTGAGATTATTCGACATAAGGATTTGAACCTGCCCTTCAAAGGGTATTTCAATTGGAAAAGGAATCACAATGCGTGAATACATGGCAGTCCAATTTATGTTGTGATAGGATGCTTTGTGCATGTGGGAAATTAGCAAAGACTTCAAAATCATAAAGGGGGAAAAGGACAAAAAGTTGGCACTTGTTGCATGCATAATGTATTTTAGGCCCTTCAATTTTCACAGATTACAATCAATCTTAACAAGCCCTAGAGAATGTTTACAAAGCATATCCTGAATATCCTCCAAAAAGCAGCAAAAAAGATGATATCACACCAGGGCAAACTGATATAGCTTGCTCCAAGAGCAAAATTTCCGATCCAGCCATTTTGTTTCAACTGCAAAATATTTGAAATTTTGTTAGATCTAAGCAACTTTTCTTCCCTAAGAAGAAAGAAAGTAGATTGTCGTAGTGACAGCACACAACTACCTTTAAAGGAGGAGCAGAGTATATGTACGATAGGAAGGATCCTCCCAAAGCAAGGTAAAATAAAATAGGGAAGTCATGTCCTGCCTATAAAAAAAGAATTAGAGTTGCTTCTATCTTTGCATATCTTTCAGGAAAAACATGTACCGAACTATTGCCTACCCAAACGTCTAGTAAAGCAGATATGCCAATGCCTCCTAAGAGTAGCAACCAGATTTGACTTATAACCTGCATGAAGATTGTAATGAATATCAATTCTAATGTGCACATAACATAATTAGTTATGGTACACACCTCATTTTCAGATATTGCCCCTGAAGGAATTGGACGATAAGGCTCGTTAATTGCATCAATCTCTCTATCATACCAGTCATTGAGAGTCTGAAAGGTAAAATAGCCAAACAAATTTCCATTATTCAGATTATAGCTCTTGTACGTTTAAAAATCAAGACATGACTTTATCAGGAAGGGTTTATACCTGAGTATAGCCTGTGAGACAAGGACCTGACATTATCATGCAAAGAATTGATTTGGCAACATCCTCCAAATTCCAGTGGAAGTTTCCTGCAATTTATGGAATTATTTCAGGCGGTCTTTTAGTTACTTCTCAAACTCATTCATGCAACTTCTAATTGAGTTAAGGGACACAAATACATTCATGAATGAAAGCAATTTGGATACAACTAACAATCACCAAATTTTAAAGATGCGGGCACTAGATATCTAGATATCAAAAACTTCCACACGATCTCTCATGAGGTTTAATTCTTATATGCATAAATAAAAGGATATTTCCCAACAGTATATATGAACAAATTTTGTTAGAGATTAGAGTACCTGAAGCAGCAGCTCCACAACTACTCCCCATACCAATGGAGGCCAAGTAACTGGCTTTGTAAGTTGTAGACGAATCTTCCATTTATTCTGCACCATATATAACACCAAGTCAAGTAAAGAAGTACAGCTTCAGACGGCTCTAGAGAAGTAAGGCTATTGGGTTAATCAGTGGAGCAGTGAAAAACACAGACGCAAATTTTCCTAAGCATTTCCCTTTCCTCTGGCTCTGTCTAAATTGGGTAAACATTCAACTTTCATCCCAATTGGGAAGTTTCAGAAAGTCACTAACTGTACTAAATGAATTCCATGCAAGAGAACAACTGTGGACGAAAGTATGCGTATGACCAATGCATTAAATACAACAATTTATCTGCAAAAGATGAAGGCAGCTGCTCTGCAACTAAGAACTCACTTTTCTTTAAGTTGATCTCTAAATTTAATTCCATTTATAGACTATAACTGGAGCAGGAATAATATAAAATTAAAAATTTACGAGTACCACTACCAACGAGGAAAAAAAAAGGTAGAAAACGGATCTGTATATAGAGGATTACAGTTTCTTGAGCAGCTCCTTTGATACCAAGAAGTTGGTTGAAGCTTGACCCACCACCGGCGGGTGCCTTATCTGGTGCCTTAGATTTCACTGCCAAAAGAACACAAATATCCCAGATGAAAAAAAATTAACCCAATAAAAAAAACAATGTTACATAATTTTAAAAAAAAATTAAAAGGTTAAAAAATAAACCTTCATTTGTATCAGTGTCCCCCGCTCTCACAGTCAATCTCCGTCCTGAATAATGGAAGTGAGAAAAGTGGAAAATTAAATTAATAAGCTCGAATTACTATATTAGAAGTTTAGTTTTATCGAGGAGAGGAAATGCAAGGCAATGAAAATTGAAAGGATAAGACCTCCAAATTAACTCCTTTTTAAAGACATTACAAAATTCAATTCAATTTTCCTTCCAACTTCTCGACGAGCAAAATAAGGAGGAGCGAGTTAACTCACTGGTGAAAGAGACAGAAGCGAGAGTTAAAAAGGAGTGAGTTGGAACTTTGAGGTGATTGATGTTGTTGCCGTCGCTGGTGTAGATTCTGGATAGCCTTAAGGAAGAAACTGTGTTGAGTACGGACGACATTGAAGCGAATAGCGAGTCCTCTCCCTTTTTTATTTGTCCTTTTCACTTTCCTCTTTGAAGCTGAAAGAAGAGATTAAGGTAACGAAGCCAGCAGCCAACGAATAGACTTTGAAGTAGGCGTGGAATGTTGTAGGCAGTAACCCAGCTACCAACGCTGCATATTAAATTTGAAACAGAGAAAGGAGAGCTTTTACGGTGCGAACAAGACTACCATTTTCATCATGTGACTATCGCCTGTAGACACAATACGGTACAATTCTTTCCAAAACTTCAATCCTGGCCGGCTTTCATCTTTTTGGTCTCTATATACGTTCTTTTTAATTTGCGTTAAATGATTTTTAAAAAATTAATTTTTTAAAAAAATTAATATTTTTTGTTGTTTGGTTAATATGCTGAAAAATATTTTTCATTGTTTAGTTATTTTCTGAAAAATATGTATTTTTATTAAAAAAATATAATATACATATTTAACAACTAATACTATTTTTAAATCAATAATAACAATAATAATAATAAAAAAATATGAAATTTATCAGTCTTTTTCAATTACTATGTTCTTTTTATTAATGTATTTTTTTTTTTTGACTTTGTTGCTACTTGACAGCAGCACTTTGTTGCTGCTATCGAGCAGCAACAAAACTGACACAAAAAATTTCGACGTCGGAAAATTTTTGACATGCTAAAGGATGCCTAAAAATCTTCGACGGTGTCGGTAATGATGAGATGAAGGTGACGCCCGTAAGGTTGGGGGTGAGAGTCGGTGGTTTGAGGGAGACAAATGAGCTTAGATTTTATCTTTCCTTTTTTAAAAGTGAAAGACATTTTACAAAATAAAAGATCATTTTTTGAGTTGACCGAAAATGAAATTCATTAACCGAAATTATTTTTGATTTATCAAATACGAAAAAATAATGAAAATAATTTTCGAAAAATAAAATTCATGTATCAAACGAGAACTTTAGATCGGGATAATTTCGGTCAGGAATCTCAGCTCACAAGGCCTTTTGGGTTTAGCCACAGTAGCATAGCAGGTACACAAGACAGGACTAACGGAAGCACTCAGCCATGACTCATGATCCACGGCCCAAGAGTTTTTTTATTTTTTTGATAACGACAATTTTATTTATCCAACAAAAAGGAAGAAAATACTGACACCAAAAAATTATACAAATATTATAATCGAACCATTTAATCGAAATTTAACGGTCTCTTGAATACAATTAAAGACATTTTTAGCAGTAAGTTTTATTTGTCTAAACTTCCTAATATTATGTTCCATCCACATACAAAATAAACATGAACACTCAAAACAAGTTTTAGGGTCAATACTTTTAGAGATATACTTCTCAAGCAGCTAATTCAAGAGAATTCATTATTCCATTCATCAGCCTATACACCTCACGTACTGATACTTGCTTAGAATAACTTCACTCAAAAAATAGATGATTTTTAGTTTCCATGTGAAAAATAATATAATACTGATTTGAAAATTGTGACCCTGAAAAAAAACCCCATTAGAGTGCGTTGCAAGATGGAGCCCAACCTTGATTGAGTCAAAACCAACACACTCTACCTATCCCGGGCCGTTCGGGCCCCAAATTACTGAAGGTTAAAAAAATAGTAGTTTACAGTTTCAGGCTTTCCCAGGAACTTAAATAGTTCACTACACGGCCACGGGCGCCTGTGTCCCACCACTAACTCTCCTTTTTTAGATTGTTGAAATCTGTTGACAAGTGCGTTTGGATTTTGTGATTATAAAAAAAAGAAAAAGAAAAAAAAAAAGATAGATTATGATTAAGTTTTGCATTAAAATATAATTTGAGGCTGCGGTTGCAGATTCTTAGCAAGATATCAACGAATTATAGCAATTTTAATGTCATTGTCTTGTGGTTTCTCATTTTTAAAGTTTTTTTTTTGGTTAACATTTTTAAAGTTATTGATTTGCAATCTTTTGACTAATTAATTGCTGATAATGGCCGGATCCTTTTTCAAAATTATTATTTTAATTTGATAATTTTAGATATGACACAGCACAAATAAAAGATACCATAATGATACTAATTAAAATTGTTTAAAAATCATATACAAATATTTAAAAAACTAAAAAAATAATTTTGTATTTAACATTTAACATAAATTTTAATTCCAAAATTTCATACTTTATAAGATTAGCACAATCCCGAATTATTTACGGAAAACATTTCGTGGAGCTCTTTCCATTGGACTCTAAACTTAATGGTCTCGCTTTTGTTTCGACTCGAGACAGAAACCAAAATCTTCAAGCTGGTGAAGATTGGCCCAATTCAAAACTGATTTAGATGATGTTGGCATTGTCAAGGCAGTCCTTCGAGTTGTGGATGCCGTGGCATTTGGGAACCTTTCTAGTTTAAGCAAAAGATGCTCGGTGCTCCACCATTGTTCCCGCATGAATTATTTGTACTTTTCTCTTGCTTTATGAATTACTATATTTAAATTCGTACGATTACTATATTTATAGATTACTATTTTATTTTTTATAATAATAATTTAAAAAAGGTAAATAAAATTTTAAAAAAATTATTTTGAAATACATGTTAAATTAATTCATTAAAAACTTGATGCATATACAAAATACACTAATTAAAAAATAATTTGAAATCAAATACTAATTAAAAATTATAAAAAAATTTAAATATCACAAATCTTAATATATTTTTAATAGCTACAATTTTAATGAAAATAATTCTTACTACATTAATCACTAATAAATTATTGGTTAATGTTGCATATTTTAAATTGATTTAATTTTAAATTTTGTATTTAAATGATTCCAAATTAATCTTATAAAATTAATTAGTGTTAAAAACTTTATCTTTTAGGATTTAAAAAAAATTATTTATAATAGTCTCATGCATTAAAAGTAAGTAAAAATGTAAATAAAATAAATTATTATTTAAATTTTAAAATTTTAAATTAATTTAAAATAAGTAAATACAATATTTAAGATAATATATGATTCAAATTAATAGATAATCCATATGGATTTTTTTACCAAAAAATTTATTGAACAAATAAATAAATAAATAAATGATTGAATAAATAAATCTGAAAAGGGAATGAAATGAAAATTGAAAAAAGACATGGAAGTTTAATTTACTACTAAAATATAAAGCTTACCCCATTTTAATTTTTTGATAAAAGATTTAAAATTTTAATATAGTTCCAATCAAAATATATGTTTTTTTAAATTTAAAAATAACATAATAAGTGATAATAGAAAATTCAAATTCTGATATAAATTTTATTTGGTTTAAATGAAGATAATACGATCAAAATATAAATTTTTTAATTTAATATATTTTAAAATTAAATAATTAATGAAATAAGATTATTTATAAAAATTAAAATTAATTTATTATTTTAAGAGCTTTGGCTTTTAGATATTTGTATAAGATATAAGATTATTATCAAAAACTAAATCTTATTGAAATTAGATGTATAACTTTGGATTAACGATCAAGTGATTTTTCATCTCACCACACATGTTGTGTGTTCATATAAAATACATATGTTTTTTTTTAGAAAAAAAAGTTCATCCAAGTAAAAAATTTATACCAAAATTAATTATTTCTATAAATATGTTTTTAATGTACATAATAAAAGATGAATAAAAAAATTGATAAATGATATGGAATTTTCTTTAATTTTAATATATATAAATGTAGATGTTTATATTTTAGAAATTGAAATAGATAATTGATTTAAAAATATAATTAATTTATTTTGTAATTTTAATGTTTATAGATTCTTATCTTTTAGAAAATTGAATAAAAATTATTATTTTTTATTTTATGATATTACACATGTCAAATTTTTAGAATATCCACATAGGATGTTTTACTTTGAATTAATTGCTTTGGCTTTATATATATATAAAAGATGAGTAGGGATCTACTTATACATGTGTAAAACAAATTTGTTTT
Organism: Heritiera littoralis; assembly: GCA_031772115.1. Classification (NCBI taxonomy): domain Eukaryota; kingdom Viridiplantae; phylum Streptophyta; class Magnoliopsida; order Malvales; family Malvaceae; genus Heritiera; species Heritiera littoralis. Next base: position 5,765,671 of record JAPDPK010000031.1, on the reverse strand, counting down.
ACACAGTTTTATATTTTCATATAGGATTAATATTTTTACAAACCAACCGTTGGATTTAACAACCTACTCATATTTATTATGTATGTAAATTTTTGAATCAATCTGCTATTTCTATCATTTTAATCGAGAATAGTATTTTTTTAAATATATATCAACGGTTGAAATTTTATTTTATAAAATAATTAGTTAGACGTATTCGATTAATTTGAAATTTGGCATGCATGATCTATGTGAATAGAACATAAAATTCAACGGTCGGATTAAAATATTATAAATCATATAAAAAGATATGAAAGTGTGTAAAACTAAATTTGTTTTACACATGTGTAACTCGATCTCTCCTCATAAAAGATTGTACCTGTTAAAGTTCTCTCTATCCCCATCTTTTTTTTATATATATTATTTTATTTTCCAACTTCAAGCTGATCTTATATAAAATTCTTCTTGAAGCTCGATGGGATGTGATTCCTGACTCCACCCATCAGCAGCAGGGCACTTTTGCCTCCATTGATGCCGTTGTCATATGTCAAGATAACAGAAATTACCTAGCAAAAGAATATATAGTATGGGAGTTTTCCTTTGCTAGAAATTAAATTTGGCATCCTTGTATTCAGTTTTTGTCGTGATGGATAAGAGCATAATAAGATGCATGAAGAATTGAAGATCTTACTCTTTCCAGTTTCCTTCCAATGTCTAGTCCACTCCTGGATGACTAATTTTCCAGGAAAAAAATGTCCGGGAATGACAAAAGTAGTTTAATAGAGCTTTCATCAATATCTATCACGATAATGAAAAAGACTGAAACCAGTGACACAAACCGATCGATCATAATCTCCTTTCAGAGTAAAACAAAGAGGAAAAACAAACACAATATCTGTAAAACTCCAATATGACACGTAAAGTGGAAAACCACATCACCTAGTGGCTGTAAACTCATATATTCATACAAAGCCAAGTGTTTAACTTATTGCAACTTCCGAAGCCTTGCTAATTCCTTTCTATCTGCAATGGTCCCCGGCTTTACATTCCATTTTTATCCGTCTGTCAGGAGCACCTCATTTTGGCAATCGTTCTCAGGTAGGAAAAATGTTTTTAGTAAGTCCATTTCTCATGGCTTCCTAGTAATTTAGACTTTCGAACAAATTTATTTATTTACAAATCACTATAATAATAATAGTACCTATATATATCAGCATATATGTTGTCTAGGACGTGCACTGACCTAACAGATTCTATATATATATATACACTTAAATGACATTTTCTTCGAGGCAAAGATCTATGTACCAAAATAGTGTGATTAAAAGCAAGAGGTAACTGGTTTGAGACATAGTGGCGAGGTCTGCTTAATTTGGTTCACATGCATGGAACCATATCTAGATTACAATGATGGGTCACCAGAATCATTATCGCGCGCGACAGGTCCAAATGGAATGCACTGATGAATGATGATTTATTGTATTTTCCTGGTCAGTCACAACTTCACAGGTTAACTTAGCCAGGTTGTTTGCTTACTTTTATGTGAGAGCCAAAAGCACCGGTACGGGGGTGGGGTTGTTCACCATTTGGCTTGAAGCATAGGTACGGGGACAGGAACCTCTGGCTTGTCGCTTCTGCGTCTCTTCACATCATATACAACCTTGGGCTTGATGCAAGAGGATAAGAATTGAATTTTGAATGCAAAACTTTCAAGTTTAATCTTTTAGGTTTGACAAGATATAAATTTCGAAAATTTTTTAACTTAAATAAAATTTAGTAACGAGTTGATAATATATCTTGATCTTAGAGATTGGATAATCTCCCTTATCCTTAAATTTTTTGTAAAAAAAATTCAATATAATTGAAAGGAAATCGATTATAAATCAAAAGTCTCTTTTATACTGTTTGTTAACATATATATATATATATATATATAAAATTAAATCACTTTAATTAGTTTGAAAAATTTTAAAAAATTTAAGGATCATTTTGTTTAAAATGGATGTAAACAAATGTTTTCAAAAATAAAATTATATATGAAATTGGTAGGGGAAAGTTGAAGAAGCAACGCATTTTTTTCCCTATTAATATATATTTTATATGTATTATATTAATTTTTAAGGAGTGCATGGAGGGATTCCAATGTTATATCAAAACTCAGAATCAAAGTAATTCAGTAATTCGTCAAACCTAGTTGGCAAAGGAAAGCAGAATTGGTTAATTTATATATCCACTCAAATTTCCTTTGGAAAAGCACTTTTAACCTTATTATCTTGGTATCAATTTATAATTAAAGTACGCGATATTCCCCTGACTTTCCACATGCACCAATTTGATAACTGATATATATTTTTTTATATTACAAAGATCTTTAATCTGAAAAAAGAAAAAAACATGTGTTGAGATTTAAATTATAAATAATAAAAATTTTATATTTTAAAAATAAAAAATGATTACTTGAACTAATGCTCAAATTTTAAGTTTAATAATTCTTACAAAATGCCAACCTGACTACCTAGCTAGTGTTGCAGTAGATAAGTTAATTAATTTATAATATACATAATGACAAAAAAAGACCATACACTCTCCACTATAAAAGCATGATTCTGCCATTGACGCATATTCTAATCTCTCATGCCAGCATAACTATAGCTATGTGGCTTTTATGTAGCTTATCCCTTAAAATAAACCATTCCATTTGGAATTTTGTCCTATTCCATTATCTTAAGGTTATAATTTCAACTTTGCAATCTTAGCCAATATGTCAATCAATCATCATCAATTTCGGTAAAGAAACGAAACTCGTTTATAATTAACCAGCCTGGCCGCCTCGAGTCATTTATTTATTTATTTTTTTAGTGTAAATCACAAATAATTTAAAACTAATCCTGTTCGAGATTTAATCACAGTTAAAATTTCTTATCTCTTCTTAAAGATGTATTTAGTAGAGATCGAACTCGAAAGCTCTTCCTATAAACTCAATTTGCGTTACCAATTGAGCTACAACCCATGAGTATCAAGTTATTTTATTATTGACTTATCTCGTCTAACTTGGTTTTGATTGCAGGTCACTTTTATAAATTCAAATTAGAGATATAATCAAATCGAATTGGTTTGATTCAATATCACAGCCGATTTAAAAAACTCATCAAAATAGTACAGTACGTATTTTCCATCTTGTATTTTGTTTTTATCATTCATCACTTTATTCTCTTTGTTTTATGGTTGATGATAATTAAATTAAATCTATCTTTTTCATGGTTGATAGTTTTTTGGAACCGGTAAATGTAGATGTGGATAGATTCTCTTACTAGAACGATGAAGACCTGAAAAAGAATAAATACTGATGAAGAGATGCTGGATTCACAAATCAAAATTCAACCTAAGATTTTTGCTTTTTTAACTTTTTAATTACCTAATACTTTTTATACATTGTACTACTAGTTAATGTTGCAACGGTTAATAGAGCAAACTATGTTGTGGGACAAAACTCACAAATTAGTTATTATTTAGACAAATTATACATCTAGATTAAAATCGCGTATTTGAATGTTGTTGATGGATTTTACGGGTTTATCTTTGAACTTTGACTTTAATGAATATATAACATTTAAACATAAAATAAATTAAATATGATCATACCAAAATAATTCTTTAAATTAGTTTATTTTATAATTCATTTGCTAGAATATTTAGCAAATTAACCATTGATAATTTGAATTATAATGTCTAAACTTGAAAATTCAAATATAGTATTTCTTTATGGTAGAAATAAAATAAATCATTATCCAAGTTAGTTTAGTGGTGTAAAGTTTCATAAAATTTTTAAGTAACGATGATTTATTACGAAAAGGTTCGTATTTAAATTTTTACTAAATCAAAAATTTTTGGGTTAGAAGTGAAAAAAAAAATCATAAAGTTGTTGGGATAAATTAGGTTGTGGGAATCCCGGGCTATTTGCCACATACTAATATAATATGTTCCTTCGGGCTCAAATTATTTTATTTTTGTCATGTTTCTTTTTTTTCACAAGTGGTCCGACAAAGGCACAGAACGCCTCATTTCTTTTTTGTTCATTAGAACACCTCATTTCTTGTGTGTTGCAGCTGCCAGGCATATATTGGATAACGAAAGCGACCCACGATCCACACTTCCTTTTACACGAATCCTCTCCGGCCCCACTTCCTCAACCAGGACAAGCTTCCCCGTCCCCACCATTTTATTTTATTATGTTCAATCGATTAATTTTGGATATTTTAATTTTAAAGTGTTTTTCGCAACAGTTAATCTTGAATCGATTATGAATTAAGTAATATAATTGTTTTATGGGTTATTATTAGGGTAAGAAATTTAATATTAATAATTATTTTAAAATTAATTATTAAATTTAATTATTGAATTAATTTTTTACATTTATTTTTTAACAGAGTAACGTGGAGCAAATGTAAAACCCAAGCTTATAAAAGGGGAGAATTTTGTGGAAGAAGGAACTCTTTTTTTTATCCACTTTTAAAAGGTTTATACTCTTTTTTTATTAAAAATTACAATTATAATTATCATATTACATTTTATGAATAAATAAATTATGAAAATTAAATTACTCAAACAATTAAATTAAGCTCGAACTTTAGACCTTAAACTTAAAATCTCTTTCTTGCTATTAAGCTAAAACTTTATTGACTTAAAACCTTTAAACTCTAATTATTGAAGTCCAAGATTTGTAACTTACCGCAATTCATTTGAGTAAGAACAGATCAAGGATCAACTGTTAAATGGAAAAAAATGTTCACATATCAATTTAAAACATTAAACTTGCTTATTAAAGAAACAATTAAAATTTAGATAACGTTTTAACTTTAGATTGAATGTAAATCACGAGTATTATTGGCAAGCTTTTCTTGTTTCTGATGATTGTCTTTTCAATTTATGACAATATCAAAAAATAATCACTATTCATCTTTTGATTAATTTTTAATATTTTTTTAAAAGATATTTATCATCATTATATTAATCTGGTTTTTAAATTTAAATTTTATTAATAAATATCAGATAATTTTATATATATAATTTTTGATCCACAAAAAATATGAGTCATACTTTAAATGATTACCACATTCTTGAGTGTTGATTATAATTATAATAACTTGTAATTAAATTTATCTAAAAAATTAATAGTTAAATAATTTAAGGGATGAAACATTATTAGAAAAGGGGAAAAACGTTGAGCACATTTTTTTAAAAAATATTATATAAATAAATATTTACCACTAACAATGGTAGGTCAGAGAAAAGTATAAAAATTTTGTTTGATAGAAAAAATGAAAAAAGTTAAAGATAAAAAATTTATTATTTTAATAATTAAATTATAAAATAAAAAAATAATTCTACAACTTAATTATTAAATTATTAAATTTTTCATTTTCGTTCCCTTCATCTTTGCAAAGCCAAAGAAAGGAGGAGGAAAGTGTAACAAAAAAAAAAAAAAGAAAAGAGGAGGAAAGAATGCGAATATGTCCTTGTTACCTGGTGCCTTAATGGTCAGTAATTTTTTTTTGCCCTATAAATAGTGGAAGAAGCCTAGCTTCTCCCGAGTTAAGCTGAGCTTCTCTCTCTGTTCTCTTCACTCGCCAAAGACTGCTGAGTTTCAGTAGGGTTTTTGGTTTGTTTGTTTCCCTCTGCTCTCTCGGTTTTTCTTTGTTTGGCTGTAGATTTGGACGTGAGAAAAAAAGAGAGTTCAGAATGGACACGTACACTCTCCATCTGGCGATGGCGGCTCTCGCTGGAGCTTCGCTGGTGGCCGTGTCGGCGTATTATATGCACAGGAAAACCCTAAGTCAGTTGCTGGAGTTCGCCAAGACGGTTGAGAAGGATAGAGATGATATTTCAGAGGGAGAGTCGCCGCAGCACTACAAGAAACGCCGAGGCCAGCAAGCACGACGAAAGGGGAATGGATATTACCGCCGTGGCTCGACGTCCTTGCCGGATGTTACTGCGATATCGAACGGGATTGATGGAGAAGAGAAACGCAACGGTCCTTTCCATGTTGACGGGATTCCCCCCGGGTTGCCGAGGCTGCATACGCTGCATGAAGGTAAACTTAGGATTTGAAATCAAGCGTTTGATGAGTCATTGAATAATATAAGTGTAAAGTCAGCTGTTTTGTCGAATAAAGTTTTGCACATTGCAGAATTAGCGGCTTGGAAACTTGTTTTCTTCGTTTATCTCTGTTTTCCTATTTTACGAAAAGAGACCTGTATTATTATCAGATAGATTCGAAAAAAAAAAGCTGATTTTTGTTACCTTTACTGAAGGAAAAAGTGGAAATAGAGTTACAACTCAAAATGAAATGAAAAGACAATTTGAAATGGAAGTACTCCGGGGAAAGATTATCCTTGTTTTCTAGAGAATCCGACTGGAAATTTTGCTGACCTTCTGGGTTCATCATCAATCAAGATATGAAGGTCATTAATCACTTGTAAAAGATGAAATGTAAAACAATTTGGAGCTCTCTTTCTTCTTTTTTTTTTTCATTTAAGATTGTTGGCTGTGTCCCTTTGCGACTTTGACACACTTTCACTCGGGAAAAAGTACCAGTTTAGGCCTCGGAAAGAAAAAGAGTTGTCACGAGTTTTTTTTTTTTTTAACTTTTCTATATTTCGTTGTGTCATGTGTTTTCTGATTAGACAGTAGTTATTTTGTCTTCAGGGAAGTCTGGTGGCCATGCAACTTCAGCTAAGAGATCTGGAAGTCTTTTCCGACCTACTTCTCCCAAGTCCCCAGTTGCTAGTGCAAGTGCCTTTGAGAGCATAGAAGGATCAGATGATGAAGACAATATGACTGAAAATTCTAAAATAGACACTACATATCTGCATACTAATGGAAATGCTGTGAGTTAACTTTTTTCCCTTCCCCTACAGAGCTTGCTGCAGAGATGCTTTTATAGTTTGTTAATAATTTAATCAAACTATTTACACTCAAAGCTCAAATGTGTAGGGCCCAAATTTGCCAGAGCATGTTAACGTCAATGAAGAGGCAATGCAGATAGCTGCTTCAAGCATGATTCGATCCCATAGTATATCTGGTGACCTTCATGGCGTTCAGCCTGATCCTATTGCAGCCGATATCTTAAGGAAAGAGCCAGAGCAAGAAACTTTTGCACGACTTAAAATTTCCCCTACTGGTATGACTCTTCAATATATACTACCTTAGGTTTGTATATTATAGGTCTGAATCATGTGTTTATTATTGCGTCATCTGCCACTTTGACCATTGCTTGTATCCAATGTTTAAATCATGTGTGCTTATAAAGCTTTTTTACATTTTAAATGTTTAGCAAATTATTTAGCAGAAGAATGCTAACATTCAAAGTAGACCAAAAATCCATTCCTGTACAATTTATTAAAACACGGTAAACTTTCTTGCAGAAAATACAGGCAACTGAAAGGTTGTTTACTGATTGACTATCAGTATAAAATCATTTATGTGTTTATTCCCTTGTTTTTTGAAAAATTGAAAGGTACAGGGTTTTAAGTTTAAGGAAGCGATCTTAGATTTTGCATGTTTCATTTTCTAATCTAGTACTTATCTTCTACTCAATGCCAGAGGGACCATCATCGGATGAAGTTGAGTCTTATGTATTTCTGCAAGAATGCCTTGAAATGCGGAAAAGATATGTATTCAAGGAGGCAGTTGCTCCTTGGGAGAGAGAAGTTATATCAGACCCCAGTACGCCAAAACCTAATCCAGAGCCTTTTCTGTTTGCTCCTGAGGAAAATCTAATGTAGGTTTATACTTGCAGTCCTAGATTCTGTACCACAAGTCGCTTGTATTTTACCCAATTCTTCCTTAGGGTTGTAAACATGCCTACCCTTTTTTGCAGCATCATTTTGAGATGCAAGATGGAGTAATACATGTCTATGCAAATAAAGATTGTAAGTGTTGAGAGACCTGATACTGAGCTCGTACTTGCAATGATCTTAACTACTCTCTTGCTAAAGAAATTTCCTTTTCTCTTCTGTTATATTTCAGCAAAAGTAGAGCTCTTCCCTGTAGCTGATGCGACAACGTTTTTCACTGACTTGCATCACATACTTCGAATTATAGCTGCTGGGAATATCAGAACTTTATGTCATCACCGGCTAAATCTTCTAGAACAAGTAAATACTTCTCCCTGTTTATGAAGTGCATGCTAATTTTGTAATTCTTGATAGTGACTCCTTAAAATACTGTCATTTTGACTCCATTCAGAAATTCAATCTTCATTTGATGATTAATTCGGATAGAGAATTTCTAGCTCAGAAAAGTGCACCACATAGGGACTTCTATAACGTGAGGAAAGTTGATACTCATGTTCATCACTCAGCATGCATGAACCACAAACATCTTTTGAGGTTTATAAAGTCGAAGCTGAGGAAGGAGCCTGATGAGGTAACTTTTATTCTTGTTGATGTCTGTTGTGTGCTTTTGTGAGTTTATTATAATGACAGCTAAAATTGCTGTTCTCCGTTTAAAGCTGATCTTTATCCAAATTCATGCATTTACACTATGATTTGGCCATTCTTCACTGCAAGGGGGCCTTAGGTGCTATGTAAATATGTGTGTTGTGCCCACTCTTCTTGCAAATGTGATCCTTTTTTATAGTCCCTCTAATATGGAAGTGCAACACAAGTTCATTTATTTGGTTTGACCAATTATAACTACATATGTAGTGTAGGAATATCCTCAGTGCCTTGTGCAAAAGGTGTGAAAATGCTGCATGTGAAGAAACATTTTTGCCCAAAAGTTGTGTTTACTCTATATTCTTTCTTTCCTCAGGTTGTAATATTTCGAGATGGGACATATTTGACCTTGAAAGAAGTTTTTGAGAGCTTGGATTTAACTGGGTATTGACTTTTTTCTTTGACCTATTTTTGCTTAAAAAGTGAGGTAGTGATTGTGCAACTAATTAATTCATTTTATTTCTCATTTGAGCAGGTATGATTTAAATGTGGACCTTCTTGATGTTCATGCAGACAAGAGTACTTTTCATCGCTTTGATAAATTTAATCTCAAGTACAATCCTTGTGGTCAAAGTCGGCTCAGGGAGATTTTTCTAAAGCAGGATAATCTTATCCAAGGTATATCCTTTATATTTCCTTGATTTTGAGGACACAGGAGTATCGCTTTAAGATTACATTGAAAATAAGCAATTAGTTTACCTTATTTGGTTAAGGCGAGTGTTTGTTTGAAATATGTATTAAGATTCAGAAATGGTGCTGAATCTACTATGCTATAGTCCTTCTAATCTTTATTTGAATGAACCATTAGTGTCTCTTCTTCATATCTGTGCGTCATCATATATTATAAGGTGCTGTTTTGATTCTTTTGCTATGAGCATGATTCCATGACTATGGCTTTTTCTATTGATTTATTGGTATGAAAGAATCTTTGCTTCCCGGTAATTGTTATTGTTGAATTACAGTTAGACTGTTGTATCTCTGCAGGCCGATTCCTTGGTGAATTGACAAAGCAAGTGTTTTCTGATCTTGCTACAAGCAAATATCAGGTACTTAATTTCTGTGCACAAGTACATTTTATCCCTGAGAATAAATTGTGCTCTGGCTTTTCAGACATGGAGTCAGAACTTAAGAGTTTTTTATTAGAACCGTTAATCTAGAGGAAGATTCTCCAATAAATTTGCCTAACTTAATTCTTTGAGGAGCTATATTTAATCAATGAACCAATAATGGAATGCCAATGTGTGCTTTTGATTATGTGGATCACGATGCTACCCTCTCTTTAAACACCAAACCATGTTCTATGGATTTTACATTGTTTTGATGGTCTATTTAATTACTGCAGATGGCTGAATACAGACTATCAATATATGGCAGGAAGCAAAGTGAATGGGACCAACTGGCTAGTTGGATTGTTAACAATGAATTGTACAGTGAGAATGTTGTTTGGTTAATTCAGGTGCTAATAATCTCCCTTTGAAATCTCAGTACATGTGCTGTAGCTTCTTTTGTGATATATCTTTTGAACCATATAAAAGTGCATTATTGGACGTGGATTAGAACCTTTGTAAAATAGGACATGGACCCACAAAAGAAAATTGTTGAATGTTGGCTAGGGATATTTCTTAGTCCTGATTACGTGACGTTTTCTCAATTTTTTGCTTCAGATCCCTCGACTTTACAACATTTACAAGGAGATGGGGATTGTTACATCATTTCAGAACATTCTTGACAACATATTTATTCCTCTGTTTGAGGTTACTGTGGATCCAGATTCACATCCTCAGTTACATGTTTTCTTGAAACAGGTTTGGTATCATTTATTCAATACTCTTCTATTTTGTGTATTTGCAATGATTTTGTTTGGATTAATTGTACCTTAGTTTGCGTTGATCTCCTTGACATCTGCTTCTTGTTGGCAATTCAGGTTGTAGGGTTGGATTTGGTAGATGATGAAAGTAAGCCGGAAAGACGCCCCACAAAACACATGCCTACACCAGATCAATGGACTAATGTATTTAATCCTGCATTCTCCTACTATGTGTATTACTGCTACGCGAACCTTTATACCTTGAACAAGGTATGGTTTTATCCTTACTAGATTTTGTGATCTTTATCTGTCTTTCTATTACTGCATTACCAGTGTTATAAACTAAATAAATGAACTCATTAGAATAGTTAATTTTTTTTCTTAGCATCGGTTTTATAGCTTCTTTCTTTACATACATTGGCCTTTCCCCCAATTATGCTTGGTACTGGCTTGCTTCTTTTAATCAGTACTAGATGCAACAACTTTGTTTTTGGTATATGTTTACCTGTGTGGTATGATTTTTCCAGCTTCGTGAGTCCAAGGGCATGACAACCATCAAATTCCGGCCGCATTCTGGGGAGGTACTCAAGAAAGTTATATGCTACCTTCATGGATGTTTTATATCTCATGTGTTCCTCATACTTCTAATATTTTTCAGGCTGGTGACATTGACCACCTTGCGGCAACATTTCTAACTGCTCATAATATTGCACATGGAATCAATTTAAGGAAATCTCCTGTACTACAGTATCTTTATTATTTGGCACAGGTAAGAACAAAAGGGAACATTAAAATAATTTACTTAATCTATAAGCTTGGAGTTTCTAATTGTTGTCTTGGCACATTTGTTACCAGATTGGCCTGGCTATGTCTCCTCTGAGCAACAATTCCTTGTTTTTGGACTATCATCGGAACCCTTTTCCAATGTTTTTCCTACGGGGTCTGAATGTTTCCCTTTCTACTGATGATCCACTTCAAATTCACTTAACAAAGGAACCTTTGGTGGAAGAGTATAGCATAGCTGCTTCTGTAAATTCTCTCTCTAGGCAGGAATCTAGAATATATGCTTTTATCCAAGGTTTAATTAAGTTAAAGCCCTTGACTTGCAGGTGTGGAAGCTGAGTTCATGTGATCTATGTGAGATTGCCCGTAACTCAGTCTACCAGTCAGGTTTTTCACATGCTTTGAAGGTACATGTTCTTTCTGATTTGAGAAGAGATGCTGGTTGGGAAGGGGCAGTGATCTACCCTCATTTCTAGTAATAGTCAATATTGGAGTAGGCTACACAAAGAATGTATATGGTCTATATTCCAAATGGCACCAGTCTAATTACTGGAAAAGTATTCATGAAATATTGCCAGTGTGGAAGTAAATTGTTTTGACACAATCTTTACACGGTTTGAGTTTTGATTAGGGAATTGACCCAGGTCTACTATTATTTGGAGATTAGTGAGATGCCTCTTCCACTTTGGTAGAACTCTCTTTGAAATGATTGATGTATTGAAATCAGTTGTATGATTTTATTTGTTTCAGTCTCACTGGATCGGAAAGGAGTACTACAAGAGAGGGCCAGATGGAAATGACATACGCAACACAAATGTACCTCGTATCCGGCTGGAATTTCGTGACACGGTAGGGGCTCGACTGTTATTTGTTAGGAAGACTTGTAACCCGTTAAAGATGCTTGCAGAAACATTTCTTAACCCATCCTCATGTTTCCCCTTTTCTACTTTCCTCCTTGCAATCGATCATACTTTCTGGTCTCTGCCTAGTGGGTAAATTAAGCATTCAACCTATTATTCTTCTGCAGATTTGGAGAGAGGAGATGCAGCAGGTTTACCTGGGCCAGGCTATTATCCCTGAAGAAGTGGACAAATAATGTGCAAAATACTTGCGCAAGTGTCATTCTGGAACATGACACACATATTTGGAGGGTAACCATCTGATTCCTCGTGATCTTGTTTTAATTTTTTTTACTTAAATTTAATTTAATGATTTGGATTGTCTGCCATTTCTCTTATTAGTAATTGTTGCAGGAGGCAAAGAAGCTGCCTTCTATCAGCATCCTGCACAAAAGGATGATAACTCTTCGAGAACTGAGAAATGGCGGGGACAAGCAACATGCTGATCAAGAATGTTTGAGGGCACTGGTTGACCTTGTAGGAGATAGAATTGCCGAACGGAAAAGTCTGCAGTGTTGCAGTTCTCAGAGCACGGGTATGAAATACCAAATCAAATACAGCCTATAACATGAGGAAGCAAAGTACAGACATTCCATGGAGATAATAACCAAAAATGATTTCTAGTTTAGGTTAAATAGTGATTATATAATACTACATACTGTTACAATTATTCCAATGTATGCTATTAGACTCTTGGCAAGAAGCGAAGTGTGCACTCTTGCATTATAAAATTTTACCCAACTCATTGAGGAATGCGTATATATCATGGAATGGTTCACACGCCATGATAAATTCACTCGCTCTTTATCATTTCGCACTGTCTCCTTTTTGTATTAAAATAAAATTCTCTTCCACTCTTCTTATGTGAAAGAAAAAAACCAAGACCGGATAAAAATTGGTCGGCCTGTTACTTTGGACTGAAACATAATCCTGTTGGAAGTGTTGAAGCCCAAACTGCTTTTTTTGTGGGTATTAACATTGTCCCCTTTAAAACAAAACCCGCGTTACTGCCTCTTAGATAGAACATGTCCCCGTACTTTGGGCTTATTTTTGCTAACTAAACGGAGAGCACTGGCTGTCAGCACCCTTTGTCTTGGGACGTGTGGGAGTCTGGCCTATAATTAGGCACAACGGGCTAATGATAAGGATCTCTCTAGTAATCATTTTGTCTTTTTTTCTTTTCTTCTTGTATTCTTTTGTACTTTTGGGTACAATCCTCTTCTAGCAAAGCAACAATCGAACTCTATGAACCAAGAAAAAAAAAATAGTGCAACAATCCAGCGATCACCATGTACATAATGCTAGCACCTTTCGATGTCACCAATCCTCTTTAGAGATGGAATAAATGATTTATTGTACATTTAAGGAAAAAAAAAGCTCACTACATGTTCAAATGAAAGAAAATAAAAATCACTTTCAAACATAGGCGCATGTGGATTGGGAGCGCCAAACTCCACCCCACTATTTCATAGAATAAATATATGCAACAGTAAATGAACGATAGATTATCAAAACTGCGATGATCAGAGACAGTCACAGATATGCGATGGCACTGCCATATCTACCACATCACTGATTTTTAGACTGCAATTAAAAGTTAAAAACAATATGTGGTTAGAAACAATAATACATCCACCAAAGATTGACGTATATATATGAACTTAAATAGTAGCAGCTGACCTCCATATTTTTTGAGAGTTCTTTCATTTGTTCAGCAAGTTCTTGCCTCTTCCGTGCAGCTGCATGCACAGAGCAACAATTAACATCTGCAAGTTCTTTTATCGGCTATATGTAGGAGGATAATGGTGCCAAATTCACAGACAATATTTTAAAAACAACCAAGTAAATGAAGGAAACAAACACATACCCATACTGGAAACATCCTCTATCTTCTTTGACGTCCTCACAGCAAATCTCTGGAATGCAGGACTGGAAATCCAAACCAAATAAATTGAGAAACTAAGATTAGTCCTCCAAAAAATCATGTCACTAATTCAATGGGGTAAATCATTAAACAACGAAACTAGATGGAAAAAATATAAAACTCAACTCCGGCTACCCTAAACTGAGGAAACTTTCACTGGCCATTAAAGATCAAAGTGCATTCTTTTTTTGGTTCATAGAAAAATTTTCTCAAACCAAAAAAATATAAAAGTTGGTAATATTTCCAAAATATTTGTAATAAAAAAGGAGGTAGGTACTGGTTTTTTGAGGTAAAATCTTCTCAAACTTCCTTAATCCATAATGCGAGACATGTTGCACTACAACTGAAGATTGAGGAAGATTTGAGGCACTCTTGCTTCAAAGGAACGAGCTGATGGGTAAGAAACCGGCCCCAGCAGCCAGAGAAAGAAGCTTCCGCAAGTTGTTAACAAAATATCATCTGCTAAAACAGCATCCTAGTTTCAAATCTTCATACCCAATTACTCATTTATACATTTAACTCCTAAATACTCAACCTTCTGTCCATTTATTACCCAGTAGACAATCAATCACTATGGTATTAAAATACTCAAGTGAAGATATTAATACACTGCTGCAAAGTGACAAAAGAAATAAAAAGAATACCACACAAGGCTCTAAAGACGTTTTAAATAATAATCAAATACAAAGGCCTGGCTCCAGAGCCAAAACAACAAACAATAAATGGTAAAATTTTCTCAAACTTCCCAAATCGCAGATGTTTAGCAAATCACACTGCCGAAGGTAATAACCTTCGGAAGTCATGAGCTTTATTTAGCTTCTGCTAAACCGCTTGGAAATGATTAGCCCTAAACTCAAACAATTTTCTATGTAATAAAAATCCTTTATAAATTATTACATAAAAATTATATTTTAAAAGTATTCTAAAAATTCCTAATCTTCAGCGCGTCGAAAAATTCAACTAAAGAAATGAAAACTACGAACAAATATGAACAAAAATAATTCAAAATACTTACCTGTTTGCAAGTCTATCCACAACAAGCTCATTGATGACGTAAGACATAACTCTATGCATGAAATTCCCTCCAGCCATGATCACCTTTCAAAAGCTAATAAAATATTTAAAACGCAATCGTTAAATAAAAATATCAGATTAAGGAATCCCAAATTCAAATAAACCCTAACTTCTGTTTGGATAATTAAAATTTTGTTCAAAATCCAAAAGAATAAACCCTAACTTCTTTGTTGATAAAAAGCTATTAACACATGATTTGTATAGCGCATAAAATTAAAAAAAAAAGGAACTAAGGGCTTTCAATGTTCAATAAAAAGTATGGAATTTAACCTGCCAAAGCCAAACGATGAAGAAGATGCAGGCTCCTTTGTTTCTCGAAGTTACCAGATCTCTTTAGCTTTTGGTCGCAGCCGCAGGAGCTTCTCTGTTTTTCACTTCCTCTTGGGGTTGAAAAGCTGGGGCAGGGGTTGCTCGAGGGTTGACTTTCTGGCCTTTGATCACTGGCCGATAAACTATGTCGGCCGAAGCAAAAGTTAAGGTCCATGGGCCTTCCTTTTTCAATGAGACTGATTCCTTTTATTTGTTCGGACAGGTTTACGGTATAAGAGATCAATTTGAATAAAAAAATTTATGAATTTTTTATTCGATATATTATCAATTTATAAACCATTTATACCTACCGCCAATATAATATTTTATTTATTTATTAATTTTAAAAATAAATGTTATTAAACTTACTAATTAATGAAGTGTCAGTCAATGAATTACTGATATTGTATCAAATCTATATACTCCTAGTGTATCGAATATACTAAAATTTTATTTTTAGCTACTCAAAGAAAATAGCATTTTCACAACTTTAATGATATTATGACATCAGTCACCATGTGCAAAATTTTAATCATGCAATTTCATTATGTTCCTTACATTTTATCATTTTCAAATAACTAACTTGAAACTTATAACTTATTTCAAAAAAAAAAATTGAAACTTATAACTTTATGAAATCCTTCAGAGTGTAAAGAGCAAAAAGAAACTTTGACTTTTGTTTACTATATTAAAAACAGAAAGTGAATTTGCATTTACATAAAAAGACATGTACAAATTTTTGAGAAAACATTTTACCAAAAAAAAAAAGAAGAAGCAGAATTTATTTTGTTTTTGTGAAGTTTAATGAAATTAAGCCATGGTCAGTTATGAGTTTGAGAATTTGACTGATCAGGGTCAAAGTAATTATGTCATTCAGATGAGTATTCTTGTAATTTAATTAAGGCATCTTTACTATTAATAATTTGTCTTGAGCCCAGAAGACACATTTAATTGATGATTGATTGGAACTTACAACTGCTTTTTTTGTCACAGGCTGTCAAAAAAAAAAAGAAATTGCTTAATTTGCTAAAAAAAAATACAACTTGCAGATACGAATGAAAGAACTTTGAGCACATAATAAACAGATGGATTTTCTCTCTTCTGTCTTTTTTTTTTGGTGAAAATGGAAAATTCTACAAATGCGCTAAAAATATTTGATTCCAAGTATCAGGAACTCCAGGCAGGCACCAATGGATGCAATCTGCATAGCGTCCAGGGTCTGCTTTTTCCTCATCAGTCAAGAGCCTCCCCCCAGTCTCCGTATAAATCGATGAATGTGCATCAACTCTGTACTCTGAGAGCTGCGTTATATTCAGTACACTAACAGGAACTTTCATTTTCTTTATCACACTTTCCACCACACTCATCATCTTCTTGTCAGAACCACTTCCCCAGAATTTCTTCTTCTTCAATGGCTTTGTTTCATTGAAGCATTTCAGCCCATCGTCCTTGCCCCAGTCTTGGCTTCTGCAGAGAAAGAGACTAAATTGTTACAATTGGCAAAAAACTAAAAAAAATTTAATTGCAGAAACAGAAGCATACAAGAGAACGAAAGAAACCTTGTATGTATGGAGGACATAGTTGTGAAGAAAACACGGGTCTTGTTGGGATTTATAGTTGAATCAATCCAGTTAGCCCATGTCTTCAAACCAATTTTGTAGGCAACTGGTGTATCAAGCTCTGTGTAACCTTCTTCACCGTTTGCGAAGGAACCCCATCTGTTCTTAACAGAAGGTAATGTTAAAAGTCAAAAGCTTAACTCACAAGGAATTGCTTCGTTAGAACTAACTAAAGGGTTTGATAGAGAACTTACAATGTCTTGACTCTAAGGCCACTCATCCACCAAACATAAGTATTAAACGCAAGGATATCAGCTTTTTCCCAGTATTTGGAGAGATTGTTGACTGAATCAACTTTCAGTATTCTCTTCTTTGGCTCTAAAACATTGATATCCGTATTTGATTCAACAAGAAATGGAGCCCAGTAAAATTCAATAGTTGCATTATATTCCTGAAAAAACAAATGATGGGATTGGAAACCATTAGCTTTGTTTTCTTTTCTGATAGCCTTTTGCTTTAAATTCAAGCAATGGAAGTTGAAGTTTTTCAAGTGTTAGATGCGTAATAATGAAACTAATACCTTGGCTTTGAAGACAGAACGAACTTTGCCTCCTTTCATAGACTTCTCTTCTGGAGGTATAGTCCATTCAATCATACAAACGAAAGATTCCCATTGATTTCTTTGCAGGGAATCCCCCGCAAAGATCAGCCTCTTTCCTCGAAGCTTTTTAAGTGCAAGTTCTGGATTAAATCTACACAGGCGGAAACATTAAGAGAAGAAACTAAAGAACCTGTTTCGTTTCCATGCATGAATAAATGTCTGAAAGTTAAAAGACCAGAGAATTTCTTACCTAGGCAAGTTGCAGTCCTCTGGTTGCCACTCCCAGTGACGGTAGTCAAAATCAAGCTGGCCATTTTTGACGCAAGAATATTGCCTGTCGATGTATGGACAACTTCTATCTGTGTACAATGGCCTGATAGAGCGGTTGAACACCCACTTTCCCTTGGCAATATTGCACTCTTCAGGGTCAAACTCGAACCTGTCATCGATTTCGGGGTTTTCTGAGCTCTCCTCTGCAGTTTTATGATCTGTTAGACAATAACCAATTCAACATTAGAATCTTTTTCGTGCTAGAACTTCAATTAGTAGCAAACCCCTGTTGAATCACTTAGCTATACAGTAACTTACTTGCTTTGACAACAGCACCTCTTCTAGCACAGGATTTTGATTTGAGAATGGAATTTGAAGAAAGAAAACTTAGCCTTTCTGTGTATAAAAGAGCAAGGAATGCAAAACTGCAGACTACAACTGTGATAATAGAAAGAGGTAGCTTTCCTCTGTAAGGTTTCATCATGAGGGTTGAAGGAGATGCTGCAAAGCTCATGGTTGGAAGGAGAGCTGGGAGAACTGAACTCAACGGTGGGATAAAAGAGTGTGAGCCGGTGCAATAGAATGATGAGAACTTTTTTTCTTTTTTTTCATTTTTCATTTCATGAGTGTATTGAGTAGGAGTAACGCTAAAGCCAAGTATGGTTGGAAGCTTAACGTCCTTTTTAGCAAAACAATGGGAAGTTAGAGAGTAAGTTGGAAGGCTAATGTCTTTGGACTTCTTTTGTCTTCTCAATAACCATTTGAGTGTCGTCGCCATCAAATTTAGACGCTTTGGAATATTTTCATTAGGTAGGGGAAATTAATGAAGAATTTGTTAACAACAGGAGTGTTAAAGCAATCTCTCATCTGTCCCTCTCTCTTTCTCTTTGACTTCTTTTTGTTTGTGTTCATACTTCCTACACGTGAATGCTGAATGTGATCAGTTTTCTTCTTTCTGTAGCAGGTGAAAGTTACCGACCGTTTTGCTCTAGGAGGATATCGACTCACAGTTTCTTTCTTTATTAACCCAGAAAGAAAGCTGCATACGTATTATAATCCCTAAAACCTCAAAACGCGTAAGTCTTGTGTATTGAGTTTACTTTTTTTTTATATATATATATTTATTTATGCCGCAAAAGGGAGAAGGAGAGAGGTAATAATTGGAAATTCCTTCTTTTGAAGGTACTGAGTCAAGTTCATACATGTAATGTAACTTCTAAACCCGGATTCAAAATGTCCGACTCAACATGCAATTAGAGAATTAACATTGGCATGCTATTTTCTTGGTCTTTTTTCACTTTTTAGGTGAAAAGGATTTCTTCATAAGCTTTAGTTTCTCTGCTCACCCTCAATTGGGTTGAATCTAATATATAAGATTGGTAAACGCCCTTCTAAATCTATTGTCAGAGACGTTAATGAAGAACAAGAAAAGGCATGGAGTCCCCAGCTATTCTTCCTAATCAATAATTAAAACCACCACCTCACATGCGGAAATCCCTTATCTTTTCAGTAGCTGGTGAATCATGGAGCCGAAAATGCTTAGCCAATTGGGAAAACCATGATATGCAGAATTGATAATGGAACGCAGCTTGTACCGGAAAATATTGCACAATACTATTTCCAAAATCTTCCGGCCCAGATTTTACATGTTTGATTTCGACACAAGAACTATGCAAAAAAATGCAGCTGCGTGATCATGAAGATAAACCTCAAATGCATCAAATGATTCTTCAAGAATCCGTTGAAATGCATTAAATTTACCACAGACAGAAGGTCCTTATACCGTTGTCTGTGGAAAAAGAAAACATCTGCTTGAAAATTATATTCTGGGTGATATCGAAGGTGATTGTCGCTTTAAAATGAATAAAACAATTCCGGTAATATTCACGTTACATAAATATCATGACTGACAACATTCCTAAAAAAGCAGGTTTTGACTGTCTAGGGGCTCATGGCATTGGCGCTTGCTGTTCGGCTGCCATTTTTCTCGAACCCCATTCCATTTTTATTTTTTAAATTTCAACAGGAGAGTTGGGTGCATTCGGAATTGTCAAGGAAATATCATGAACTTGCTCCAACAATAGGCAATAATGCCATGGTGGTTCCAGGGTTTGATTATTTTCCTTTTTTTTTTGTTGAATAACGGGTCATTGCATAAACTAAAGGAAATTATCCCAGTATGGGATTACAGCTTGATACATTTCTGGGTATGGCGATACCCATACAGTCGGAGATTAATAAAGGAGATAATTCTAAAGGAGGGGAATAAAAAAATACAAAATTTTCCACAGAGGAAGTCCCCATTCGAGCAAGAGCATCCGCACAAGAATTAGCTTCTCTAAACACATGGGTGATCTTTGCGTTCCTCAGCTTCCGTATCAATTCCCTGCAATCCGAAATAATTACATTATGAACATGAGAACTCTCTGAGAAATTAGTAACATACCTGACAACTTCTTGGGAGTCAGTTTCAATAATCAGATTGTGGAAATTGTTCTCAACGGGCCAACGCAAGCCGTCTCTGAGGCCCCAAAGTTCTGCAAGAATACTAGTTGAAATTCCAAGGGCACGAGACAGTTTGATTATTTTCTTGTACCTATATAATTTGGTGAGGTGGGAGAAAGAGTTGCCTTTATGTATTTATAAATTCTATTTTGGGTGTCAACCTCAAGTTTGTAAAGAAATTATGATCATCAATGTTTGTTGAGTTGAATAGAAGGAGTTTGGTATCATGTAAATAAGGTATCGAGTTTGAGCATTATGAATAGATAAAATAGCATTAGGAGAGCTCTTCTCTTATCAGATCCGATCGTAGCTCGATTCCAGATTAATCAAGGTTCAAATTGACATTCGAATATCAAAGGTTTTGACAAAAAAAATTCTGACAAAAAATGTATCAAACAATTGCACTGAGACTTTTTCTTTTTTTAAGTACATAAATTGCATTGCAGCTAGTGCTTGGTGGATCAAGTTTATCTTGCTCATTATTTAAACTAGTTTTAAACCCGTACGATGCACGAAAATATATTAATCAAATAATAAATTTATTGATAATATATTTTTTTGAAACTTTATAATATAAATTATTATGTTTATGAAAAAGACAACATATGCATATTTAATATTTTTTTATTTGTAATTTGTATATTATAATAAGGTAATATAAAAAATTATATATTGGATATAATTATGCAAATTTTAAAAAAGTTAAGTCAAACTATTATTGTAAGTTATTAAATGAACATAGTATTTAAAAAAAATTCAATATGTCTTTAATACGAAGAAATTAAAATTTTCTCCGTCTTAAAATCAATCTTATGTAAGAATTTTTTAAAATGGAGATTCTTTAATGAATTCTTATTGAATTGAAGAGATAGCAAATGATTTTTGAGTATTTATTGCTATTTTTGAATGATGTGTCACTTTATTTGATGATTTAATAGATTTCATAGATGAATAGAAGACTTAAATAAAACACTAATATGCAATTTGATTAAATTAAGTTTCAGTTATCACTTATGTTATAATAAATATAACAAAGATACTCGAATTATATAAATATATGCATACTGTTGGCTCGACCAAAAAAATTCTGACAAAAAATGTATTAAACAATTGCACTGAGACTTTCTCTTTTTTTAAGTACATAAATTGCATTGAAGCTGGTGATTGGTGGATGAAGTTTATCTTGCTCATTATTTAAATTATCATGAAATTCACATGAATTAAATAGATCTTAGTCAATTAATTTGCGGTTTAAGGAATCATTTCTGTTAGAAAAAGCAAAGATCTAACGTATCACATCCACCGTTCTTAGTAAGCAAAACAAAATAGTTGAATGAATATATATATATATATATATATATTTATATATAAAATACACATTCGGGTGGAAGATTATGTGCATGTTTCACTGTTTTGCCTAACGTCAAGTAAAATATATATATTTGAAATTGTAACCAGAAAATATATAAATTTGAAATTTCTAATTTATCCATATAATACTCCAATTTCTAATCTACTTAAATTACAAATCTAAACCTTTTTAAACTCTGTTTTCGGTAAAGTCAGGCGAAGTAAGAATTTTTTATAAGGCTTTTGTTTTTTAATATCAGGCTTTGTTTATAAGCCCAGTTGAGCCGAGTTCTTAATCCAACTCAAACCCACACTCGTTTCTAATGGTATTGTCTCCTGCTCGCGTTCCGACCATCAGGCAACTTTGTTCCAAACTGTGTTTCGAGTGGCCACGATCAATGTCTTTCCACTGCCCACCTCCTCTTCTTCACTTCGCAGACTCTATTCTTATACTCCCCAAAATACCCCTATCCTGTCCTTGTATTCACGGTTCACTCCGTCTCTTTCTTTCCCTTCCATTTCTCTGAGACACACCTTGATAAAACCTCACTCTTTAATCATCGCTTCTGCTCTAAAGAACCTCTCAGAGGTAGAACCGGTTCCTTTCCCGGTCACACCCGAGGAATTCGCCGCAAAATTTCCTTCGGATGCCGGAGTCTACGCCGTTTTTGATCAAAAGGACGAGCTTCAGTTCATCGGCATATCGCGTAACATTGCTGGCAGCCTTTTTGCTCATAAAAAAAATCGGTGCCGGAGCTTTGCTGCTCCGTGAAGGTATGTTTAATAGGCATTTCTTTTTATTATTATATTTCTTTGGATGTTGATTGTTGAGTTTAGGCAATTATGAGTAAATCAATGCAGGATATTTAATTAAAAAATGGAAGAAATAAATAAAAATTGACCGAGTGGGTTTGATGGATGCGGATGTTTTCATAGAAGCTAATATTCTTAAGTCTGCTAAATGCCAAGTTTTGTACAAGATTTTGATGTTGAATATATTTGCATATGTTTCCAGCTCTATAATGTCGTCAAAGTTCTGATTGTTTTATACTACACTTTCGTTATTGGGTAGGTCTTGATGTTTCAAACTGATTTTGGTGGCCTGTTTTATCGGATGTGCTTGAATTGATTGTTTACTGACCAGACATCTAAGATGAACTATCTTTGTCACAGTTTTATTCATTATGGAAAATCAATTAGACAGTGACTAAACTGAACAGGAAGTCGAAGGATGTACTACCAGTGTTAGTGGATTATTGATAAAAATTGTAGGTTGAGAGCTTTCAGCGTGAACCATCTATGAGGTTTGAATAAAGAGCATGCTTCAATTGTTACCTAGCAAGCTGAATAGGAATCCACCAAATTGGCATCGGCATGGATGAATGAGGCTAGTCAACCTGGCTTCGTTATTATTAGCGTTCTCGTTGTCCTCTCTTAATAGTACTGAAGACAATCAAAGAGTTATTACTTGTTGCCTGGTATCTATTCTGTTTTTCTACGCATTCTGTTGGTTGGAATAGTCAATGAACCTGATAGAACTGCTCTAAATCAAGCTTGGAAATCATGGATGGAAGAACATATACAAACCACTATCCCACCAGGAAATGAATCAGGGAACATCACTTGGGTTTGACAGCCTCCAAAACAGAAACAGGATCTCTGACTTACTCCCGGTCATCATGTCCAATTGATAGTTCCACTTGAGGAACTCATTGATAAGTTGGTGAAGGAGAACAAGGTGGTGGCCTTTATTAAGGTTTCAAGAAGTGCCCAAATGTGTGGATTCTCTCATAGAGTAATTGCATTCTTGAAAGCGAAGGAGTGGATTATGAAAGTGTTGATGTGCTTGATGAAGAGTATAATTCTGGGTTGAGGGAGACACTCAAGCAATATAGTAACTGGCGCACATTCCCTCAAGTTTTGTGAATGGAGAACTGGTTGGGGGGTGCGATATCCTGACCTCGATGTACAAAAAGGGTGAGCTTTCTGGTTTGCTCAAAAAGAGGTGAGTTTTCAATTTTCCTTTCAGCGGTTGGCCAAAGAGTGTAGGAGGGAAAGAATGAGATTTTAGGACTGCTACAGTTATGACTTATGCCTAGATCAGTTTTGGTTCTTAAATCTAAGTTGTACGATTCATCCATTATTATAACAATAGGGGAGCAATCTCTGGATCATCATCTAGTGCGGTGCAAATTCTCTGCATGTTCCTCTGTTGAATTCATTTCTGATTTCCGCTCTCCTCCTTTCTGAAGTGTAGCTTATGATTTATTGGGTGAAATATGAAACTTGAAAGGCTTAGTTGGCCCATCGATCCTTGCTTGTGATAGTGTGCGTTAGGTTTTATGGTACAGTTAGGGAAGCAGGCCTTTATTGGCCTTGTGGCTATGAGGTCCAACCCAAAGGCAAGGAACTCGTTTCTGATTGAGCTCTTTTTTTTTTTTCCTTTTTTTTATGGGTTAGAAATAAGGTTCGTATTGCTAAAATGGAGTTACAGAAGAGCAAGAAGATGATCGGGTGGGTAGGTAAACCAATTAAGAGGACAACATTTTTGTTTGGTTTTCCTGACAACCCAATCAGCAACACAATTAGCAGGTCTGTTTACAAAAGATAAAAAGGAGAATTCATTCCTCATCCCTGAGATATCCGTCTCAATCACCATGGTTTGCCGGCATCTGGACTGCAGTTTGCCATTGAGTCTAGAAATTAATTCCTCTGCATCCGGTTCAATCATGACCTGTTTCCATTCCCTTCTGATTGCCAATACACATTCAAGGCGAATTGCAAGAGCTTCAGCTACCAAAGCTGAACTTGCCGAGCAAACAAAATTACACCCGTCAAGCAAACCTCCTCGGTCGTCTCTTGCCACAGCCGCAATCGGCAATGCCAGCCTCGCCATCTGTTAGATTGAAAGCTAATTTTAATGACACCAGAAGGTGGTTTTTGCCAAGAAACAGCTCGTCTCGGTTCTTGAACACCTCTTCCAGTAGCAGAGTTCACATCCAAAAAACATTGGTAATCAAGAAGAGTCGGCTGCCATGATGTAATCGGATCGCCTTAAAAACCTCCGAACAGAAAGGCATTCCTATCTTTCCACAGTTTCTGATTGAGCTCTCTAATTTTTGGGTCCTCTTTCTGCTCGATGGACATCTCAAAAGATTAGTATCAAAGCAGTAGATTATTATAAATGAGTTTAGACATTGTTAAAATATGCTAACAGATAAAGGAACATATATTAAAATATGTCGATTTTGATAACACTATTGACATTTTCAAAGTACAATATATAAAAAAATACAGAAGATAAATCCGAGTATTTCATTGCACTATTTAGGTTCTTTTGGTTCGCGTAGAATGATTTTCTGAAAATAATTTTTAAAAAATTGATTTTTTATAAAAATTGATATTTTTAGTTGTTTAGTTGATATACTGAAAAATATTTTTTGTTGTTTTGTTATTTTCTGAAAAATCTATATTTTTGTTAAAAAATATTATTCATCTAATTAATTATTAATAATGTTCTTAAATCAATAATAATATATACTTAACATATATATAAACTATAATAAAGGAAATAAATGTGTATATATATTTATATGTAAAGTAAAAATTTAAAAATTATATATAAATCTAATAAGAACATAAAATATATATACAAACAATTATATATATTTAACATATATTTCAATATAAACTTTTATATAATATATTTTATAGTTAAGATAAATAATAAAATAAAATTTATTAAAAAAAAAGAAAAACATCAAGTTGGTGGGAATATCCCACCAACCCTTTTCTTCTCTGTTCATGTAAACAGATGAGAGGTCTGTTCGTGTAAACAAAGGAGAAGGAGAGGCTAGATCACGTAGATCTGGGGTGAAGCTGGCGACAACGTGAGAGGGGGAGGAAGCCAGGGCTGTCGTCGGTCGAAATATGGGAAGGAAAGTGGTTCGGAGAGAGAAACCAGTGAGAGGAGAAAAAGGGGGAGAGGAAGATAAGGATGTCGTCGGCCGAAAAATGAGGAGGAGAGTGGTCGGGAGAGAGAAACCAATGAGAGGAGAAAAAGGAAGAGAAGAAGGGGCTACCGGTGTTAGTCAACTGGCGTTGACGCGTCGATGTGATGGGGGTGCGATTGGAGTTTCAACAAAAAGGTTTTAAGCTTTGTAAGTCTTCTCCTTTTCATCAAACATAAAAAAAATATGAAAAATATTTTTTAAAAAATGAAAAATGCTTATCAAACGGAAACTTAATTGAAAATAAATCTTTTCCGTAATATTTGATATATCTTTTTGTGGAAATAAATTGTTAAATTTATATCATTATTATATATATTTTTTAATATCTAGATGAAAGAGATTCATCGTTTCCAATCAAAAAAAAAAAGATGAAAGAGATTGAAAATTAAAAAAAAAGGTTAACGGGTGTTGAGATTTTTATTCAAACGTATTATTAAAAATAAATTTTTTTATAAAGAATTACATAAAACGATAGACTGAAACAAAATTTCATTATATCTCTTTCTCATATTGGAAAATTAGCATTATCTTTATGTTGCGCTCTGCCTAAGTCACTATGCTTTTCCATTTTTGGCCAAAACTCAATTAACAAAGGGAGGGCGTCCCTTTACTAAATTTGCTTGTATTAATCGATCACTATTGTAATCGTACAGCTGGGACTACCTTATCATTGCCCACACGTTAAGACAAAGTTCAATTTTTTTTTTTTGGTTACCAGACATATATAACAACTTCAGACAACAATAATTATTAGGATATTATAATGCCTCACCCTTGCCATTGGCGTGGTAATCCGAACATAACATCACGCTGATCGGTTGGGGTTACTAATGTCATTTTGCAAAATATACGCCGTATTTGTTAAAAGGTAAAAAATTTAACTTTTCTTTTCGTTTATCCTTTGCCCTGACCGGTCGTTATGACGTTTCTTCATTTCTATATATATCATCTTCAATCCGTCAACGAATTATTGATTTTTTTCTTCCCATAAAGAAAAAGAACAACTGTTCAAATACTTGTTGCAGATGGAAACCGGATCTTGTTCATATAAATTCAAGCTCTACGATCAATTAGGTTTGCTGGAATATCAAGATAAGTTCGTGATCAAATCGATTGAATATCCCGATCAAGGCTTCTCGATTTGCCGTCGTGAAGGGAACATCGAGCCACTATCTGGCAAGATTTTTTCTCATTCATTTTGAATTTCTTTTCTTTCTAAAATTCGATTTTCTGGAATTCTAAGCGGCGTTGTTTGGAATGGCTTGTATTCTAAGAATCTTGATCCCGCCATTTTTAGAATAATGAATTTTTTTTTCTTGTTTTTATGATATTAATTACCAATAAGGTATATATTAGCATTTGCAAATGATTTATTTAGAGTAAATGTAAAT
The DNA here is from genome assembly GCA_031772115.1 of Heritiera littoralis. Lineage (NCBI taxonomy): Eukaryota > Viridiplantae > Streptophyta > Magnoliopsida > Malvales > Malvaceae > Heritiera > Heritiera littoralis. The sequence goes on along the minus strand of JAPDPK010000031.1, from coordinate 5,738,709 downwards.
AAAATGGATGATTAGTTATTTTCTGAATCAGGATTTAAGTAATTCTTTCTTACCCATTAATAGATGATTCTTCTTCTGGAAAACCATCGAAAACCTCTACCATTTACGGCGTGGCAGGAACAATTAGATTGCTTGCAGGTAAATAATTATCCAAATTAAGTGAAATTATTCGATTTTGAATAACATGTTACTTTTTTGTGTTAGCATTATATAAACTGAAGTCAGTCTCCATAACTACTTCTTGCACTTATACAGGAACATATGTACTTGTAATAACTTCAAGAAAGGAAGTTGGAAGTTTTCTAGGTTTCCCTGTATACCGAGTTGAATCTATGAAATTCCTGGCTTGCAATGAGACTTTGAGGCATTCAAATTCTCAAGAAGTAAGATTCATTTTCCTGTCTTTAAAATGTTTCTGAAGACATCTTTTGTGATGCTTGATATTTTGCTCTTCTTTATAAAACCAAGTGATGCTTCAATTTGAGCAGAAAAGAGATGAGGCTTACTTCTTGACTCTGTTGAAATCAATGGAAGCAACTCCAGGATTGTACTATTCATATGAAACAGATATAACATTGAAGTAAATTCTTTTACCTTGCAGTTTGCTCTTAATTAGAAAACCACTGTTAGCCTCATGGTCACTGAGTTTTTCTTGTTATTTCACTTATATGTTTTCCAAGTGTTAAGTTTATAAGATCCATTTGATCATGTTTGTGTGTACCAGCTTACAGTGTGTTTTTAAGTAGAAAACCACTGTTAGCCTTTCCGTCACTGAGTTTTTATTGTTATTTCACTTATACATGTTTCAAGTATTAAGTTTATTAAAGATGCATTTGATTGTACACGCCAGCTTGCAGAGAAGATGCAAGTTAATGGAAGGGTGGATAAGCAAACCAATATGGAAGCAGGTTAGTTATTTATATTTGGATCATCACGGAAAGCTTGTTAAACATTTTTAATTGGAAAAAAAATCCACTTCTGGTGTTTTTACAAATCTTTTGGCTGTGTGTATTGGTTTGTTATTGTTATAAAGTGAGGTCTTGATGTTTAATACTCAAATATGGTTCATATGCTTACCTTTATAGCTGCTAGTTTCTTGAGATCCTTAGCAGTTAAAGTCAAACACTCAAACTACCTTATTCTCATTTTTATGCATTTTTCTCTTTTTCTGTACTAGTTTAGGAAGAAGAAAAAGAGGGAGTCTTTTTTTTTCCCTTCAATTTATGCACAACTCTTCACTTGCACATTAGTAATTTTGTGATTCCCAAATGAGTTCCTGCTCTATGCTCATGGGAGGAGGCTGACATTTGGCTGCATGGAATTTTACCTTGCTTGTAAATATAGTACAATCCATCGCTAGTCAACTCTTGCAAACGAGTTTTAACTTCAATTTTCTGTGTATTTCAGGCTGATCCTCGATTTGTTTGGAATAAGTATCTTTTAGAGGAACTTATTGAGTATAAGGTAGATATCTTCCCCATGTATTTTATAACATATTAACTTCTTGTGTTGTTAGTATTTCCTTGTTAGCCATATCAAATTGACTTCTACTTTTATCCTATGAAAGAAAACAACCCAAAGTCTTGATAAAGATGTAACCTTTCAAACAGAATCATGAAACCTTTCAAACAGAATCATGAAATCATTATATTTCTTTCTTTTCTTCACCTTTTTGACACAACTACTTTTTCTGTGGCAGCTTGATGGGTTCATTATCCCTCTCCTACAAGGAAATATCCTTAAACTTCTGTTTACTCATGCATTTGAACTGATCTGCATGTGAGGGGCATGTGCATGTATATGTATGAGCAGACTGTCTTTGTATCTATCATTTATGTTCTTGAGAACTTTCTTTTACATTTTATTTTATATTTTCTTTGAAAACCTATTTTGCTGTTTTCACTTAACCTAGGTTTTTAAGTTTCCAAGTTGCTCAGCTAAAGTTGAAGAATTCACCTGCCACATTAACGTTAATTTCAAGGACGTGTACACGGCGCCTAGGTAAAATGTTTTTGGATAGGTCATGCTCTTAATTATTAATGCTGTTACGTCTGAGCAGCTTTGTAATATGGTAATATGGTATCACAGGAACACGCATGTGGAGAAGGGGAGCTAACCTTGAAGGAGATACTGCTAACTTTATTGAAACTGAGCAGTTATTGCAGCTTGAAGGTTTCATGTGTTCATTATTGCAGGTATGTCTACAATGTCTCATGTCACTTCAGAAAAACTCATCTGCATTTCTTTTTATGTTTTAATTTAATTTATTTTTCTAAGGAATGGAGATAAAGTATTTCTTTCAATTTGTAAAGTTATTTTCTTATTTTGCGTCTCAGATTCGAGGCTCTATTCCACTGCTATGGGAGCAAATTGTTGATTTAAGCTATAAACCACAACTTAGAATTATTAATCATGAGCAGACGGTAGATTTTTGCTTGAAAATTGCAGCACATTATTATTATTATTATTATCACTGAACAATGGTGCTTACTATTTAGCATTGCACTTTCTACTCTTCCTCCAGCAGCAAGTTGTGGAGCGCCATTTCAATGATCTTTTTCAAAGGTATGGAGAAACTATAGCACTGGATCTGACAGATAAAGTAAGTTCTTATTCTCCTTTCTCTTTAGTGTGAAGCAAAAATCTAGCATGTGATATTAAATTGATTTTACATATCTTGTTTGGAAAATTGTTGTTAAGACCTGCTGTACATAATTGCAAGCTAATCCACATTCCAAAGAAAAGGTAATCATTACTTATTTGCCTGGCTGGTTCAAACGCATATGAGGCGGCAAAGTTTATAGTATTTACCGACCCTGTATACTAGCTTTGACTCTTTTATGTAGAACTCCAATATTTCATTGTACTCCTTACTAGAAAATATTTCCTCTTTCATATATTTTTATATTGTAGCATGGTGATGAAGGTCAATTAAGTGCTGCATATTCAGCTGAGATGCAAAAGCTTCCTAATGTGAGGTGACATTCTGCATTCCTATGTATTTAATTATAATAGTTTGTGACAGATTTTTAAGTAGTTGGCATATTGCTACTTCTAGATAACTATTGACTGTCATTTTTGGTCTTTTCTAAGATGATTTTCCATGAATCATCATTGATTTTTTGAGTATCTATTTGCCTATTTTTGATTGTAAAGATTATCTCATTTTACATACTTGATAGGACATAGTTTCGAGTATTCCATTATAGTACATACCCCCTGCCTCATTTTAGGCGTTTTCCTTCTGTCATTGATATCAGTAGCATTCTATGGAAAGCAATGCATCTGTTTCCTAAATCAAGATCTTTTGCTTCCTTCAGGATCTGGAGGGCCCATAAGAGAACTTTGATTGTTACAACTTAATCTTTTGTATGTCTGTCCTACAGATACATATCATTTGACTTTCATCATGTTTGTGGGAACTCAAACTTTGATAACCTTCAAGTTCTATATGATCAAATCTCTGAGGAATTTGAAAAGCAAGGGTAAGAAGAAGAAATGAAATATTATACATATTATTTATTGAATAAAGTATGCTATGATCCTTGTGCTAGCTATCCAGAATACTGTTTTTAACCATCACTATTCCAGCTGAGCAGATACTTCCTCATCGACACAGATGGCAACATCCTGGAAGAGCAGAAAGGCGTTATTAGATCCAACTGCATTGATTGCCTTGATCGAACAAATGTGACCCAGGTTTGTGGAAAATGTACTTGTGTTGTTCTTTTTTTTTTTTATCACGTTTACTGCTTTAAATAGAAAATATCCATGTTGACTAACCAATCTTTATATGCTCTAATTTCAATAATATATTAAAGGAATTTTTAAGATGTGTTCTTAATTGTTTGTTTATTTATTCTGTTAAACAGAGTTACCTTGCTCAGAAGTCTTTAAATATCCAATTGCAAAGGCTTGGAGTTTTTACGTCTACCGAGTGCATTTCTATGTTTGCTGAAGATTATGGAAAGTTTAGAACGAGTATGTTATTTTGCATACTATTGCTAATTTTCTCTCTTAATTTAGGAGTTAATAAAGTTTTTTGGTTGATCCTAAATGCTTTTCTCACTTATGTTAGTGTGGGCTGAGCAAGGTGATGAGATAAGTCTCGAATATGCTGGCACACATGCACTGAAAGGGGACCTTGTTAGGTACATGGAATTTGAAGTCAATGTTTACAAAGAATCTATATGCATTTATATCCCATTTGACATTTTTGATTGTTTTTGGATGACAATAATTCTGCAGATATGGCAAACAGACAGTAGCTGGACTTATCAAAGATGGGATTAGTGCATTATCAAGATACTATTTGAACAATTTTCACGATGGAATACGGCAGGCAAGCTGCTGTCTCTTAATCTTCTTCAAAGAGACCCAACTCTAAATAATAATTTTTTAAAAAATTAATTAAACAAATTTCACGGTTCTCAGGATGCATTGGATCTTATAAGTGGTCGCTATACTGTCAGCAGAAATAATCCTTCACCGTTCCAGCTAAATAGTTTCGAATCTCTTTCTGTATGTATTATCATTTTTAAATTGATATTTAATTAACTGTTAATATCAAAGAATCTTTAATTACTTTCCTTTCTCTGTTATTAGTAGATTGCTTATTTGATGGTTCTTTTTCATTATCATACCTGATATTTGGCTTGGATTAATTGTAAATTTACAGTATCTTCCAGTGGCGTCAGCTTTAGTGATAGGAGGGTTGACGCTGACAACCTTCACAATTCAGCAAGGTATAACTTCTTTAGAAGTTTCCGAGTTGTGATTACCAAAACAAGTTCGTACAAATTTTTGTAGTGTTCTGTTTACTGAAATGTGTCCAAACTCTTTCCTTTTAACGTCTGTAGCGGGTCGAAATGGACAACATTATGTCACTTCTGTTGTCTGTGCTGGAGTGGCTGCTGGAGTAATGGCTTTGGTCAAAGCTAATGGAAAGCAGTTTTGTTGTAGGCCTCGCTTGTGTGGCCTGTTATAAACTACTCCGAACTTCTGTTCTTGTGGATTCAGCAAAAACAAGTGTACAAAAGGAAAATTTCTAAGATGTAGTTCAAAAATTTATTACTTAGGTTCGAAAATTTCTGATATATATATATATATATATATATATATATATATATATGCTCTCTAGTCTAATTAGCAATGCAACTTGTTATTCATGGCGGTTTTACACTTCATTGAGATTGTGTAACTTTATGTTTTCAATATTTATTGCATATAAAATAATAATTTTATTTTTGGTTTGGTTTAAGAATTATAAAAAATATCATGATTCGATTTATGATTCAAACAGACTTTTATTCATGTATATACCAAATCAATTGAGACTGAATTGATAAATCAGGGAAAAAATTTTAAATTTCAACCAAAATAGTGCACAGTGCAAACACAAGCAGTCGACTTCTTTATTCTTATTGGAAGAAGAGAAGGTTATGCAGCATTGAACCCCGAGAACCCAAAGCGAACTCCTGCTTTGGGTTTCATATATGAAAAAGAAGTCTAACTATGAGTAATGAGTTGGCGTCGACTTCTTACTTGGCTTCTTTTTGTTCCTCTGCTTTGCAGATTCATCAACGTGTCTGATTTCTTGTTAAATCAACATAAGGCAGCAATAGCCAAATCCCACTACCACTACATATCAAACAAGAATATCCTTTGATTTGCTATGTCCGAATCCCATGGTTGTGAAGCACTTCCATGAATTGTAATTTCAGCACGTGCAAAACGAGCTCCCTAAACATTCCTCGCTTGACGACAAAAGTGAGAACCTGTCTATTCCAATAGTCTTCAAATGTCACGCTGTGCCTCCTCTTTCGACCTCTCAATTTGTCCGTTGAGTCGGTTGCCTTTTAAAACCTGAGATCACCGCTATTCATCCCCTCTTTCCTTCCTTACAAACTTCGAGACAACAACACTAATAAAAGACTCTGTCCTCTTTCTATACTTCAGCCCTACAAACCCTTTTCAGAATCCCCACAGCAATATAAATAAATCGCATTTGGCTTCATTCTTTTCCACCACCATCACTCTTCTCTGTTCTCTGTAGATATTTCATTCTGTTTTTGCTGCTCGCTAGCTAGCTTGCTTGCCTGCTTTGACTCCGAGCAACAGCGTCATCACAAACCACACTGCTGGCTCCTTCGATATATGGCTCGTGCGCCAAGAGCAGTTCCTAGACGAGCTACTGTCTGTTCAACAGTGTTGCCATGAATCCCATGAAGATGATCTCAAGAACCTCGTCACTCGAGTACTCTCCCACTAGCAACAGTACTCTGAAGAGAAATCTCGCGTAGCGCAACGCAATATTTTCCTCGCCTTTTCTTCGCCCTGGCTCTCTTCCCTGGAGCGTGCCACGCTTTGGATAGCAGGTTTCAAGCCCGGGTTTGCGTTAAGGCTTGTTTGTAATTCTGTGCAAGACCTCTCTCCAGAGCAAAGCGATAGAATAAAGAGGTTGATGGAGGAGACACGTTATGAAGAAAGGGCGCTTAATGACGAGTTGGCGAGGGTTCAAGAGAGCAATGCGGCTCCGCATTTGGTTGAGATAGCCAGGAAACGAGCACGACAGAGTAATGTAGAGATTGCTGGAGAGGAGGCAGCGATGGTGAATTTTAGGAATGCAGTTGAGGAATTGGTGACAAGCGCTGATATGCTGAGGAATGACTACTACAATGAAGGTGGTGGAGATATTGAATCTGGTGCAAAATTTGAGGTTTTTGACAGCGGTTAAGCTTAGGAATTTGGGATTGCTGATTGCATAAAGATGCTGAGAGAAAGGAATGAAACAGTAACTCAAGGATAGTTCTGAGATATAGGTAGAAAAATAGATGGTTTACATATAATATCTTTTGCATTTGATCAGGAAGGTTTTCGATAACTTGAAAGTCTTGCAGTTAAGAGTCCGGGAGAGCCTCGGCCGGAGCTAAGGTCGTGACTGGCCCCGGGTTGAAAACGTGCTTTGCGTTGGGATGCCTCTTAATTAAGAGCATTGGTACCCAAGACAAGTGTAAATACTAGTTATGGTGCGGTGCCTTGAGATATTGCAATATTCTTTTATTAAAATTGCGCAATGTGCTATACAGAACTTATTAACTTTTTTTTTTGAATGCAATGTTTATCAGACTTTGTTTTAGCACATATCTTTTCCCACAACTGAAGAAATTTCCTCCTACAATCCAGGAAGAAAGTTTACACTTTCACAGGCGGCTTCGCTGGCTCATTGCGGCTGGCTTAAAACTGGCAAAACCAGTGATTTCCCTACCGGTTACCAAGGTGTTGATGTCATACGTGCCTTCAAATGTATAAATGGGTTCCAAATCACAGAATGCCTGCATGTTGACCAGAAAAGGAAAACTCAAGATGCTTCTTTGAGGATTTTTTCTTTAAAAATAAATGCAAATCTTGTTATTACTCTATAAACCTAATTGGATAACAATTCATCATATACTCTAACAACTATTCATCACATACATATACTCTATAGGTTATTGGGATATCAGGCTGGAATATGTTTATCCAATATTGGGATATCAGGCTGGAATATGTTTATCCAATATGGGGATATCAGGCTGGAATATTCTAAAATGTTATGCTTTTGCATGAAGAAGTGAAAAGTGATTTTGCATAAAAGGGCACAGAATGAAAACCTTTGCAACAAGAAAATCAGCCAAAATTCCATTGCCACCGAGTAACTCCCGCCCAAGAGCGACCGTTTCTCTTGCCTTTAAGGTAATCCATGACTGAAGATCATAAAAGTTTGCCACGGCTTAGTTAAGATTTAAGAATGAACCTCATATGAAATCACAGGCTTCTATATCTTATATGTTTATACCTTTCCCAAGCTGGCTTGACCGGGAGTCATTTTACCCTTCTCATACAATTTGCAAAGGCGCCAACCAACAAGGGTCATTGCTTGAACATCACCTAGCATGCGAGCAAGCTTCTGTTGGTTAATTTGAAATGCTGCCAATGGTGCTCCAAACTGTTTCCTCTCATTCAGATACCTACATCATAGCAAATGCAGAACAGGTCATCTTGAAAGCTTGAAATTTCATTGCTCAAATTGAAGAACAGCAACCATTGCAATACCTCTGACACATGTCATAGACACCCATTGCTATGCCAATAGGTTGCCACGCAACCATTACTCGTGAAACAGCCAGTACCTGCTTTTGCATGGTTGCAATTCAAATTTGCATGAATATTGCATAATATCCAGCGAGATTTATTAAAAGATATCAACATAAAATAAATTGTGAGATTCTATCCATTTACAAGAGATTATCAACCAATTAGCAAGCAGAAAGATTAAGATGAGATATCATTATTTGAGAGAGGCTATTAGAACGAACCTTGCTTGTATCTTGAAAAGAGTTCATACCAGGTAACCTGTCCTCATCAGGAACAAAGACCTTCTTCAAGAGAATATCTCCATTTTGAACAATTCGCAATCCAATCTTGTTTGCTATTTTGGTAGCTGCCAATCCAGGGGAATCCTTCTTAACTATATACCTGAAACAGAAGGCAGAAGCATTCCATGTTTAAGGAAAAAGAGCATTCAATGAATCTAACCACTTTTTGATTTGCAATCTTATTGCTTTTCTTTTGGCTTGGGTTGCAATTTCTGTAAAATAGAGAAATTATGGCTCATGCCCACGGTAGTCTTGAGGTTTGCAACCAGTGGTATAACCTTCCATCTTTGTTCTTTAAAATCCTAGTGTAAATTCAATATGGACCAAAGGTCCTTAACATATGCCTCGCCGTTCTTTTTAAATAATTACCAGGTTTCAACATTTCTATTTCTCCAGGATCATCAAGTCCTTTATGGTGGTTTAAAATATAATTCTCAACTGAATTATTGATATTGGGTTCTCATTCCATGTTTACAAATACATTTTAGTTACATTTTAGTTTCTAGAGAACATACAAGCATGTGTGTCTTTTAAGCATTGGATGGGTTCTTTTGGGTGCAAGACCAACGCTATATTCTTTTCAATGTCTTATATATGATTTCACTTACCCATTTATCTGATTGGTTGTGGTATTCCTGGCAAAAATAATCAACAGATCGGCAAAAGTACTGTTTCCAATCCAGCGTTTTTGCCCCTCAAGTATCCAACCTCCCTCTACCTGAATGTTTGATATGACGGCAAACATGATACAGCACAAAATTTAGAATGTTGAGCAGTGATTATAATTAGCTATACTAAAAAAGGACAAGCGAAAACCAATATACAAGGTCAAGGGAGGACCTTTCTTGCGGTTGTCTTCAGAGCACTAGCATCACTTCCATAGTCAGGCTCAGTTAAAGCCTAAAGATAATATCAAAAATGTTATTTAAAAAAATTTCTTCAGAGTTATAGATGAAAAAAAGACAATAAAGGCCACCCAGATGTTAATGCCAAAATGTAAAACCTACCCAACAAGCTATAGTCTTTAACTGTGCCAAAGAAGGTAAATATTTCTGCTTCTGTTCCTCTGACCCGCATAATGCTATTATTGATGGTCAGACAATTTGCGCAAGGTCATAATTTATTATTTATCTTTTTCAAGGAAAAAACAATCAAAAAAAATGCCAGCAATTAATATGTAAAGAAAAACTGTTTCATAGATCTCACCAATAGTAAGCATGGCTAGAGATGAATGCACCAAGATAAAAGTTGAGCAACTTGCATCAACTCTAGCAACCTCTGCAGTTGCAATAGCATTTCCAGTGATGGAGAGACCAGGGCATCCGTAACCCTGCAAGTCAGATACCAAACATCATACTCATTTGATTTCCACTTCAAGAAAGAAATAAGTTAAAAACCAAAATCAATATAGGAAGAACCTTGATAGTACCACCAGCAATACGAAGAGCACCAAGTTTTGGAATAATTTGAAATGGAAACTCTGCCTTCTCCCAATACTGAGAGAAAAATTGCAAATGAGTTGATTTCTTCTTAAACATATACATATAAGCGAAAAGATAAAAGGAAATTAAACTGTAACAATGACAGCATTTATCTGTCACTGTACAAACCAAGTCATCAATCCAAGTTGTGAGAAAGATTCACGACAACATCAAAAAGATACCTCTGCCATAATAGGAGCTACTTCTTTTTCCATACACTCTCTTACTTTCTTACGGAGAGCCTGCTCCTCAGGACTTAATAAATCATCAAATTGATAATAATCAGAAGCTGAAATTTTTTTTACAAGAGCAAAACAAGCATATAATTAGAAACCAACATTTCCCATTCGATAACAAAAACAACAACAGTGAAAACCCATCAAATCATCTACCATTCCAGAACCAATAATTTGTTCTCCATTAAAAAATAAAGCTTGCGCCACATGTCAACAAGTTCAGATGCATATATGTAAGCAATACAAATATCTAGAAGAGCTAAAAACAGACTAATGAATAAAATTCATACCACAAGGAGGAAAAGTAGATGCCGGAGTTGCCTGAGGGAATGCAACCGAAACATCCAAGGGTGGTAAGTTAAAATAAGAAGGCATGCCGCTTTTGTCAGTTTCATCTGTGAGACATCAAAGCCAACAAATTTATTTGACCAAACAAAACGAGAATCACAAACACCATCACTTTAGCAGATGCCATTGGTGCAAACAGCTAATAGATATTATATAAAGTTTTTTTAATTGAATTTTATGCTTCCATGTATTCATCCAAAAATAATCTGTAAAGTTCCTAACTTTTTAGAGAAAAAAAGATAGTTACTATTAATTTTCTTAAAAATTGCTAATAGCTTGGTTAAATCTGATTGGCCAGTCGAGTTCACTGTTCCTTACATCATTTCAGAGAGATTAAGGTCAAACAGCGACAAAGATGAACAAAAAAAAGTCAAAAACTTCGACAATTAACTTGTAGATCAAACGAACCTTGAAACTTGGAGTGAAGTGTCATGGTGATCAGACGAGAGGTTTCTTTCTTCCGATAGAAAAATGCGAGTTTGGGATCGCAAAAAATAGAAAGAAAATTAAAAAAAAATCAATAAGTGAGGTTATATTTACGGCGGAAGAAGATAGAGATGGCACGCAAGTTTTAGGCTGTGTTTTTCTGATTGCGTCGGGCGGTGGAGGTCAAAGGTCAACCGTAAAAATTTTAATAACGTAAGAAATAAAAATATGGAAAATGGATTTAGTATCCAGAGCATTTATGCATAAATTAACTATAATTTCAAATTCGTGTAAATTTGATAATTTTAGTCACATTCAAAAATTATATAAACCACATACGAATTAAAATTTAATAAAATTATATATAAATATAATAAAAACAAAAAAAATTATTTTTAATCTGTCTGCATACATGAAAAAAATTTCCATCATTTATTAAAAAAAAAAAGAAATTTCATATTTTACAGATAATGATGAAAAGGTATGCGTGGAGATGCGGGGTATCGATCCCCGTACCTCTCGCATGCTAAGCGAGCGCTCTACCATCTGAGCTACATCCCCGGTTGGTCGTGTTTTGCTTGAGTTTCAGCTATGTTAGATATTTATCTACAAAACACGTTGTCATAATCTCAAGCAATGAGTTTATTTGAAATTCCTGCAATCACATGCTTCAGCAATCATATCTTGACAGCTGTCCAACCGGTACTTCGTGGAAGCTAAAAATGGTGATTTTGGAGAGTAATATGAAGACTTAATGCAGAAGATTAACTCACCCAAGACAAATCGACAACGGCAGCACAATTAGCAGGCAATTCCATTTCTATTTTATTTTTCAAGCTCTATTCCATCTTGACTCAAGCATGAGAAAGACTCAGCTTTTACATCTTTCATCGGGTTAATCACTGAACTAAGCAAAAAAAAAAAAGAAGTCTTTGTTATTCAAAACAAACATCAGCAAAAACTTCGAAAGAAAGAGAAAAACTTTCCTCAGATTTCATTTCACCTCAATCTGGGTTGGATTCACCATGTTCGCCAAGCGCCTGCTTCAGAAAGCGGTTCACCATTCTCAGGTACAATATGAAAATTCTTATATTGCTTTTAGATTCTTCAGATTCTTTCTTTTTTTTTTTAAGTAAATATCTGGTGGAGCTTGTTGGATTGGTTTCTGTTTTTGAAAAAAAAAATTTGGTTTCAGCAAAATGTGCAGGATGGGTATTTGAAATCAGAAGACTTGGATTTGCGAGTTGCTATCCATTATGGGATCCCCTCTACTTCATCAATTCTTGCTTTTGATTCTATTCAACGCCTCTTGGCTATCGGGACTTTGTGAGTTTAAAGTTTTAAGCTTTAACAACAAATTCTATAAACTTATTTCTTTATTTCTGCTAGGATTAGATCGTCATATCCTTTCTTCCAAGATCATAGCTTTTTGTATTTAATGTTGCTGTATTAGGATTTTTTGGCTATTAGAATGTTTTGAATTTTGACCATTACTTTTGTTGGATTCATAAAGTTTCATATGACATGAAATTCAAAACACCCTTACTACCTTGAAGAATTGCTCCATCTAAAAATGTTTGTAATGTCCTAATATATGTATTTTGGTTCCCATTTATTATAGGGATGGCCGGATTAAAGTTATTGGTGGTGATGGAATTGAGGGGCTTTTCATATCTCCGAAGCAATTGCCTTACAAATATCTAGAGGTTTGCATATGTACCACAAAATGCTTTTAAGGCTTGCTGGCTATATTGTTATTTCTTTAATCCTTAGTAAATTCCAAGTTCAATCATGTAAATTCCTTCAAGGAACTCCAAGAGGAAGTGTTTCTCTGTTGAGATAAATTTGATTGTCCAAATGTAAGCTATGTTAGACATTGCATTCGGGATATCTGCAAAACAAAGAGATATTGAAGACTGTAGCTTGATTAACTCTTTAATTTTTATGCAACATCAGGTACATTTTCGTATACATTTAGCTGAGAACTAAACTTTAGTATTTTTATGGCAGTTCATACAAAACCAAGGTTTTTTAATCAGCATCTCAAATGACAATGATATTCAGGTATTGATTCTTTTTCAATTGTGCACTGGTTAGGTCCTAAGGCCTCATATACCTGTATGTTCAACAACTTCCCAATTTTTTACAGGTTTGGAATTTGGAGAACAGGTGTCTAGCCTGTTGTTTACAGTGGGAATCCAACATTACTGCCTTCTCTGTCATCAGTGGTTCACATTTCATGTATAATGATTAACAACAATGATCTAATATATTTCTAAAATCAGCTGCAAGTTTGGTAGTTATGGAAGTGGTATTTGGTCAATGCTATATCTCATTGTTGCTCTATCTTTTTACACAGGTACATTGGAGATGAGTATGGTTCAATGTCAGTGATTAAGTATGATGCTGAAGATGGAAAACTTTTGCGGTTGCCCTATAATATATCAGCAAATTCTTTAAGTGGTAGTTTCTTCTTTCCTTTCTAGCCCAGTACATAATTTGAACTGTGATTAAGAAAATTAAATAATTTCTCATGTTTCTTCTTTGGCAGTTTGGCCTATTTTACTTGGATTTCTTATGTATCATTCTTTTGGCTCACAGCTATATTATGTTCAATTTTCTTTTTGCTCTACTAAATAAATAATTGCAGCATGATGACCTTAATTCGTACAAAGGATCTTGAAATCCTAGATAATATTAATGGACTGTTTGGTGCTGTCACACAGAAGCAGCTGGGTTTTCATTTCCTGATGACCAACCTGTTGTTGGGATTCTTCCTCAGCCCCATTCTTCTGGAAATAGGTATGGTGCAATTGCTTAAATTAGCTCAGCTTTTAGACTTGATAACTACTGAGGCTCAACTTGATATCAAGTCAATCCAATCCATAATGTTTAATTTGAACCATCACTTCTACTTTTGTGTATGACTCTATGGTAAATGTGAAAGAAACTTAGGAGAATTTGATGCATTACCATAAAATAACATGTTTTAGACTGAGGTTTGAAATTGGTTCTAGTCTTTGATTACTACAGCATCTTAATATGGCTGTAGCATTACTCGCACGAAGCTATTGTCTAAAGTTAGAACCTAATTACCCTAGACAATAAGGAAAAAACAATCAAGATTATTTTGGTGTCTTCTCATCACTTTAATATTTTGAACTATATTTTTTTGCAGAGTCATAATTGCATATGCAAATGGTTTGATAATTCTTTGGGATGTTTCTGAAGCTCAAATTTCTTTTATTGGAGGTGGAAAGGATCTTCAATTAAAGGATGCAGTGGATTCAGATGTTCAAGATGACACATCCGAGCATCATCTACAAGAAAAGGAGATAAGTGCTATTTGCTGGGCATCTTCTGATGGATCCATTCTTGCAGTCGGATACATAGATGGGGATATCTTGTTTTGGAATACATCCAATATTGCCTCTTCTAAAGGTGAACGACATGGACAAAACAAAAATGTTGTTAAGCTGCAACTGTCGTCTGCTGAGAGGAGACTCCCTGTCATTGTTTTGCAATGGTCCCCAAACAATGGATCCGGCAGCGATTATAATGGGCAACTTTTTATCTATGGTGGTGATGAAATAGGATCTGAAGAAGTTTTGACGGTGCGCTATGCATTTCACTCCAAGTTGACTCTTCTATTCTATAATTTATGTAATTGTATCATGTTTGTTGGATCTAATATAATGAAGTTAGAAAATTCTGAATGCATGACTATATGTTCTAAAAGGGTGTAAAGTTCTCGCTAGCTTTTTGATAGATGCTAAAACAATGTCATCTATTATGAATTAATGTATTCATTGTAGAGGGAATAATTTATAGTAATTATATTTAATATGGAAATTCCTATTTCTAACATGATAAATAGTCATTATTCTTAATTATTTATGTCAAATTAATTTTAATCTTGCTTTTGGATGGTACATTATGTAACTTTGGTGAGCATTGTTTTATGAGAAGTTAGTTAGTACCTTTTTGCTAATGGTAACTGCATCTATTTCTAGTTGCTATTTGGAAGTCTATCGACCATCAAATATAAAAAGCTGAATGTAGAGCTTAATGTGGCGGGTACAGGTTTTGCGTCTTGAATGGTCATCTGGGATGGAGACTGTTAGGTGTGTTGGTCGTGTGGACCTTACGCTCACTGGCTCTTTTGCTGACATGATTTTGTTGCCAACTGCTGTGGCAACGGGGGCCAATCACAAAGCTGATCTTTTTGTGTTGACAAACCCTGGACAACTGCATCTCTATGATGATACCATCTTGTCTACCTTGCTATCTGAGCACGACAGGAAACAATTTGCCTGTCCGGTGGAATTTCCCATGGTAATACCTACAGGTGACCCATCAATGACAGTGGCAAAGTTCAGCGTGCTACTGACAGGTGGAAACTCGTCAAAAGGTTTGTCAGAGGTATTGGATTTCTGTCATAAATATGGTAATTATTTGAAGTCATTGAGTTCCCTTAAAGTTTTTCTTGTCTAATGTTTTCCTTCTGTTCTGTCAGTTTGCATCAATGATGAAACTTGGCTCAACACCAGGTCCAGCTGGTGGCAAAATGTGGCCTTTGACAGGGGGTATACCTACTCAACTATCTGTCGCTAAAGATAATGGTATTGACAGTGTGTACATAGCAGGTTACCAGGATGGATCTGTTCGGATATGGGATGCATCATATCCTATACTGTCACTTATCTGTTTTCTAGAAGGAGAAGTGAGTTCCAGCAATATTGTATCCTTTCAATGCAATTTTGTTTGCGCCAAATAATTTCTTATGAGTTGCAGGTGCAAGGTACAAATTTGGCTGGTTCAAGTGCGCCAGTGACAAGTCTGAACTTCTGTTGGAACACTTTAAGTTTGGCTGTTGGAAATGAATGTGGTGTGGTTAGTACTTTTTCTATACATTTTCTCTTCCTCTTTTAACGTGTCATGTTGGTTATTAAGCTGGTGCTTTATATATGTTTTTTAACATCCTACCTTGTATAGGTTCGCATTTACAACTTTGATGGCAGCTCGGGTAAAACAGGCTTTCACTTTGTCACGGAGACCAAAAGTGAAGGTAAGCTTTCATCTTGTGATACTTGTTTCGGAGCCTTTATTTTCTCAAATTAATATCCTTCAACTTGCCTTACAGTTCAGAGTTTTCCCCAAGGAAAAGGACCTCCGTATAAAGCTGTATTCTCCCTTCTTAAATCACCTATTAAAGCCCTGGAGTTTGGGAATTGTGGAGACAAGCTTGCTGTAGGATTTGAACTTGGTCATGTAAGTTTCATCTGTCTCATCTTTGTTTGGCACATCCTCTTCATTTTTCTAAGAAGTTAGGTCATAGGTGATTTGCTGGTCATTTCAGCTTTATTCTTGGAATGATTCATATTTTTTTTATGCTTCCACCACAGGTTGCAGTGCTTGATACGCGTTTGTCATCAATTTTGTTCGTTACTGATTGTGTATCTAGTTCATTATCACCGATCATTTCAGTGTCTTGGTTAGAGTGTAAAAATGCTCATAGCCTTGTAAAATGCTCAAAGTATTCAGAAACAGAAGTTGCAGCCAAACCTGAAGAGGAAATAATATTTATCTTAACTAAGGATGCTAAAGTTATCTTTATTGATGGTGATAATGGTAAGATGATACACCCTCATCCATGGCACTTGAGAAAAGAAGAAACTGCACTCTCCACGTACATCATAGGTAAGTACCAAGCTGGATGCTTATAGTTAAAACTTTTTTTGCACTTAGAATTCTGATAATAGTTTGAACTCCAGAGAGCAGTTTTTCAGTATCTGAATTAAACTTTGAAAAGGAGCTGGAGGAATCCAGCAAGGATACCACTGCCAAGAGTGAGCCTGAGCTTCATGCTTCTTCAATTGGGACTGAACATCTCTCCTCTTCAGAAACTGCATTCTCTCAGGAACACTCACTTGATGCACTTGTTTTGCTTTGTTGCGAAAATTCATCATACTTGTACTCCATGAAGTCTCTGGTCCAGGTGCCTTTATTGCTTTCACTATGTTTTACTTCAGAATGTTGTTGTGCATCCGTCTGTATGCTAAAGAGATATAATTTCTGTAGGGTAAGGATAAAATAATTCACAAAGTAAAACATACGAAACCTTGCTGTTGGACCACAACTTTTAAGAAAGATGGAAGAGTTGGACTGCTCTTGCTATTTCAAACGGGGGATCTAGAGATCAGGTAAATATTAAAATATTGATATTTTATCTCTTTTCTTTTGTCGTTAACTAGGGTAGTGATTTCCTCCTCATGTCATTTAATTCCATGTTTTAAATAGAGGTTCTGTTCATTCCTCTCATGATCATTATTTGTATAAATGTTTATCAAATGAGTGATAATGTTAGTACCTATTTCCATGCAGATCCTTGCCTGACTTGGAATTGGTTAAAGAAAGCTCCATAATGTCAATTCTAAGGTGGAACTATAAGGCAAACATGGATAAGTTGATGACTTCTGATAATGCTCAAGTTACACTGGTACATTCTCTCGGAATCGTTATCTTCTGAAAGCCATTTCATTGTTTACCAGTGTGTTATGGCATATTAAATATAGGTTTAAGAACATACGTCAACATATGCTGCAGATGCAAAACCAAAATTACTTCTAATACTAATAACCCTTTCTTTTGTCAATATTTTGGTATTCTCAATAATTCATTTGATGATATATGCCTGATGCTTGATACACAATAGACAAGTGGATGTGAAGTGGCATTCATCTCTCTCTTGGCTGGGGAAAATGATTTCGGGTACCACCATCACTTAACCAATGCTGTGGTGAAAATAATTTAATGAAGAAAATGATTCTGAGAACTTGCTCTATTGTTTCTAGGATTCCAGAATCTCTGCCTTGTCTCCATGATAGGGTTCTTGCGGCAGCTGCTGATGCTGCCTTCAGTTTCTCTTCAAATCAGAAGAAGAAACAGGTCCGTGGAAATATCTCTTTCCTGGTTTTAGTTTCAGAAGAAACAAATTTGCTTAAGCAGTTTACGATATTACTGCAGGGTACAGCACCCGGGATTCTTGGTGGAATAGTGAAAGGCTTTAAAGAAGGAAAAGTTTTTACTCATTTGGAGAGAAAATTTTTAAAGACACCATTCATAGACACAACCCAGAATGTTATTCATAAGAAGGAAGATGTGGAGCTTGACATAGGTTCTTTCCACACCGATACTTGCATTGTTTCTTCATGTTTGGTTTTACTCTAATGGCATGATTTTCTTTTGGCACTAGATGACATTGAAATAGATGAAACTCCACCTGTAACTAGCTCCTCATCTCATGAAGCTTTTAAAGCAAAAGGAGGTTAATCCGACTTTCTACTTGCTTTTCTTACTTCTAAGCCTCTAAAATGAATTGACAGAATATTCTCTCTACCTTGCAGGAAAGGAAACCGACAGAGAAAAATTATTAGGTGCACAAGATGATTCAGCTCCCAGAGTTAGAACAGCTCAAGAAATTATTGCTAAATATAGAAAAACTGGGGTAACAGATTTTGATATCTTTTGGTTTTACCAATTCATCTTTTTCAGAGGCAGATTTTGATATCAGCTTTGATATCTGATATTGCAGGATGCCTCTTCAGCAGCTGCGCAGGCGAGAAATAAACTGGTCGAGAGGCAGGAAAAGCTGGAGGTAAAAGGATATCCAATAAAACGCAGTTGTCATTTGTGTGGATGTATGAATCACATTTAAAAAAAAAATTGCTCTTGTACCATTCTTAAGATTATAAGACCAAAGGGAACAGAGCTGTGGTGAAATAATCACAGGAACCAATTTATGCCATAATTTGAACATTTTAGTGCTATTAATTTAACAAAACTTGAAAGCTGTTGATGTAGCATATTCTGGCTTGCCTCTAACCTAGCTTCTATCTGGTTGCTCATGATTGTATCAGAGAATCAGCAGGCGCACTGAAGAGTTGCAAAGCGGGGCTGAAAATTTTGCATCAATGGCAGATGAACTTGTCAAGACAATGGAAAATCGGAAGTGGTGGCAGATATAAGGGGAGACAAATGGGTAATTATATCTCAACATTAGTTCTCCATGCTTGATGTTACTTGATCACTCTTGGGAACAGGAGACTTAAACATAAGAAAATCTTTGATGGCCATTATCATTGCACACTAGCAAATTTCTTCCAAGTGCATGGTCTGCTTAGTGAGGGTTAAAGCTTCAACAACAGTGTCTGAGAGTTCACTGTCTCTGATGTAAAGTAGTATACGTTTCATATATGATTCCTTCTGATAAAAATCCCTGGATTTGAAACACAGATATTTTCATGCAATACACAATGAACAACGAATGTAAACGATTGATGTTGATAAGGTATATAGGTGGTGCAGAATTTCTTAGCAGTATTACTGTTAGTAGTAAACTTGAATTTATTCCATTGACAACAAAGAACAGGAAGCAAGCACTGTTCAAGCTTTGACCAAACCCTTTTCCAAAGATTCAATGAGAAAACAGAAGCAGAGAAGCTCATTAAGGAAATAAATTGGTCTGATTTTTCCATCTAAACAATGCAATTATTCTTACGTTCTCCAACTTCGGAGATTTTATCAAGTCAACAATTCATTCTCTTTTCGTGTTTGGCGTGGTCCGTATGTTCATTGACTCATTCCTCGCCGACTTGGTCGGTTGATGGGGTTAACTCATGACTGCTATCTATGGCTATTGACCAGAACCTTCGCTAAAACTTATTAAAAATACAAAACTCGCAATTAGGTAGAGCACTTAGGCTGCTCATTGTTTAGCTTTGACCAGACATTATAATATTTATTTTATCTTGACCTCTTGTCAAGGCCATAAAAGTAAAACAAGGAATTTTGGTAGTAAAATCACGTGATTCATATTTATATTTTTTTATGCACGTGGTATGATGAAATCTATGGTGAGAGGTGAGACACCTCGACAGGGAAGCGGTGAATATCGTGTCGGCTTCCCAAAATTGCTATGGGTATGGGATAAAGTTAACCAATATTTCTTTTTCATGTAATTTAATTCTGTTCATATCATTCTGGTAAGCTGTTTTAATGTTAGAAATATCTAACATGAACACTTCATGATTTAAACAATCACTTCTTTTTTGGGTTTGCCAATAGAAATTATATATAATAAAATAAATCATATTACTCAAGGAATTGAATAGTTTTCTAATTAATATTATTTTGTTAAATGACGGATCATCCAGCTTTAACATATTAATTTTTTGTAATTTTTTTTTAATTTAAGAAAAAAACACGTCGCTTAATAAAATTATGATAATAATTTTATTAAAGGCGCAGCTGTTTATAAACACACACCACACCCATACTGCCATACACAATCTTTTACAGTTTTGCCCCTTGCTTCTCTCATAATAATCAAATAAGTTTTTAATCAAAAAATGAAAAAAATTATATATTATAAAATTTAAATTTGAATTCGAATAATTTTATTTTTTAAGCAACATAAGCATAACGTTAAGCACGTGTGGAGAAATGAAATTGACTATGGCCTTTGGGCCTGTTCCGAAACCGACCTTCGGAGGCTAGTGCGAAAAGATCCCAAATACTATATTGTCCCACCACCAGTGGAAGTTCCGTCCAAGAGCGTGGACCACGCACCACGCGCAGGTCCACGTCCAACGCTACATCGACTGCTATTGGATAGAGATTTCAAGCGAGCCTAGGCTAGAAGGCCACGACTGCGCCTAGCCACAAACATTGGAAAACTGAAACCACGATCCAATGAGAAGGACTGCACCGGCAGTAGCAGTACCAATTCTCATGTCACAATCTTTGAAAAAAGCGTTTTGTGGTTTTCACTCGTTTCCGCAACCAGAACCATAATAAAAAGCCCTCGATGCCCCATTCTTTTTAACCAAGTAACTGGGCAGGAACCTCCCCGATTTAGTGTTTTTGCCTGAACTCTCTCGGGAACAGAAACACTCACCAATATTTTTCTGTTCTGTTCTGTTCTGTTCTGTTCTGCTCTATTCTGTTACTGAGGAGAGAGAACATTAAGGGAAGAATCTTTGAGGTTGTCTTGTCGTGGAAACAAGATTGCTAGATTTTCCTTGTATCTCACCTTAAAGTTGGCTATAATCATTTATTCGATTTCTCCTAGAATTTTTCCGTTTATCTCACCTAAAACCAAAAGCTGGTTGGGTTGAGCTTTACCTGGGTTTTTAATGGCGAGTTTTCTCATATCAGAATGTGGTTTAAAGCCTCTTCCTCATTTCTACGCTAGACCCGCCGCTGGAGTTGTCTCAAGGAACTCTTCAAAGCCCAGCTTTTTACATACAAGCAAGAAATTTTCAGATCTAAAACCAACAAATCTAATCAAATTCTCAACTGGGGTCTGGAGAGACAAGAGCTGGGGGCTAAAGGTGAGTGCTCCATTGAAAGTTGCGTCCATAGAAGAAGATGAGGAAAGAGAAGAGAGAATCCATGGTGTTAATGGGTTTGAGGAAAAAGAACAAGGGGCAGGATTCGACCCTGGGGCTCCTCCACCGTTTAAATTAGCTGATATAAGAGCCGCCATACCGAAGCATTGTTGGGTAAAGGATCCATGGAAATCTATGAGCTACGTGGTGAGGGATGTTGCTGTGGTTTTTGGCTTGGCGGCTGCTGCTGCTTATCTTAACAACTGGCTTGTTTGGCCTCTTTACTGGGCTGCTCAAGGGACCATGTTTTGGGCTCTTTTTGTTCTTGGTCATGATTGGTAAATTTCTACATGCATACAACCATCTGTTATTAGATCTGGCTATCTCAATCTATATATTTATTTTCTTTTCAACGCTTAACTGGAATAATTCTTCGGATTTTGTTGCTTAATTTCGGATGCCCTTGATTTCATTTTGCAGTGGCCATGGAAGCTTTTCAAACAATGCCAATTTAAACAGTGTAGTAGGGCATCTCTTGCATTCTTCCATTCTTGTGCCTTACCATGGATGGTATGCTCTAGATTTGAAAATTTTTCTCTTTGCAATTTGTATGTGTAATTTTGTTTAGTATATTTATCAGGAAGTTTTAATTACATTCTTTTCCCTTGTGATTAATTTTGCAGGAGAATTAGCCATAGGACTCATCACCAAAACCATGGGCATGTTGAGAATGATGAATCATGGCAGCCGGTTGGTTAAATTTCTCTGTTCTTTCTGGTGTTGGTTTGGTCTATTATGATGCCTTTGTTCTTCCTTTCCAGTTTCCACCGAGTCTAAAATGTAAAGCTTTTGTAAATTCTGTTGCAGTTATCTGAGAAGATATACAGAAGTTTGGACAACGTAACACGAACATTGCGGTTCATGTTGCCTTTTCCCATGCTTGCATATCCTTTCTACCTTGTAAGTGAGTTGTAGTTTGGTTGATGAATTGGATCCTAGATGTTGAGAAATTAATGGCTGTTAATTTTAATTGCAGTGGAACAGAAGTCCAGGGAAAACTGGTTCTCACTTTGACCCTAGCAGTGATTTGTTTGTTCCAAGTGAGAGAAAAGATGTGATCACTTCCACCCTCTGTTGGACGGCCATGGCTGCAATTCTTGTAGGTTTGGGCTTCACAATGGGTCCTATGCAGTTGCTTAAACTTTACGGCGTTCCATACTGGGTAGGTTTCAACTTTCTTTTTGTCATCTGTTTCTTCTTTGAGGAAACGATATAAGCATATGTATTTATTTACTAGTTAGAGAATACAAATTTGACTTGTCTTTGCTTTGACGTTAGATATTTGTGATGTGGCTGGATTTCGTTACATACTTGCATCACCATGGTCATGAAGAGAAGCTTCCATGGTACCGTGGGAAGGTATGATTGGTCCTACCTTGCACTAACAATTCTGTAAGAGACGTGTTTTTTTTGAGGTTGAAATTTTGGAGATTCAGAGAATGTTGCACGAAATTCCGAGGTTCATTTTGAACTTACAAAGTTAAACTGTGTTGGACAGGAATGGAGTTACTTGAGGGGAGGGCTTACAACACTTGACCGTGACTATGGATGGATCAATAACATCCACCATGATATTGGAACCCATGTCATACACCACCTCTTTCCTCAGATCCCACACTACCACTTAGTAGAGGCGGTGAGTACCTCTCTCGTATAGTTTTGATTGCGATGTTCTTCTGATTCATTTTCTAATTGTTTTGTTCTTGTTTTCTGTTTTGATCGCATAGACTGAGGCAGCTAAGCCAGTTTTTGGAAAATACTATAGGGAGCCAGAACGATCAGGTCCTCTACCTTTCCACCTTATAGGAGTTTTGATAAAAAGCTTGAAGAAAGATCACTATGTTAGCGACACTGGAGATGTTGTCTACTACCAAACTGATCCAGAGCTTGGAGACCCTTCTAAGTCCTAAGTCAGCTTCCTGCTTCATAAAATTCCTCAGCAAGAATATTGAGTGGAGTTCAAGCTCTTTGCCTAGAACTGGCTTGCTTGACCTAAGCAATGAGATTCTGAATTGCCATTGTATGGTCACCATCATAATTCATATGGAATCATTCATATTTAAGTTGTGAAGTGGAATTAACAAGGGCAATTGGAGCCCATTCCACAAATATAAATGTATGTTTATTCTTTTACAAGAGAAATAGCAATTGCTTAATTGAATCCTATGAAAGAAAGGACTTCAGCACTGGATAAGTTCTTCCTTTATGCTCTGTTTATTCTTTAGATTACGTGTGTGGACAACAATTCAACAGCTGACCTTCCGTTTTTTTCTTTTACACAACAGTTTTATGGTATAGGAGAAATCATGAATCACATCATTTTATCTCTGCTCTTTTGGCAGTGGTCCCAAATCAGGAAAAAGATAATTGACGAATCAGAATTTCTAACCATACATCATTATCAAATCTATCATTATAATTTCCCACGATTCAATTAAATGTGTAATGACGCAATTAGCAGTTGCTTTTGCTTGGTGATGAATCACTATAAAAAAAAATCAGTATTATCTACCAATAATCCTCTGACAAATGCACCTAAGGTGTCAGGTTAGGCGCAAAATTTGTCTAACCACCATCTATCAAGCAAGAAGAGAATACCCTTATCTCAATTTTATCAAAATCAAGGCAGAGAAAATAGCTGGATGTCAGAATCTTTTCTTTGCACGTCAAAATAATTGCCAAAATGGGAAATCACATTGCAATTTGCAAACCAAAAGAAAGAATTTCATGCTATGATAAGAATCATCACTGTACAGACCTCGGAGTCTTTGGACGACCTCTTAGGCCTTAGCCCTTGCCCTCTGGCCTCTCAAGTTTCAAGAACCGGCTCTGGCCCAAGTTGGTTAAGTAGGCCGAAGCAAAAGACTTTCAAAGTAACACCCAAATCACATGGAAAACCCAATATGAACACGGAAATTTCGTGGAAGCCGTCTTGCCTCGTTAGCAGGAACTATAGTCGGTGGCTGGCAAATTCGTACTACAAGAGTCAAGGCCACAATGGTCCACGAGCCTCAGCAAGATTTGAACGACATCAAAAGTCCACAACTTCGGCTGCCCATAACAGCCTCTGAATTTTTTAAATGGTAAAAATAAGCCTAAATAGACAGCTTGGTCCCCTCTTTGGTCCTTGCGATCTAAAATAGCAAAGCTCTCATCAAACAAAGCTTAGTCTCTGAACATGGCTCGTAGGCTAGCGTGAATCATTAAACATTGTAGAGACAGATGACTGCAGACAGCTTTGTCTTAATGCACTTTATCGTACAGACTAAACGCGAGTTAATTGCGCGTAGGCCTAGCATTTTTCTTGTTCTCAAATGTGAATTCGACGACCGAGCCCAGGTCTCTCTATAATATTTAGAGTCTAGACGCCGACCTTCTACCTAAGCTATGAATCAACGCCAAGAATTTATAATCATTTGTACGATTCGAACTCAAAGCCCGCCCTGTTTCTTTCACTGGGTTGGTTGGTTTTGCAGACTACTTCTTTATCCGTTCTTTAGCAAAATCAGCTCAGTATACTACAGGCAAATTCTTGCTTCTCACTAACGAAACTTTTTTACACATTTTGCTTCATTGAACTATGAGTAACACAAAAGCTTCTAGTTCTGGGTGTTTTTCCTCCGTTTTCCGCCGGCTTCTCTGTTCAGGGAGTCCTCAAACGCATCCATCGGACCACATTATGGCGGTGAACACTGTCGATGATCATGCGGCAAAGGTTCAAGTCCAAGCTTCTGAAAGTGGCCCAGGAATAGTAGCGAGGCTAATGGGGCTAGACTCATTGCCAGAGAACAACTGGGTTCAGAAAGGTAAAATTCCAGGGCCAGTTACGCGGAGCAGGTCAGTCAATTTCATGGATTATATGCTGGAGTTGGATTTAACACAAGCCATACACCGCCGGGTTAAAACATCAGCGTCGTTTCGTGAGGTACCGCAAGGTCCGCAGCTATTGCAGCATAATCAGAATGGTAAGCACTTGCTTGTGTATTTGGATAATGTGGATAAAAATAATGAAGCAGGGTTTAAGACAAGGAAATCCGAGAAAGGAGATGGATCAAGTAGTAAGCATGGTAAGCAAAAGGATAATGTAAGAGAGAAGAAGCAGAATCAAGAGAAAAACAAGAAGATATCTAAGCTTAAAAATGAGCCAAGGAGAGTTTCTTCTGGTAAACGTTCTTTGAAGGCTGGTAGCTGCATTACTGGAGCCAAGGATGTTCAGATTAATCAGGGTGTAAATTCAAAGGCCGAGAGTCCGTTGAAGATGGTGAAGCAGAAGGAAGTATCCGTTGTGACGGAGAGGAAGAAGAATCAACGTGAACTTAAGAAAAAAGAGTACTATGAGAGTAACTCAGAGGGTTCAAGCCCAGTTTCTGTCCTTGATGCAAATGATTTTGCCGCCCACCAAGAAAACGGCATTTCAGGTTTGTGTTTTAAGTTTCAATTTCTTTCTTTAACCAGTTTAGAAGCTACATGGGCTTCTCTTAATTGTGCAAACTAGGTACTTTACTGCCATTGCCATCTAACTTGATTATTCTCAATTTTTTGTTACAGAAGATTCAAAGTCGTTGGAATTGAAGTCAAAGACCAAAGGCTTATCACTATCAGGGAAATATGACTCTCCCACTATGGATATTAGTACTCGCAGTTCAATCGCTGAAGCTATTGGAAAGCAGGAATTTACCGAGAAGAATTTTGAGTCAACGGATATCGAGGAGACTGAGAATTACGCGGAGTTGGTGGGTAAGCCTTGCAGACTGACAGAGAAAGATATAAAATTCTCAAACTGGATAACCAAGAAAGTCTTCACGTTTGAAGACTTCGAAGAGATCTCTGCTGAGTTTGGGGAGCAAATACTTGATCTCCTGCTGCACCAGGTAGCTGACGAACTTGTGGGATTTCACATGCAAATTACTGCAACATGTGATGCTTGAAAAACTTGGTCCAGATTTTGTACAAAAGCAGAGATTCTCTATATAAATCTCTACCCATTATACCTTGAAAATAACATTTGAAGGGCAAATCTCGTGTGAAAGGAGTTCGCCGACTTTGATTACTGGTCCAGTTGTTGTACCAGCAAGCCGATTGCAGTAGGGATCTAGTGTCACGTGGTCCAAGGATGTGTAGGAATAATATGATGTACATGTTCCGCAAATGTGAACTCGTTAGCATAAAAAAAAAAAAAGGACTCTCTGTGTACATGTGGTGTGGATTTTATATTTGCAGCTTTAGTTAGGCAGTGAATTTTCATTTTCCATTATGCCTTGTAGTTGAGTTTTAATTTGAAGATTTGAGCAGGAATATAGATTACTTCTGCCCGCTGTAAAACTAGAAGCTGTCTAGTGATGGATTCTGCTATTTTCAGCATGGATGCATCATAAATTCTGAGAGTGTTGTTATACAAGTTCTATTATCAGGATTAAACCATCTTCTGAACCAGTGACCTGATTCAGCAAAGTTTCTTTTCCCTAGTCGCTTCCTTCTCTACTTATATTTGACTGATTCCCTATATTATGGAGCCAAATTGATTAAATAAGACACGGCTCCTTTCCATACATGATATAAACTCATATCATGAGGATTTCTAAAGGGTGAAGCCAAATTTAATTCTTGTCACAAGGCAAAGAAGTTTATTGATTTCCAGAAGAGAGAAGCACCACTAAGTTATCAGAACACAAGATTGAAGAAAAAGAAAAACCACCCATAAATAGCAGGTCACCATGAATCTATAATGCAATATTTTGAACGGCCTCTAGCTTTCAAGTTGTGCAATGACTGTTTGTTTTACACAATTTGATCTTAGAATGTGGCAGAATGGTCGTTCGTGAAGATCCTTCGTTGCATTCTAGGGGTCGTCTGATATACAAAAGGGTGGTATCGTACCTCCCGTTTTCCATGTCATATTCATTTTCGACCAATGAAAATGAAGGTCAACAATTGTGCCATGAAGTGTTTGGTAAAAGATAAATAGCTAACTCGGTTTTAATCAATTGTACAATCTTCAAAGGGAAACTCATGCTGGTGGCTGCCTCTTGAAATCTGATACAAGTAAAAAGAAAGAAATTGATCAATTAATTTCTAGAAAATATTATTGAAATCGGTATTATAGAGTTTGATCTTATATTTTCCATCTGTATCTGCAGCTTAATGCTCAATAGATGAATTATCAAATGGATCTGTCAGCAGCTGATTACCTAAGAAAATTGTGGCAGAATCAGTTAAGAAAACTCAATTCTTGGTTTACGGACTTAAAGCTAGCTATTCATTAACTATACAAGGCCTCTAAGCATTTAGAGCTACTTCAATCTTCATGTTTTATATGCTTATTTTTCTGTCTCCTGGCAGCATCAATGAATTTAGGAATTACTTGTTGCTCATTCAATGGTTGTGGTGAGGCAAAATGCTGCTGCACAGCATTGAGCATTTGTTCCCTTGATGAATCAGAATTGACGCCCTCAATTTTGAAGTGCCTTAAATATCTTCTCAATGAATCTGTCCCCAGTCTAGCCAAGTTCACGTTCAATTGGACACCATGTTCATATTTAGGAACTGCAGGATTTTTCCCTTTCATTTTTTCTTCGAAGTGCCCTGTCTCAGGTCCAATTTTTTGTCCTCTTGATGAATCAGGTTTGACACCCTTCACTTTGAGTTCACCCATTGTTTCTCTCAAGTCTTGATCAGAGTCCTCTGCCTCTAGTTTCACCTTCGGTTGAGGCCTGTGTTTGTTTTTAGAGGCATCTTCTTCTGCATCAACGAATTTCGGAATCACTTGCTTCCGCACGGTACTGAGAACTGGCTCCATTAGTGAATCAGATGGCTCTTCGGAGTTTCCGATCACAAGCACAAGTCCCTGTTCTTCTGGTGAATCGGGTTTGACACCCTCCATTTTGTAGTTAATGATTGTTACTTTCGAGTCTTGATCAGAGTATTCTGCCTTTATTTGTGCCTCATTCACCTGCGGTTGAGGCCTGCGTTCATTCTTTGCGGCATTTCCCTCTGGGCAATATTGTTTCTTTCTATCTGACCCTTCCCGGTCGGGATTCTCCATTTTGTTGGTGCTCATCTTAAGTTTAGCAATCATCCAACTTTCTGCAACATTACATGGTAGAAACTATCACTTCAACTATAGTGAACTCTGTAAGTGCATCATAACAAGCCTAACATGCTTCTACACAATATGAAACATGTTAAACAAATAAAATGCGGAAGCGATAGGATCTAACCTCCAGCCATTGCACTCTGTAACTCTGCTGTTGAAGCAATTGCCGAATCTGACAGTCTACTCTGTGTCGATCACAGACCTTCCAAATCTTCCAAGCACTCAAAACCTCACTAGATGGTGTTTGTGTGTTTTTAGGTTAACGTACTTGGGGACCGGAAGGAGCCCTCCTTAAATAGTAATGAGAGCGTGCTAATTATGGCAATAAAATCACGTTTTAACCATCATAAAATCGTGTTTTAATAGCCAAATATTGAGTTGAGATTCACCGTGAAATTATGGACCATATCCGGAATTGGTCAACCAAATATTTATTTCCATAAATGAGGAGATATACTAACATTCTCCCACTTGGTCCATATATTTCACTTATAGAAGAAACAAATCACATGAATCATGGCGACAGTTCCTCAAGTGGCGAGTATTATCTTTCATGTATTACTATGTAAAATGTTTCTAAATCAACCCATTTTTACTTAATGAATAAACCTTATGTTTATTCTCGGTCCAAACAACAAGGATATTTCTCAAATAAAACTTTAGTGTATACAAATCAAAATGAGAAACATCATATTATTAATAAGAGTTTCAATTACAATCAAAATGTGGGACCAAGTCCCATTCTCTCTACATGATCCTTAAATTTAAACGGTGGCATGCCCTTAGTCAAAGGATCAGCTAACATCAATTCAGTGCTAACGTGTTCAATGACCACTCTTTTATCTCTAACACGTTCTCTAATGGCTAAGTACTTAATGTCGATATGCTTACTTCGACTTCCACTCTTATTGTTCTTAGCCATGAATACCGCAGCTGAATTGTCACAATATATCCTCAATGGCTTAGATATGGAGTCAACAACTCTAAGCCCACCAATGAAACTCTTAAGCCATACACCATGTGAGGTAGCCTCAAAACAGGAAACGAACTCGGCCTCCATAGTGGAAGTGGCAGTCAGTGTCTGCTTAGCACTCTTCCATGAAACAGCTCCACCGGCAAGCATGAAGATGTAACCGGATGTTGATTTCCGGGTATCAACACAGCCAGCAAAGTCTGAGTCTGAGTAGCCAATCACCTCCAACTCATCAGTCCGTCTATACATAAGCATGCAATCCTTAGTGCCTTGAAAATATCTAAGCACCTTCTTCGCAGCTCTCCAGTGGTCCATCCCCGGGTCACTTTGGTATCTACCCAACACTCCCACAGCAAAAGCAATATCAGGCCTGGTACAGACCTGTGCATACATAATGCTTCCAACAGCTGAGGCATATGGAATGTTCTTCATCTGTTCCCGCTCAAGATCATTTTTCGGGCACTGGCTCAAATTGAACCTGTCACCCTTCACAATGGGAGCTGGGCTTGGTGAACAATCTTTCATTCTGAATCTTTCCAAGACTTTATTGATATAGGCTTCTTGTGACAGACCTAATATACCTCTATGTCTGTCTCTATGGATCTTAATGCCAATGACATAAGATGCATCGCCCATATCCTTCATATCAAAGTTCTCAGAAAGAAATTGTTTCACCTCACGTAGCATCCCCTTATCATTGGTTGCAAGCAGAATATCATCCACATATAGCACAAGGAAACAAATCTTGCTCCCACTGACCTTCTGGTATATGCATTGATCCATGATGTTCTCAACGAAACCAAATGAAGAGATGACTTCATGGAATTTTAGATACCATTGGCGGGAAGCTTGTTTCAACCCATATATGGATTTCTTGAGCTTACAGACCAAATGCTCACCATTACTAGAGGAAAAACCTTCAGGTTGTTTCATGTAAACCTCTTCCTCTAGATCACCATTGAGAAATGCCGTTTTCACATCCATTTGTTGCAACTCTAAGTCAAAATGTGCAACAAGCGCCATTATGATGCGAAGAGAATCTTTCTTAGATACAGGAGAGAAGGTCTCCTTGTAATCGATTCCCTCCTTTTGAGTGAATCCTTTGGCTACGAGTCTTGCCTTATAACGTTCAATGTTGCCTAATGAGTCAGTTTTGGTCTTAAAGACCCATTTACAGCCTATAGCCCTGGCCCCATTAGGCAACTCGACAAGATCCCATACTCCATTAGATGCCATCGAATCCATCTCATCCTTCATAGCATCGAACCAAAGTTTTGATTCTTTGCTGTTCATGGCTTGTGAAAACGTCTCTGGATCATTAACGGGCCCAATATTGAAATCATACTCTTGTAGATACACAATATAATCGCTAGGAATAGCTGTTTTCCTTTCCCTAGTAGACCTTCTTAATGTTGGTTCAACATTCTCCGAAGGATCATGTTGTTCAACTGGTTGCTCACTCAATTCTGGTGTATCCAGAGGAGCCTCGTCTACTGGTAAGTTATCAACTACTTGTGGATCTTCAACGATTGGTTGTTCAATGTCCAGTTGTACTGAAGGGACATTGTTCATGATAACCAATCCTTGACTCGAGGTAGAGGGTTGATCTCTCACAGAAACTAGGTCTTGAGATTGATCGCTCCCACTAACTAAGTCATTTTCAAGAAACTTGGCGTTCCTTGATTCCACAAATCTAGTGCTATGAGATGGACAATAGAATCTGTAGCCTTTGGACCGTTCGGCATATCCAATGAAATACCCACTTATGGTCCTAGGATCCAGTTTCTTTTCCTGTGGGTTGTAAACTCTTATCTCAGAAGGGCATCCCCAAACGCGCATATGACGCAAACTCGGTTTCCAACCTTTGAATAATTCAAAAGGCGTCTTTGGAACAGCCTTGGTTGGAACCCGGTTCAATATATACGCTGCCGTTTTAAGAGCTTCAATCCACAAGGACTTAGGCAACTTCGAGTTGCTAAGCATACTACGCACCATTTCCATCAAAGTTCGGTTCCTTCTTTCTGCAACACCATTCTGATCCGGTGAACCAGGCATGGTATATTGGGCAACAATCCCATTTTCTTGAAGGAACTTCGCAAATGGTCCAGGTGCTTGTCCATCTTCAGTGTATCTACCGTAATACTCCCCACCTCTATCAGTTCTTACTATCTTTACGGGTTTTCCACATTGTTTCTCTACTTCAGCCTTAAAGATTTTAAAGGCATCTAATGCTTCGCTCTTGTTATGAAGCATGTAGAGATACATAAACCTCGAGTAATCATCAATAAAGGTGATGAAGTATTTCTGACCATATGCATCAATGTCTGGACAACATATGTCAGAATGTATGATCTCTAATATGGTTGAACTCCTATTGGCACCTTTCTTAGACTTGTTGGTTTGCTTACCCTTAATGCAATCCACACAAGTGTCGAAATCAGTAAAATCGAGAGTACTAAGTATTCCGTCATTTACCAATCTCTTAATTCTATTTATGGAGATATGACCTAATCTCCGGTGCCATAACGTAGAGGAGTCCTCATTCATAACACATCTTTTAGTACCAGTTTGAACATGCAAGGCGTTATGAGCAGTGTCATTTTGCAAATCAATAGAGAAAAGACCATCACATAAGGTACCATTCCCAACAATATCACACTTAAAATATATCAATACTGATTTATTTAAAAATTGAAAGGAATATCCATAAGGTACCAGCCTAGAAACAGAGATTAAATTTCTCGAAAAACTAGGAATATAAAAGGTCTTTTCCAATTGCAAAACAAAACCACTCCTAAGAACTAAAGTGCATGTTCCAACGCCTTCAACACGCGAGCGCATCTTGTTTCCTGAATAGATGCTCTCCTCATTTCCCACTGGCTTCCTTAGGTTTGTCATACCCTGTAAGGAAGTCGAAATGTGAATTGTAGATCCAGAATCAATCCACCATGTGTTATGATTAACCTCAACCATATTTGATTCAAAACAAACATATGAGAGTGGATTACCTTTCTTAACGAGCCACTGCTGAAGCTTGGCACAGTCCTTCTTCATGTGTCCCTTCTTTTTACAGAAGAAACACTTGGACTCTTTCTTAATATCAGCTTGGGCAGGGATTTTACCTTTTCCCTTGTTCTTGGCTCGATCCTTGGTCTTTCCTTGGCTTGCAAAAAATGCACTCTCACCCGATTCCATAAGCAGTCTTCCCTCCTCTTGAACACACATGGTCATCAATTCATTGATGGTCCACTTATCCTTATGTGTGTTATAGGATATCTTGAATGGTCCGTACTGCTTTGGTAGAGTGTTCAATATGTAGTGCACAAGAAAAGACTCAGACATCTCCACCTCTAGCTTCTTGAGTTGGGCCGCTATATCTCTCATGGTCATTATGTGCTCACGCACTCCTTTGACACTGGTGAGCCTCATCGATGAGAACTTCATTATCAGGGTGCTGGCCAACGCTTTGTCTGAAGTGACAAATTGATCATCTATGGCCTTCAGTAAGGTCCTAACGTTGGTATGCTGTTCGACTGAACCACGTATCCCAGCAGATATTTTGTCTTAATATACATGACACTAAGGCGATTGGATCGCTCCCAACGTTCATGTAAAGCTACTTGAGCAGGAGTGCTGGTCTCAGTCAATACGGGCTCGTCTTTCCTTATAGCATAGTCTATATCCATGCACCCTAATTGGAGGAGAACTCTCTCCTTCCAAACCTTGTAGTTCTCTCCATCCAGCTCGGGAACTTCTAGGTTAATACTAGCCTGAGGAAACACTGCATATAGAAAATAAACATGCTTATGTATCTAGAATTTTTTTGAGGCAAACTTAATTATGTCTACCAATGTAAACATATTTTATTAATGAATCTCAGACATAAAACTTGCCTGTGGGCTAAAGTTCTAATTCTAATAGATTTATTTCATAATGATAAAACTATCAAATTATATCATTTCCTAATTCCTGTGGGTAAATTAAGAAACTAATTTGATATTTTATCCTAATTAGTTATAAAATTATAATAAAAATTCCTGTGGGATAAAATTTACTATAACCTTATAACTAATCACAATTTATGTCTAATATCATTATGTGATTTTACAAAATAATTTTACTTAATTAAGGTTGCTGTGGCTAAGCCCTAATTAAATAAACTATAAATCACTTAGACATATTGGTAAAATTCTAAGTTTATTCATATTTTAAAAATTGCAATTAACACAAGGCAATTTTAATTCCAAATAATATGAATAACTTAGCTACATGTGCTTTTAGTATAAAAAATAACAAAATTATACATATTCAAAATAAGCACATATGCACATTCAAAATCAAATTTTCATAATTTAATCATAATTTTATGATAATTTTCACAAAATTATTCAATTTAAAATTATAGCATTAATAAAAATTCCAAATTTATGAAAAATCCTCATAAAATCCAAATAATGAGAAGTTTTCATAATTATATTAATTTTGTGAAAATAATCTAATTATTCATAAAATTATGAAAATTACAGAATTGAAAATCTGATATAAAACTATCAAAAATATAATTATTTGGCCTAAATTAAATAATTTAAATTTACTTAAATTAAATAAATCCTTAATGTCTAAAATAAACCAAATGACCCTTTTATTTAATCCATATGGCCCAAATAATCAACCAAAAGAGCCCAAAATAAATGGCCCAAAACTAACCAAATAAGGACCCAAACAGTGGCCCAAAACCCGAAGCCCAAAGGTTTTTTTTTTTTTTTTTTTGCACAGTGTCACTGCACTGTACAACAGGCGGGCGCGTCACGCGCCCGCATTATCTCTATCGGGCGCGTGAGACTCACGCGCCCGCATTTCCTCTCCTGTCGGGCGCGTGAGACTCACGCGCCCGCATTTTCTTCCCTTGTCGGGCGCGTGTGACTCACGCGCCCGAGGCTTCTTCTTCACCCGAATGGGTGTTTTGCAGAATTTTGGGTCTTTTGACCCGACCCGGCACAAAACCCTTCAAACAGTCTCGTTTTTCATGTATTTTTCATCCCTAGAGCTTTACAACAATAGATCTAAAGTATTTGAACCAAAATCACAGGAAAACAGAATGAGTTTTATGAAATCCGAGACTTAAAGTTTCAAAATATGGGTTTTTATGGCTTTTTTCTACAGATCTCTAGCAAGACAGAGGTTAAACTACGGCTCTGATGCCAAATGTAAGTGCATCATAACAAGCCTAACATGCTTCTACACAATATGAAACATGTTAAACAAATAAAATGCGGAAGCGATAGGATCTAACCTCCAGCCATTGCACTCTGTAACTCTGCTGTTGAAGCAATTGCCGAATCTGACAGTCTACTCTGTGTCGATCACAGACCTTCCAAATCTTCCAAGCACTCAAAACCTCACTAGATGGTGTTTGTGTGTTTTTAGGTTAACGTACTTGGGGACCGGAAGGAGCCCTCCTTAAATAGTAATGAGAGCGTGCTAATTATGGCAATAAAATCACGTTTTAACCATCATAAAATCGTGTTTTAATAGCCAAATATTGAGTTGAGATTCACCGTGAAATTATGGACCATATCCGGAATTGGTCAACCAAATATTTATTTCCATAAATGAGGAGATATACTAACAAACTCAACACACAGAAAACAAATTCGGGCTACGGTCAAGTATCAGCCATCAGGCATTATAATAAACACAGCCATGGAAGCCATGGATTCGCTTCAGTTTACTCAAGTTCGGAGAGTTACTTCATTAATGTTTGCCAGCTGGCTTGGTTTCTAAGGTAACTGAGCAAAGATAAAAGAAAACAAGATCACCGTCTAAATCCTAATTCCAACTTTTAACAAATTCTTCCTGTCTTCCCATTTTTAATTTCTTGTGCACCAAACAGAATGTTGCGGCTAAATGAAACCAATGTACCACACGAACCATATACCTTCGAAAAAACTCGTAGTAGTATTTAGTATAATTCCATCTCGGGTTCCATTTTCTTTAATGTATCAACATCATCAGGCGGAAAATTAAAGGGAAAAATTGCAGAAGAATATTCATAAATCGAGAAGTAAACCCCCTGAACCCAGAAAGTAAAGAAATCTACCCCAAGAAACAACGTTCTCCACGTCATTTCTGCTAGTGCAACTACAACATCTCCAAATGCCACCCTTGAGGAAAAATTTTCACTTTACATACATAATCAAAGTCAAAAGCAAAGACAAGATTTCAAAGTACATTATTAATTTCCTTTGGTTTCTCAACATCCAAACTAGGGAATAAGAAAAAGCCATGTATTAATAAGATTAAATGCGGGTTTTCTTGCACAACTCAATTTCTTGATCAAGAGTCAAAAGCTTTTAAAATCAAAGAAAGCAATCGTCGAATATCAAAAAGAAAATGCCCGATAAAATAAAGCAAAGTAGGACGAAATGGGTACATAATTTTAGGATGAACATGATTACAGGTTTGCGAATAATGTTATTAAACAGTGCAGAGCTTTGACAAAAATGAAAAGAATGAGATCACTTTCCAAGAAATTGAAAGGAAAAGAGTTGGAGGGATTGACCGTACGTACCTTGAGAAAGACAAGTGGCTAAATTATCATAGATGCTGACGCGAGAGTGAATAATTGTGAGCAATTGGAAATTGGAATTAAGAATTTGAAAGCTTTGTTTATATTTGAGAGGCTTTGACTGATCTCATTCAGTTGAGTTGAAGTTTCCCCCGGGCTTTGGGATTTCGTTTAACGAAGGGACATATATACCACGTCATCACAAACCCACTGATCTGAGCCCATTGGTTATATATTTGGTTATTTTTTTTAGAAAAGAGATTGTTTTTTGTCTTAATAAATGCATAAAATCAGAAGACCAAGGGAGGTCTAAGTCTTCGCAATCTCTATTTCATTTAGAAATTTATTTAGTGATCTCACTAAGGTTATCCAATATTCATCAGTTTTCCATAAGTTACGGTTTTTTGGTTTGATTAAAGATATTTTTTTTCTTCCATTGGTTTGAAGCCCGACTATAAAATAAACAAAGTTTTAAGCAGTCCATTACACTTTTTTCTAGATTGTCAGGGTGGCCATTTTTTTTTTATAGTTGAGAGTAAAAATGAAATTATTTAAAACAAGATGTAAATGTCTCTAGTAAACCAAAGTTATCGTTTAATAGCTATTTTGCTTCAATCTATCCTATAAAAAAATTGAAGATTTAGTTACGATTAGAAATACACTTTTCTATCTTTATCCATGGATCTTTCGTCATACTTATTCAATTGGAAGTATTGATCCAATTCAATAAAAAAAATATGTTTCACAATTTTATAATCCATTTTTTCAGGTCTAGAACTTTATAATATATATCACAATTTTTTTAATCACTAGTTAAAAAACTATTGATAGGATTACCGACTTCCTGCATCATATATGATAAAAGGATTTTTTTTAAAGAAAATGTTATTTTAAAATCACTTTATGAAATCTAAATTAATTTAAAATATACAAAAATAAATTTTCAATAATGCTTATAATCATTGCAAAATATCAATCTATAGTTATTGTATTCCTAATTAAATTTTAAATATTTTTTGGAAAATCAAGAATTAATATTTTAAAATTGGAGTTGAAATTTCAAATCCGAATACATTCAAGGACAACGGTGGACAACTATTTTTTGGATTAAATGGAGACTCTAAAAAGGTTGTCAACTCGTAGAATAGAGGAAAGGTTGTCGTATCTTATTGCTTGTAATTGCATGCTTTACTGAAATAATTGTGAATTGTGTAGAATCTTTGATTTCTCTCCCTTACATCATTGTCCGTGATCCTTGATGTGATTGTTGCTAAGTATTACTAATACTGCCAGCCAACAGCATTTTCAATTTTAAATGTTAAAATTTTCATTTATAATCTATTAGTTTCAGATTAATTACCTGCTGTTTCTTTTCAATTGATTTTTCTTACTTTTATTTATTCTTGGGGTTACTCAGATTAGCTGTTAGACATTGAGTTTAATGTGACTTTATATTTAAGTTGTCTGATTTTAAAATTAAAACTTAATAAAGTACATGAGCAAATTGTAAGAGTCAAAGCTAAAAATTAATAATTAATTTAATTAATTATATTTTAATCTGAATAATGTAGTTTAGGTTTGGAACTTACGATATAAAATTTGGTTTTTTTGTTTTTTACAGCACTTTTTTGGGAAGTTTCCTGACCTGGTCAGAAGAGAAAAAGTGTTGCACCGGGCTGCTGGGTTTCACGTGATAAATATATCACAGTCTGTACAGATTTAGCTGGCATTGACTTTCTAGCATGCAAAAACATTCCAAGAATAATCAACATGGTATTGCGAACCAGTAGAATAATTAAGTTGATAATAATTAAATCTTTAAATACATTATTTTTATTGCTTAATTTGGATCGAATGAATTAGTGGGTAGCAGCTTCACTTAAGTATTCAAGAAAAACAATAGTATGGAACTTTCATCAATTAGGCCTGCACCATTAATAAGAGAAAAAGAAAGCCAAATGTGAAGCTGATTGAAACATTGCAGTCCCGACACAAGACGGTCCGTAGAAATAGACGTATACGTCGGTGAATTTTATAAGCATCTCTCCTGCCAGAAACACGGTTATAGCGTCAGCTGTCCAGCAAATTTGATTATTATGTGAAGCAGATTTTTCTCTTTTTGTATGTTTTATTTAAGGTGTGTCTCAACGCTCAACACGAATTGCTGGATTACGCGGTGAAATTTCTCTGAAGCTTGGTTGTCTCCAATTTCCCACCGGCAATGATAAAGAATAAGTGAATCGATTTGAAAATCAAATCAAATCAAGATAGTCAATAAAAACAGTACAATTATTTGCCGTTGATTGCCGAACCGAGACATCTGGCTCTGGCTGTGATGATGAAAAGCTGCGTAATGGGCAAAACTATTGCTATGGCAACATCATATACACAGCAATGGAACCAGTTCAATATCTATCTTTGCGGACAAAAATAGAGTCAATTGACAGGAATTATTAATTACTTGAATCACTAGCAAATATTCGGAGAGAACAAAAGTGCTAGCTGTGAGGTTGTAAAGCAAACTCCAGCAGACAAATATATATTGCAATCACATGAACACTCATTGCTTGCTTTCACATACATTTTCATTTTCATATAAGAAATTTCAGTGTATGCCATGTATAATCAATTAACCAATGTTAGATTTCTTTTTAATCTCTGTTATAGTTTTCTTTACTCGATTTTATTTTTCACATATATATTTAAATTAAGATACGATACCTTTAGATCTATCTTAAGAAGATATTAATTATTAGAAAATCATATAATAAAGCAAAAAATAAGCAATAAGTGAAAAGCCATATACATTATGCTAATAAAAAAAGGGGGTAAAAGTTAGAATAGAGTACTATATCATAAATCTATTCTTTTTTTTTTGTTACAATATCATAAATCTAATCAATATTACATTTCCATGGCTTTAAAATTTTTTTTTTCATGTTTGAAGGTGCTAGCTAGCTGGGCAGAATTAATGGAAGAAATATATATCATATGTAACCCTAGAAAACAACCCCACATGTTGATCCATTTTGTTATCATGATCTTACCACTAGCACAAAATATATTTAACACCTTCAAAGTGAAATCCTGAAGTTAATAATTGTACCATCAGATTTATTTTATAGTTGAAATTAATTTCAAATTAAATAAACGAGATTTTAGCTTGAAATTAATAAACTCCATTAACCAATAATGGCTATTCCAAAGTTCTTTTTCTTGATTTGGAATAAGTAGTTAGATTTAAGTGCATCTAAATTTGTGTAAATAACATATTCATGATCATACCTTAAAATACTTTTGATTGAATTAATGTAAAGGAAATATGCTTAATCCATATGCATATATATATATATATATGTATATATTAAAGCTTAAAGTTAAATTTAGGTTCGGTTCACATCTCTTAGGAGTATTAGAAATAATTCGTCTTGAATTATTATTGTATTGAAAAATATGAACAAGGAAAACTCGCATTGCAAGCCACTCAATTCAACTTAGAATGAGACAAATACAATCAGTTAGGTAACGACTTGTTTTTATTAATTATGAACATAGATTGAAATTAAGCTCATGAAAAATATTCCATATATATGTATATTATCAACTATATATTATGTTGTATACATAAAGGAAAAAAAAAAACAATTCATGGATGATACATTCAAGTGATTGCTAGTACACTAACAAATAAACAAAATCTAGCTGATCCCTAGCTGAAGCCATAACTTGATCTAGGTGATCGGTACTAAACTAAAAATGCAAGAAGTCAAGCTTAAACATGTTAAAAATCGGTTAGACTCGTTTCGCCTCAATCTAGTCGTATATTTTCTAGATATAGAAGCCCTTTGGTCTATCTCTTTGACAAATTTTGCCTGTTTTAGTTTTGCTTGGAGGGAAATCATTTTAAAAGAGTAAGGCTCCCATATGGTAACCTTCTTTATCACTGCTAGTTTACCCTACCTAGCTCATCAGAAAATGCAGAACAACACAAGATTCTAATCCGGAAAAGTCAAGCACATGTTTTGACAGCCATGATCACTTCATTCAGTTGGTCCCGGCCGATAATATGTAAAGCAAGAAAAAATTTACAGAATAATTATAATATATATGTATTCATACAATGGAAACCAAAAACCCAAATTCTTGTTGTAATAGAACTAACAACTTTACATTTTAAACTTGTGGGATTGAAGCTCCAACAAATGAGTTCATGAATGTGTATGGAAAGCACTAGACATGCAGACCCAGGAACATTTATGGAGAGATTGGTCTATGTATCTAATTGAAAGCTGCGACACTTTGAAGAAGTTGAGAGGCATTAGCAAGAATGGACCATTTCCCACCTTGTCCACTATGAATCTATATATTGTTCCGTAGAAAAATTACTTTGCTTAGCATTATCTCCAAACACTGTCGTTTGTGGAATATCATTGCTGAGTAGATTGTTTAATTTCTTTAACTACCACCAAGAGATATCTAGACCTTGGAGCTTTTTATTCATGGTGCTTTTGAAATGTGCTTTCATGGTCACCTCTTAATGATAACAGAATGGCAAGAGAAGAACACAACAATATAAAATCTAAAGGAAAAGGAAGCTCTCTTTTACTAGCAAAACATAAAGCCTCGGTGAGCAAACAGCAGAGAGAAATCCATAGAACTAAAAAACATATTGATCTCATAGAATGAGAGTTCTAGGACAAACCTCTCGAATAAAGCTTCCTCTTCTCCAAAAACATGAGAATTAAACAGGTGACCTGATCGTAGCTGACTGGACTACATGTGATCTTCTCTTCGGAGCTTGTTTAATAGTGCTGTGATGAGAGTGTCTCTCTTCTCAGCCCTAGCTTCTTCTCTCATTCTTCTTTGCTCCTCCCTTTCTCTCCATCTTCTATCCATCATTATCCTTTCGTTCTCCAGCGCTTCCATGGTCTGTCTCCATTCCATCTCTTTCAACCGCCTTTCATTTTCCCTTGCCTCGAACGATTCTCTCCATTGCAATTCCAGCTGCATCTGTTGCTTCATGAAATCCTCTAAAATCTCCTTTATATTACTGCCGCTTCCGCTTGTACTTCCACCAATACCTGCTCCCATTTTGCCTTTTTTCTTCTTCCTAACGCTAACCTTATCTGACTCGTTTTCCTCGATATCTTCTTCCTCATCTGAAGATAGCTGCACAGCCTTCTTTTTCGACCCCGTCGCTCCTCCTTCACCTTCTGACCATAAAATACTTCTTATCCTTGCCGAGAATATGGCCTGCAACTCATTGTAAAATGGGAATTGTTGCCGCATAGCTTCTGCTTCCATTGTTTCACATCCCTGAATATCATCAGGTGATAGAAAACACTACCCATATGAGTAATATAGATAATAGGGTTTTCAGGATACATATTTAGCTAAACAAAATAGAGAAAAGAAGCTTCCTAGAAACGTAATCCGTTGCGTCAAAAAAAGGGTTAAATCGAATATCTGATACCTTGTATCGAGTAACGAGGTTCTTCCACTTGCACTTGCACTGTTCAGCGCTTCGATTATAGCCCTTTTCCCTCATCTTCGTAGAGATAACTTCCCAAAGCAGCTTGTTCCTCTTGGTCTCCATGAAACTTCGATCTAGCTCTGCTCTGATCGCCAAGAACTCCGCCGTCTCCTGAATACTCCATTGAGGGAATCTATCAGCATCAACGTTAACACTATGAGGCTGCAGCTGATGCTGCTGCTGCTGTTGCTGAGGACGATGATGATAGTGATGGTGCCCCTCCATTACAACTATCACACGCAAACCAGACAAAGCCACAAGATTATTAAGTCTTTCTTTTGCACCCACCAAAAGGATTACTGATCCAAAAAGAAACAGAAAAGAATAAATGATGGAGAGAGAAAAATCGGCAAAGATTTATATGGAGATGGTGTGAACAACAAGTGTGAACCCTCGTGAAAAATAGAAAACCCTGAAGAAACTTGAGGGGAAAAAAAAGGAGAAAGATAGATTTGCTACGAACTTAGGTGTCAAAGAGAGCGTTTTTATTATTCGTTCAGATTCGAGAAAAGGAACCCAAACAAAGCTTTTCTTTCCTCTCATTCTTTTCTTCCTACCAACAGTCTCTCCTCTCTCTCTCTCTCTCTCTTGGTCTCTATCTGGCTACGCGGAAACTCTTTCCCTCTCTTCTTCCCCTTTTTTATTTTTATTTTTCTTTTTCTTATATATATATTTCTTTTTTTGTCCCCATTTCGGGCCGTATGTTCCCATTGCGTTCACGTGGCGTCACGCTGACGGCCCATAAAGTCTTACTGTCGCTGCTGCTGGGGACTTTATTCTCCACAACCAGTCATACAAAACTTGCATTACAAGGTTTTATTTATTTATTATATTTAAAAAAATTATCTTATATATTGTCGGTAGAATTTTTTAACTTCACAAACGAATTAGTATGATAATATGTATCTTATTTTATTTATTTTTTATTTTTTTAATATTTTTAAAAAACACATATTATCATCTTAATCTCGTTTATAAAATTAAAAAATTTCACTAACAATAAATAAAAAATAACCCTTATATTTGTTCAAAATAAATAATGGTCAACATTCTGGTCTATTCTTCTCTCTATCTTTTGAACCCGTGTGAGGAAGTGAAGGTGACAAGAATGGCTTTCCCAGACTTTACGTGGAGGAGGTAACGCTTTTTATTTTTGCATGGATTTCCAAAAATCCAAAGGTAAAAAAATAAACTTAAACAGGTATTTACTTGATAATTCTTCCATGGTTTAATTAATTTAACGTTTCTGTTGCCTTTAAGCCGCTCATTCTTTTTTGTCCTTGTAATGATGATCATCTACGCGTTATTTTGTCATGCCCCACGTGTAGAAGCCTCCCATCACCATCCACGTGGCACCCATGCAAATATTTTGTGATGGAGAAGAAAGGGACCCACTGGCCTATGGTTCACACCTATAAGCCTATGACCCATTCTAGTGGTAATCCCCTTTCCCGAGTATATTTGGCATTTTGAACCATCACTTTTTTCTTTTTTTCTTTTAATAAAAGGTGTCTAATATGAACAAGAAGAATTGTATTTATTGGTAATATCTGAAGATTTTAAGGATGAAAAGAGGAAGATATTTCTTTTCATCTGCCTTTTTCTCCTTCTTTTACTTCACCTTGAAGTAAAATAATTATAGCTATTGTATTTGGCATTTTCATTGCGAAGAGTTTGGATTGAGTTTTGCAATGCATGCGTGTGGAATTGAATTTTTTGATATCTGAACATCATCTTATGCACGATCCACCGTCTAGTATTAATTAATTACTTAGTTTTCAAGCGAAAATTAAATAATAGTGTCCACTAGTCCACTACTATATAGTTTCTTCTGTCTATTGGATAGTAATTAAAATTTGTCTTTAATTGGACATTTCGATCTTTAGATTTTTTCAATGTTTTATTTAAAGATTTTAACTATAAAACATTAATTAATGAAAAAAAATAGAATTTCTTAGTGGAGAAAAAGCAACCAAATCTTCTAGCAGCTTAATATTCAACTAAAGTGTGCGTGTGTGTAAATATACATATATATATATGATGCACTAAAAGTGTATAAATACACTGTCAATTAATCATATATTGTCACCTCATTAACAAACAAAACTTAAAAATAAATTTAAAAACTTCATTAATATTTACGGTGAAGGGCTTATGTAGTTTTAAGTTTTGCTCATTAATGAAATGATTATGTGATTGACTGATGTGTATAGCCTTTATACACTGTCAGTGCATTACTTCAAACTCATATACATATATCATAAAAAAGTTTCTAGTTAATTAATAATTTGAAAAAAAGGATTAGTAATCTTATTTGCTTTTTTATTTCCTATTTACTATAAGGATAATTATTCCATACACTGTTAATGTAGTTTTTTTACTCCATAAGTGAAGTTAGAATTATCACACATGTCCTATTTTATTTATTTTTACTTTTTAAATATTTTATAAGATATGTGTCATAATTTTAATACCGCTTATAGAGTAAAAAAAACTCTATTGGTAGTGTATAGAATAATTATTCTTACTATAATACACCTATTTTTTTATTTTATTTCATTGATTATGTTGTTTACAATAATTAACAACTAAAACATAAGAAAAATAAATTTTCAAAATTTAATTTATCCAATCATGATTTTTTTTTTTGGAAAAGATCTCCAATCATGAACTGAATTATTATGAGAACGATTTATCATAGTATATACTTGGATTTATTAAGAGTATATAAAAATAAACTATGTGGGGTATGAGTTATGCTTGAATTAATGGAGTTTGAAATTGTTTTCATTTTTTGATAAAAATAAAATTGTTTTTATTTGATTATTAATTTATTGTGCGTCCACTTAAAATTTCCAAAACAAAGCTTTCTGTTTCGAAGATTGACACTTTCTTTTTTGACAGAGAAAAAAAAACAAATTACAATGCAAAAGATTGTGAGTTATGACGTTTAATTGAGTGGAAAATTCCCACTTTCTAATCAAAGTTGATTTCCTCTTTTTGAAAAACACGTGGAACCCTCTTAAGATTTTCGCCTGATGTGCCGGAGACCTTGACCAGCATTTCAGAAATCCTATTGGCTGGAGGAGATTAAAAAAATACGTTTCATAGGATTAGATTTTTATTACAGGCAAAAATCAGAGTTGTAATTTAATTGATAACGTGAATTAAATTTTTGAGAAGAGTTTTTATATTTGATTTTTATTAAATATATTTATGAAAATAGATGTATAATTTTAATTATGTTTAAATTTTAAATAAAATTAATTTTAAATCGTTAAAATAAATAAAAATATTTATGATTTAAAAAAAAATCACGTGCTTGCTTTCTGTCATGGCGATTAACTACC
Organism: Heritiera littoralis; assembly: GCA_031772115.1. Lineage (NCBI taxonomy): Eukaryota > Viridiplantae > Streptophyta > Magnoliopsida > Malvales > Malvaceae > Heritiera > Heritiera littoralis. The sequence goes on along the minus strand of JAPDPK010000031.1, from coordinate 5,693,833 downwards.
TTTTCTTTTTCGGTTTTTGTTTTTATAATTTTTTTCATTTGATTGGAATTAGTGAAATTAGAAAGACCAACTCTTTTCTTATACGTTCAACCAACTGCTGTCATGATCGGATCACCTGTCCCCAACCTTTGGCGGTTGCCGTCGATCTTTGACGTGTTACAACTGCTTTCGTGGTACGTGTATTTCACGTTCACTTTCTGAAGTAAAACAATAAATCTTTCAGTTCCAAGGAAACGACACAATTCACTTCATACAGGATATCTTATTCCGGCAATTATTGTATGTACTTCTAAACTTTGATTAAAGCATAGTGTGAGAGATTCCAAACTTGGGATAAAATCATATATTCACATTTTAGATTTCCGTGATCAATTTTGGATGTTCATAATTCACACGAGTGTAGCACACAGTTTGGCGATCTTTATAAAGTTGGTTCAACGTCGGAATTGAAGTATTTAGCATTATTCAGTTCCCAGTGGAAAGTTGAGATTGATATCTTTTAACATTTTACATTTATCCAAAGAAAAAGAATATCCATTCACCAACTTTTGAATACTCTGCCTCTAGAATGTACCTTTTTAATTTTTTTTTCTGTTCATGAATGATTTTGGGATAGTAATTCTAAACGTCCTTAAATGATAAAAAAAAGTTGCCATTAAAAGTTTATCAAGGTTTTAATTAGTGAAAGTTTCACGGTTGTATTGGTTTTGTTTCTTTGATTCCTAGAAATGAACAAGAAAAAAAAAGATTTGAACTTTGAATTTGAAATTTTATAAAAAAAGAATATCAATCTTGTAATTCGAGTTTTGGTTGTTATTGGATTTTATTGATTTTAATTCCATATAAATTAATTATTTAAGATTGATTGACATCAAATTCATGTGGACTAAAAAATCGTTGTTATACCTAACACATGATCACGATGGAAATAATCCAAATCAAATAGGAAGATATTTATGCCAATTAAAAATGGAAAAAAAAAAAAGGTATGAGCAAAGGAACTTTCTTTTGATACTTCCTATAACAAAATTATATTTTGAATGGAAAATTCGTGTAACAACTGTGAAGAAAGTTAACGTAGCTAGCTAGGAAAGCTAATTTTCTTTTATTTAATATATTTTCTGTTCCATCATGGTGAGAACGTATGCAACTTATAACACATTTAGAATTTTCAACAATTTTAGTACTAATTATGTCTTCTTCTTTTTTGTTACAAGAAAATATTAAATAACTGGAGATCAGGTGCTTGAAATCTAACTCAAAACTTAAAATATGTCACAACTCATCTTTAATCATGTATAAATTAAAGATTATGTTAGCTTATGAATCAATTAAGAAGATCGAGTATTTAAGAAAATTCATACTACATATGGTCAATAGAACGTAGCAAAATTCCATCACCACGAATTTCTCATTGGATAAGTTTCCTGTGAAGCTAATTTTTATATTCAGTCCACACGGGATACGCAAATGGAAAAACACATGCCCAGTAAAATCCAGCAGACTTCTGTTTTGGTCCCTTTTGGGCCCCTCCTAGAATGTTGAGAGTGGTAATCCAATTTCATGTTATCCTTATCTTCCGTGGTTTAAGTTTACTTGCAATTTCATGCAATTTCGTCTTCCCTGGATTTTCGAAGTGCTTTCTTTTTCTTTTATACTTTCCCTTTGCTTCTTCTACTGGGAGAGGTCACACAATTGGAAATTGCCTGGAAAACAGAGTAGAGACCTTTGTGTCCTGGACTTGGGAACCCTTCAAATTTTGCCATCTCAATTCTCAACATTGAAATGGTCCCTTTCCAACAAGAAAAGGTTGTTCAACAAGCATTAATTATTGCACCAATGCAGCTGTTGCACGTTTAGTTTCTCAGGATTTGAGATAATCCTTCAAATAGAGAATACAAGTTTTCTTGCAAAACCAAGAAAATAAAACCTAGTCGACAAATCTCTCTTTCTTGACCCGAATGCTGCACTTTGTCCATGCTGTCGTAAATTCCTTTACCTTTTAATGTGGTTATTCAAATAATCTGACCAAGATGATAAGATGCTGAATGTTGTGTCCTTCCGCCATTAAAGACGAAAATTCAGATAATCAACGTGTTTCATCAAATGCCAACACTAAAGCTGAAGAACCACTAAACATGTACATGGTTTTGACAGGAGTAAAAGTTCCAATACCGAAAGTTTTCAACCCCTTGTTTAATTTGTACGATAGCTCGCGCATAGCGACATCAAGTCATTTAGTGACAGGTGATTTAGCTTACGTAGAATAAAAGCATAAATCTATCTATCCTTTCTGCTTCTTTCACTGAGTATTTCCCTACAATCTTCACAGTAACGTCTCAACTTGCCTCCTACTTTTTACAAGCTTGGCAAGTTGGATAAGAATTCAGAGCGGCTGTAGGGCCACTGATATTATATATATGCAGGAAGAAATTAATCAGCAGGGTAAGAGTCCCTCGAAATGTGGGGGAAAGTTCAATAAATTAATGAGAAATTGAAGCATATCTCCGAGTCTGAGTATCATGGTTGAAAAATAATGTACCGAATCTTTCGTTTTCTTAAGAAATGAGAGTAACACTGGGCCATTTGATAATTGGTGGGCCACTGATATTCCATGGAGTGTATCTGTTTCTTTCGAGTTTCAGCATCATTCAAAAATACAGATAAAATCGTATCCTTCATAAATAATCCTTTGAGTTTTTTCAACCAGGCAGATCTTCGTGGCCGTTTGTAATTAATACATGACACCTAACTTGACAGCTATTGCAACAGCAATCAGCCGTTGCCAATTTCATTTCTGCAGAAGAAGAAAGAAAAGAAAAGCATGCAGAAGCTGATTTTATTACTGCTACTCCATTAATCTTTCTTCTTTGCCTGAACTTGAGATGGTGCTGAAAAAAAAGTAAGCTGGGCTTTGTGAAATCAAGAGGACCCATGAATGACACAAGGGTTCTGATAATTTCCAAACAAGCAGTGTTTGGTTTCCTCCAAAACAATAATGATGAATTAATTGATCAAATCAAGTTCTGTTGCTCACAAATGCAAGCAACAAAGGAATCTGGGAAAGTCGGTACAAATGAGACCCACTTTGGACTTGCTACAAAGACTAAGGATCACGAAGGAGACAGACAAGAGGTCCAATATTAAATGTCTGTAATGAAAAGAGACAACAAGTAGCATCTTTTCTTCTTAATTCTTTCGTAGTCTTTCTTTTATTGCTCATTGCTGTTGTAATATATAGTTTTGACAACCAACAATTAGAATAATTCTTGCTTATTATTCCGCATCTATTTCGAAAGAGCATAGTGATTTTTCTTATTTATGCTAGTATTCAAAAACCATTAAAAATAGTCAAATTGTACTTTATGGGTTTATTGCAGTCTTAATTCCAGTAATTATAATTCAATCTATAATAAATTTGAAATCTAAAAAATTATAAAAATACTAATTTTGAAAATATAGCTTCTCTAGATCATAAATATAATTAACATAGTTTGAAAACTTAACTTCCAATTTGTAAACAATGGGCAGAAATTGATTACACATTTACAAGAGTCATCACAAAATCAAAATTTTAATTTTTTATTTCTATGTCGATAAGGTAAGGTGTTATTCATGAAGATACCTCAACAATTATTATTAAATAGTATAAATAGCTACTATTAAACATAGTTTGGTAAGTCAATAATTATTATCTTAAACGCTTATAAGATATCAAATATAAAAATTTTAAAATAAATATAAATTTCAATACTCATTCAACATTAATTTTCATAAGAATTAACACAAATTTACACTATAAAAATTAGAACCCAACAAATCCATAAGAACTTAACCTCAAAACCTAACAATATAATAAAGTTTTTTTTTTTGGCCGAAATATAATAAAGTTTTTAATTCAACAATCATTATCAATTTTTCTAAATACCAGATATAAAAATTCTTAAAAAATAAAATTCAATATAAAAACCAAAATCTTAATTTATATCCACCCAACCTCAGTTTTTATATAACATATATAGATAATAAAAATATATTTTTTATTTCTATATTTTAAATATTTGATTGAAAAATAAAAAATACATGATAAGTAATAACCCATCATGTATCAACAAAAGAAAGAAAGAAAGAAAGAAAGAAAGAAAGAAAATTTCATTTATGTATAATTAAACATTTACTTAATAAATTAATATCTAATTTAAAAAATAATAAATAAATAACTTATCTAGTGTAAATAAAAAATTTAAAATATTTTTTACATATAGTTATAAATTATTAATAGTAACGTTAAAACTCTTGAGGGAGAGCTTTGTCGCTCTTTGGGTCTTGCCCGGCTCGAATCCGGATTAGTCCTATACCAAAAGTATGGGGATACCGGATGATCTAGATAAAAAAAAAATTATTAATAGTAACAAAAGAAATGAGAACTAGGAGATAGAAAGGATTACGGTTTTTATAAACAAGAAAAAAGATTATTGTTAACGAAAAGGGCTTGATAAACTCATTAATTAATTTCAAGTCATATCATTCTGTCTGCGTTCTAGTTGTTTGTTGAAATGCCCACAAGCCCCGGATATAACTCAAACACTCAACCAACCCAAAATTTAAGAAAGAAAAAAAAGAAAACTACTCAGTATACGAAGCCCCCCATCCGATTCCCCCCACCCCACCCAACATTTCGTCGCTTTTCCCACCCCACGGCTCCACCGTTCCGTTTCCATTTCTCTCTCTTCGATTAGCCGACAAATTCACAGAACCAGAGAACATCTATCCACACTTAAAATATACAATAGTACTAATTTATTTATTTAAAATTCAAAAACGAAAACAAAAAATAAAAATAAAATATCAAAAGACGGAACTCTTACTAAAGTGTCTGCTCCGTCGCCGTACTCACTAATTCCGCATTCTCTCTCTCTTTCTTTCTGTCTCTCTCTCAATCACTCTCTTTACTTTGATTCCTATCTATGGAAGCTAGCATGCTAGGGCTTGTTTGTCTTTTAAACTATAATGTGAAACCCTAGCTAAGCATTTTTTAGTTACGGATTTCCTTTTTTGGGATTTTGGTTCGACGAGATCCGGACTAAGAATAAGGCTGCGTTTGGCAGAATGGGGAATTGTTGTAGATCTCCGGCGGCCGTTGCAAGAGAAGACGTGAAATCGAACTTCTCCGGCCATGATCACGCCCGTAAAGATTCTGTTTCCAAACAGAAGTTGCCGATCACGGTTCTCACTGGAGTTCCTAAGGAGAACATCGAAGAGAAATACCTCGTGGATCGCGAGCTCGGCCGAGGTGAGTTTGGAGTTACTTATCTTTGTATCGACCGTGGCACTCGCGAGTTGCTCGCGTGCAAGTCAATCTCGAAGAGGAAACTGAGGACTGCCGTAGATATCGAAGATGTGAGACGAGAAGTTGCGATCATGAAGCACTTGCCGAAGAATTCAAGTATCGTGAGCTTGAAAGAAGCGTGTGAGGATGACAATGCGGTTCATTTGGTGATGGAGCTTTGCGAAGGTGGTGAGCTTTTTGATAGGATCGTCGCCAGAGGACATTACACAGAAAGAGCCGCTGCGGCAGTGACGAGGACGATTGTCGAAGTGGTTCAGCTTTGCCATAGGCATGGAGTGATTCATAGAGATTTGAAACCTGAGAATTTTTTGTTCGCTAATAAGAAAGAGAATTCTCCATTAAAAGCTATCGATTTTGGGTTATCGATATTTTTCAAGCCAGGTAAGTTTTTTGAAATTTGAATGTATAAATAAATGAGTGCCTTTTGCAAGAATGCACCATATTTAGTCAGAATAATTAGAGATAATGCTAGGATAGAATTATTTAATTATGTAGCAAAGATGGTATTTGGGGTTTGATTTTGCCACGGAAACATTGGACTCCGAAGGAAAAGTACATTGAAAGAATGATGGGAGTCAAATTACATTGAAAGAATGATCTAGGTTATCGGATGGGACATGCCGATAGTCTTTGTGCATTTATTTGTTTATTTGTTTGTTTATGGTCAAAGTAGTGACGAAATACGCACTCTGATAATTTTATTTGGCTATGCTTTCAAGGTAGCTTTTATGAGTTACTGGGTTAGGTGCAATTCGTTTGAATCAATGTTGCTATGCACTTATTTTGCCTGAAACGAACGAACAGAAGAATGAGTTAGCGCATGGTTTGGCCTTGTTAATGGCATTTTTTCATGTATGATGTCTGTGCTTTTGTTTTGATTCCTTTCCTCTTATTTTGGAAGTTGGATGCCTACTTTTTTTCCTACAATTCTTAGTTTTGTTTTCAGCACTTATTTAGCCAGTTTTCTTTTTCATTTTCCTTCCCAATTGAACACTTTGGTGTCTTTGTTCATATCTTTTCTTCTCATTAAAAAATACATATTTTCTTCTCCTTGGTTTAATTCTATAACAATGTATAAATGTTTACTTAGCTCAAATTTAAGCATGAAATGTGGCATTGGTGGCCTCTATTAGTTTTAGATTTGGAAATGGCTGCACATTGTCGTTTTCTGATCTTTGATACCAACTTTTTTCTTCATACTGATCCATCCACCAATGGCCATTGAGTTGTCAGCATAATGGTGATGGTCAGTTATGTTTGTACTAAGGACCTTCTTTTAAAGATATCTTGTTTGGTCACCCAAGGGAAACTCTGAACTGTACTTTGTTTGCTTGATACCAAGTTTCCTATTTTCATAGTTGGCTGTCATGGGATAGCATTGGTTAACCTTATTGGCCAAAGTGTCTTGGCTTTAGTATATTTTCTTTCCACCAGATGAATGCTTGAATTTTTGGGATGCTCTAGTATGCTATTAATCTTCTGTCTTTGGGTTTTGTGAAGATTTTCATGTTCTATCACCCAATATGTGGTGAGTTTGCTTTTCTTAATTCATTTATTATTTCCACTGCTTGAGAACTAGAGTAGGAGGCATAGTGAGTCGGTTTCCTGTGCAAAAAAAAAAAATTTGGCCCCAATTTCACAACCATAACCATTTGTCTCTGCCAAAAGATGTCCATGTCTGGTCAATAGTTTCTCAGTTTGGATTGCAAAAAACTGCATGGCTGGGTATGAAGTGGTGTAGGGACACTTGTGGGGGTTTGAAAGAGTAAATATTTGTCTACCTATTGTTTGACCACTTTTCCTTTATTCTTGTGGATTGTTGTTTTTATTCTTTAACGCTGTTTCTGATGCCAATTATGGGTAAATTTCAGGTGAACGATTTTCTGAGATTGTTGGAAGTCCATATTATATGGCTCCTGAGGTGCTCAAACGGAATTATGGGCCAGAAATAGATATTTGGAGTGCAGGAGTTATTCTCTATATTTTGTTGTGTGGGGTTCCTCCTTTTTGGGCTGGTTAGTATATTTTTGTGGAATTCTCTTGTCTCTATGCAGGTGCATACATGTGCATTAATGTATCAACTGTGAGTTGCATTGTTATTCCTACCTGAGGATTGTTTTTGTTGCAGAGTCTGAACAAGGTGTCGCACAGGCAATTCTTCGTGGCTTAATAGATTTCAAACGTGACCCATGGCCAAATATTTCAGAGAGTGCTAAGAGTCTAGTCCGGCAAATGTTGGAACCAGACCCAAAGCTTCGACTTACTGCAAAGCAAGTGCTTGGTATTAACAATTCCTTTGTGCTACTCCTCGCATGTATGCTTCAGGGAGGGAGGTGGACGGGGGTACATAGGTGTCTAGGCTTATTTTTTCATGATTCTATTGATCTTGTTGTCTTTTTCTTGATCTTCAAATATAACAGATAAAAGATTATTAATATCAACTTTCCAAGTTTACTTCAGAATGCCAAAACCTGCGCTCCTAATTTGCCTTATATTAAATGTTAATGACAGTGATAGTTTGACTAATCTGTGTTCCCTTTTCTCACAGAGCATCCTTGGCTCCAAAATGCTAAAAAAGCTCCCAATGTTCCTCTTGGTGATGTTGTTAAGTCAAGGCTTAAACAATTTTCAATGATGAACAGATTCAAAAGAAAAGTCCTCCAGGTTGGTTCATTATTTCTTGGAATTCTGCTAGATCATTTGTTTTTGTTTTTCATAGCTTGGGGAATCTTAAGAGTTAATTTGAATTAGGTCATTGCTGAGTTCTTATCTGTTGAAGAAGTTGAAGACATCAAAGAAATGTTCAAGAAAATGGACACTGACAATGATGGCATTGTTTCAATTGAAGAGCTGAAAGCTGGATTTAGAAATTTTGGTTCGCAGCTTGCAGAGTCTGAAATGCAGACGCTTATTGAAGCTGTGAGTGCCCTTTGGTTTATACTCAGCCACATAAATTAACAAGTGTTAGTATATGATACGTTATTTTTTTGGTTTGTACTAATTTTCACCAAAAGAGTAGTCAAAATTCTTTTTTTTTTCCTCAGTGCATATGCCATTTGCAAGTGTAGTCAATTGATCATAATAACTATTAGTTGATTAAGACATTTTACTTGGGCCAGAGGCTAACTATGTAGGATCTTTAACTAATTTGAGCTGAATTATTTGGTAAACATTATTTATGGTATCGGAATATATTATATTTATGCATTTGTTGTAATAATTCATGGATCTCCTGTTGTCTCTCATACTAACTTTGTTTATCAGTATGAACATAATTCTCTGCCTAGCTTTTATTTATTTATTTATTTATTTTAAATCCTCTGAAGTTGTTTGTGTATTGATAGAGCAGCCTTGATGATGTTGGATGTTTTATGATAGTTTAAGTAACAATTTGAAGGAGTGGTTGGCCTTTGGGCACCAATGTCCACACCTCCTGCAATATGAAGCATGTGCAGACAAAAACCATAATAATACAGGGGCTGAGTTTGCCTAGTAATCACTGTGACTACATTTTTCAAGATCCTGTTTTAGGTTTTGAAAGAATAGACTTGTCTTTTGGAAAAGAGTATTTAGGTGCTATTCGGTACACATACTAGTTTTTCATGAAGATTTCTACAGTAGTTGAGGAGAAATTTTACTTATTCATGTAGTTGTAACTTTTTGGTCTTGATATTAGAGTCCAACGGTAATGGTACATCCCTCCTTTTCTATCTTTTCCTAACTGTTGATCAGTTTTGAATTTGAAAGACACCTTTAGCAGCTTTCGTACTTGTCAAGGTGGCTGTAATAATCTGCCTGCATTCCGACATATCCAATTTTAACATAGATAGTGGCATCATGGCTTGGGTTCAGGTTACTCTTGATTTTCAATGCTTAAAATGTGTTTCTTGACTACAGGTTGATACTAAAGGGAAAGGAGCATTGGATTATGGGGAATTTCTTGCCGTTTCTCTGCATCTGCAAAGAATGGCCAATGATGAGCATCTTCGAAAGGCCTTTTCCTATTTTGACAAAGATGGCAATGGTTTCATTGAGCCTGATGAGCTTCGGGATGCTTTAATGGAGGATGGAACAGATGATTGTGCTACTGTCGCAAATGACATCTTCCAAGAAGTGGACACAGACAAGGTTATGACCCAATATTTTGTCACAAATAATTTCATTTAGCATGTTTCAATATGACTAACAATTATTTTGTTAATGCAGGATGGGCGCATTAGCTATGATGAATTTGGAGCCATGATGAAAACTGGTACAGATTGGAGAAAGGCATCTCGACATTACTCGAGAGGGAGATTCAACAGTCTAAGCATCAAGCTAATGAAGGATGGTTCTCTGAATTTGGGAAGCGAGTAGAATCATACCAGTTCTCTGCTTAAGTTCATCCTTGCAAGAAAAGTACTGGATCATTCCTTGTATAATCTTAGACTTTGCCTTTTCTTGTGATTATTTGCGGAGGGGACACTGCATTAAATGGGGTCCTTTTGCCTGGTGGTTTACGAGGATTCTGGAGGGCCGAGTTCATCTTGTTTGTCTCTGCTATGTTAATAGCGGAGAACACCTTGTGGCCATGGTTAGGTGTGTAAGATTCTCTCCTACCACTACCAACCTTTTGATTATTGTTTCTGTTTGACAGCATGGGATTGTGTAGTGCTTAGTATATTCTTCGAAAGAAATATGATATCTAGTCTCTTGGGGTTGGGAATCTAAATGCCTTTCATATCGGCATGCTACTTGGACATGTCTGGAACATTGTAGGGACGTTTTAGAGCATGCCAATCGTCTCTCACCCTCGCACACTTACGAAGCTTTTGTCTATATTATCGCTGAACTATGCCTACTGTTGCATAAGATAAGGCGTCAAATTGGCCGTCCACGGTGCTAGAGCTTTCATAAATTCTTCTGGTTGTTTTTTATCCTTTTTGATAAACGATGTTTTTATTCACCCAAAGTAGTCGAGACTCAAGTCTACTACAATGAAAACACCTGCACTAGGCGGCACATTTGTTTAAACAGGCTTAATTGAATATCATGCTCCAAATTCCAGATTCTATTAAGCACTCAGTCTGCTTCCATCCATGGAGTCTTGGAAGAACAGACTCTTCGACTTGGTTAGGACCTGAAGAAATAATTCTCTGGCCATGAAGCCTAGCCTAGTAGAATTCCTCTCCCGCCAAAGTAAACGTAATTATTCTGGCTGTGCCTTCACGGCTGAAATTAGTCTTGTGTTAGTCTTGGGTCAAGCTTTATTCTTACTCAGATCAGCCCAAGATTTGCTTGGAAGGTGGATTTTAGCCCATTGTTACATTAGCTTCAGTAAGTCCACTGGATCACAGTTTTTGAGTCAGAGACAGAGGTTGAGTTGTGCCGGTGCCGCGGGCATGTTTAAGCCCAAGATCAGCTTGGAGGCCTGATTCTCTGAAATATGAATTGCATTTCTATGTGTTCCTAGTTTACTAGGGTACGGGCTTAAGACATGGAGAAGACTTAACAATCAACGAGTTTTCTGATCAATCCTGATTCATGTGAAGACTGTTGATGACTTTGGTATGTGAAAATCATCTCTGACTCTGAATTGCTAGGATGAAGATGGTTCTTCTGAAATTACTATGAGCCAAAATACATCAGGTTTTTTTCTTTTCATTCTTTACATGGATAACGATATCAAGGTCGAACTCTTTCACCGTTAGCATGTTGACCGATCTTTGTAAGCATTTAATCATAGCACTTGAAATCTTCTTCCTTGTCGTCTCGGTTCAGTTGCAATCCGATAGCAACAAATAAGCAAAAGGAGTGAAATTGGTGAGACAAAGAAAAACATTTGCCGCTTTTATGCTCCCACGCTCTGCCGTAATTGCCCAGATAGATGCTCAAAGTCTTTGTTAGGCTCAAAAAAATTGCGGTCACTTGCGTCTCTATCATGCGTAGGAGCCAAATGAAATCATTATCGTAAACAATCTGCCCTAGCGTGCCAAAATTCTCTCCTTAAACAGTGTTAGTCACACTGTCACAGTCGCCATAGCACGGCTAGAAAAGAGGGTCTTTTGCATTAATTTCTGCAATATATTCTTGAGATCGACTTGCACGAGTACAAACCAACAGGCTCGAGACTTCTTGTTCACATTGAGTTAAATGTTCTGGTTTTTTAATTATATATAAGCAGTCGATTTTCAGGTGCTACTGTCACTCTAAATTTTTATGGACTTAATATTCAAATATGTCCTTCTTGTTTGTTATAAAATAAAATTAAGTTTTCAACATTTAATTGCATAAAAATCAATTTTAAACTTTTAAAATAATAAAATTAAGTATATTTTTGTTAAATTTTTTAATTTTCGTTATCTTTATACAACAATAAAAATCAACGACATTAGAGGGTGTTAACGAAAAATCTTTAATTCTGTTATTTTTTAACGTTTAGAACTAATTTTCATGTAATTAAACGTTAAAAATATAATTTCATTTTATGGTAAATTTGAAAGGTATATATATTTGAGTATTAAATCAATTTTTGTTGTATATTTTGGATAAGGTATTGTGGGATTTGGTAGGCTTGCTTAATAGGTGTAAGGAAAACCATCGAAGAATCTATTCTATGTAAAGTCGGGATGATTCCACAGTCAAAATACCAATTATTCTATTTATATATATATGAAAAAATTTTATGATACACCATTATCCATAAATGGATCAATGGAATGAGATATACCCGAAATATTTAAATAAAGTAAGATATGAGACAGTTTTTTAATTTGATTTATAAAATTAAAAAGTTTCATTGTCAGCGGATAAGGGGTTTTTTTTTTTTTTCCTTTTGAAAAGTCATATTTTTATTGATTTCTGGTGGCTGCCTCTAAGAGAGAACCGAGAACCAACCAAATGTGAGATACATACAGTTACCATAAACACAGTAGCAAACACCATTCATTGTACCAACCCAGAATGAAAGTCTTAAGGACTTCTGTTTTGGACCGTATGTCGAACAGCTCCGGTGCAATACCACAAATACACAGCGCAATTAAACTTACATTGACCGGAAACAAAAGCCAAGACGCACACGACAGCACAATCAATCAACCTCAAAAGCAGTCACACAAACAAAACCCAAATCAAAATGCAGGTTACTGGATAAGATAATAAGACTACATTTATTCCTAATGAATTTTAGCTGACACATGCCATAATAATAAAAACTTTAACTGAATAGTCAAAACATAAAAAGCACTAAGAAGCGAAAAGATTGAAATGCCTGCCTGCCTACAATTTAACTCATCGATCGGTCTAGATTATTTGTTTAGTGGTTACTTGTATCACTTGCTCACATGCACTTCACGACTTTTGCACGCAAAAAATTGGAGTTTATTTCTCTCAATTCCCTTAAAAAATTCTTATCTCAACTAATCAAACCCACGCGAGGCAATGCTTTTTCAAGGGATGAGAGAGCAAAATTGCAGGCCAGTTTTAGCACACATGATTTGCCTGGAAAATGTTGTTGTAGCACAAAAGAGTTCTTGCAATCAAAGCATTTCCAGGCGTTCACACTTCACAATTCTCCAACGCATATCGACATTCGATTTCGTCCTCAGCCTGGTTCCTTACGTTAAAATAAAGCCGTTCATTGGGGGGGACCGACTACGAAAGCCCCCTTGGCCTGTTAAATCATCTGCAGAAAACATGGCCGATGATATTGTTCAAGCTCAAGGCTTTTTTTTTTTTGGTTATAACAAGCTTAAGGCTTTTGACTCACAGTAATAAGTGCGCTGTGCTGTCCAATCAATTCCATATTCGAGATTAATAAGTGATAAAAAAATAAAAGTAAATTTTCTTTAATATTTGAATATAATTTAAATTTTAAAATGATTATTATTGAAATAATTTTAATGTTTATCGTCTTCGATTCAAATAATACTAATCTTACATCGTAAAAAAATTAAAATTTCTGTAGTTACAAAAAAATAAAAATCCGTATTTGGGCAACAATCATGCAAGGCTGTTAAGACGAAGAATTGACGTATCAAGCTAATACTCTTCACACTCTTTAGCATCTATCAATTCGAGTATTTATCATACATTATTGCCTTTTTTTTATTTGGTTCGTTGAAAGGCATAGTGGAAAAAAGAGAATGCAACATTAAATTTAATATCTTTAAAGAGATTAACAGCGGTTACGTTAACCTTTGTTTCATTATTATCTTACATAAACCCAGACGAGAAGGGAGTTTAAGAATTTATTAACTACTATTTTAAGTTAAAATCATTTATTTTTTTATTAAATATTTTAATTACCTAGACTATAGTATAGGTAGCCAAAAACTATTTATGTATGCTCAAGCAAATAATTTTTATTTTGGATAATTTAAAATTTGAATTTAAATAATTAAAAAAAAGCCACGACCTTAGTGAAAAAAGTATAACCTATACAAAATTAGCTATTGTGGCGTATACTCCACCATTCACAAAGATTATTATGGCATATATTTAAAACGGAACAAAAATGAGTTTTGGCAACAACATCAACTAGTTGAAATAATTATTATGTTAACAGAATTTCTGTTAGCAAAAAATGTGTGCAACTAATTTTGTTGAAATAATTTGCTTTTTGGAAATCGTTTCTTTGTTCGGTGTTTTCCTAGAATCTCATTCCCATTAGATAGATTAGAAAAAACAATTCAAACAAAGTAATCTTGAAAGATTTATCTTTAAAACTAATGTTCGCCCATTGAAAATCAACATCCCAATTCTTAAAATTTCTATTAATAGCAAATGTGTGTAAAACGTTTTGTTTGAATAATTCTTTCGGAAATCTTTTTTGTTCATTATTTTTTTTCCATTAGATACAGTAATAAAACAAAAGCAATCCAAACAAAAAATGTGCCAAATAGTCTTTGCCAAACCTATTTAAAGAATTAAATAACTTTTTGATCGACATATTATAAGTTTTGGGTTTAAATTCAAGCATCTCTATTATTAATTATTTAATATTTTTTTTGTAACAAAAAAACTATCTAAAGAAATCAAAAAAAAGTGATCCCTACAAAATTCAAAGCACCTGCATATTGAAAATAGTAGAATTTATTCAAGAGTAAAAAAAGAGAGTTGAAAAGAAAATGCAAAAAAATGATAGCATAGAACAGTATGACACTCGATGAACATTTTAGAAAAGTACTATGGATGCTCTTATCTCTGACAAGGATCAGTAGGTGAAGAATGAAGATTACAAATGAAAGGAGCCTTGATTTGTAACTCGAGAAAGAAAACGATCTGTCGGTGTACAGTTAATGAAGATAAGATATATAGAAAGCTAGAGTAACAAATTGAAATGGCACATTAAGGTTCCATTTGAGATTCTTTCTTCCCACGTTAAAAATGCCATTGGCCTTTTGGCTGCCACGCATAGAGAATAAATATTTTTCATTAAATTTAGAGTTTAATTCAAATAATTCACGCAATCACTCGAAATAACTTTTAATAAATTTGAAGTTCAAATTCTAAATCTTGCAACTTTTTATTCAATTTTAAAATTTTGGCCACTTTGTAAATAGGCTTACCTTAAGTTTAATTGTAGTGTTGTTTTTTTTCTCTTTATTAATATTACCATATATCTTTACCTTAATTATTAGTTAGATTATCACTTTTAAAAGTTATGTATATCCATACATTGAAGAGAGTTCATGTCTTCAAAAACTTTAACAAATAGTGATTTTGAATTGATAGAGAAAAAGGGAAATTAAAGAAGGAAAAAAATGTGAGAAGAAAATGATAGAGATGAAGAAAATTTGCTTTTTCTTTCATTATTATTTGAAATGAAAAATGAAAAGTAAAAATATATATTACGAGTAAAATTATAAATATAAAATAATTAAACTGAAGTGGAAAGAATGTGTGCTTTTCTTATTCTTTTGGGAATATTAGATTTTAAAGAATTACAAATCTATCAATATTCCTTCCCATTCAATTTTCCTTTCAAATTAAGAAAAGAAAATAGAGTAAAAACATGATTTTACTTTTATTTTATTTTTCCCATCCTTTTAATCCAATATAATGTAAATATAAAATATGATGTGTTATTCAATTATTAAATTAAATATTTACTTTCTTTACCTCCTTTTTTTCATTTTTTTTTCTTACCCCACGGATTCTAAAGTACCTTGTGATCTTAAAAATTTTCTTAAAATGAAGAATATATGATTTAAGGACCACCTTGTTCCACTGTCGACGGACTTCCCTTTGCAATCACAAATTGTTTCAGTCTTTCTTGCTTCTTAATCCGACCAAGCTATATATTAAGTGGCAAAACCTCCTTTAATTTCTAAAAATAGAGAGAGAGTTTTCAAGGTTTCCCTTGAGTTGGATCAGCGTATAACAATATAATTAAGACGATATATTTATAAAGAATCGTAGTAGGATAGCAAAAAAAATACATGTCAAATTCAATCTAAAAATGCTTAATAATCAATTATTAAGATCCATTGACTAATGATTAAGTACTTTGATATATATATAAAGTAAGTTGTGTATTAACATATAGTTTTAAGATAATTATTCAACATACCGTCAGTAAAATTTTTGAACTTCATAAGTGGGATAAAAATGATTACATGTCTTATTTTATTTATTATTTATTTTTTAATATTTTTAAATAATTTGTGTTATCATCCTAACATTATTTGTAAAGTCAAAAATCAGTGTAATGGATATTAATCTTATTTTTTACTGCATATATACCTTACATTTGACATTCCGTTTAACAAATACACAGGATTTTCTTGATTAGTTAATGTCTGTCCCCATAAAATTGTAAAACTACATCATCATCATCGACACATCGACCCACATGCATTTGCATGGTTGTCCGCCGCTCGTACTTCCTTCATTGAAACTTTATTTTGAAAATGATATGTATGCGCTGCACTGCATCACGCTTCAATGGCATTGATGCTTAATTCTCTTTTAACACATCAATTTCTATCAACAAAACTTCCTTTTTCTTTCGAGATATTAAAATCTCTTTGAGCAATGTTGAATGACAAGAAATCAACAGCTTTACGCATCATTTTGGTGTTCTACACAAGGAAATTCATGAAACAATAAGACCTTTAGGTTCTACTTTGTTATTGAATGAGACCCGTCATACACCCACATCTTTTGCATACATACATACATACATATGAGGAGGGATCACTTGTATTAGTATAAAATCAATTTAGTCTTATATATTTTTATATTTTTTATACGATTTTTATTTTTTTAATTCGATCCATTGAATTTTATTTTTTATTCACATAAATTATGTATGTCAAATTTTAAATTAATTGAAAATATATAATTATTTGTTTCATAATTATAAAATTTCAACCATTAATATATATTGAGAAATTCTATTTTTGATTAAAATGATAAAAATATCATATTAATTCAAAAAACATGTATGGTAAATACGAGTAAGTGGTTAAGTTTGATTGTTGGTTTGTAAAAATAAATAAAGTTATGAAAAATATATAAAACAATTTGTTTTAGACTAGTATAAGTAGATTCATTTTCTATCTGTCTCTTTATATAGAGAGAGGAAGATTCACTTACACTATTTTTTTTTATTGGAACTTACACTATATTTGCAAACAAATTAGATTTAACAACTATCCGTATCAATTATGTATGTAAAGTTTTGAGTTGATAATATATCTCCATCATTTCAATTGAGAATAACATATTTTTCAATCTATAGTAACAATTGAAATTTTATAATTATTGAACAAATAATTAGGCATTTTATTAACTTTAAATATTACATGCATGATTTATGTAAATAGAATATAAATTTCAATTGTTGAATTAAAAATATATAAAATCATGTAAAACTACATTTATTTTACATTAGTGTAAGAAAAACCCCCTCTAATTATATATATTAACTTGATGATCGGTATAAACTTGAAGAAAGGTTCTATAATTTTTGCGTTTATAATTTATTATAAATTGTATCATTTATGTTGTTTTGATTTGATAATAATATGTAATATTTTCTGTTTTTCGAATGAATAATACAGAGTATTTATTAAAAAAATTATTTCTAATAATACAAAAAGAAAAAGTAAAAAACAATTTCGTTGAATTAATTATTTCCTTCATAGCTAATTAATTTTCTAAAGAAGGATTTCAATCTGATTTTTTTATTAATTAATTAATTAAGTAATGATATTTTTTGTGCATCACTTTTGCATATTAATTGTCACACATGACACATCCATCTTTCCCTGCCCTATTTATGATTAATGTGAATGTTTTTTTTTATATTAATTTAGAAATTAGAAAAAGCGTCAAAGTTGATTATTAGGCACAAGATCTTATCTTATATTGAATTAAAGATTAATAATAATTCATTAGTTAGGTTTGTTCGTTTTTTGCATGGCCAAAATTAGTTAGCAGATTTTAGTTCTCTCTTGAAATAGCATGCAGGAAATTAATGCGTGATTGAGTACCTAATATTCCTATGGCATTTTTCTAAAAAAATAATGCCATTCACAAAGTAATCAAGATTTTGTGACGAAATTAATTAGTTCAGTTTTTTTTTTTATACGCGATATCAATTAATATTAAAAATCAAATCTAATAGAATTATTGACAAAAATTATTTTATTTTAATGTCGAAAATAAGAAAATTTAAAAAATGATTTGAATAAAAAATATTAATATTGAACTCAAAAGTTAAAGATAGAAAAAGGAATTTTCAGATCAAAAAAAAAAAAAAAAGGAATTTACTCAAATTAAAATAAAATATTATAAATGGAATGGTTGATGGAGTTGAAAGTGAATGAAAAGGGGTAAGGTTACGGAGCGGCGGTGACGTCAGGAACATAAATGGTCACGTCGTTGTGGGAAAATACTTTTATTTCTGAATTTCTGCAAATGTTTAACACGTGATTTACTAAATTTCTTTTCAAAAAGCAAAAAAATTCAGTTTGGTGATGTCGGCCATACCTTTTCGCTTTGTTCGGTTAAGTTTCAATTTCTTCATGTTGGACCACTGGAATTGGACTTTGATGAAGCTGCCACTTCTTTTTTCTTTTCTTAATTCTTTTTTTTTAATTTAAGAAATTAACAATGATATCTCTCAATACTTTGTGAATTTTTTTGGATAAATAAAACAAAATAAATTATTTTTGCTAAAATATTAAAAAAGCCCTTAACTTTGTTACTTTATTTAAATAGGTCTTTATACTTTTATTGCATCTAGATTAGCCCTTATACTTTGATTTATACTCAAATAAGCCTTTATTTCAAATAAAAGATTAAATATGAATAAAAATTATTTCAAACTAATTTAATCAATCAAAATTCAATTAATTTGATTCAACTAAGTCACTTTTGGATTTAAATTAATTTTTATAGGTTGATTTATTCGATTAATTCGATGTCTAAAATTACGAATTAAATTAACTAAATTAATTAACATTTTTTAAGCATATAATATATAGTATAATATACATAATTAAATACTATATAATATATTCTATCTAATTAGCCTTTTTTTTATATAGAAAGTTAAGTTTTAAATGTAATAAAAAAAATCGATTAATCACTTTTATAAAAAATTGATTATATTAATGGCTTATTTGGGTATAAATTAAGAATGAATGGCTTATTTGAGTACAAATTAAAGGCTATGAGCTTATTTGAACTCAAATAAAAGATTAAAGGCTTATCTAGATGCAATAAAAGTATAAGGGCCTATTTAAATAAAGTAACAAAGTTTAGGGGCCTTTTTAATATTTTAGCATTTTTAAAAAGATTAATATCTTATACACCGTCAGTGAAGTTTTTTAATTTTAAAAGCAGGGTTAGGATCATGACACATGTCCTATAAAAATATTTAATAAATAAATAAATAAAATAAAATATGTTTTATGATCATAACCCTGCTTGTAGTTGTAGAGTCAAAAAACTCTACTACAGTGTATGAGATAATTATTTTTTAAAAAAATGAGAAAAATTGATATATATATATATATATATAGTTATATATTTTTGTAACAAAATTAGTTGATTATTAATTCATGAATTATTATGAGACCTTAACACGCTCATTCATATATATAAATATATATATATGTAAAATTAAATTATTTTTACACACTTTCATATTATTGATGTACAATTTATATTTTTTAATCTGAACATTAAACTTTATGTTCTATTCACGTAGTCATGTCAAAATTTAAGTTAATTGAAAAAGTTTAACCTTTTATTTTATAATAAAAAATTTCAACCGTTAATATATACTTAAAAAATATTATTATTAATTAAAATGATAAGAATATCATATTGACTCAAAAATTTATGTACATAATAAATATAAATATGTTGTTAAATTTGATGATTAACTTGTAAAAATATTAATCTAACATCTAGTTATAAAAAGTGCATAAAATAATTTAATTTACACGTGTATAAGTAGATCTCTGCACGTGATAATTGAGACGAGATTGATGCAAATGATACTATTTCCACTACTTTGCCTAAAAATAAATATTTAACAAGGTGGTTATTAATTGTTAGGAGAAAAGAACAGCTTCTCCCCTTTCAATACACCTTTTGTTTATTTTATTTATTATCTATTTCAGTTGGATGAGAAGAAGGAAATAATTAGTAATATCTATGCATCCTCTTCACCAAAAATAAAATCTATGCATCCTGATATAAAATTGGCTATGTATATATGTTTGATTGTCGCCTTTCTTTAATTGTGTGCGTGCGTATGTATATAAGTGAAAATCTTATTATATCAATATAAAATAAATTGTTTTGTACCATTTTTATAGTTTAATATAAGATTATAAATTTATAATATTTGACAGTCATTCTTTTGCTTCCCGATTGCTGGAGCAATTTGACAATATATACTTGGAGGATTCTATCCATTTTAAAATGCCATTTGAGTGCCTGCCTAATTGCCTTACTCATGACACCGCCCATGTTTCTTGTCTTATACATTAAAGTTTTGTTTGGTGCATAAGATGAAAATAAGATTAGATAATATAAAATTATAAATAGGATAATATTATATTATCTTATCCTATTTTATATTTGGTGTGTAAAAAAATTAAGAATAAGATATTATAATTTTTTTATATTATTCATTATATTTGTTATGTACAAAATTAAAAATAGTATAAACTGATTTGTTTTAGTACTCTTCTTTAAAGTAACATAATTTAAATTTATAAATTTTTTATTATAAATACATATAAAAAATTAAAAATTTAAATATTATTTATAATATCACAATTAATAGTCAAATTTATTAGTTGATTTTTAATAAAAAATTACTTTTAAAATTTTATATTATGTTTTTCAAAAAAATTTTAATAAAAAGTGAATCTTTATAAAAAAATTCTTTGTACTTTTTCACTTTTTTTTCTTTTCTTTCCTTTTTGTTTTTATTTCTTTTATATAATTTAAATTTAAAATAATTTTTTATTGTAAATTAAATATATTTATTTTTAGAAAATTGAGTTTTACTAGGAAATAAGTTTTTTTTTTTAATTTCCAAAGGATAATTCTTAAATATTTTTCTTTATTTTTATGATTTCTTTATCTTCTTTCTTTTTTTGTCAATTAGAATGAAATATAAAAAAAATACAAGCTAAATTTAATAATTTAAATTTTATTAATTAAAAATATATAATTTCTAATAATTTTATGGTTAATAGTTATTTTTCTTTCTTTTTTTTGACAGTAAAAAAGAAAAAAATTAAGAAAGAAAAAAATAAAAATTTAAATGTAAGAAAAAACTAGTTAAAAAATATATTTTATAATAATTTTTATGTTTGAGAATTTATTTTCTAAAAAGTAATTTAAAAATTTTAATTGTTTCCAGAAAATAATTTTAAAAAAATTTGTTCAAGAAAATATTATTTTATCAAAATTATAGTTTTTCTTGAATAAAAACAAGAAAGAAAAAGGAGTAAAAAATGAAAAGAACAAAAAATTTTGGATTAATTAATTAATTAAACAAATATCCTTATTATTTTATTAAATGTTTAAGTTAATTTTTAAATATAAATTTAAATGATAAAATAAATAAAATATGAGTATTTATTTTTAATCCCATAAGCTTAGAAATAATGCTTACATTTTGGAGACGAATGAATTATCTTATATTATGAGGATGACTAATCCTCCTTACAATCCAATATTTCTCTTAACGTGTGCACCAAACATAAGATGAAATAATTATTATCTTATCTTATGCATTAAACATAACATAAAGATA
The DNA here is from genome assembly GCA_031772115.1 of Heritiera littoralis. Classification (NCBI taxonomy): domain Eukaryota; kingdom Viridiplantae; phylum Streptophyta; class Magnoliopsida; order Malvales; family Malvaceae; genus Heritiera; species Heritiera littoralis. The sequence continues at coordinate 5,672,210 of JAPDPK010000031.1, read as the reverse complement.
TAAATTTATTTCCACCGTTTATTGTCCTCAGTCCTGATGACCAGTTTTTCAACATCAACACAAAAAGCTGATACACAATCCCGATTAATATCCAATTACATGATTACATGACAATTGATGTAGAATTTGTAGTGGGCCTATATCAATAATTAATTGTGTGGCCAATAACCAAGTCGACCAAACAATGAACTTACGGTATGCATCATGCATGTATATACTAATGTCGGTTTGGACAGACAACAGTGGTTTCATCCGACAGGGATATGTTATCTTAGGATGTAATTAACTTCGCCACGCATTGCCAATGTAAAGTAATATTGCAAGTAAGAGAGAACTCACACATATTATAAAATTATGATCGATGTTTTCAATTTGTATGTCGGCATAGTTATCCATTTGGTGCGCCGACTTCTTGAACTTCGTCAATTACTTCAGCACAAATAGGTAGATGTTGTTAGATCATATTCATTTTGCCAAGGCCAATGCGATGAAAGCTGCTGCTGGATGCCAAATTCCTAAACTCACGTGCTTTTTAGTTTAAAAAATCCTGTTTCTTGTCAGCTATCCATTCATTGTCTTATCAGTATGCTTTGATTTGGAATTATTTGTTTTTTTTTAGTTCAATTTAATCCCCCAAACAACGAAAATATATATCAAATTAATCCCGCGATTTAATTTTTGTTATCATGTTTTTTCTACGGCTAATAAGACAATAATAATCTCTTCATTGGAAACACACAGAATATCACCCTGAAAAGGCAAGGGAATTAAATCCCTTCTAAACTCGTTTCTATTTCAATGTATAGCTGGCATTTTTCACTGAATCACTGCTTTCCTTTTTTATTTATTGGGTTTTTCTCATTCTACAGAATTTTGATTGATTGCTTTCCTTGTTTACAGTATAACAATTAATAATTTATTTTAATCTCAAAAATAAAAATTAGTAACAACATATATAGTTATCCATATAAAATTAATATCTTATACACGGTCATTAGAGTTTTTTTTTTTTTAGAGTTAGGATCATGATATATGTCTTTTAAAAATATTAAAAAATAAAAAATATATAAAATAAAACATGTATCATGATTCTAATTTCGTTTGTAGAGTCAAAAAATTTCGCTGACAATGTATAAGATAGTTTCCATATATATATATTTATGGGAAAAATCTTGGATAGGAATTTTTTCAGAGTTCAGTAGGTAATTTCTTTTTTTTTTTCCACTCTCTATTCCTTATTACCTTAAGCATTAATTTACCAAATATTCTAATTAAGATCATTAATATACATCTTAAAAGATTTCTCTTTATTTTCCATAAAAATAAAAAAGTTAAAAACATGGAAAAGCGAAATTTCTTATTGCCTTTGAAGGAAATTTCAAATCTTCCCAAAACCTCCCAAATAGAGGTGATTATTGGGTCGGGATGGCCCGACCCGGCTCGCAACCGGATCGGGTTAATTCGGCCCAAAAATCAAACCGGTACAGTACCGGTTCAGAATCGGCCCGGCCCGGTATCTTATCGGCTTGGGCCAGTTCAACTAATTCTGAACCGGACCCATTAAGGGCCCGATTCATTAAGGGCCAGGAACATCCGGGTCCAGTTCAACAAAAATTAAAAAATGCCTACCACTGCATGTGCAATGGCAGGCAAAATGAAGGCAGTAGCCTGCATGTTGATGGGGTTGCCCATCAACAATTCTATAAGGGAGGGAGCGTTTCCCTCCCTTTTTTTAAATTTATTTTTTAAAATTTTTTAAATTATTTTAAATTTTTATTTTTCTTCTATAAATATTAATTTATTTTCTTTCATTTTTTTAAAATTTTCTTTCATATTTTCCCTCAAATCTAAATACTCATTCACTTTTATTCTTTTAATACTCACTTATACTCTCTCAATAATCACTCAAACTCTTTCAAATTCACTTAAATTCTCTTATTCCAAATTTATAATATTATCATTTTATTCTTTAAATTTTATTTTTTTATCATAATAATTTTATTATAATATCATATTCATAATATAACTTTATTTTATTATAACAATAGTTTTATTATATAATTTTATAGTAATTTATTTTTACATTATTGTTACATTAATTAAATAAATTATAATAACTTTATAATAAATTATTGTTAAATTAAACTATTAACATTATTTATTATAAAAATAAATTTGTTAGATTAAATTATAAAAATATATTAATATATATTTATTTTTATTAAAATAAATTAATAAAAATTTTAAAAAATAAAAATTTTAAATGTAAAAAAAGAAATTGAACCGAACCGGTTTAAACCGATTTGGTCCGATTTTTAGGCAAACTGATCCAACGAACCGGACCGGGTCGCCTTTTAAATAACATAAAACCGGTCCGAACCGGACCGATTCAGACCGGTCCTTGTTTGATTAAGGTAGAACCGGTGAAAATCGGCCCGAAACCGACCCGATCCGGCCCGTATCTACCTCTACTCCCAAACTCGTCCAGAAAAAGGAATGGTTTTATTTTATTTACCTATTTATTTATTTTGGGTCTTTGAAGCAATGGACCATTGGCGCACTATCCCACAGTGCCACGTACACATTTGAAAATTCCAGTTGCCACAGATCAGAATGATGCTGTCCTGCTCAAAAAACACACGTGCAAAAAGAAAAACAAAACCCTGCTATACTCGTAGTAGTAGTATTAATTTTCTTTGCGTTCTTTCCACTGAGCAGAGAGTCAAAAGCAAGCATTTCTCTTTAGTTCGTCCAGCACAACTCCACTGCTATCTGCACAAATCTATCTAACTCTTCTCTATCCTTCCAACCAACGAAAACTTGCCTTCGCTGTTCTACCACCCAACCCACCCTATGCTTAATGACCTGAACGTCATACAATCAACTCATGATTCAAGCTTTAGCTATGTATCTTTTTATTTCTTAATTCCATTGTTAATATAAATATTTTCACAATATATTTCAGCACATTTATTTTCTTTCCTACTTTGCATTATTGCAAATGAGCTAATCAACTACATCACGGCGCCGAAATTGCTTCTCTCCCAATCGTTATATAAGCCCTCCATTACCTCCAGTTTTCAACATCATTAATCTCTCTGTCTTCCTCTTTTGTTTTTGATCCCTGGGTTTGCTCGCTCCAAGAGAGAAAACCCTGAGAATACTATATAGAAGAAACATGAATTGTCTCCAGAGTTGGCCTGAGCCAGTGGTTCGAGTTCAGTCTCTGTCTGAGAGTGACATACGTGCCATTCCAGAGCGGTATATCAAACCTTTAAGTGAAAGGCCAGCCTTGGAATCTGGTTCTGAAATTGACGAACAAGTTGACATTCCCATTGTTGATCTCCAGAATCTGTTCAGCGAGTGCCCAACCCTCCATACGGAGACCTTGAGACGCATCTCCAGCGCGTGCCGGGACTGGGGGTTCTTCCAGGCCGTGAACCATGGGGTTAGCCATGAGCTGATGAGGCGGACGCGCGAGGGTTGGCGTGAGTTCTTTAACTTGCCGCTCGAAGTGAAGCAGGAGTATGCCAACGAGCCAAGTACCTATGAAGGGTACGGTAGTCGTTTGGGAGTAGAGAAAGGAGCGATTCTTGATTGGAGCGATTACTTTTTTCTTCATTACCTGCCGGTTTCGTTGAGGAATCAAAGCAAGTGGCCTGCACAGCCGTTATTCTGCAGGTGAGCCTGCCTCATTATTATATTAATCTTTTAAGAAAACGTGATACCGGGATGTTTATTTATATTTTTTCTTATATCTCTGCACGATATAGATTCTTCTCCGTGATCTCTTCGTCTGTCAAAAGAACAGAAAGTTGAACAGAAAGTTAAACAGAACACTGAGATCTCCAAAGTTTGGTCAACTGACAACTAAGCTTGGGTTTTGCCAGTGATGTCTCCCACGATTTAAACACCCCATATTGACTGAGCTTCATTATAATCAATTTTGATATACTCTTTTGAAGATTGAGCGCAATAATTGAAGAAGAAAATTCTAAAGCTAGAATAGAGATTTGTGAAGTCAAAAATGGAATGATGAAACATCTTTTAATTCTTCAATCGTACACATTTGGCGAAATGGGAAAATTTTTCAAATCCAGCTTCTCTTCGGTTAGTACATATACTATATAGTAGCATGGCTGCATCTAGAAGTGATGTTTTGACCAGTGAATCAATCTTTTCTAATTAATCTTACCAAGATTAACTAGATGCCAATTTCATATCTAAATATGTGTATGACACTATTCGATGAAGGACTAAGTGAGTGTTTCACGCTTTCAATGTTTCCTTTAGAAGACAATTAACCATAAAAAAAAAAAGGAAAAAAACATTGAAAGTCAAGGCAAAATGTTAACCCTGATCAACCTAATGGGCGTCCCAAAGGATGTTTTATTTTCTATTATTTTATATACGGTCGAAGACTTAAACAGATGTAATAATACATCCTATTATTATATATTATTATTATTTATATATAGTTTGTAATAATTACTAATTAGCTGTTCAATCTGGATGCAGGGAACTGGTTGAAGAATATGGTGCTGAAGTTGTAAAACTGTGTGGAAGGCTGCTCAAGGCGATGTCTACGAATCTTGGACTAAAAGAAGACTATTTACAAAATGCCTTTGGTGGAGAGGACATTGGGGCCTGCTTAAGGGTCAATTTCTATCCAAAGTGTCCTCAGCCTGATCTTACACTAGGGCTTTCCTCGCACTCGGACCCTGGTGGCATGACCATTCTTCTTCCTGATCACGATGTATCTGGGCTCCAGGTTCGTAAGAATGGCAGGTGGATCACTGTGAAGCCTATTCCGAATTCTTTCATTGTCAACATTGGAGACCAGATTGAGGTTTCTCTCTTTCTCTCTCTCTTTTAGTATTGCGGCTTTGCTTTATTTGATTATTTATATTCTTATTGCTCTACGTTTTGAAGAATAAAAAGTACTGATGTTTCATGATACATGTGTAGGTGATGAGCAATGCAATTTACAAGAGTGTGGAACACCGTGTAATAGTGAATTCAGGGAAAGATCGTGTGTCGCTAGCCTTCTTCTACAACCCCAAGAGTGATTTACTCATTGAATCAGCCAAGGAGCTCGTGAGTGAGGATCGGCCGGCGCTTTATAATCCCATGACATTTGATGAGTACCGACTCCACATTAGGATGAAAGGCCCTTGTGGCAAAGCACAAGTTGAATCCTTGAAATTCAATAGATAGCCTAAAATCTCAATATTGTGTGATAAAACAGCACTGGGGGGCAACCGCTTGCAGTTAAATAATACTCCATGTTGATCAGCAAATTGAAGTTCTATATGTTAAACTACTTTGACAACAAAAACTGTTTCCAAGCATTTCTTGAAGCGTTTTCTGTTGTATTACAAAAGTTCTCAATTCTCAATGCCTTTTGGTCAAACCAATTCGTAAGTTGATAAAGTGGGATATTATATTATTGGATAAAACTTGTTGCCTGGGTCAATTCTGGAAGCCTTGTCCACTTGTATTAGACAGCGAAAGATGCCTCAACGGTTCTGGAACGAAATGATCATTCACAGTAAATGAAATGATAAATAGTCTAGAGAGATAATTTTGGCCCTCGGCATGTGGGTGGACGTTTAGTTGTTGCCTGGACTTTATCTAAGAAACAAAAGCTGAACTGGAATTTCATACACACTCAGGATAATTGATAATCTCGCGCAGTGTAGCGCACATGCAATACAAGGAGCTCCTTCTTCGGTTTAAGATTGATTTAACATAGTCAGCTAAAACTCACTTTCCGGAGATTTCAATTCAAGCATCAGACAGACAATAAATTTGCAGGACACCAGGGACCAGAAAAATGCATTTGCTCCCCAATAATTGATGCTTGGGACTGAATAATTTGTGGTGTAATTGAATTTAGGTGAAACGTTAAGGCGTTAAGCTAAAACGAGTTTCATGTTTTTCCTCACGTTAATTAATTCTTTATTTGAATATATCACATGGGATATATATACATTTTACCATACTGAAACAATATCTACAGATCGAGATGTCAATTGGATAATGATATTTTATAATAATGTCACTGTGAGCCACTATCATGTAGTACAATCGGTGACCATTTCACACTTTCTTCGAAATTGGGTTGTAAACATCTATGTTGCCTTGATATTTACTTGCAATAATGTTAACGTGGTGAAGTTTGCTCCACATATACAAACCTAGTTGATATATACAGTATTTACACATATTCTCACGCGTCAATGTATGTATACACACACTCGCCTTTCAACTATTGCGAAAATGAATTGTTTCCCTCACGACTTGTGATACTGATTTGATAGAAAACTAAAATCTAATTATATGATCAGACAGAAAAAGATATTTGTAGAGGTACATAAATTACTGTAGAAGGAAACAGTTGGGGTCAGGGTTCTATTTCATGTGGCCACCAACTCACCGCAAATCAAAGCCTTTTATCGTGAAATACGTAGGGTGTGGTATAAATAAATTTCAGGTATTTTATAAATCTCATATTATTATAATATACACATAAAATAAAAATAATTTATTAAATCATTTACATAAATTAAATTATTTAAAACTAAATTTATATATTTAATCCGATTATTATTACAAAACTGTTTATATTTTGACAAGGACCAATGGATGGAGGACACAAAATAATTGATTGTGGCTCCGGCTGCCTCAGATACTCTGAGACATACAGATGGCGAGTGGCCTCTGAGCTATGGCGTCTTTGGTGTAAGAATCACTGTAGCGGATGAGAAGAAAAGGTCTCCCACTTTCGGTCGTACATCTTAACTGGGAAAAAGATGGGCAGCATCAGATACAATGAAGTATTCAGCCTCAATCTCACGTTGCTTATATCATTTCCTCTTGACTAACTTTTGAATAAAAGACAAAGCCCTAACCCAAAACAATCTGTTTTTGCGTTAATGGCTAGTCTTATCATTGATAAAAAAATAAAAGACAAAGCCTATGACACCACCTTTTTACATGTTTTGTATGTTCTACCTTTTTGACTAGGTCCTAATTTAACACCCCAATTCCAAATATCACCAAACCACGTTTTTTTTAAGCTTTTTAACACCGCACTTTGACCTTTCAAACTCTGCCACAAGGGTTTTACTCGGTCGGGGTGGGGTAGGCAGAGGTTGTAGCTAGGAACTACTGCTATAATTGCCAAGACGTTTACTCATGATAACTTAATTGCATGATATTCTTCGGTGCTATTCCTCAACTTCTCAAATGAAATTTTGACACATGTTTGATGACTTATTAGTAAGTAATAATTCTCACACCCAAAACTTTAGAGAATTTTTACATACACGCTTTTTTTCTTCATACGCTATTTTCCCCCCCCCCCCCCCCATGGTGGTACTGTTTATATAAAGGGAAATGTAAGTGTCAAATAATAAAAAAAAAAGACAGTGTTTTTAGAATTTCTCAAAAAATTTTATCTTCTCTCTGTCCACACTTACCACTTCTTTTTATTATATGATGATTGGAGGAGAGCGAAGAGAAGAATGAAAAGATAGAAGTTTAAATAGAGATAAAGATGAAAAATTAGATAAAATATATTTTTTATTAATGGATTTGATAAGAAAGATGAAAAATATAAATGAAAATATGTATTTTTCTTTTATAATAATTGATAGAGTTGAAAAATATAAAAAATAAAATTATATTATTTTATTATTATATTATTAATTAATTAATAATATAAAAATTTTAAAAGTAAATGATAATTTTATAATTATACGTATTTGACTCATATGTCACATCTCTTTTATTTTCTTTGCTTTTTTTTTTAATTTGAAATGAATTTTTTTTATTAATAAAAAATAAAAAAAATTTCAATTTTCTTTTCCACATCTTTTTTTCTAAGCAAGCACATGCTTCCTTCCAAGCAAATACTAACAAACTTTTTTTTTTCACTTTTTCACACATTTTTTTTCTATCTTTGTACTTTTTCACTCTACCAAACGCACTTGATAGTATGAAAAAAAATGAAAATATGAAAAATTTTAAATGAACGATCAAGGAAAAATAAAAAGAGAGAAAAATATATTTTTTTTATGATGTGTTTAGTAAGAAAGGTAAAAAATATGAAAAAATAATAATAATTTTCTATTTGTACATTCTTGGTTGAGTTAAAAAATGGAAAGAAAGAAAATGATATTTTTTTTTTTTGGATAATAGAGAAATTTAAAAAAACAATTGCATCATAAATCCCCAAGGAAATCCAATTTCTCGCCTATCAGCATCAAGTAAGCTACATAACTCAGAAGTAGCATTAGAAAGTTCAACAAATTCAACTTCTAGATCACACGCCAATTTAGCAAGTTTATGAGCAGCAAAGTTTCCTTCTCTAAAAGTATGTCTGAGTTCCACCTTCCAAGGCCTCTTCAACAACTCCTTTATATCAACGATAGGATGTGTATCATATATTCCTAATCTCGCTCGTGGAATAAAAAAATTCTATCGACGGTATATGAAATAACTATACTTATATTATTAATTAGTTAAGATAGAAAAATAATGATAATTATTTCATACACTGCCGATAGAGTTTTTTTACTCTACAAACGATGTTAGGATCATGACACATGTCTTATAAAAATATTTAAAAAAATAAAAAATAAATAAAAAGAAAATATGTCATCAGCTTAATCCTACTTATGAAGCAAAAAAACTTCATCGGTGGTGTGTGGAATAATTATCTATACAATAAAATTAAAAAATAAAGGAAAATTTTATAAATATACACATTTAATCTTTTTCATTTTCTCTCCACTAATCTTTCCAATTTAAAACAAGTTTATTTTATTAATAAGAAAATAAAATAATGACAATCTTTATTAAGAAAATGACAATCTTTTCTAATTTTATTTACTCATGTATATTTTTTTATCAAGCACTAATAAAATTATTTTTTTCGGTTTTCTATTCATTTTTATCTATCATTTCACTTTTTCACTCTACCAAACAGACCCTAAACGTTTTTAGGATTATTATCTTATCTACCACCAATGAAGTCTTTTAACTACACAAACAAGGTTAGGATGATGACATGCTGTCATAACGTTTCCTAGGGCTAGGTCGCTAGACATTAAAAATGGAGTCGCCACCAATCTTTTTTATCCTAGGTGTGATTGGCCACCTAAATGACTCTAAGGACTGGTCTATATTTTAAAGTTTAGGGTTCGGGAGTTCGATTACGCATGAGGAAGGATTAGCACCCTCATGACGCCCGTCTTAAACGGTACCAATTAGTTTTGTGATTTTTTAGAATTTTAATTTAATGGTCTTTGATTGAATTTTTTTTATTTAAATATTGGGCAAATTCTTAAGTGCTCTCCATCATTCTGGCGGAACCCTTAAAAGTTTTCCCTCACCTCAAGAGTATTTAGAAATCTCATTCGTTTTTCTAAAGAGGCTCCATCGTCGGATTTATTAAATATTTTTTTATCTTTTTTAATATTATCCCTTTAATTATCTTGATTATCATAAACTTTATTATTGTATTTAATATCTTTTATTTAATTTAACTTAATTTAATTTAATTTTAATTTTAACTTTTATTATCTTGTATTGAACAACTACCTTTAGATTTTCCATCATTCTGGCGAAACCTAAAGGAATCATTCTTACCTAAGAATTTCAAAAAATGTCAACCGTTCGTGACACTTTGAATTCCATCATCGGAATAATAAATAATTATAATTTTAATAATAATTTAAAAATATATATCTTAATAATTTTTTTATTTATATTGAACATTTTCTACGAACTTTCCATCATTCTGGTGAAACTTATAGAAAATATCCTCACCTAGGAAATTTAAAATGTCAACCATTTGTGACACTTTAGAATTCCATCATCGGAATAAATTTTTATTTTATTAAGTATTTATAATTTTATAATAATTAAATTTTATATTGATTAAATTTTTTAGATATATATTTTAATATTTTTTAATATTGAATGTCGTAACGGCTTCGCACTCGACGAATTTAAAAAAAGCGTTTAAAAACAAAAATGGGAGTCGCCACCAATCTTTTTTATTAGGTGTGATTGGCCACCTGAAAACGTTTATCTTTTCAACAAAATCTCAAAATCAATTAAGTTTTATTAAAAAGATAATCTTTTGGTCTGCGAAACAAAAATTGGGTTCGGGGGTACGGTTACGCATGGGGAAGGATTAGCACCCCCACGACGCCCGTTAAAAAACGGTACCATAATAATCATGTGTTATCCTTTTTGTTTTAATAAAATGATCTTACTTTAATATTTAAAATCAATTCCTTTTTTTTTCCAACCTTTTTGTTCAAAATCATTTTTATTTACAAATTTATTTTGTTTTATTTTAAGAGGTTAAACTTTATTTTTCGAAAATAAATGTGAACCTTTTTGTATTGAATAACTAAATCAAATACTCCAATACTTTTGGCAGCATTTGAAATAATTTTCATCACCTAGAGATTTCTTAAGAATCACTACTTGTGACTTCTACAGAATCTCATCCTCGGAAGGGCTCACATCTATTTCGAAAAATTATCATGAATGCATATGATGCAAACAGATAAAAATGATGCAAATGAATTTTTTTTATTTCAAATTTCATTATTTATCTTTTATTATTTATATTTCTTTGTTTTTTTAAAAAAAGCTTATTCATTTTCATTTTTAATAAAAATTTAAATTATTGAAAAACCGTACTAAATATTCCAATACTTTTGGCAACATTTAGTAAGATTTCTCTCACCTAGGGATCGGTTAAGGAATCACTACTTGTGACTTCCATAACATCCCATCATCGGAATTTTATTTAATTAAATTTAATATTTATTATTAATTTTCTTTTTCTATTTTCTTTTTTAAAAAAAACTCATTTATTTTTATTTTTAATAAAAAAACTAAATTATTGAAAAATCATACTAAATATTCCAATACTTTTGGCAACACTTAGTACGACTCTTCTCACCTAGGGATCAGCTAGGAATCACTACTTGTGACTTCCGTAACATCCCATCATCGGACGAATTTAATTAAATTTAAATTTTATTATTAATTTAAAAAAACTTATTTATTTTCATTTTATAAAAATAAAAATTATTGAAAAATCATACTAAATATTCCAATACTTTTGGCAACAATTAGTACGACTCTTCTCACCTAGAGATCAGCTAGGAATCACTACTTGTGACTTCCGTAGCATCCCATCATCGGAAGATTTGTTTACTTAAATTTAAATTTTATTATTTATTTCCTTTTCTTATTTTCTTTTAAAAAAACTTATTTATTTTTATTTTTTTTAATTTTTTTATTTTTTTGATACATTTTCTAATCAATAATAATAATTAATGAAAATACAAGTAAAAGAAAATTTTTCAATTTCTTATTTTACAACATTAATTAATTAATAATAATAATAATAATAATAATAATAATAATAATAAAAAAACACAAATAATAATAATAATAATAATAATAATAGTAATTCTTCTTCTTCTTCTTCTTTTTTTTTTTTTTAAATTTTTAACTTTTTTTTTTATTTTTAATTTTTAATTTTAATTTTCAATTTTCTAATTAATCAAAATACATTTTTTCTGACAAAACAAATAATTACTAAATAAATAAGTAAATGTACAAAAGAAATACCTAAATGGATTTGGGCTTGGAACCCAAGAAAACCTTCAAAAGAGCCCAAATGGCCAGGCCCAAACTATTGGGCCGGATACGGGTCGGATCGGGTCGGGCGGCGGGTCGCGCGCGGATCTCCCTCTCTCCTTTTGGCGGGTCGGGTCGACACGGGTCGGGTCAGGCGTCACGGGTCGCGCGCGGATCTTCCTATCTCCAAGCCGGGCGCGCGGATCTCGGGTCGGATCCGGGTCGCGCGCGGATCTTCCGTTTTTTTTTTTATAAAAGCTTTGGTTTTTTTTTTATTCTTTCATATTTCCATTTCCTAAAAAAAAAATCCAGAGCCTTTAGGCTCTCTGCCGGGGCGATTCCCGGCCGCCGCTGGGGTCGCTTCCGGCCGTCGCCGGCCGCCGTCGGCCACCGTCTAGCTCGCCGTCGGCCACCGTCGCCGGTGGCTAAAATTAAAAAGGCGACCCTTTTCCGAAAGCTTTCAACCTCCTAAGTCTAAATCCGGCCACCGTTTCACCAAAAAATCACCATAGCCTTGCGAATCTGAAGTTGAAAGCCTCGGCTTCCCCCCCCCCCCTTTTTTTTCTCTCAGATGTGGTGTTGGTAGCCTTCGGGCTTCATGTTTTTGTTGTTGTTGTTGGTTTCTTTTTTTGGTTTTGTGCTTTTTTGCAGGTTTGAGATCTAGGGTTTTGGGGGTCTCGGTTTCGAGATCTGGGGTTTTGGGTTCTGGGTTTGTGTTTCGGTTGTGGTGTTGGGGGTTGAACGGGAGGGATGGTGATGGTCGAACGGATCTGGGGTCTCGGTTATGGTGGGTTTTTGGTCAGTGGGGGGATGGGATTTTTTAGGGCTCTGTTTTTTGAGTGACCGAGGATAATGAAGCTTCGGGGGAAAGGGGCTCCTCCTTCTTGGAGAGGGTCGAGGTGGTGAGGGTAAGGGGGTTTTTAGAGGGAGTCTGGTATGGACTGGGGTTGGTGGAGAAGCAGTTGGGGGAGGCAGAGATGGGTGACAAGAATTGGTGCCGTGCACGGCACCAGTTCTTTCTCCCTCTTTTCCCTTTTTTTTTTAATTTTAATTGAATATTAATTAAATTTATAAAAATCAAACTAAAAATAAATAAAGAAATAAAAAGATAAAAATAAAAAATAAAAATATTTAAACTTTCAAAATGTTTAAATCCGGACAAAATTGGGTGTCTACAGCTGCCCCTCTTTGCACATTGCTGAGAATCAGGAATAAAGCAAAGACAATAGACAACAATTTTGTCCGGCTCAAAACCTAATCTTTCTTTTGCTCTCTCTCTCCCTCTTTTTTTTTTTTAACATGCTCCTCTTACTACAGAGGCAATGAAACTTTAAATGTTCTTCCTAGAAATGCGCTCCTCTTGCAGCAGAGGCGATGAAACTTTAAAATTTTGCCCGGAGGACTTAGAATTGTGCCCGGAGGACTTAAATGCTTTTTCTGAAAAGTGCTCCTCTTGCAGCAGAGGCGATGAAACTTTTAAATTTTGCCCGGAGGACTTGAGATTTGTGCCCGGAGGACTTAAATGCTTTTTCTGAAAAGTGCTCCTCTTGCAGCAGAGGTGATGAAACTTTAAAATTTTGCCCGGAGGACTTGAGATTTGTGCCCGGAGGACTTAAATGCTTTTTCTGAAAAGTGCTCCTCTTGCAGCAGAGGCGATGAAACTTTAAAATTTTGCCCGGAGGACTTGAGATTTGTGCCCGGAGGACTTATGATTTGTGCCCGGAGGACTTATGATTTGTGCCCGGAGGACTTATGATTTGGTGCCCGGAGGACTTACATGTTTTTTCTGGAAAGTGCTCCTCTTGCAGCAGAGGCGATGAAACTTTAAAAATTTGCCCGGAGGACTTGAAATTTGTGCCCGGGGGGCTTATGATTTTTTTTCTGGAAAGTGCTCCTCTTACAGCAGAGGCGATGAAACTTTAAAAATTTTGCCCGGAGGACTTGAGATTTATGCCCGGAGGTCTTAGAATTATGCCCGGAGGACTTGAAATTTGTGCCCGGGGGACTTGAAATTTGTGCCCGGAGGACTTATGATTCTTTTTCTGAAAAGTGCTCCTCTTGCAGCAGAGGCATTGAAACTTTAAATATTTTGCCCGGAGGACTTATAATTTATGCCCGGAGGACTTAAGATTTGTGCCCGGAGGACTTAGAATTATGCCCGGAGGACTTAAGATTTTGAATTTGGTGCCCGGAGGACTTAAATTCCTTTTCTGGAAAGTGCTCCTCTTGCAGCAGAGGCGATGAAACTTTAAATATTTTGCCCGGAAGACTTGAGATTTGGTGCCCGGAGGACTTAGATTTGTGCCCGGAGGACTTAGCATTGTGCCCGGAGGACTTGAGATTTTGCCCGGAGGACTTAAAATAGGTGCCCGGAGGTCTTATACCTTGTGCTTGCAGTGTTTGAAATCTGTGCCCGGAGGACTTGGAATTGGATTTGAAATTTTCTTTATCATGAGCAAACTTGTCCCCCACTCTTTTTCTTTCTTTCTTTTCTCTCTTCTCTCTTCTTTCTCTCTTCTCTATTTCTTTCTTTTCTCTCTTCTCTTTTTCTCTCTCTTTTCTTTTCTCTTCTTTTTCTCTCTTCTCTTCTCTTCTTCTTTCTTCTCTCTTTTTTTTCTTTTTCTGTTTTTCTCCTCTTCTTTCTTTTTCTCTCTCTTTTCCCTCTCTTTCTCCTCTTCTCTTTTCTTTCTCTTTTTTTCTTTTTCTCTCTTCTCTTTGTTTCTCTTCTCTTCTCTTCTTCTTTCTTCTCTCTTTTTTTTCTTTTTCTGTTTTTCTCTTCTCTTTTCTCTTCTCTTTTTTTTCTTTTTCTGTTTTTCTCCTCTTCTTTCTCCTTTTCTTTCTCTTTTTTTTCCTTTTTTGTCTCTCTTTTTTTTTCTTCTTTTTTCTTTTTTTCTTGGAAAAGGTTGCATAACCTTTGAAATCTTGATTGAATGGTATTGAGTCTTCAGCTTGAGAAATATGTTTTAATCTGAAAATTTTACACAAAAACTTTCAATGTTGATGTTGTATGATACTGTGTATGTATGCATGAATGCATGGCACTCAATCCTGTACATTTTCTAACTTCAAAACTTTTTCCTATCTTGCCAAAGAGGCACATCATTTGCCCCTTTTTTTTTCTTTGCCCCCAACATGATCATGAAAACTCCTTTCTGTTTCCCATTTCTGCAGGGTTCTGGTGCTCATCATAGCCTTTTGACGAAAAGCGCAAAAATTTTCTCATAACTATTTTCCAAGAGGGAATTGAATCTAAACTTCACGAGTGATATTTGATTCTTTCAAAATATTAGTGATTACTTTTCAAGATGAATGACATAAACCCTATTCGGATCTTTTCAACTAGACAATTGAAAGTTTGGTGGTCATGATGCTCTTTGTTTGGGGCATACTTTGCTATTTATACAAAAAAAACAATGATTCCTTACTTAGCTTAAAATAACTTTCTCGAAATACCACCACTTTTTCTCCATCTTTTTTTGTTTTAAACAAAATTCTGAATGAGAAGAGAAACAAAATATTTACAACTTGGTTTGACAATCTCTTAAATTCTCGAATAATGGCGTTCCACAAATGCCAAGATACGATACGAATGACTGAGGTCTTTCCTGTTCGGGGAGAGTATTTACAAGAAGAAAGGTTCAAACTTTTTCAAAAAAAAGGTCAGCAATCAAATGACATCAAAATCTTTGGATATTTGGAGGGTCTCTCAAGGCTTGTTAATTCTTTTTCCACATTTTCAGTTCATGTCACTGCTTGACTTGGTTGCATGAAAAGTTCATTGTTCGCTCTAGACTGCCCTTTTCGGGTTTTCACCCTAGAGCCTCATTCTTTCTTTTGTTTTCTTTTCTTTTTTCTTTTTTTCTTTTTTTTTTTTGATTGATTGCTCCACCATGTATTCAAGAATTCAAATTTTATTCAAACCAAAGAAAGGTGAGAATCTTCCAAAGAAGAGCTCTTCGATACAAGCATCCCTACTTGATCAAAATGGACTTTTAAGTACGTAATGTAGGCCATGGTTCAGGATTTTGAAAGAATAGATAAATAGGCCCAAAATGTGTTTGAAGGTGATCAATCCAAGGATCATTTCTTCTCCTATGGTTGTCCATCATTTTCACTCTTCGAAGCACCTTTCTTTTTCCAATTTTCCATGTATCTCTTCTCCTTCTTCTTCTTCCTTTTTCTTTCTTTTTTTTTCTTCTTCTTTTTTTTTTTTAAAAACCATATTCATCCTTTGAAGCATCTTTCTTTATGTACTTTCACATGTATCCTTCCTCCTTTCTCTTTCTTTTTTTCTTTTCTTTTTTCATTGATTCAGATCCAAGATTTCAAAAACATAGTAAATCTTATTTGATCAAAAACAAAAGTTGAATCATTCATTTTCTTTGAAGAGATATTTTCTGCACATGCCCCCCAGTGTGGAGGGTGATCCTTGGAGGAGGTTTATTACGAAAGAAATTATCAGGCTCAAAAAGGGTAGCAAAAGGATAACGTTTATACTTGTGAATGGAATATGAAAGACGGCCATTCATCATCTCAAATTAAGATGCTTCTATTGAAAAACAATTCTTATGATAAGTTTTTCCTTTGGCATTTGAAATCCTCTGAATATCATGTTTGCATGGTGTCACAATCAATTTCATTTTTTTCTTCTCCTTTTTCCTTTCTTTTTTTTTTTGTAATGCAACACTTTAATATGACAGAACTTGACCTCACACACCACACCTTCATTTAAGGAGACAAAAAGTGATGTGCAACTCGAGGTATTATGCAGGTGGACATCGGTGGGAAAATCCTCGACTTTGGTTCTCTTTTTTTTCTCTCTCTCTTTTTCTTTATCTTGCCCCAAAACATGGGCAAAAGGCATCTTGGGAGTACAAGATTGAAGAGTTTGCGATTTGCACATGAATTTAGGTGGAAAGGTGTTTCAAAATGATCTTGTCAAGTGTAAAATTACCAATATTAAGAATATTTAGAGATTGTCATTGATTTCCAAATTATTCTCAAAAGGTTTTGCAAATCGATTATTTCTTTGAAAATTATTTATAATGAAACCCTATCATGGTCAAAGTGAAAACAAAATCGAACTTTCAAAAATTTATGCCCCAATTTAGCTTTTTGGCTCTCGACTGATTTAGATTCTGTTGAGATGTAATCCAAGAATGATTCAATACATTCATCTTTGACAGTAATCACCAATTTTCTTGGAATCATTTTTATCATTAATGTGAAGAAAAGAGACATTCTTGACATATGCCACTGGCAAATAACTCATGCAAAAAGTTGTGCTCATACAATTGTCACCTAGGCCAACGAAGATGACAAGCATTTTCTCAACAAAATACAGGCTTCAAAATCTCAAAATCTTTGTTTCCCTCCAGATTGATTTGCCAAAATGCCATGACTCTACACCAAAGTGGACTTCCACTGTTCCATAATTTCTTGAGTCAAGATTCCACCATTTATGAGCTCTTCAACCCTTTCCTTCAACTGTCTGCATTTTTCTGTTGAATGCCCAACTGCCCCCATGTGATAGTCACATTTGCTGTTCGGGTCATAGCTCTTGGCCAACGGGTTTGGTGTTGTTCTCAAAGGTATAGGGGCCAAATATTGATTTTCTATCAAAAAGGGCAAAAGATTGGAGATTGGAATTGGGATTTTTCCTTGGTTGCTTCTCGATCTTTTTCTGTTGTTCATTGATTGTTGAGGAGGTTGCGCTACTGGCCTAGGCATGAAGATGGGCGCATGAAAAATTGTTGGAGGACAAGAGTTTGTTGGAAATCCTGGTTGTGGGACTGGTGAAAAAGGATAAGAATCATAGGAGGCATTATTCAAGGTTGGACCGTATGATGGGTGAGGCAAACAGGGATGAGATGGAGCAGTGTTTTTGGGAAATTGCCCCTCAAATGTTGTAACTTGTACTTCTTCTTCCTTTCTTTCTGACTTGTTATGAGCAATGTCATCTATCTGGATCTTGCCCCTTTTGATTGCATTTTCAATCATCTCTCCGGAGGCTACCATATCGGCAAAATTCTTAGTAACATTCCCAATCATTCTATCATAATATGGTGCCTGGAGTGTACTAAGAAATAGAGTTGCAGTCTCTTTTTTCGTGAGTGGAGGTTGGACCTGGGTGGCAACGTTCTTCCATCTCTGAGCATATTCTCTAAAGCCTTCAATAGCTTTCTTCTCTATAGTTTGCAAAGACAAACGATCTGGGGCTAGATCCACAATATGCTTATATTGGGCGACAAAAGCCCTTGCCAAATCTTCCCATGAGTGAACATCGCCCCTGCCCAATTGTGTATACCACCTAGCAGCAGATCCTTTAAGGCTGTCTTGGAAGACATGGATCAATAGTTTGTCATCATGCACATGTGCTGCCATCTTTCTACAATACATAGTGATATGGGCCTTTGGACAAGTGGTCCCATCGTATTTCTCAAATTCTGGAGCTCTAAACTTTGACGGAATGACCACACCAGGTACTAGAGATAATTTGGCTGCATCTAAAGATCCATGGAAATCCATTCCTTCAACAATCCGAAGCCTTTCTTCTATTAGCTCCATCTTTTGTCGGGAACTTGAGCCTCCTTCCACTTGTGGCATCCCTTGCTCTTTATGACTATCCAAATTAGCAACATGAATTGGTTCGAGGGGGTTCATGGTGGGAGTTGCGTGCCCTTGAAACTGACTAGGGTCGACTGCAGACGGCATATTAAGGCACACATAACCCTCGGTGGGCATTGTTTGTGGCTCTTGAGATGATTGGGTTTCTCGTGAGCCAATGTTAACTGGACAAAAAGAATTTTCAGCATTTTGCAACTGATGCCCCTTTTGAGTAGCTAATTCTCCCATTTTTCCATTGTTCAGCTTTTCCCACAAACCTGCCATCTGTGACAATTGCTCTCTCATCTCTTGTTGAGCTTTTTCCATCCTTTCCATTCGACTCATTTTTGTCTCTTCCATGGTCCAAAACTATCTTCAAAGTTTTCCGATGATCAAGCTATCTTTCCACCAAATCTGTCACGAACTAGATTAGATGTCATGCTTGCCATGCTAGTATGATGCTTTTATTGTATGGAAATTGTGAAATAAAAAGAAAATTCAACCCTGTTGTTATTTCAGAGTATCACAAGCTGTATACTAAAAAAAGCAAAAAGGGGAATTATAAACTGAAAATTGTCATTTGTCTATTTCTTTGTTTTGATCCACTATTTTTCTTTCTCTCTTTTTTTCTTTATATTTTTTCTTTTTTTCTTTAAGGAAACAGTTATTGTTAGGTTTATTATTTTCTGTCAAAATCATGTTATGCACATATGAATGAAGTGAATGCAAACCTATAAAAAGTTTTGTAGCCATCTCCCTTATATCGAGGACTTTACATCAATCAGTCCTTTATCCTTATATGACAAGTCAATTGGTCTCCATTTGCTAATGATTCAACATGTAGTCGTTCTGGAAACAACAACGATCCTTGAAAATGAACCAATTTAGCCTCTCCAAAACTTTCAGGTATCTGCATTATCCTAGCTAGCTTTCCCTTCATCTCTCGTATATCACGTCCAAACTCCTCTCGATTATTCTCCAAAATAGTCTAGCTTTCTAATTAATCTCCCATATCTTTAACTTCTTTTATTCCAAAAAGACAAATACTCTCCTTATTATGTTATGTGAATGCATTAATGTAATGAGATATGTTATGCTAAAATTTAAGAATAAAAGAATCAAAATTTTTTCTCACTTAAATTCAATGAATTCTTCTTTTCTTTCCTTTTTTATTTTAGAATTTGATTATTTCCCCTCCCTTTTTTTTTTAAAGAATAAATTTTTTCTTATTTTCACACCACAATTTATTTTCTTTAATTTCCCTTTTTATTTAATCTATTTTTAAAGGAATGTGACAATGAATTTACCTTATATTTTTATCCAAAAATTTCTTTTCCCTGTTTTTTTTTATTTTTTATCTATGCATAAATTTCAAAAATATATATACACACATTATTATTACCTTCTTTCAAATAGCACCAGAGAACAAAGAATATTTCCATGTTAAAAAAGAAAAAAACTTTGTTTTTTTTTTTTTGTAAACTTGTAAAATTTTATTTTGAAAATGACAAAAAGAAGAAAAAAAATCTCTTGATTTTTATTTTATTATTATTTTTTTAAAAAAAAACATGAATTTGAAAATTATCAGAGTTATGATACGAAAAAAGTAGTAAAATGTTCCCTCTTGTGTCCTAATTTCGGGATAATTTCTACAAAAATCGAACATGGCTCTAGCTAGGATCGGCTTCTTAGGGCCTTGTACATGCTGATTTGGGTCTCTAAAAGGTCAAAAGGTTCCCAAATTATACCTTACTGTCATCCACACTGGACTAGTAAGATTTAATTTGAGTGGGAGTATTTCGATTGCCATTGCGGAGGTGATTACCTCACGAGAGCAAAGGTACTCTACTCCCTCCTAAGAAGGACAGAACCCGGGTATAGAGCTCATGTTATGCAAATGCAAGTGCAAGTGTATGCATGAGGGAACATGTCAGACTCAAATTAAATTATTATCTCTATCCTAAATGCCTTAACAATTTATTAACAACAAGTATATACAAATATAAAACATAAAATAAATAACATAAAAAATGCAAATGCAAACAAAAATCATTTTCAAAATCCAAGTGAATTAAGTTTAAATATCAATCAAAACTATTAAATTAAAACTTTGGATAACACATGATTAATAAATGGCTTGACCCTCAAAAAGCGTCCCCAGTGGAGTCGCCAAGCTGTCGTAACGGCTTCGCGCTCGACGAATTTAAAAAAAGCGTTTAAAAACAAAAATGGGAGTCGCCACCAATCTTTTTTATTAGGTGTGATTGGCCACCTGAAAACGTTTATCTTTTCAACAAAATCTCAAAATCAATTAAGTTTTATTAAAAAGATAATCTTTTGGTCTGCGAAACAAAAATTGGGTTCGGGGGTACGGTTACGCATGGGGAAGGATTAGCACCCCCACGACGCCCGTTAAAAAACGGTACCATAATAATCATGTGTTATCCTTTTTGTTTTAATAAAATGATCTTACTTTAATATTTAAAATCAATTCCTTTTTTTTCCAACCTTTTTGTTCAAAATCATTTTTATTTACAAATTTATTTTGTTTTATTTTAAGAGGTTAAACTTTATTTTTCGAAAATAAATGTGAACCTTTTTGTATTGAATAACTAAATCAAATACTCCAATACTTTTGGCAGCATTTGAAATAATTTTCATCACCTAGAGATTTCTTAAGAATCACTACTTGTGACTTCTACAGAATCTCATCCTCGGAAGGGCTCACATCTATTTCGAAAAATTATCATGAATGCATATGATGCAAACAGATAAAAATGATGCAAATGAATTTTTTTTATTTCAAATTTCATTATTTATCTTTTATTATTTATATTTCTTTGTTTTTTAAAAAAAGCTTATTCATTTTCATTTTTAATAAAAATTTAAATTATTGAAAAACTGTACTAAATATTCCAATACTTTTGGCAACATTTAGTAAGATTTCTCTCACCTAGGGATCGGTTAAGGAATCACTACTTGTGACTTCCATAACATCCCATCATCGGAATTTTATTTAATTAAATTTAATATTTATTATTAATTTTCTTTTTCTATTTTCTTTTTTAAAAAAAACTCATTTATTTTATTTTTAATAAAAAAACTAAATTATTGAAAAATCATACTAAATATTCCAATACTTTTGGCAACACTTAGTACGACTCTTCTCACCTAGGGATCAGCTAGGAATCACTACTTGTGACTTCCGTAACATCCCATCATCGGACGAATTTAATTAAATTTAAATTTTATTATTAATTTAAAAAAACTTATTTATTTTCATTTTATAAAAATAAAAATTATTGAAAAATCATACTAAATATTCCAATACTTTTGGCAACAATTAGTACGACTCTTCTCACCTAGAGATCAGCTAGGAATCACTACTTGTGACTTCCGTAGCATCCCATCATCGGAAGATTTGTTTACTTAAATTTAAATTTTATTATTTATTTCCTTTTCTTATTTTCTTTTAAAAAAACTTATTTATTTTTATTTTTTTAATTTTTTTATTTTTTTGATACATTTTCTAATCAATAATAATAATTAATGAAAATACAAGTAAAAGAAAATTTTTCAATTTCTTATTTTACAACATTAATTAATTAATTAATAATAATAATAATAATAATAATAATAATAATAATAATAATAATAATAAAACACAAATAATAATAATAATAATAATAATAATAATAATAGTAATTCTTCTTCTTCTTCTTCTTCTTTTTTTTTTTTAAATTTTTAACTTTTTTTTTATTTTTAATTTTTAATTTTAATTTTCAATTTTCTAATTAATCAAAATACATTTTTTCTGACAAAACAAATAATTACTAAATAAATAAGTAAATGTACAAAAGAAATACCTAAATGGATTTGGGCTTGGAACCCAAGAAAACCTTCAAAAGAGCCCAAATGGCCAGGCCCAAACTATTGGGCCGGATACGGGTCGGATCGGGTCGGGCGGCGGGTCGCGCGCGGATCTCCCTCTCTCCTTTTGGCGGGTCGGGTCGACACGGGTCGGGTCAGGCCAGGCGTCACGGGTCGCGCGCGGATCTTCCTATCTCCAAGCCGGGCGCGCGGATCCCGGGTCGGATCCGGGTCGCGTGCGGATCTTCCGTTTTTTTTTTATAAAAGCTTTGGTTTTTTTTTTATTCTTTCATATTTCCATTTCCTAAAAAAAAAATCCAGAGCCTTTAGGCTCTCTGCCGGGGCGATTCCCGGCCGCCGCTGGGGTCGCTTCCGGCCGCCGTCGGCCACCGTCTAGCTCGCCGCCGGCCACCGTCGCCGGTGGCTAAAATTAAAAAGGCGACCCTTTTCCGAAAGCTTTCAACCTCCTAAGTCTAAATCCGGCCACCGTTTCACCAAAAAATCACCATAGCCTTGCGAATCTGAAGTTGAAAGCCTCGGCTTCCCCCCCCCCCTTTTTTTTTCTCTCAGATGTGGTGTTGGTAGCCTTCGGGCTTCATGTTTTTGTTGTTGTTGTTGGTTTCTTTTTTTGGTTTTGTGCTTTTTTGCAGGTTTGAGATCTAGGGTTTTGGGGGTCTCGGTTTCGAGATCTGGGGTTTTGGGTTCTGGTTTGTGTTTCGGTTGTGGTGTTGGGGGTTGAACGGGAGGGATGGTGATGGTCGAACGGATCTGGGGTCTCGGTTATGGTGGGTTTTTGGTCAGTGGGGGGATGGGATTTTTTAGGGCTCTGTTTTTTGAGTGACCGAGGATAATGAAGCTTCGGGGGAAAGGGGCTCCTCCTTCTTGGAGAGGGTCGAGGTGGTGAGGGTAAGGGGGTTTTTAGAGGGAGTCTGGTATGGACTGGGGTTGGTGGAGAAGCAGTTGGGGGAGGCAGAGATGGGTGACAAGAATTGGTGCCGTGCACGGCACCAGTTCTTTCTCCCTCTTTTCCCTTTTTTTTTTAATTTTAATTGAATATTAATTAAATTTATAAAAATCCAACTAAAAATAAATAAAGAAATAAGAAGATAAAAATAAAAAATAAAAATATTTAAACTTTCAAAATGTTTAAATCCGGACAAAATTGGGTGTCTACATTGAACATTTTCCATGAATTTTCCATCATTCTGGCAAAACTTATAGAAAACATCCTCACCTAAGAAATCTGAAATGTCAACCATTCGTGACACCTCAGAATTCCATCATTGGAATAATTTTTATTTTAAATATTCATTGAAAAATCTGTTTAATTTAAAACCGATCTTGTATTCTTTTATTCTAGGTTTTAATTTCGTTTTAAATCTTATCTAATATTATTACTAAACTTATAATGGCTTTGTTGCTTATTATTTATTATTTATTTACAATTTTCATGACATGCTATTTTGTATTATTTTTATTTCTCTAAAAGAAAAGACATTGGAACACACATGTATATCAAAAGATTAGACACGTAAAGGAATGAAAGTGAGAATGAGTACCAATTTTGAAGACCAAATTCCAAGCCTGAATATGGAAGACAATACGTGGATTGAAATTGATGGACCAAGATTTTGGGCTGAAATTAATGCTCTTGATCTGCTTAGATGGGTGGACCGAAAGCAATATATATATTTTTTGCCCAATATTAGCTTTAAAAGAGAAACCAGAGCACTTGAAGCTACCGTTGAAAACCAAAAAAAAAAAAGCACTGCTGTCCGAGCTTCCCACGACCATCACCAGTCGCCGATCCTTGGTTCCTTTTAGCAACCGCACGCTCTGTTGATTGAAATTCCCTTCTTTCTTGTTTGCTTTTTTTTTCTCTTTTTTTTTATTGATGCTGGCTTTTTTTTTATGAATTTTTTCTGAGAATTATTGTCCTCCAAGATTGATCTTTGAGCCCAATTTATAGCCAAATTAAGATAAAGATCAAGATCAAGATAGGTTCAATTTGAATCGAACTTGATCTCATCTTTTATTTAAGTTTTGTAATTATCATGTTTATTATCCTTTTATTTTTTCATTGGTTTATCTTTTTTAAATTAAATTATTATTTATCTGAAATAGAAAGGATAAAATTATTTAAAAAAATACAAATGAGAAAAATATATAAAGATAAGATGATATTTACACAAAATAAAAAATAAAAATAAAAAATAAATAGTTAAATAAAATGAAGACATGAATAAATGGGTTAAGCTTAATGGATGGACCGAATCATCTAAAACTAGCCCAACTCTTTACCTTAGTTCAAACAAATTTAATAAGGCCTTATACCAATAGTCCATTAAAGCTCAATCAAAAAATCTAAATTTTAGTCAAACTTAATTATAACAAAATTCAAATTGTAAATTAGAACCAATTATAATCCAATTTAATTAACTTAGATTAAATTGATAAACCCATTGAATGGTCCGGATAAAATATGGTGTCTACACATACGTCTTTTAAAAATATTAAAAAAATAAATTAAATAAAATGGGACACATGTTATCATTTCAACATCTTTGTGGAGTTTAAAAAATTCCACTTGTGATAATAATCCATGTTTTTATCCCAGAACAGTTAAATATCTTCCCTATCATCAAGAAATCTAATTAAATAAGACAGTAAATTGCAGAAATTTATGTCAGTTTGTTTGAGTCGATAACTAATCAAACTCAACCGTAATCTCTTAATTAGATATATTCATAAGGAAGCATATGAAGGCAGAAGACCCGGGAATGCCACTGTTATATCATCGACATGATTGAGCTCCGTGGATTACTTCAGATAAAACACCAAAAAACTTCATGGAAGTAAAAGCTCCTTTTATTGCGTCATCTCTTTCAGTCTTACTCGCTGCTTGCTGTCAATTGGTAACGGAAGTCGCGTATCTCATAATTTAATGTTTTTCTTTCAATCTATGGGTTTCAAGATTTCTCTTTCAAATCTGTTCATTAATTGGAAAGCGTTACGGTCCAAAGTTGAAACTTAAAATTCAACTTAAAACTCTCGGAACTCCCACCCCGCCGTTGATATTATCTCAAGCTATGCCTAGCTGGCAACTTCCTGTCTGAAAATTTTACTGTAACTAACAGCAGTGCAAGGTTGAATTCATGACACAAGCATCTTAGGCGGCCATGTGATCCACTTGCTTAGACTCGAACTTTTGACTGTTCCAGAAGCCATGTACCAAAGCAGCCCAGTTCATGCACGCTGGTAATTTCCCAGGTTTGGTCAGCTCCTCTGTGAGCCCAGTGGACAATGCCCTGTAATTGCATTTTCATAGCTGCTCATCTTGTTGTCTCTTGTGGCTGCTTGACCCACGAAGAAAATAAAACCAAAGATGGGTCAAGCGAAGGTCGGAAGGTGGACTCAAGAATTCAAAGACAAAACAAAAATCCAGAGAGGTGGCTGAAAGAATTATATTGTTACACATTAAATTAAATGCAATGAATTTCCTCTTTTTCTATGGGAAATTGCTACAGAGTTCGATGTATATTCAAATATTCCTCTATTTAAATACAGTACAAGTCCACATGAAAAGCCAGTATACATATATCAGATCACCCTCTTTTAGTAGCTAATAAAGCAGCATTTCTATAATGCTACAAATTTATTTGGACGTATGAGTGTTATTTATAGAAAGGTTTTGATTGCTTTCATGAGTTACAAAATTCAAAGTTATATGCTCCTTCGACTGTTTAATTTCACAACCATGAAAGCAATCAAGCGTGTCTGTTTTATTTAAGATTATTGCTTGATTTTATAAATTCAATTATACATGGAATTTGTGGCAAAATTCACAAAAAGCTGAGCACCAGGGGGGATGAGCAAACTGGGATATTCCAGGGAAAGCTGATATCGTTAGCTTGGTACAAAAGTCTTTCTTCCCTGGCAAGAAGCATGTTTTCATCAAAGGCATCTGGATTGAATGATGCAAATGTATACACTGGTGATGCCAAATCATCTTCTACTCCAGGAATTCTTAGGCCTTGAATTCTTTCTCCCGACTGTATTTCATTTTTGCCAGCCTCGGAATCTGTCTCGAAATCCCTTACATTAGACTCAGACTCCTCACAGAGTGAAGGCAGTGACATGGAAGAGAATGATTTCCTAGCTTTTGCTGGGGCGGCTTGGTTTCTATGGTCGCCTGTAAATCCCTCAAGGAATCTCACTTGGGCTTCAATCTTAATTTTCAAACTCCTTTGAACCTTCAATATAAACCCTTAAGACGTATTAAACTACACCCACAAGGCTATTACATATAGCTTTCTTCTTTGTAAAGAAACTAAAACAAAGAGAATATGCAATTGTACCTCGGTTTGATCATTCAATTGTGCTTCCATGTGCAATTGCAAGGCTTCGTTAAGCTGAGCGCCTCTTGAATGATTTTCAACAGAAATAGCAGTGACACAATAAGCAAATATAAAACTACTGCAAGAATTCCCCAGCAAAACAGAAAAGAACGATAACTCACGATGTTGTACCAAAATTAGGCAGTATTTCTGAAATGTTTCTCCTCTCAAACGTCCCTTCTGCAGTTAAAACAACATATCAAGATTAGAGAAATAACACAAAGGCATC
Organism: Heritiera littoralis; assembly: GCA_031772115.1. Taxonomy (NCBI): domain Eukaryota; kingdom Viridiplantae; phylum Streptophyta; class Magnoliopsida; order Malvales; family Malvaceae; genus Heritiera; species Heritiera littoralis. Next base: position 5,645,432 of record JAPDPK010000031.1, on the reverse strand, counting down.
AAAGATTCCTCATCTCTCTACTAGTTCTTTCTTTTCCTATCGTTAGCGATAGTTAAAGACTGAAGGTTGATTCAACTTACTCGTATTTGTTTCCGGAACAAACTTTAAAATCCTGTATTTCTGGAAAACAATTTTGAAATCTATGGATCAATTGACAAAGACCAAGATGCACAAGAAAAAAAAAAGGAAGGCTTAGGCTTAGTAGCCAAATATTCCCTAAATCTTTTGCATAAGAGGAATGCTAGAAACAATCATTTTTAATATTCTCACTCTTATTGGATCACGTCACTTTTTAATTTTACGTGAAAATCGATTACCTATAATTCTAGGTTACTTGAAAAGTATTTTTTAGCGCACATACTTTAGCTTTTTACTTCTCATATGAGTAATCCATTTTCATGTAAAATTAAAAAATGATGTGGCCCAATAAAAATTAGAATATTAAAAGTGACTGTTCCTAGCATTTCCCTTTGCATAAAATAGAATTAAGCACTCAACATTTTATCGCTTGTAAATCAGTACATAAATTTTTATTTTACTGTAAATAAACCCTCAACTTTTTAAAATTATGCACTTAAATTCAGATCTGTTAAATGACACTAATTGTCTTTTGGACATTCTACATGAAAGCTGACGTGGATAGTTTAATTGGTTATCACGTGGCATGTCACATTTGAAATACTAATGGAAATAAGTGTTATTTAACATATTTGGACTTAATTGCATAATTTTAAAAGGTTGAGGGTTTATTTACAATAAAATAAAAATTTATAGGTTGATTTTCATGCAATAAAGTTATATTCATTTTGTGCTTGTGCAAAAAATTAATGGTATATTTGATTATTAAGCCAAAAAAAAAGGCAAAGCATTTTCATTTAGCAGGCAAGAAGTAATAACTGGAGAGGGATCAGTTAACCTGCAGGTGACTTTTGACATGATAAATGGTCAGTCCATCAACGCCCATGGCCTTCAGAATCCCCTTTGGGGTCGCCCCTGCCAACCATAATTTATACAAACACCACCCACCATAAACCAAAAGAGGCTAGAAAACCAACCATGAATAAAAAATCTCGTAGCTCAAAACTTACTATCTGGACCTCCGAGCATATTAACAGCTTCTTCGAATCGATCATGAAGCTCTTGAGTCCATCTCAGGCGTTCTTTGGCTAAGCCATCAGAGCGACTAGGACGACGCATTGTGGAGGGAATGGCTCGACTGCAGCACGAGCATTTGCCTTGTGGTAGGAGGGAGATTATAGAGGGGTTGGAGGGAGACAAAATAAAGTTGGAATCCAAAACAAATAGTTAAGGTGTCGATGAGCACTAAGAATGGATAAATAGGATTAATGGGTGCCTTAAAATGTCTTGTTGTGTCGGATTTCCTTGAGGCTTCGCACAGTCCAATTAACACTCAAATTCAGAAGGTTATGTTCCTTGTTCAAACTCTTTGGGCGACGATCTCCAAGGTCCACACCAAACAAAAACAGAAAGTCACTATTATTCTACGACGACCGGCTTGGTTCATTTCCCCACCCGAGGCCGGGAACACAGATGAGAGCTGAAAAGGCTACTCCCAATACAGAAATAAAGTTGCCAAAACTTTAAAGTGATTGCTAAAAGTGACTATTCTTGATATTTTTTTATGGAGAATTTAAAGATGGTTACTTTTAACACTTTCACCTTTATTAAGTAACATCATTTATTAGCTTTACGTGAAAACCTATTTTAATTTTTCACTTCTCACACGAATAACCTATTTTCGCTTAAAACTAATGAGTGACCTAGCTCAATAAAAATAAAAATATTAAAACTAACTGTAAAAAATGACTATCCTTAGCATTCTTTAAACTTTAAAATAGACTCTTGTTTCGGGCTAATTGGCATCTTTCGCAATCGTCATCTAATTTTTCATTCGTGAGCTGGTATCATTTGGGTATATCCTGCGTTGACTATTGACTTCAAGTTATCCCTTACCTTGTGGAGGAGGAAAAGACAAAGAGTAATAAAACAGATGTATAGGACAGATTTGTCATAAGTTAACAAATTCTAACATGAGTTTGGCATTTAAACAAAGGTAACCTGCGAGGAAGCAGAACTTCCATCCAGTTCCGAGCATCTATTATAAACAGACGTTTTGACAATAAACAAACATCATTACATTACCAAACACAGGAATATTGCTATACCAATTCTGTCAGCCATTGAAAAGTCTGTCTTCTTCGCATCATTTTTGTGACAATCATTGCCTGCCCCTCTTCAGGCTGCAAGATGGGCATTTGTACTGCTTAATGCTCTCAGCTTTAGCAGGCGTTATCTTAACACACTTTCCATGGAACCACCTCTCACAAACATCACAGCCGATCCAAAACTCATCTGCATTGTAATTTCCACCACAGCTGCCACAAAGTGTCTCACGGTGTTCATCTTCATCATCCTCATAACTCTCATCCACAAGCTTAGGATTGCTTTTCACTGGTCCATCATTTGATCTCTATAAAATAAAGAAACCCGTCAATGACTAACAGTATAAAAATTATAAAACCTGCAAAGTTTAAGCGTGTAAAAATTCATTATTTTCTTGTAGGGAAACATTAGGCTTGCTATGCAGGCCTCATTCATACCAAATTGTGCCTAAATCACATTACAACTTTGGCAAAAGCATGTGATTGAAGCTTCTAAGATCAAATAATAATAAGTTTTCATCAATTTACCTTTGCGTTGCTCCGAGATTTGCTCCCACTATCCATGCTTGTTTTGTCTTTAACAGGCTTCCTATCAGTTACAACCTCAAAGACTGTGGGCAGATCGTTAATCATGCTAAACAGACGTTTCCTGTAAAAAAAATCGCAAAAAACAATTATAAGATGCACCTTATAAACGAGAAAAATATGAACACAATAGAATGTCATCTATGCAAGCGTATATAAAAAATCTACTCTGCCAAGCACCATAAGAAACTACTTCTGAGTCTGCTTAGTTAATATTGCCTAGTCTGGAATCCAGGTCATCTAACAGTCCAACTGAGTGCAAATGGATCAAGTCTGAACTATCAGTTGAACAAGGAAGCCTTCCCTGATAGTAATCAAAGTTGATAACTTTCTACCACAATTTAAAATGAAACAAAATAGAAGTTAATGAACCATCTTGATTTTCAATGAGATTATAAACTGCCTATGCTCATTCTTAAACAAGATCTTTCCGCACATGAAGCAAAAACAAAATTACAAGACAGTACCTTTCATTGCGGTTAAGACGTGCACCAAGATAGAAAGCCACAGAAACTAACCACGAATCACTATGCACTGCAACCAAGGACAACCAATCTTTCTGGTTCATTCCATCCCTTGCAAAATTAATACCAAGTGCCGGCTCAGGAAGCTCCGGTGGAACTTCTTCTGCTGGCAGAGTAACTTCCCAGCTTTCATTCGGATGTCCATACAGGCATAAATTCTCTTTTTCTAAGCCAAACCAAACGCAAAGGAAAAGTTTTCTTATATAAACCTCTGTTTGATCTCTCCCAAAAGGAAACCACTCCGTCCAAAAATCAGATATGTTGAATCACCAAGGTAATTGAAATTATCGAATTTAGCAACTTTATTATTATACTTTTGGAAATATTTTCTATTTATTTATTTGAGGAAAGCGATTTTCTAAATTCATTTAAGATCAGGAAAAATACAATAAAACTACGACAGTCGGCAAAAACAACATGCAAAAATAAAAATTAAAATTGGAAAAACGAGAGTTGAGATCTCCAATCAGATATTACCTGGATCACAGAGGCCATAAAAGTCATCCACATCTGGAAGAAAGACCAAAAAAAGGGAAGCGTTAATCAGTTAGATAGAGAAAAAATAGTGAAGCAGAAGAGGGTGAAAAAGAAAGGGTAGAATATTACCGCAAGTTAAAGCACGAACGATGGCGGTTCTTCGAGCAGAGAAATCTTTGAAGATCTCCTCAACCGTTCGAGCAGTGGAAGCCATTTCCATGGCCAAATTATAAAAAATGGAATTCGTAACAACTGCAACTATAGAAAGAGAAGAGGCATGAGGGAATTGAGGATTCAGGATCCAAACACAAACCGTAAGTAAGTGAAGGTGAAAAGAGAAAAAGAAATAAAAGAGCAGCAGAGACAAGAGACGGAGAGAGTTTACTTTTGAATCGGGGAATTTGCAAATTGCTATTGCTACTGCCACTCCTCTCTTTCCACGCTTTGGCCCTTCCCCATTGGCTGTCTGCCTGTCTCCCAAGTTCCTGAGTGCTCATCACCACTCTAGACTGTATTCCGAAAAACCTTCACAACAACAATGTTTTTTTTTTTTTCTTTTCTAAAATGGTATTTTACTTGGTACAATAATCTTGTAAAACACGAGATGATATGTTTCACATTTTCATAAAATAAGCTAACAATAATTTGGTAAAAGACGTTATCATGATTTTCAATTTCGTGATGTTATAATGGTAATTACAGTCGCTTGTTTGGTTAATGGAGGCAGGAAGGCAGGCGCAGAGATTTTCAAAACAAACTCAAAATTAGTTGTCGCCTGCTTGCTGGTTAACTACCACCTGTCATAACGCCCAATTGACTATCCGCACGTTTATTTTTATATAGTTTTATTTAAAAGAATAAAAAAAAAAAACCCAATTAATGACTGATAAGAGAAGCTCCCACGCTCAGATGGACGTGCCGCGTGCGGGTCTCGGATCTCCCACACTTAGCACGCTGCACCTGAGAGTACATCATGATTCGTGAGCTGAAACACTCTGAACTATTCAACTGTTTCATTGTAGATATACTCCTTACACAGTAAAACCCCATGAGCCACTGCAAACATCGCATTCATCCCGAGCCAAGATCGAACTCTAAATGACATCCATAATGATGGATTCCTTGTTCATAGATCCACCTGCCTGGGCTAAACTAAGGTCGCATTTGAGCTGGTACATACCACTCCCCGTTTTTTTCGCAAGAAAGGATTAGTCAATTACAATCCCCAACGAAGTTCTCAAGGACTAAGAGACCTGTTTACAGTTAGTTTGATAAGGGATATTTGTGCCAAGTTAAGGGCCTCAACTATAAGCGCTGGCCAGTTGCCGCAAGATTAAGAAAAATTTTAACAAGCAGAGAAAAAAAAATTATGGAAAATAACTTCTGAACTCCTGGATAACTGTTTTGTATCAGTTCAGAAACACATGAATTTCTTTTCCAAGAAATAAAAAGAAAGCAATAAAAACAAATGTGAACTTACACAAGTTGGCTGCTGGTAGCGAGGGCTACCACCAATTCCTAGGGAGATGATATTAACCGCTTCAGGCCAGTTTTCTGCTCTGTTGTAAGCTTGGTAGGGAACTTGATGTTGAATTTAATTCTCAAATTTCCTTTCTTAGAAGGTTCCTTGGGAATTGGCATTCCCTCCCCTTTAACAACTTCTTCATAGGTTGGACTAATGATATTGTTAATAGGTACAGTCAGATTCCGTCCATCGAGTGTTGTCAGCTGTGCTGTATAACCAGTTAGAGCTTCCACTAGAGATATCTTCTGAGTAACAATAAGATCATTTCCATCCCTTTTGAACACACTGTGAGGCTTCTCATCAATGATGAATACAAGGTCAGAAGGAATAACCCCTCGTTGCTCATTTCCCTTTTCCGGAAAAGTAATTTTTGTGCCTTTTTTCCACCCTGGCTTAATCTCAATAGTAAGAATTTCCTCCACTGTAGTAGGTCTCCTGTCACATAAGAAAACAAAAAAGATTACAGTTTTAAGGTTAATGAACAATAACAAACACATTCCCAAAACTGCAAAAAGAAGGGGTTTTTTAGCCATGCTACATATAAATGGTTCAATGTAGGAACTTCACTCACAATAATTTGACCACTCAAATCTTAAATAAATATACACAGTACAGAACTGTGTGCTCTCACAGTTTAAAGCACATAAGCACTCTGTAACATGAAAATTTCAGACTGCAAAAGTTGAATTCGCATGGTAAGTTAAAAATATGCCAGTGGTCTAGGAAATTTCACCTAGAGTGCAGACCTAGACAACTATTGGTCTGTAGATAATCTGGTTAAATGAAGCACAACAGCAACAATAATCAAGGACCAAGGATATACCACAGCAAATCTACCATCATGTTAATAACGCGTTACTCATCATTGGCTGAAACCAAGTTTACAAATTTGGCATAAAGCAAAAATATAAACATAAGTAATATAACTTAAAAAGGAATCTTGAGTAAGCATCAACAAATCTCCAAAGTTGGTCAGAAACACATAATTAGACAAAGAAGCTCTATGATCAATCTAATCTTTATTAACAGATAATAAAGTTTCAAAAAATAGCTTTTTAGTGAGGAGGGAACACCAAAGCAGAAAGGAAATAATCATAGTAATTAAAACAGGTAATACAATACCATGAAAGGTATTTTTGTCACTAATGTAAATGAAACTGACCATAAGAACTTAAGTTTTGAGTAGCTAAAAGGATGGTAAACCAAAACCACAAAACAAAAAGAGATATAGGAATGAAAAACAAGATCATTGTGCCATGGAAGAAGGACCAAATACAGAGAAAGGGTATAACTTGGCGCAATTACATCCCCTATATAAAACATATCCTAATATGGTACTCTAATAAAGCTTTTCATGTGAGAATTGCTAACAGATCTAAATCTGCCTCCAACATCATGACCTCAAACAAGAAAGGACTGAATTAAAAACCAATGTAAAATTAAGATGTGAGATCTCAGTAATTACAACTTTTTCCTTTCACAACTAACCGTCATGCCATCACTCAGGAAACAAGTAATCATTTTAAATGATTAGAATTCCATATCCTCAGGATTTTTGCAAAAAATTAAAATTTGTAACTTCTACAAACAAACTTTACAACTTAAGTTCTTATAACTGTAGTTTGAAGATGTTAATTACTCCTTCTCTCATGCCTAAAAATCTTTCAAAGGATTCAATTGTCATTGCTCTACGTTATACAAGTCATTTTCAATGCTAATAACAATTGAATTTAGATCTACAACGAATCCAGCTGAAAATTCACTACCAATATAGCAAAATAAATGTACAAAAACTGAGGATTACCCAATTAAATTAACTCGCAAAAAGAAGGCTATAAACCAAACAATTCAAAAATAAAAGATTACCCGCTACCATCAGTTACATCCCTAGAAATCTTCATCTTCTTGGTAGTCCCCTTGTACAAATCCTCCAAACTGCAAGGCAATGTTCGTTCAATAGCGGGTCCTTTTCGGGGCATTGTTGTAGAACCCTCTCCAGCTCCACTCCTAAAGGAGCCAAATATATCTTCCCCAAACATGCCCCTGGGGAAACCCGACGCCCCTGCACGTGACCCGCCCATATCACCCATCCCTCCAAACGGTCTCGAAAACCCGAAAAACTCCGAGAAAATATCGTCGGGGCTCCGAGTGTTGAACCGGAACATCGTCGGACCCCCGTCGGCCCCACCGTGAAACCCTCCCGCCCCTGGAGGAGGCATCTGGCCTTTTAACCCTTCTTCTCCGTACTGATCATAAACCGCACGCTTTTGGGGATCACTCAAGACCTATAATTAACTGAAATTTCATTAATTTATAAACATAATAAGAGAACGAAAGAAAAAAGAATTAAAAGTAAAAAATAAGAAATTATTACATCATAAGCTTCGGAGATTTGCTTAAATTTGGCTTCAGCTTCTTTCTTGTTGTTAGGGTTTTTATCGGGATGCCACTTCATGGCCAGTTTGCGATACGCTTTCTTCAAATCTTCATCTTTAGCGTTTCGGTCGACCTGAAGAATCTTATAATAATCAATGCCCATTCTTCAACGTCTTCTTTTTCCGCTGCTGCCGCTGCTTGGAGATTTTTCTCTTCTCTCTTCGGATTTTTTTTTTTCCCTCGGATTTTAATCCAACTTTAACTCTTTGCTCCCCCCGAGAGAAAGAGTAAATCGCCTGAGTTTATTATATAATAAAGGAGCGGTATTTGCTGGGGAGTTTGGCATTGCCGTTTGCCCGGTTCGGTACTTATTCATTACCGGCGAAGCGGGTCAGGCTTAGGCCCATTTTTAATTCCCACAGCCAAAACTTCTAAGGTTTCTGGCCCAAACGATTTTTTGAGCTTTGTTTTGTAAATTTTCCTTATATCCGGAACCACGGACAAAGTACCTTTTATTTTTTATTTTTTATAAATTATAAGTATCTTCGTCCGTAATTATAATTAAAATATTTTATCCCTCCTCAAAAATATAAAATATGTTTAATGAGAGTTGAACTCGAGAGCTCTTGCCACAAATTCAGTTTAAATTGCTAACTAAACTACAACTCATGGGTGACAAAACACTCCATTGTTAAGTAATTTATCCTTCACTTTCAACATTTAAGATGTCTCGATTGTAATTTCCACAGACGCAGTGAAATGGTAAAAAAATGATTATAAAAAATATAAAAGTGACACAAGTAAAAAATTTAATAAAAACAGTTATGAATATGATAAAAATTAAAAAATAGGTCGATATAAATTTTTATACAAAATTTTTATATTTTACACAGACAAATACGAATTGTCAAATCTACTTGACATCAGTAAAACGCTAGGAAATACTGGGGATATAGCTCCTTGCAATGTTACAAATCCTTACGCGCATTGCTTCAACTCATCAAAATTGCAACCGACCCCATTGTACACGTTGATTAGAAGAAATATCTCAAATTCTTGCGGAATCAATGTTTTCAGCATAGGCAGCCAGCTCTTTCTCTGGCAATGGCGTTTATTTGCAAGTGTTAGATATCAAAGCCTATGATACAGAATACCGACTGCCTTCTTTGGCCTTCCACCACACTCCCATCCCACTTGCATAAATGATGATTTTGTTGTGCCCATAGATCCAAGATGGCAACTTCGAAGTTATACGAGGGAGATTTCATCGGGCTGCAGATTGTGATTTCGCAGAAGTTGAAGTATGCTACAATTGGGGGTGTCATACTACTTTTTCCAATTGCTTTTACTCTTGCAAGCCGTGGGCAAAAAGTAATTGAGGAACTAGAGTCATCAATGGGCAAGTTTTTTCTACTTGAAAAGAAGTTTCGAGCTCCCCTAATCAGCTAACTAGCTGGTGTTGCACAAGTTTCTGTTGGTTGTAATTCAAAGCGTCTTCCTGAGCTCTTTATATTGAATCCATATGCCTCCTATCAACAATGCATCTTAGTAGGGAAGTAAATCAATCGTTAGCTCGTTCAAAACCAAGGCAATGGTTGCAGCGCATGACCAATTTGCCCCCCGCAGATGCAAACTGTCCACTTGGAAAAAAAAATACAGAATTCTTTCCAATTTATTGCCATGAAAGTGATTTCACTAAAGTTTAAACCAACTTCATACGGTTGGAAACAATGGAATCTATAATGCATCTCAATCATAAACAGTTTATTAAGTGTTTATGCCCTAGTCTTGCATCTTTGGTATTTCAGGGCACCTCCTAAAAATCCAAAGGATGATCAGCAACAAAGAGTACTATTCAATTTCAGTCATCCTCGGATATGGGTAAGAGGACCAAGTAATGGAACATTTAATCACCAGATATACAGAACGGCATACATGCAAATTGCAGAACGCAGCTCAAGATGAAACAAAAATTTTTGACAACCCGCAAATGCACATAAAGCATAGACCAACACCACCTGAGAATGAGGGCAATGTTTCTGTTGAGCATAATCAATGAAAATTTCATTAGTATTATTGCAGAATGAAGAGATGAGCGGTTTAATGCCAAAAAATCTTAAAGATCAAGTTTTAGATAATGAAACAGCAAAGTTATCAGAAACATCAGTCACTTAGTGAACATCTAGACATAAGAGTACGCCCCACTGTATGAAAGACTACACTTGACTTGGATAATCTGGAAAAAGTGCACATAATGCAAGCGAAGGTGATTGCACGACCACAGGATTCCTGCAAAGACAACCAAATCTCTCCACAGTGAGTTCAATGCTTCAAAACATTGCTCAAATATGAAAAGCAATTAACATATAATAACAAATTATCACTACTGAAGTTTACAAGTAAGTATAAGGCACTCAAAAGAAAGAAAATGGCTAACAACAAAAATCCAATATACTGTTGCAGGAGAATTCAAGAGGACAAATTTGAAAGAGCTGATAAAGACTTCACATATAGAAGCTAAAATTACACTAGTATCATTTTTGCAGCATGTTATGGTAGTATCATTTATGTCAAATCACAAACTCAAAATTGCAACAAAGAATATGAAAACATAGCATCAAATTACAAAAAGTGAAATACATCAACATCTTAGTATAATCCAAATGATGCAAGCCAAATCGTCAGCAAACTATATAGAAAAACTGGGAAATTACAGTAGAATCCAAAGCCATGAATGCTTAAACAATACAGAAAAAATAGGCAAGCTTACTATTTCTCAACAACTCATCACTTTAGCAGCATCTTTTCTTCTTACCAACCTTTTCATATTACATAAAGCATCATCATTTACATCACAAAAGAAAAACAAAGCAGTCAAACCCCATTCACAGCCAATATCCAAATCCACGTCCCAATTCAGAAATTTGACATGCAAATGAACAAGAAAAAGAAAACCAGAGAATTCAGTAATAGAAAAAATTATTCTACTAGAACATCAAATACAATAGATATCATCAGAGTTTCATGATTTAATGCTAACCAGACAAAGCACCAAAATAAATAAAATAATAGTGGAGTTTCTCACCTCCACGTTGAGCGGAAAACTTCAAACATACTAATCAGACCGAGCAGCGAACCTCTCAACCTTCTTATCATTCAAATTAAGACCAACCATAGCCTCACCAAGGCCACAGCTAACTTTCGCAAGCACTTCCGGATCACTATAATGAGTGACGGCCTGAACAATCGCCCGAGCACGTCTAGCCGGGTCACCACTCTTAAAGACCCCAGACCCCACAAACACTCCATCACAGCCCAACTGCATCATCAACGCCGCATCCGCTGGCGTCGCCACTCCTCCGGCGGCAAAGTGCACGACTGGCAACCTCCCCAGCTGCTTCGTCTGCATAACCAAATCGTATGGAGACTGAATTTTCTTAGCGAAGCTGAAAACCTCATCATCGTCCATGTTCCTAAGAACCCTAATATCTCCCATCACGGACCTGACGTGCCTAACCGCCTCGATGATGTTCCCGGTCCCAGCTTCTCCTTTGGTTCGAATCATAGCAGCTCCTTCTCGGATTCTCCGAAGCGCTTCCCCCAAATTCCGACAGCCGCAAACGAAAGGAATCCGAAAATTATGCTTGTTAATATGATTTTCTTCGTCGGCCGGGGTAAGAACTTCGCTCTCGTCAACATAATCGATGCCAATGGCTTCAAGGATCTGGGCTTCAACAAAATGGCCAATACGGGCCTTGGCCATGACGGGGATAGTCACTGCTTGCTTAATTTCTTTGACAAGTTGTGGGTCACTCATTCGAGCCACGCCACCTTGGGCTCGGATATCGGCGGGGACTCGTTCGAGAGCCATGACGGCGCAGGCGCCGGCTTCTTCAGCGATACGAGCTTGTTCGGGGGTGACGACGTCCATTATGACCCCGCCTCGGAGCATTTGGGCAAGGCCGACTTTCACAGAGAAAGGGGATTTGTGGGTTTCGGTTATTGCCCCGTTTCCGTAAACTGCAACCACCCCGGTTCCTGCCATAGCCAAAAAAATAAAGCTACAGAGAAATAATGGGAGAGAGGTTTATTTCTTTGTAAATAAAAGGAACAACGACAAAAAAAAAGCGTGAGATTTTGAAGGTACTGAAAGGAAAGAGATGACGCAGAGAAGGTGGCGAGAGGCAGGTTTAAGTAGAGGAATTGTTTTGAACTGTTCTTTGGAGATGAGGAGAGTTGGGGTGTGGTGTAGTTCACGTGCACTCGTTACGATTGAAACTACATCTTTAATCGAACGGTGGATAAAGAGGTTTCAAGGAATGTAAAAGGAGATTTAAGTATTGTGTATAATAGGATTGGAGGCCAAGAAATTTTAGTATGCGTGCATACGTGGCAGGTCAATATTCCATTCATTTGTTGACAAAAGTTACATAGCAGAGTGGCATTATTTTCCTAACCTTTTTTGTTATTTTCTTCTCTTTTATAAAATGAGATTCTTGAATAATTTGGTTTGATGTGTGTCATTTTTTTTTAAATAAATTAAAAGTAAAGGCCGCCGCTCGTTTCCAATCCATGCCATTTATTTTCATTTCCACGTTCTAAAGTTGGGAAGAAAAGGAAAGCATCTTCAACTTGTCTTCTTCATCTTCTTTTTCAAATCGCGAATTGAAACACTTAATACTTGTAGCTTTGCTTTAGCAAGCAGAAGCAAAATCTTTGTTCTCCTTCCCTCGTTTTTCTTTATTAATTCACCACAGTTTGACCAAAACCACACGAAGGTTTTAAAAAATACACAAGAAAGCATAAAAAAAATAATAATAAATTGATTACTTGTTTACTTGCTGCTGAAGAAATGGCCGAATGAAAAATACCAAAGATCTGCTTTAATGAAGGGTACGAGGTAGACTGTTTCAATTCATGCTATTCTTTTTTTAAGTTATTTTCGCCCCAAATCATTTTATTTGATGAATTCTTGAAAACATTAGGATTTTGTGTTTGATTGTATTTGTGAGAATATAAGGGTTTTATGTTTGGTTAAAAAAGGTAAGATTACTTAATTACTTATTTTACTATAACATTCTTGTCATGTTTGGTGCATAGGATGATGGATACTATATGATGATAATTATCCTATCTTATGTTTGATGCACACATTAAATGGAAGATTAGATTGTAAGGAAGATTAGTCATCATCTTAGTATAGGTTATTTCAATCCTTTCCAAGATGTGAAGATTATTCATAATCCCATAAGTTTATAAATAAATACTCATATTTTATTATTTTATCTTTAACATTTATATTTAAAAATTAACTTAAACATTTAATAAAATAGTAAGGATCTTTAATTAATTAATATAATTTTTTTCTTTCTTTTTCATTCTTCCTTCTTTTTCTTTCTTTTTCTTTGATTAAAGAAAAACTATAATTTTGATAAAATAATACTTTCTTGTACACATTTTTTAAAATTATTTTTTAGAAAATAAAATTTCAAACATAAAAATTATTATAAAATATATTTTATAACTAATTTTTTTCTTACATTTAAATTTTTATTTTTTCTTTCTTATTTTTTTCTTTTTGCTTGAAAAAAAAAAAAGAAAGAAAAATGACTATTAACCATAAATTATTAGAAATTATATATTTTTTAATTCATCAAAATTGAATTATTAAATTTAACTTGTATTTTTTTGTTTTCTATATTTTCTTATAATTGACAAAAAAAAAAGAAAGAATATAAAGAAACCATAAAAATAAAGAAAAATATTTAAGAATAGTCTTTTGGAAAATTTAATGTAATTAAAAAATAAACTTATTTCCAAGAAAAACTCAATTTTCTAAAAATAAATATATTTAATTTACAATAAAAAAATATTTTAAATTTAAATCATATAAAATAAATAAAAACAAAGAGGAAAAAATGAAAAAAAATACAGAAAATGCGTTTTATAAAATTCATTTCTTAACAAAATAATTTTTTTGAAAAAATAATATAAATTTTTTAGAAGAAATTTTTTATTAAAAAAGCAGCTAATAAATTGGACTATTAATTATAGTATTATAAATAATATTTAAAATTTTCATATTTATAACAAAAAAATTATAAATTTAAATTATGTTACTTTAAAAAGGAGTACTTTAAAAAATCATTTTATACTATTTTTAATTTTACACATAACAAATATTGTGAAAGACATAAAAAATCATCCTATCCTATTTTTAATCCTTGTACACACCAAACATAAGATAGGATGATGTAATCTAATCTTATCATTTCCATAATCTTATAATATCTTATCATATCCTCATCCTATATACCAAACATGACCTCTATGTATTATTAGTTGATATAAAGTAAATAACACTGTATAAAAATTATATTTAAATCATTTATTTATTTATTTATTTAAGATATTTATTTATTTATTTGATCTTTATAGGGTTTTTCTTATGTAAATTATTTTGATTTAACAAACTATTATTATATCAAATTATTTTTTATTAATGAAATTGAAACTTGTTTATAAGGTTTGTCTTATTGTTGGTCCATTTGATTTTAAGTCAATTTTTCTCTTATATGTTCATTTTGTCAAAATAAAATAAAAATAAAACAATGACACTTGAAATTTAAGTGAACACAATATTTATTGATCACCAATTTAATTAAAAAAGGTTACTTTGATACTTGCAAACTTATAAATCATACTTAGATGTAATGAAATTAACCATTATGTTACAATTTAAAAAGAGTTTTTAATGGCTTAAAATTTTTTTTTAATAAGTGTTTTATTTAAAGTTATAATTTTTGACAAATCCAAAAGTATAATTATATCTAAATTTCTTATTTAATTATTTAAGATGTTGATTTATTTATTTATTTTAATATATAAATAATTATTTAAGATTTAATATCTTTAATAACAAATGGTAAAGTTGATTCAAATGAAAAAAGTAATGACAAACTTGAAATAAAAAAAAATCAAGAGAAAATAGAAAAATCTCATGAGGAAGAGAGTATTGTTGTCTTCCTATTTTCCCATTTTAATACTATTGAAAATCTAAAATTGCTGATGAGAGAAAAAATGGTAAAATCAAATGAGGTCAAACATTTACAAAAAATAAAATTGTTGGGAAAAACGCCCCTGAGAATCATCAATGTCAACGTAGTCCGGAGAAATGAAAATGCAGGGGGAAATTTTGAAAAGAAAAGAGAATGAGTTACATTTAAACCTCTGACTACGTGGCGCTCCGACATTATACACCAATGAGAGTGGCAAGTATATGGTGGAATGACATCAGGGAAACAAAATGCATGGCTCATTTATTCCACCTTAAAAGATTTGATAACCCATTCAGACTGTCATTTAGTACTTGATTAAGGCATCCGCCAGCATAACAAGCAGTTAGTCATCAAAAAACGTGCAACTGCAGCATATTTTACTTATACTGTGAAAATCTTCCTTACTTTTTTCATGTTCCGACGGCAAATGGGGCAAGTTCCATCAGCCTCTACTATTCTGCAAATGATTGATTTCAAAACATGTCAAGTAAGAAAATTTTGCATTGGCTTCCAAAAACTGCATAGATCTCAGACAAAAGCAAATAAATTTCAAGTTGTGGGAACCCATAAAAGTAAAACCAGGGTAACTAGTTAGCTAAATCCGAGAACCATTGATGTGCGACAATCAGCACGGCATTGTAAATTTGGTGCATGTTTAAAAATGAGCTAGACTATTTCCAAAGCAACCTTTCATGTAAAAAAGGTGAGGATGCAAAGTATTTACCTAGTTCCACACGCATAGCAAGCCACACAGTGCCCACATGGAAGGAAGAAGCAGTCCCTCGGAGCATCAAAGCAAATTGCACAAAGTCTCCGGGTATTGTTACTGTTTTCACCGTCTTTTATTGATGACCTTAGACAACCTGCCTGAAAGTCTTCAAGATCTTCCTCGTCACTTGAGACAGAATCATATGATGAACCCCAACTTGAGACATCATCATCTTTGCGTGAAAGCAGAGGGGCTCTTGCGGAAGCAATCTGCCTATAACGAACACTTGTTTCTTCTTCACGATTAAATTGAAACTTGTTTAAGAAGTTGAAGGCAACCAGCATGATTGCAGTCATTCCACCTTTCAGAAGAAAAATAGAATTTAAAATATAAACATGATACACCCTAAAGGTTGTAATGAGAGTAATAAAAAAAGAAAGCACTTTACCAATGCCAATAATATATGTAATCCATCTTGGTCCATAAGACAATCTGACAGACCAGTCATCTTCATATGTACTCTGAAGTAGCCAAAGAAAGGTAGAAAGCATAATGTAAAGACTTTGTACATGAGGATTTAGAAAATACTCAGTAATGAAGGAAGCTTTATAACATATATTAAGAAGTGTGAATCTATGATTTTAATGACATGGAAATGCCTCTGTAACAGCCTTCAAAACCACATAATCTCGAAAAACATAGAAAGTAGGATTTTAGGTTTAAAAGAAAGTAAGAGATTACTTGTTCTGGACCAGGAGAAGTCAAGACAACTGAATTTCCTTGAGGAAACAAGATACTCAAGCTACAAAGCCCATTAGTGAAGGTACACTTGTAGTAAGCTTCAGTTGTATTGTAAATGAAAGCCCTGACTGTGAGGTTTAATTCCACCTGTTCAATGTTAAAATCAACCCAATTTTCATGTGAAAAAGATGAAACCAAAGAAGGGAAGGAAGGGCAGGGGAACAGCATCTGATAGAATGACAGTCTCTGTTGTCACCTAAAGCATCTACTTGAAGTGTCCGATATCAATTATATAGCTGCCACTCAATTTGACTTTGCAGGTTCAGAGGTTCAGAGTTTCTTGAAATCACACATAAATAACTGTTGGGAAAATGGATCCATGCCCACTTAGTCCATCTAATATTCATATAAAGTTTAAAACAATTAACTGAACAACCAAATTACTGTTCACAAGCTTCAAGTCCTTGTTATTAAACAACGCACTACGTTGGTTACTTTTAAAGTACAAATAACAATCCATGTTACAGTTTCCTATACTTCTATAACTGCAGCCTTGCAGAACTAAACACCATCATCGCAAAGTTTTACTTGAAATTGCTGCAATTATGACATATCCCACCACAGTTACAAGGCTGCATTGCTTTAATGTATTAGAGTAGCCCTCTCTATGTAAGTTGATAATATTCTTCAATCATATCTTAATATCGATTCTGACAAACTAAAAGGCACAAGCAGCATGAAATGTTTCTATTTCTGATGTTGGTAAATGAAGCAATTAAGATCTCAGTATCTCATATATTTTAGCAGCACTCTAACAAAAGAACCAAATCAACAAACCAACATAGGCAGGTCAAAATTTCACATTTACCTCCACGTCCTCTGAATTCAAATTACCCAGCGCAATATAGTAACTTGAGGATCTATATATGTCCTGCTCAATCATACCGCTCCCTACCAAAAAGTAATGTCAAAGTCAGTATAAAAACTATTTATGGTAAGAACATTCATACTTTTGGACCACCATCTCACCATGAACAATGTTCCATGATAAAGTGGTGTTAGGATATGATGGGTCCTCAAGCCATTTTGAAATGCCCTCACTCCCTGCAATGTAACAAAATAACTAGAAGCATTAAATTCCCAAGTTTCTGTTACTTAATTTTATCATTTCCACACAAACCTTTGTGGAAATAATTCCTTTGGAAACACTTTCTGGAAAAACTTTTACTGTTTTAGGTACCTTGAGCAATTATAAGGAAAACGGAACCAGCTGAGTTCACATTATATGAAATATTAACTTGAGATCCCCCGTTCAGATAATGAATCCACTTCTGGATAACATCAGAAAATTAGAAGTCAAAAACAAATTTATAACCAAATTATTCAAGCCAAAAACAAAACAAAATCAAACTTACCTTGACAGAATCAGCTGGAACAGTGGCGGTATAAGTTTCAGACCAAGTAGTCACTACATCAAGAGATGGAGACTTATAAAATCCATATAGTTTGAGCCCTGGCTTGGTATCATCTGTCTCTTCCACCTAATACAATGCCCAACAAGCAGTAACGCCAAAAGCCATCCCTCCCTCCCTCTAAAGAAAAGCATAAATGAAACAAAAAGTGGGAAAAGAAAATAAAAGGCAAATCACCTTTACACTCTGAACAAAAAGAGGATTCGGTTGAATAAGAAGGGAACAATTTGGTCCGAGTCGTATATGAACCGGCCCGTAAACCCCCAAAATTAAAGTCATCGAAACTGTTCCATCAAAGAAATTAAGCTAAAAATATTCAACATCAAGTTTTCTTTTGAAATAGTAGTAACTGTAAACTGTAAAGAACGTGAGATTCACGAGAAAGGTAAAGAGGAAAAGGAAAAAGATACGAACCGAAAAACCAAAAAGTGAGAACCACGATGATGCAAGACCACGTGTCATCTCTAATCACCGTTGATGAATCATCGAAAGCAGATAAGTTTCCGCTATAAGAAATAAGGCCAAGGTGCTGCTGATTCTCTAGCTCTGGATTATGAAAATGGTGCTGGTGTGGATGCCCGTGATTTTGCTCGACCTCGTGAACCTGCGAAGAAGTACCTGAAGACGACGCCACAGCGCTTGAATCCTCCCTGTAAGACGAAGATGTAGAGGCGAACGCAGAGGCGGAAGGTGAATTTCGATTTGGCTCTGCCATTCTAGATTGGAGGATTTAAAAGAATAAAATGTAATTAAAAATTTTTGAGAAATTGTAAAGAAAACCCTAACGCTAGGGCTTAAAGAAATTGTACCTTGAAAATCTGGGGCAGAGAGTCCATGAAGGAGAGTGGAAGAATTTGGAGTTTAGCTGAAAGCTCACCGATCAGTCTTTCCTGTTCTTGCTATGACTGGTAGTTGTTGGAAGAGAGGACGGAAGACGGTTCGGTTATTATCAACTGGTAGTTGCTATGACGGTTCGGTTATTAAGGTAGTTAGCGTATTATTAACAATGAGGAGCTTCTACGCGGCGAGTGATTATGGGATGGTTGAAAGTCAAAGGGGAAATTCGGTTAGGAGTATAACCGACGTCGCTTTCCCTGACGAGGAATTGTGGCTGTTGCTGATTAGTGTTTTATAGGCGCTGCTAAATACTGTTGTCTCCAAGCGAAGAAAACTGTCCGTCCAGCGCCAGCCACAAGTGGAAGTGAACAAACTAAGCTCTGTTAGCCAGGAGCGGAGGAGAGCCTCTAACAAAGGAAAACAGTCAGAACACTCAGAAGTTGCAACCAACAAGCGGAAGCCGGTGAACATGCATTGAGGAGAACCGAAACTGCTGCTCGATCTGATAAAAGGAGACTGGGGAAATCGATATTGAAGGACGGACGGGCGGAAGGAAGGATTAAATATTTAGATTTCATTTTATAGTATAATTCTCTGGAAATGGCGGATGGAGAGAAGCAAACGAAGGTTGTGAAACGCAATGATTTTAGATCATTATTCAGACACGGATGGAAGGCTATTGGATTATGCAAGAGAGGATGGTACAAGGTCCGGACGAAAGTCATCTAGTTTTAGAACTTTTCTTTAGCTTTGAACAAACGAAGGGTTGTAAAATGTAAAATATTATGTAATTGTAATCCATGAGAATTCTGGTTTGCTTTTCATTAACGATTGCAGAGGTATTCTGTTCTTCTTCCTAATTCCTGCGAAATGAAAATTTCTTGCTCCTTTGATTCATTCAGAAATACTTCAGAGCAGCGGCACAGAAAGAAAGGAAGGAAGAACGAAAATCTCCTACTTGATAAAAGTAAAAATGCACAGACCGAATCACCCATTCACCAAGAAAAAAATAGCTTATCTACCAGAATAGTAAGTAATGAATTAGTGTATTCCAATGGAGGTTCACTGCATTAACAGTAGCGAATCTTTTTTATTGCTTTGCAGTGTTAGAAACTGGTAATTAATTTTAAACAATTCATTTGCGTTCAGGGAAATCAAAAGAAAACAATAATGGGAGCAAAGTTTTAATTTTGAATTTTTTAATATTTGATTTTTTTTATTCCATACTTAAAAAGTTTTAATTGATTCTTTGTTAAGAAATTCATATGTTTTGAATCCTTATGTAAATTTTGATTTTCTTTTTAAATCCATTTCTTTTGTTTCATTTTTCTCTTGTTACAGTGGATGAATTAATAACGTGAAGAACTAGACAATTGTAGGATGGATAGCTTATGCTCATTAATCAAATAAATCACATCATAACGGAATTAAGAATTAATCTTTGAGATAAAGTATATGATAAAATATAAATTCATGGAGTCGGAGTTAAGAATTAATGCATCAGATAAATGTTTGCCTCCTGGCGTCGGAGTCAAACTCATGCATGAAAACTCCTTTTCTTGACAAAAAAATTAAATGAACTTCGAGGAGTCTGAAATTCCTAGGAAAACTGAATAGAATAACATTTCATCATACATTAGCCAGCGCCTACATTATCAACAAATAATTATAGTATTAATTAACTTTATAACAAACTAGAATCTCCAGCTGGGAGGTGTATGCGCTAATCATACAACGAATTATTGTAAGTTTCAAAAGAATTAACCAAGACAATGAACAGGACAAATAGAGATTCGGTACAGAAAGTTGTAGACATCACCAGATAAGGAAATATTTAAAATACAGGTATGATAGGGAGGTGATATCATACAAGATTATGGAATTGTATCATGATATTTCATTCATTAATAAATTCGTAATATTTATTTAAAAAATATTTTAATATTCAATAATTAATGAAATGTTATAGTATGATTCGAGCAATGTGTGAAATTTATGAATTGATCATGCATCAAATATAAATTTATAATTTTTTTACTTATGAAGCATCTAATAAGCTATTTATTTAACAGTAAAATCAAATGCTATAAAAAAATATTATAAAAAACTTTCCATCCTTCCTTTTGATGTGTGTGTGTATATATATTAGATTTTTTCATATAAAGCAGTTTTTCAATGTGATGTAATGTAAGAATTTTTTTTTGGTAGGAATTATTTTTTTTAAACATAACGACAGGATTTATTAATTAACAAAAGTTAAAGGTACATTCCGAGACAGCATGTTGAAGTCTATGTGATACACTATTGCATTGATCAAAAAAAGAAAATTGGCTGAAGGAAAACAGGAGCAGTAAAATAAACTTGCAATTCATGTGTTTGCTGCTGCATGTCCCGCCAGTGTATCAGCTGAGTGGTTAGCTTCCCCGTAAACAATGAAAGAGATAGACAGAGCTTAAAGAGTCAGTTATAGTGTTTGCTGCAGGACTTGCAATTCATGTGTTTGCTGCTGGACTTCTTGTTGCCTGGGATCTGGGTTTTCGTAAAGTTATAGTAGAATCTGATTCATTAGTTGCTGTGAGGAAGATCACTTCTCATCTGGACAGTCGAAATCCTTTCATGGGAGTCTTGCGCGCCTGCAAAGAGTTACTGAATAGAGATTGGGAGGTAACTGTGGTTCATATATATAGGGAAGCAAATACGTGTGCTGATTTTATGGCAAATCTTGCTCGTGCAAGTAGGATAGACACTATGCTGGTTAAAAATCCCCCATCCGAGATTCTGAAGATGTTACAGAAAGATTATGCCGGAATCGGATGTAATAGACTGATTTTGGATTAATGTAACTCCTACTTTTAGCACCACAAAGAAAAAAAAAGGAGCTTAAAGAGTCAGTTTTCACCTGTAGTTTATTTATGCCTCGAGATTTTGCGATGTGTAGACTTGTTCTAGTGGCATAAAGCCTGCCAAATCATTTGTTGTGTTATTCCAATATATTTAGAGAGAGCCAAGACAAAGTTTCCAGTTGCATCACGAAATATGCCTCCACATCCCGGGATTCCCAAGCTCGAGCCATCAACATTTTGTTTAAGAATCACACACCCGAATCAAACCTCAACAAAATATGGACCATTTGATTGCTTTATCTCTTCGGACAAAATTTTCGAATTTGTTTAATAATGATGAGAATATAAGCCTGGCAATATAACTTATATGTATTAATAATCTAATATTCTAATATATATATATATAAGTCAAAGCAGTTGGTTCAAAATAAAACATCCTATGTGGATGAGTTATATAATTGACACGTGTAATTTAATATATTAAAATAATAACTATCATTTTTAAAGTTTTTTAAACATAAAAATCTCTTCCTACTTATACGTATCTTAAAAATACAAAATAAATTATTTTCAATAACAAAACATCTATATTCATTGATAATATAACATCTATATCTACACTTTTTATCAAATAAAAATTTTTCATTATCTAAATGACAAAATCTATACCTATATATATGAGTTATTATATATCTGTTTAAAAAAACTATGTTTTTAATATTGAATTAATTTTTTTTCATATATTTTACTCATGTATCAGAGAATAACTTTATTTTACCTTCAATCATATAGTATATTTTTATATTTTATTTTTACTTTTTTATAAACATTTTTTATCGATAAAGTTAAAAGACATAAGTTTTTATTGTTGATAAAAACTAAAGAGTGAACAGAAACTATGACATGAGGTGATAATAATCTCGTTTATGAAGTGTTCTTTTTTTTTGACAAAAATGTTAATAATAAAAAATAACATAAAAATTAAAAAAATAAAATTTCAGAGATTATTAATGAATCATGAAATATGAATAACACAAACAAGTTGATTTAGCATGACAAAACTAAAAAATAAACTGACCTTTTCTTCATTTGTGATTTTTTAAACTAGTTTTTCCTTTTTTTTCCTCATTTTTTTCTTTCACGTCATTAAAAAATTGTTTTGATCAAAAGAGTATAAAAATTTTCAAGAATAAATTGAGATTCTTTTATATTTCATGATTAAAAAAATCATTTTACTAAATTAAATTTATTTAATAAAAATTTATCTTTTATTTATATATTTAAATTAAAACACTATTGAGATAATCTTTTATCTACATATATTTAATTTAAAACACTAATGAGATAATCTTTTATTAATTATTCTATCCATCTATATTAAAATTTAAATAAATAACAATTATCTTTTATGAAATACTTTTTCCATATTTTATTACTCTTAACTAATCTTTTATATATATATATATATATATATATATATATATATATATATATATATATATAAGCCATAGCAATTGGTTTAAAGTAAAACATCTTATGTGTATTATCTATCTGTTTGACATGTGACATTTATTATACTAAAATATTAATTATCTTCTTTTTTTCATTTTTTAAAAGGTAAGAATATATAAATTAAAGTTACAAAATAGATAAATTATCTCTTTAATTCAATTATCCAAAACCCCTATATAGATTAAATTTAAAAAAAAATCAATTATCCTTTTTCAAATTCTAAACCATGTAAATTTAAATTAAAAAATTCAGTTATCTTTTTTTTTTCAATTTATTTACACATATAGATTACAATTAAAAAAATAATTATCTTTTTCTATAAATTAAAATTAAAGGCTTCAAGATATTTACTGTATAAGTTTTTTTAAATTATTTATCCTTTTTAAAATTTTTTAACCATATAGGTTAAAATACAATTAAAAAAGTTATATTTTTTAATTTCTTTACCCATATAATTAAAATTAAAAAATCAATTATCTTTTTAATAGATTAAAATTAAAATTTTAAAGATATTAATTCAAGAATTTGAAAATGAACGTCAAGGATACACAAAAAATTATTATACCATGAAAATTTTAACAAATTATAAAGAAGTAAAAACAATATAAATTTAAACTTTAAAAAGTTTATTTTAAATAACTTTATATATATTTGTTCTATTATCTTCTATTTCTTCTTTATGTTTTAATTTTTTTTCCTTATTTTTTTCTAATATTAAAGATCTAATCATGCATATAAAATTGTATCATAAATTAAAGATATAGTCATACAGGGACGTAATTATTTAAAACAATCTTCAATAAGATATCAATGGAAGTTGAAGGTTTAAATTATAAAAATATGTGATTTTATTAACATCAAGACGTATTTGTTCAAATCAAAAACATAATTGAATTTTATTTATAAATTAAAAAATGTACATAAAATTGATTTAAAAAATGAGAAAATTTTCAATTTTTTCATATCAAAGACATAATTAAAATTTATTTATAATTTATTTTGATTAAAATTACTATATACAAAGTGCAAATAAAAAAATATTAAAGATAAAAATTTTGTATTGTTCATAAATTTAATAACTTATATTATAAAATTTCAGATAAAAATTATATTATACTTGTATTTACTAATTTATTAATGTATATTCACGCATCGCACGGATTTAACAATTTGTGACTCTACTTGAGCTTGGTACTCTTCATATTATCGATTGCATCCCTTCTTAGTGCATGACTAGCTGAACTAATTCTTCTCCTTCGATGACATTATGTCTTGATGCCCTATGCAAGCAAAGCCATGAATAAATAAGACATTCGTTGCTTACATTTTTTCAAATTTGATATGTAAAAATACTGTCAATCTTTTACGTACCTAAAATTAATTATTATAATTTTATAGCAATAGGAGGTAAAATCACAAAGAAAAAAAACTTGAGAAATAATTAAAAATAATCGAAAATTTTTACCGGAAAAATAAACTGAATATCAGCATATTTGTTGTGTTTTATTTATTGTCAAAAAAACACACAAATTTAATTTGCACCTTTCTTTAGAATTAACCATTAATAAATTAAAGGAAAAAAGAAAGAGGTCTTAAATTTCAATTTGCCTTATTTACATGTTAAAATTTTAAACAAAATGCTTCTTCTTGCTCTGGACAGGCTGCTTCGACGCTCACGGGGCAATGTGATGATTTTACATTAAACTCCATCCTCTACTCCCCTCCTAAGTATTCCATCCCGCCATTAACGGTTTTTTTTTCAAGGACAATAAAGTCATTCGGCTCCCAACAAATCAAAAATACCCCGAATTCAACAAACCACCTCACCGGAGCCCGACCTTCCCCTTGCCTTTTTCAAAAATTCACACTGAAAGAAGCTCAGATCTACAAAAATCCCAAATTAAAATTCCAGCGTTTGAAAGAAAA
Source organism: Heritiera littoralis (assembly GCA_031772115.1). Classification (NCBI taxonomy): domain Eukaryota; kingdom Viridiplantae; phylum Streptophyta; class Magnoliopsida; order Malvales; family Malvaceae; genus Heritiera; species Heritiera littoralis. The sequence continues at coordinate 5,620,664 of JAPDPK010000031.1, read as the reverse complement.
CCCTAATTTCTCCCTCCTGAATCTCTCGATATCGGTTCGATTTGATTCGAATCGATAGCTCAAAACGATGGGAGATTTCAACCTCGCTCTGGTAATCGTCGCCATAGTTGTATGCGTCCTAGTGTTCCTCTTCAATGTCTATCTCCTCGTCAATTACCAGCACCCGGACGATGCTAACCAGGCCTATTTCCCCAAATTCGTCGTCGTTTTAGGGCTCTCCGTCGCCGCCATTTCCATACTCATGTTACCGGCTGATGTCGCCAACCGGCAGGCCTGTAGGCAGGCGATATATAATGGTGCGTGTAACCTCACCTTGCCCATGAAAGATCTCTGGCTTGCCGTTTATATCGTCGATGCCGTTCTCGTTTTCTTCGTAATCCCCTTCGCCATGTTCTACTACGAAGGAGACCAAGATAAGTATGTGTTTGTAGGACTTTGATTGTTAAAAGCCATTGATTATATTGATGCATTCCTCTATTTTTTTTATTTTATTTCATCTATTTGGTTTTGGTTGCAGGAGTGTTGGCAAACGGATAAAGAGCGCGTTGCTTTGGGTGGTGACAACGGCAATTGTTTGCGCTCTCCTGCTAGGCATTCTATACGGTTGGTTTTTCTTTTTTCCTCTTTTTTGATTTTAACTCCATCAGCATTTCTCTTTAAACAATAGAGTTTTTTTTCATGCCACAGAAATATTGAGCTGAATGTTAATTTAGGAATAGGGGCCCAATGATATTGATCACTGGAGTATTTAGTTAATATTTCGAATACACATTTTGATTGAAGGTGCTTTTACAATTAGAAGATATTAGCAAATGTTTTGAATAGACTGGATGCTAGAACTGAACTTGCATTGAGTGGATGACTAAGCAATTCTTTTCGCATTTGTTGAATGCGAGTGTTTGTGTATTTTTGGTTTTATTATAGTAGTAATACCATTGATTTTATCCTTTTTGATGGTATTTCAGGGCTAGTTGGAAAGGTGGATTTTACTGTTAGGCACCTGTCTTCTGCCACTACTAATTTTCCAAGTGCTTGGGAATTCTCTAGCGGTCAGCCATGTATTGGTGGAAGTGGTGCACGTGCGGTTAGTAATTAATTTTCCAATTTAATATGCAATATTATCCTTTCTGTAGAGTAGACTATGTGTTTTGCCTCATTATTTTACTTTCTCTTTCCTTATTTTCCCTGTTGGTTACAGTGCTCTGCATATACTGCAAATGCTTCATCAGAGAAAACATGGACCATGCGCACAACCTTTCCAGAATATGTTGTTGCTCTCGCTACGATAGTTGGATCTGTTCTTTTCTCGGTATTAAATATCTTGCTAATTTTTTTGTTACATTTCTGATTGGAATTTGGATAACAATTCTAGTTTGTAAATGTTGACTTTTTTGCTAGAATATATTGCTTACATTTTGAAATTTCTTGTCAGATATTTGGTGGTGTAGGTATTGCTTGTCTGCCTCTTGGGCTTATTGCTTCATTTATCCGCCGTCCAAAGGCTGTTATCACTCGTTCACAGTATATAAAGGTGCTTTTTTTTTTATTGCTTATAATGCTGCCATTACCATATAATACCATGCATTGGAGCTGGAAGATAGTATTGATATTTGCACATTGTGTTGTATTGCTCATTGTCGTAGTTGTTATCAATATTGTAGGAAGCAACTGAACTTGGTAAAAAGGCAAGAGAACTGAAGAAAGCAGCAGATGCACTTCATCAGGAAGAAAGAAGTGGTTCTAAGGGCAGAAAGTGGCGTAAAAATGTTAAGGCTGTGGAAAAGGTACGTGCAAGACCTAAATTTGCATTTTTCTTTGAATTCTATTTGTGCCATTCTATATGATAATAATTTTGTTGACCAAGGTGGCTTTAGTCATGAGTTTTAAATCCCTCTAGTTCTAATGTTATCTTTTTATTAAGTGTTCCTATTGAGCTTAAATATCAGATTATTTCAATAATTTGGCTTGTGTTATAATATTTATGATTCTTAAAATTAGTTCTATTTTGACGATGGTGTTATCTTGTGGCAATTTCTTTTGCAGTTGCTTAGTAAAGAGTTGAATAACAACATTTAATTCCCTAATACAATTTTCAACGACCAAGAACAGAACTAGAGAGAAAATTTCAACAATCTTCTAATAGAATACGCCTTAAGATAACATAGAAACAAGATAGAGTAAATGAGATGTTCATTATTTGTGGCTATTGAAACATTTTCTCCATTGTTCATTATTTGTGGCTATTGAAACATTCTTGATTAACTCTGCAGGAGTTGCTTCAGCTGGAAGAAGATGTAAAGCTTTTGGAAGAGATGTACCCTCAAGGAGAAAAGGTATCGGATTTGTCTTGCTGAGCTTAGCATATGCATGACACTTGGTTATGGTCCTGTCCTCTTCCCTCTTTTTTTGTCCCTCTTCCAGTATTAACTCCCTTGCTATGACATTTCAGGCTGAAACATCCTGGGCATTGACAGTTCTTGGATACCTGGCAAAACTTGTGTTAGGAATCCTAGGGTGAGTGCTTATTTCATGTATTTTAGTACCTGTAGATGGTTTTTATGATCAGAGCTTTTTTTTTTTGAATTAGCAATGGAGTTTGGATATATTTGTGCACCCTGTTGAAGAGAGTGCTTCACGTCAATAAGCTATAATAGCAGGAAATTTTTAAGTGTGGGCCTTATACATGCACCAAATAGAAATGAGTTGTTGCTATCCTTAGAATAAAGGATCGCAATAAACTCTAGCCACTTTGCACCCACTAAACCGATGATATCTAACTTGTAATTCATCCTGCACTTTGTTAGGTTGATTGTTTCAGTGGCTTGGGTTGCTCATATTGTCATATACCTTCTGATTGATCCACCACTTTCTCCCTTTCTGAATGAGGTTTTCATCAAGCTGGATGATATATGGGGTAATTCTTAAACCTTTTTCAAATTTACTTTTTTCTGTTTTTCTGGTTTTAAATTTTATGGAGATCTATGTTTTCTATTTTTTCAGGTCTTCTGGGTACTGCAGCATTTGCATTCTTTTGCTTCTACCTTTTGCTTGCTGTGATTGCTGGTGCAATGATGCTTGGTCTGAGATTAGTCTTCATTACAATTCATCCTATGAAGTAATGGATCTCATATTGATGGCATTGTGGTTAATTTTCTATTGTTCAGAAAATCACTAGCTGGCTGACATATGTTTAATCTACTTTTTTGTAGGTGGGGAGCTACTCTAATGAACTCTTTCCTGTTCAATGTGGCACTTATTCTTTTGTGCTCAATAAGGTTGGTGACATCTCATTTACTCTATCTTGTTTCTACGTTATCTCAGGGCGTATTCTATTAGAAGATTGTTGAAATGTTCTCTCTAGGTCTGTTCTTGGTCATTGAAAATTGTATTAGGGAATTAAATGTTGTTATTCAACGAGAACTTTATTTTCAACAGTATTTGACATGAATATTGTCTGTGTTTTCAGTGTCATACAATTCTGTTCCACAGCATTTGGGTACTATGCCCAAGCAACTGCTGCACAGGAAATATTTGGCCACACATTGCAATCTCTTCGTGGAATTAAATATTTGTACAAGTGAGTTTGTACGAATTTCCAGTTTTATGTTGATCAGGCATGTATGAGTTCTACTGACTTTGTTCGGTATATTGGCATTACAGGTATAATGTATTTCAAATTGCATTCATTGTTCTGGCAGGGTTGACCTTTGTGTATTATGTTGCCTTTGTAAGTTTTCAGCTATCTCTACTTTTCTCTCTTTTCTTTCATTCTGTGTAATTGTCTGTGCATGCTTCCTAGATTCCAAGTTCTGATTTTGTTCTTGTTTTGGACATTTCAGGGATGGAGAAGAAAAAAACCTAGTGGCAGGTTCCAGCTTTCCTCTTAAGATTGTTTTCCATAGAAGTTTATGCACTCTCTCAAGCAATCAGAATTCTCTGTTTTATCATCCCTTTTGGAGTCTGTTTTGTATGCTCGGATGCCTATGGCCTGATTTTAAATGTGGAAGGTTTCGAGAGGTAGGCAAACACCATCCGAGTATAAATTGGTTGCCTGTAGTAAGAGCATGTTAAGTGCTGCAAATGCTTTTCTTTATGCTTGGTTTACTCGCTTTTCTGTATGTATTACTATTATTTTTTGTTTGATTAATGTTACACATTTGGCTTGGGCATGTAATTGAGGAATCCTTGACAGTTGACACGTGGTTACTGGGTTTGTAGAACTCGATTTGATGTAATATATATCCTTCAGAGTTCAGAGAACAGAAGAATTTAATGAGCAATTTAAGCATTTGTTGGAATTGTACTAAATTTATGCTTTGGTGCTTCCATAAATATTTCAGACTGTTGATTAGTGACACTTTTTTTTTTTTTTATGAATTGATTAGTGACACTCAAATGCTGTATCATCCTTCCTGGCTTCAATTTTTCTTTTTTTTTGGTTCATAGGATAAACAATGAGAGAGTGAAGAATCGAATTTTGGATCTAATCCCTCTTAAAGAGGGATAACGACTTCTAGGCCAAGCTTTGATTGTTTCTTGGCTTCAATTTTTCGTGTTTCTGATTTTTCATCTGATAATAATCTTTTGCTTGGGTGCCTTTCTGCCGAATTGATGTAACATCCTGGGTAACAAACGAAGCCCATTCCTTCCGTCTCCTCATTGGTAAACTTTGTTTTGTATTTCCAATGGCTATTAGGAATTTAATTTAATTTCAATGGCTTATTCGGAGAAGGTTTCATGAGGGTTTGTCCATGATTACCAGTGTCAAAATCAGATTTATAATAAATTGCTGCATTAAGAAGAAAAAGAATTCAGAGATGATCTTGGAGCCTCTAAGGTTACAAGCAATGTAACAGTGAGGAACCCAATCGATTGGTATAGAAGTTCAACATGTGCCATAAAATGGAAATGGAAGGCCCACTTACAAGGATTAGGGTTAGAGGTGTTAATGGACCAAGTTGAGTCGGTTTGAGTTGAATTTAATCAATTTTATTAATGAATTGTATATAAGCTTGATATTGGTTCAGTTTGATGATTATTATCTTTATTATGCATTTGAATTTTTTGTTTTTTATTTTTTATTTTTTTCTTTTAAAATTTAATTTGATTTATCAAATTTTACATTTCAATTTTCATATTAAATATATAATTATATTTATTAATCAATAATGTAACTAACAATCAATGTTTGATCTAACGATTGTTACTTTTGTTTGAGGAGGGATTAGGTCCAAAATCTGAATCTCTTTTTTTCCCTTGCACCTCATTATAAACAAAAAAATATGTATAAACTTAAAATTAATTATTTTCGAGCTAATTAGATCTAGGTTTCAAATGGTAAAGCTTCGTTCGAAAATTCAAAATATGTTTGGTCAGAGACAACTTCTACGGCTAGGTCTCGATCCATCCCGAACCATTGGGCTCCTTTTCACCATTGATCAAGTGTGACTTGAGGGCTCATTCTCCGCCTGTATCGTCCACGGCCAATGGGGCCATCAGGCTTTATTTTTTTGATCCCATTTATTGTACTTAATATTTTTGTCTAATCAGACTAATTTTCAGACTTTAATAAGCCCGATTACATGGACATTTCTAATTAGGATTATTCCCATCGCGCATTTCTTGAAAAGTCAATCCCTGAAATGTTTATGGCACTCCCTCCGTCTTGACTGACCCGATAACCGAGCAATTCCTCCTCGAATTCAGTTGGTAATGACCTCCAGTCTAAACTTGGTTTCCACTCTGCCTCTCTCAGGGCTTTCAGGATTTCTTTAATAACTAATTTGCTCCCCTCAGCCGAGAGATGGATGCCATCCCTGTGCAAGGAGAATCGGGTAAATCATTAAAACAGATAACGAGTATTTTGAGTGGTATGAAAGCAAACTTACGTAAAGCAAGCTGTCTTCCAGTCATCCCTTTGCTGGAGTGCAGTCCAAAGATCAACACCTCTTACATCCAGTTCTTCGCTTACTTTTAGACAAGCTTCAGAATAAATCCGGCAGGCTTCATTGGTTCGACCGCTAATACCAAGGGTTTGAGCTATTTGTTCCTCGTTCACCGGAGGAGCACTGAGAAGCATTACACGAGTCTTGTCTGATAGGCCCTGAAGATCGAAAATAGGCAATGCATCACAATATGTACTAATTAAGAGCACTTTTAGGGAGAGAATCTGGTATGGAACTGTATAGTGCTTGAAGATGGTTCAGTGACACAGTGCTCATGGTTTATACCAGATGATTTGATATCAATCTTCAGGTATTCTTAGTTTAGGTAGGTAATTAGGGAACATAAAGGGAATGATTGAAAGGTTTACACCGGATGTCAGAATTCAAATTATTAGATTATTGAATCGTGTTCTATATAGGTTGAAATTGTTTGTGTTATTGGACCTTCTCAAGTCTAAAAGTTAATTGGCAAAATTTTTCTTCATACTTAAAAGCACACAATCAATATGGACAAACACCAACAGTCTCCCTCTTTGTATGTCCAGTCACATAAGAAAATGTTAGTAGTTTGGACTCCAAAACCAATGTTTGATGCTTTTCAGTTTCTCAAACCCAAAAACAAGCTCAAAAAAAGAGATCATCTCTTGCACTTATAAATCTCTTTCATGTGAAAAAAGTCCCAACACAAATAGTATTAGAGTCTGATGATATACCTTGAGATGCACAACAATCTTCTTCATGTTCTCAATATATTCCGGAAGAGGTACATGAGGGCCAAGGCCAGACGGGTGTGGTTCAATTGAATCATTGCCACCAAAATAGACAATCACCAATGAAGGCTGTACAACAGCATCCTTCATATGGTTGAAAACAAAGAACAGCTGATAATCAAACACCTGTTTTCGGCATGCTTTTGAGAACAAAGGACAAGTATATATATATGAATTCATCCATAAAACATACAATACCTTTGGAAATATTTGATCTACAACCTTTAAAGCTTGCCTTGAGTTCCACCCAGCGTATCCGCGCAGTACTATGTCTGCCTATGTCCAATTACTGATAAATTTATTTCTAACAACGATGTTTGCTATGAATTGAATATGCATTAAACCATTAATTTGGCTAACTCAGCCATATCTGATCTTTAATTTTTCTTTCTGCCAAAACTGGCCAAAAAAAAGCATAGTGTCATTTTCATATGCTCAATAACGCGCAAGTGGATAAATGTTTCATCATCAACTATAAATTTCTTCCTTGAAAAAAAAGAAAAAGAAAATGGAGTAAGCTTTATGGATGATGGATCCTACCACTAGGAAAAAGGTGTGAATCTCTTATCTGTTCATCAAAAAGGAAAAGTCCAAAACCTGATAAGATACACACGTAGATTTCCCCAGCTAAAACAAAAACACCAAATCTTCACCAACATTTTAAGATGACATGAATTCTGGGTAACAATGAAATCACCCTCAAATCTCATTTGTACTAATATATATGAACCTTAGAGAAAGATAATTGGAAAATTGAAGACGAACACTGATTAGAGAACAAAAAAGAAAGGCAATTAGAGTCGGAAAGCAGAGATATATACCTTGCGAGCATATATATCAGCAAGGACTGCACCCCAACCTTCGTTGCTATAACTGAATTGAACGATGGAAGATCCAAAAAGAACGAAAAGAGGTCTGCCTGGGCCAACCATGTTTGATGTTATAAACCGTCTAAGGTTCTTCCTTGCAGCTGTTGAATTCAGACACCAGTCGTTTCTAGCATTATTGCAGTTATAGACGGTATATCACTTCGACCTTGAATGGTACAGACACAGCCAGCAGTTACTGTTTAACGATTATAATACACGTGGAAAATCACTGCAATTGACCCGTAGTCGATTTACCCTTTTGCCCAAACATTGCCCACAAACGATATTTGAGCCCGCACAAGCCTGTAATATGGGGGCTGGTAGACAAAGCCCGTGTCGAAGCACAGAAAAGCCCGTAGTTTTTAAGCTGAATGATTTTCTTTGGACCCAAACAAGTCCATATAAAAGACATAGGCCTCGATGAAACGAAGAAGAAACCCAAGCGAGCGTCGGCCTTTGATTGGCTCTTGGCCTTTGGTTTGCAGGGATCTTTGGTTTTTGCAGTGTTGAGCTACGAGGAAAAACAAAAGAGAATGGACATAACTCTCCTCCTCATCTTCACTTTTTGCCGACATGAAGAACTCTCTGTTTGTATTCGTTCTCTTTTTATATTTACTGCTATTTCACTTTGATGGTTTTTTGAAAAAACTCTATACCCTTGAGGAAGAAACAGAAAGCCATCAGAACTACCATGTGCGAATGATGTGGACCCAGAAGAGTGATAAACCAGAAAATCAAGAAGCTTGGAAACAAGTTTCTTGCTGTGCTGATATTTTTATCTATCTATTATCTTTGCAAATCCACTGTCACGCGTAATTGGTCATGAAAGCTGAAGACGCTATTATCATGTTGGCAAAAGGGGCTGATATATGATAATATCTGAGGAATAACTTCGAACTTCGGAGTGGATTAGAATGATTTTCTGTTTTGGATTTAATTCTGATTCCTTAGGAATCTTACCAAACCTATGGAAATGGCCATAGTGGAAATGTGCTAATGAAATTTTTTATCTGGAAAAAGTTGAAACTACCTTACAAAATGGATAGAATCTCTTATGTCATTTTTTGCTCATTTAGTTCTACTGCTTGCCGCCAGAAATGTGCATGGGGTTGCCTGCAGTATTGGAAAGAAGGATGAATCACTCTTCTTTTCTGGTTGTGAGAATGCTGTTGTAGAAGTAAAGCATATCGGATCCAGCGTGTATTGCACCAGAACCATGGTCATATTAATTAAAGTGGCAAGCTTGTAAAGTTCTTTTAAAAGTTTGGACTGCAAGATGTTGATGTTTTACTTTATACAAATTTTGTCTCAGTGGTGTTATTCTGGAATTACTTTAGTCAGCTTCGAGAGTTTGCAACATTTCTAACAAAAACCCTTTTGAATGGATTAAATACAAATTCTCCTATGCTACTTTCACCCATGCCATTCTTCTTGGTAAATATGAGTGAGTTTAGGCAGCACTTGCTTTTACAATCACAGGAAATTCTATGAATTAAAAAACTCCTGCATTTTTTTTACCTTTCTGCATTTGCACTAGAGCTCTAATGGATATTTTTTCCTGGAATCCTGTAGAAGTCTTTCATTTCATTTCAGTTGCACTTCTGCTTCTGTTTCCTGTCAGTAACAATTGCAATCCTAAAGTTTCAAATGATGAAGTCTTCCCCAGTTTTCGCCTGCAACATATATTTTGTGCAAGCCAATGTTGAGACTTTAAGCATTTAACAGTGCCTAATTACCATATAAACTTGAATTGACAAATACAACTCTGCAACTTTGAGATCTCTAAGTTCAAAAATCGAGAAGCAATGAACCAGGAGAATGGTGGAACATATCTGCTCGAGTTCTTTGTCTTGCCCTTATCGACAGACCTAGAGGAAAGTTCCTGGAAACTTCATTTGCCATTACCCGTCCTTGTCAACGATGCATATGCACATTTTTCTGCTGAAAGTTATTTCAAATGTTAGTATCAATAAAAACCATCACTTATATGGCTGCACTAATAATTTCCTTCTTGAAGGAAAAAAAAGAAACGTAAATGAGACTAAATTCATGACATTTTCAGATCGTGACAGAGGAAACTTCCCGGAAGTTGTCGAGGGCTCTATGCACATGCTTGTGACAGATCTTTTGCTGGGAAACGACTCTGAATAAGGGTGGAAATTGGAGTGATTGATCAGGAAGCTGTTAGGGCAATGGTCCAATGGACATGGACAAACCGACTGCTAACTTACATTGGCAAATATTGATGAAGACAACAACAATATTTCATGATTTTCCTTCCTGATTTTCTGGTCCCCCATTTTGCTCTACCCCATTCAGAATATAATTTGGCCTAGATATGATCATTCTATACACACAGTAGATATGATTCTTATACTTAGCGAAAAAAAAAAAAAATAAATATTGTATATGAATTTGCAAAACCTAAAAAGAATATTTTATATTTAATGCGTAAACATGACATTTTTATATTTACACAACATAACACGTTTTAGCACAATGTGCTTGTCAAGTTTAATTTGGCCTACAACAAACTCATGTTTCAGCAAAATCGGCAGATCAAATCGATTAAATGATTAAATGTGACGTCTAATGAAGATGCAAATATGGTTTTTTTTTTTTTTTCATTTGAGGCTGAATGTAAAGCAAATCTTTCAAAAGTAACTTCAATCAATTCTAAGCGAAAAATAAGGATCCCAAATCAAAATAGAAGTTAAAAGAAATGAAATGAAGAAAGATTAGCTAGCTAGCTTTCCGAGGTCAGCTGTGTTCATTCCGCATGAAGAGCCTGCTACTGGGTGCTTCAATGGCCACACGATTAACCCTCCTGCAAATGTAAGGTTTGAGTCGTATTAGCCAAGTCTGAACCAAGACAGTTAAACTCCCAACTAGTTTGACTAGTCATTAACTGAATTTAGCTCCTTAAAAAATGAAAATAAATAATTTTCTGCAAATGTTGGAAAATATTACCACTATATACCCACCCCGCCCACCAAACTTTATTTTAAGGAAAAAAAAAACACCCAAATCATTGGCATAAATAAATCAAAAACAAATAATTGAATTTATTTTACCTTTGCCGAGCGGAAGCATCTCCAAAGAGCATTCCTCAGAGTAAAACATTTACAAACCAGAGGATTGAAAAACTTCATGGATATGTTATAGGAAGAATTGCGAAATATATAGTCCTGGAAGGAAAGGCTTTAATGCTCTAAACACTTTTTCAACAGGGAACTTCTTTCCACCTTCCCTAATTTGACATTATTTGCTGAAGTAAAAAGTAAGACATAAGCTTTTGAAAAAAAAATTATATGAAACGGTTATTACATGTCAGCATATATTATTTCTATTCAAATTATAATACATAATCATATTATTAAAAAAGTCAATAATTTATTATCAAAATCAATAATGAGTCTTTGAAATAAATATTCATAATTTAATTATTATATATAATGTATAATAAGTGATAAATTTTTTTCAATAATATAATTATATTACACGATTTAAATAAAAATGATACATGCTAATGTTGAGTAATCGTTCTCTACAATCATTTCTCAAACCTCTAGTTTCTAAGAAGTTTTGGTGTTATTCATATCTACGTATGACACTTGTAAAGAGCATGTTTGCCCTTTACCTTCCCACCGGATTTGAATGGAAAATTATTTTCTGTTGGGGACTTGTTTTTGGCCTTAATCAGCTTCACTAATCACTATGCTAAAATTTGCATGAATCCGGAGTTGGTAATTAATATTTAGTTGGGTAATTAATAGTTAGGTCTTTGCAATATGTAGTGTGTCTTATATATTTATTTATCTATATTTTTATAATAATCATTGGAATTTATATCTAAATTAATTTTGAATGTCTCGAACATTTAATTCAGTTGTTAGTACATATAATTGAATTCAAATTCTTTTTTTCTTTTGAAATAAAAAATAAAAATTTACCAATAATAGTAATTATATTTTTGTTTTGAATATTCTTGATGATTAAAAATTTTCAGAGGATGAGTGCTAAAATAAATTTAGAAGATAATGATATATATATATATATATGTATACGTGTATGTATACACGTATATATACACAACGATGGTGACTGCTTTGGTCTCCTCATCCAGGCTCCTATAAACATGAAGGGGTAGTGATGTCCCTTTCAATTATAAATCATAATATATATATATATATATATATATGTAAAATTCAATTAATTTATTGATTATTAAATTAATTTTGATCAATTAATGAAAATAATTTTTAATAAATTTTGTTTTTCAGTTAATCCAGTTTTATAACTGGATTAACCGAAAATTTAATTAAAGTATAGAAAATTCAATGATATATTTAAAAATATATAAAATTCAAAAATAAGTTTAATGTTTGGAGTTTGAATGATGATTTAAATTTAATATTATTTTTAAACTTAATGTTTTGATATTTGAATTTGTTTAGATGATTTATTAATTTATTTTAAATATAAAAATTTAGAAATTAAAAATATAATATAATTGACATGTATTATATTATTCAATTAATTTAAAAATTAACTAATTAAATTCTATCAGACAGATTTTTAGAATTTTATAAATTTGATTCTGTTAATTAAATAACATAGTTTAATTAAATCGATTTTTATTAATCCAATCCGTGATTAATTAAATTAACCAAACCAACATCCCATGTATTTCAAATTTTCAATGCGAAATGAAAGGCAAAAACAAAATTTATTACCATCCATAAACAACATCACCGTCATTTTTGTATTTTTTCCGTAACGAGTTTGGACGAAAGCTGGTCGCCATAAGAGTACGGAAAACTCTACGCCCAGCCCAGTTTACATCGACCCTTGGGTGCTGGTGATGGTTTCCAACTTCACTTTCTCTTCTTGAAAATCCAGGCAAAATACTTTCCATCGTCATCCTCGCAGATATCGCAGACAATGGAAAACGACAACTAAACAGCTTCTGAAAAACGTAAAATATCTTCTGACACGGCAGCGTTTGATAGTGAGGTACAAATCTTATACAGTCTGGACGACGTCAAAGGCAATGCCAGAAAAAATCTTTGGTTTGTGCAACTGATCTTTGTGGTTCTGGAAAATCTGCAAGATTTTTTGTGGTTTAGATTTTTTTTCCGTGGCTCGAATTAATTGCTCTGTTTCTTTTTCTTTCCAAATGGCATAAAAGATGTTTGCGTACTCATAAATTCCCTTCATTAATGCAGGCAGGGAAGTGCAAGTTTTTGGCTTTTCCCAAATAAAAGATGTTTGCGTTCTCATAAATCATAATTGTTTGTATATGACAAACCGGGTTATAAATCATTTGGTTTTTCCACAAAATCAAGTTGCAATGTCTAGTTCTCTATTTCTTACGCTTTAAAGTAATATTTACCTGAATTATAAATTTGACTAATTCTTTTATTTTTAATATTTTCATTCCACTTTTTTCGTAATGTTTATCTTCTTTCTCATTTGAGAAAATAAAGATTCAAACTCAAATTTTTTAATAAGAGATCCATGCATTTATTATTGAATCAAATATCTAAATGCATAATTTTATATATATAATGCATAATTTTATATATATATACATATAAATTGGAGGTTCACTATACAAAAATCATCATAATTTTTATCTCAAGAGATTAAGATAAGTTATATAAATTAATATATGAATTTACTGATATTAGTTCATTTCATGAGATTGGATTAATTTTTATAACTAATTGTCCAAATCTACTGCCACCTCTTTCTTTATTCGGACTTGAGACCGATTGCATTAACTCGCACAAGTAAAATTATTGTCATTGCTTATAAAAAAAAATTGTCATTGGAGTTTTTAGACTCCACAAATAATATTAAAATAATGACACATTTATATCTTTTAAAAATATTAAAATAATAATAAATAAAGTGAATATGTGTCAGGATCTCAATCTCACTTACAAAATTTAAGAACTTTACTTATAATATATGAGATAATTATCTATAAATTCCAATCATGCAATTGAAACATTCCTTTTTTATTATATATCCCAAAATTAGAGAATAATTGTTTCTCACCTCTCGTGCATTGGCTTAAATAAAACTCCCAATTTTTATTTTTTATTTTTTAAAGAAGCTTCCGGGAAGTTGCATTTTCTCTACTAATAATGTGACACGTACCATTGTAACCAACAAGCAAGAGTCCTATTTATAACAGTAGGTATCTTACTCTCGAACTCATCGAGATAGATTCCGAAACTTAATTGATTGTTTATGTCAAGGTCCTCAAATTTTCCTTTCAGTACTGTACTTTGCCATAGAAGGAAAACATTTCGGTTTGAACGTGGCAAGAACGATGGCTTCCTTGCAAGAACCATGGCTACTGGAGAATGGAAACTTGAAGGGTTCCAGCAAGGAGATTCGCCATGGCAGGACTGCACACAACATGTCGTCCTCGTCATTGCGGAAAAAGTCGGACCTGACGCTTGTTTCCAAGGTTCGATATGGAATGCTTAGGCAGCTCCTGACAAATCTTCAAGAGGTTATTCTAGGGACCAAACTTTCGGTTCTCTTCCCAGCAATTCCACTGGCGGTTGTTGCTGAGTGCTATGGGTGTGGAAGAGTGAGTTTTTTTTTCTTGCTTTTTCATTGTTTCGTAAATATTGCTTCTAGGGTCTTTGATGAAACAGTGAATATTTCTGGCAGAAGATGAATGAAGACTGACAGACGACAATTGGATTAAATTCGATTTGACTTCATCTGGAAATAAGTTAGACTACGGGATTTTCTGCTGAAAACAATTTGATGCTCAATTTTCAGTTATGGAAAAGTTAAACAGGAAATGTTGGAATTTTAAGAATTAAACTACCCAAATTTTGATATCATGTTCTAACAGAATCAAAATGTATTAATAATTATGATTCCATTTCCATATATATCATACGTTTTTTCTTTGAAAATTCAAAGTCTACCCAATACACATGAGGTTTTTGTGATAGTACTACTGTACTAACATTTACGATTTTCCTGTGAATTAACAGCCCTGGGTTTTTGCATTAAGTTTACTTGGACTTACACCGTTGGCTGAACGAGTCAGCTTTCTCACGGAGTAAGGCGGATTCCTATTTGTTCGTGATCGTTAATATCTATACAATTGAATTTGACAAATAATTAAATCTGTTTTTTTCTCCTTTCTGTGTACTTGCAGGCAAATTGCTTATTACACTGGTCCAACAGGTAATTAACATAAACTGAGAAAACGCTTGTCAATGCAGTTTTTTATCTTCCATTTGTGAATGTTTGGTGCAATATTCTTGTTGATAGTGACGGTTTCAACTTCTTTAGAAGCACATTTTTCTGCCTCATCTGTGTCTTTTACCTGGTGCTGATTAATCTTGACTTGTAATCATCGTCGTTATTAGATTTTGTGTAATCGTCATCGTTATTATTATAATATAAGAAAGGGCTGTTCAATCATGGAATTAATTATTCTTTGGATTATATTTTAATCTTGCAGTGGGAGGGCTGTTGAATGCAACCTGTGGCAATGCTACTGAGCTGATCATAGCAATTTTTGCACTAGGCCAACATAAAATAGATGTGGTCAAGTATTCGCTGCTGGGTTCTGTCCTATCAAACCTGCTTTTGGTTCTGGGAACCTCTCTCTTCTGTGGCGGTATTGCCAACCTGAGAAATGAACAAAAATATGATAGAGTAAGTTGTTTAATGTTATGTTAGATATATAGTTAGGTTCGTATAAGATTGTTGTGTCATCCCTTTCTTTGTCGTAATTTATCTGGCTCAAAATTTACGACTAATTTTGGTGCTATAAACACTGTTGAATTTGACAGAGACAAGCCGATGTGAACTCTCTCCTTCTGCTCCTTGCATTATTGTGCCATTCGCTGCCATTGTTGTTTCGAATGGCTGGGGCATCCGCTGCTATCAAAACCGACCCAACACTGCAGTTGTCGAGAGCCAGCAGCATTGTAATGTTGATTGCTTACCTTTCATACCTGGTCTTCCAACTATTCACACACCGGCAATTATTTGAAGCTCAAGAGGTAGTTCACTCAATGTTCTAGCTTCTCAAATCCAATTTCTACTGTTTTTGGTGAACTGGAAGGGTATGAAACTGATATTCTAACCTATAGCTGATAATTCTTCTTTGGTGCAATTGGTCAGGAATTTGAAGCTGATGATCAAGATGGACTATCAGAAGAAGCACCAGTAATTGGATTTTGGAGTGGATTTATCTGGCTAGTTGGAATGACTGCTGTCATCTCTCTTCTGTCTGAATATGTTGTAGAAACAATTGAGGTAATTTACCTCTCATTTCCATTGTGGGGTTTGGCATTAATTTTTCTACCCACCTGATTCTGGCCCCTCTCCTGACCTTTGAGAGTACAATCGATTAATTTCTTTGCATTAAGCCACATGGGATACCTACCAATTTTAACAAATTATATCAACCATGGATTGTGCTAAAGTGGCACTTACTAGGCTAGGGTGTACGTTGTACTGTATCCAGTTTACAAGTAGTAATTTAAAGTATGGTAAACTACATTTCAGGATGCCTCGGATTCTTGGGGAATTTCTGTTAGCTTCATTAGCATTATTCTGCTACCCATTGTTGGAAATGCAGCAGAACACGCAGGAGCGATAATTTTTGCTTTTAAAAACAAGCTGGTGGGTAATAGCCTTTCTTAGATTCCCTCGAGTTTCAGGCATTCAGCAACTGTTTCATCAATAAAACAATATGTTGACAGAAATTTTGGAACTGAAATGCAGGATATTTCTTTAGGTGTTGCATTAGGATCTGCAACTCAAATTTCCGTGTTTGTGGTACGAACTTACAACAATTGAAGCCTTCAGTTTCGTTTACTAAGAAAAGCATGCAGTCTTTTAAAATTAATATTTCAATGTGACTCAGGTGCCACTCTGCGTGGTTGTCGCTTGGATTATGGGTATTAATATGGATCTTAATTTCAATCTCCTTGAAACTGGCTCTCTCGCCCTATCAATTATTGCCGTAGCCTTCACTTTACAAGTAATTAACACTGCTATCTTCATTTCAGCCTCATGCAATTGCAAATAACATTTTTATTTCTTGGGTTCATTACTGGCCAAGTTGAGCTAGGATCTTGCATTATTAATCTTGCAGGATGGCACTTCTCACTACTTGAAAGGACTGGTTCTTCTACTGCTCTACGTAGTTATTGGAGCTTGTTTTTTGGTATCCAAAACACCTCTAAGTAAGGATTCTCATAGACACTAATTCTGAACTATTCATCGCTTAACTATTGTTTAGTTTTCTAACTACTTTTTTTTTCTTTCTTTTCACCTCAGACCAAGTAAACATCACAACCTCGGAAACTAAATTAGCCTTCAGAGCTTGATAAGTAAGTGCATTTTCCAAACAGTTTGTACAAATGGGTTCAAATATATATTATGGGACCGAAGATTAACATGGTAGAAATATTAATGAATTCAGGTTTCACCGTCTCAGGTCGTCGTCAGTATTCCCCTTTTGATGACGAAATGTTTGAAACTTCAACAGAGATTTCATGCATTTGTTTTTCTTTCTTTATGGTTTGGCCTACCGAAAAGCTGACAACCGCAGTTATTACTCCACCGCGCGCGTAGAAGTTGTCATGCATTCATTTCAAAGTTCAAAGCTGAGATAGATTACATATAAATGTAAGATCGGTACCATTGAAGCTTGTTAACTGTAGTACACAGCACATTGTTCTGTGAATAGATCTTTCTCAGTGTGTTTTTTTTTTTGCTTTCAACTGAGGTTTGTTTCTAAATCCTGCCCGTATAGGATTGGCAAATGAGCGTAGCTCATGGGTTCTTTCCCTCTTGTAATGCTGTTATCAAAAATAAATGAAATCGCTGTTGTTTTTATTTGGCAAGTTATACTTGCACATTGTGATTATGAATCTTCTGGGGTAACAATTTCAATGCTTTTCTCTTTAAAACTGAATTGAAAAGGTTATTAAATATAGGACGGGTTTGGTATATCAGTGTGATGCGTTTTGTTCCGGTCAATGGCCACTACAAACAAAACAAAAACTTACCAAAGACAGAAAAAAACTTGTGTAAAATTATTCTTTCATCTTTTTTTAAAATATTTTATATTAAAATTATTTTTATTTAATAATTATTTTATTAAAATTAATCTCAATGTCTACTCAAATTAAAGACATGGGAGTGAAAAACAGACAGAGAGACAGGGCAATGTTGGTACTGGCAGTGAACAATCAGTAATTTAGCTGTACTTTTCCAAGATTAGAATGTATTCTTTGCTGGAAGGCTTCAATAAATTTTTTTTTTTGGTTGCAGCTTAAATAATTTTTAAGCACACAGACAGCTGCATTATTGTACTCTGCTTGTCTGGTGTTCAGTTAAATTAAATATCGAACTAAATATTTTGTTTTGTCATATTTTTACATCAGCTAGTAGTGGTTATCCAACTTTTGGCAGTTTGTTGTCTTGTTTTCAGTATTGCTTGCCTTTCTGGAAAGCACTGTTACCTGCTAAGGTAAGGGACTCCAACAAACAAATCAGTTAGCTTGGAATAAATGTTAATCCTAGTAATCACATACCAGTATTTTCTTACGCCATGTTTGTTCAAACAAAGGGGAACGAAATGGTAAAATGTAATTAGGAAAATCACATTTTTAACATTCGTACATATGGATAATTTCATGGTAAGATAGGCTTTAACGTAAAGTTAATTTATTTTAAGTTTACTTTTATTTTAGAAGTATCATAAACTTAATGGTAATAAATATAAAATAGTTTGATCTTGCAGTAAATAAAAGTAAACACATAAAAATAAATATAAAATAAATTAATCCTACAATAAGCTCAATTTTACTGTAAATTTTTCCATATGAGTATATATCCGTGCTGTAGATAATGTCATGTGGTCATGCATTACCCTCTTCTCAAAAATCACTAAGTATGTAGGAACATTATGGTTTTTACATGGACTTATTCTATCAATAACAACAAATTGATAATATATACGTGAAATGAAAAGTTATAATTAATTAGCAGAATTTTCATGTTTTCCTGCCCTCGATTAGAAAAATAAATTAAGACAAAATCTTCAATCTATATAAAAATATAAACCCATAATGTTGTTGTAATAATAGTTAATTATTACTATCTTTTCATACATGATGATCAGGTGCAAAAGTTACGTGTAGACATGACAATTCATGTCTGTAATTTGTTTTTGTGTCACGTAAAATTGTATTCGTGTTACGTAAAACATAAAAATTTGGTATAAAATTCGTGTCGATACAAAAAATAAAAACTTTATTTTTAGCATTTAACATATTCATATATGATTTTTATTTAATTTTAATCATTATTACTTTCATGTCTTTTATTTATATCATTTTTATATCATGTCTGTAATTACCAGGTTTAGTTATACGTTTCTTTTCTGCATTTCTTTTTAGGGTTATGGATTGGTTGAGCAATGTGAAGCATACCTTCAAAAGGAGAGACTAGTCGGCCTTTATTTAGTCTTTGGGCCAAGGCCTTTTGTGGCCTCGATTGGACTGGATATGGGCCTGCCAATCTATTCATATATTTATAAAATATTTAGAACTTTTCTAAATATTAATTGTTAATTTTATATTATATATAACGTATCAAATATAAATATTTATTTCAATATATTAAATATTTTTATTGAATTGGTTATAAAATTTATGAGACATCAATTCAGTAAAAAATATATTTAAAAGTAAAAAAAAACTATAAAAATTTATAAAATCAGTTGAAATAAAAAAATTATCTTATACGCTGTCAGTGAAATTTTTTAACTCCACAAGCAGGATTAGGATGATGACATGTGTCCCATTTTATTTATATTTTATTTTATTAATATTTTTAAATGACACATGTCATCATCCCAACTTTATTTGTGGAGTTAAAAAACTCCACTGGCAGTGAATAAGATAATAATCCATAAAAAAACTTCACAAGCAAATTTTGTACATGTAGTGAATTTTTAATAAAAAATAATTAAAAAAAACTATCATATTTTTACTCTAATAACTTTTTTTAGAAAAGTAAACATAATGTCTCGTATCCAAAGCAAGTTATCTAGCATGCCCTGTAAGCAACAAATCTAAAGAGAATCAATGCCTATTTGGATAGATAGAGAAATTACTTTTGGTAAAAATATATTCAATGCCTATTTTTCAATATTTAAAGCTTTGGAGACTCAAGAGACTCTAAAAAGGCAATTTTGCATACTCTAAGATTTTGTTTGGTTTTAGAATATATATATATATATATATATATATCTATATATATTGTCTTTTATTTTTAAATATTTTATTTTTTATATATTTGATTTTTGAAAAATATGTTTGGCATATTAAATTAATAGTTATTTTCAAAAATAGAACTTATGAAAATGTATTTGATATTTTCATTTTTCTTTTCTCATTAACAGGGTTGCTGCAAGATTTTTCTAGTATAACAATACGCAACTACACTTATATGCTAATTTATTAGCATTTGGTTTCAATCAAAATAAAATTTCCATCTCGACATACATTTTGAAGGGATAAGACAAGTTAATATTATATATATACATATATATATATATATATATATTATATATATGACATAAGCAATTCAAACTCAAAGGAATTAATGAAAAAAATATAACTCAAAATTTTTCATTAACAAAATCAAACATGTCAAGTGTACATAAAAAGAATCAAATATTTTTATTACAAACAATTTATAACAAGTGAGGATTTAACCCCATAAAATAATACAACAATTGATTACAAGTGAAAACAATAACTATATAACAATATATATAAAAAATAAAATATGATGAAAATATTTCGCCAAATCAATAATAATAACCAAAG
Source organism: Heritiera littoralis (assembly GCA_031772115.1). Taxonomy (NCBI): domain Eukaryota; kingdom Viridiplantae; phylum Streptophyta; class Magnoliopsida; order Malvales; family Malvaceae; genus Heritiera; species Heritiera littoralis. The sequence goes on along the minus strand of JAPDPK010000031.1, from coordinate 5,600,178 downwards.
AATGATTTTAATAACAATATTTTGAATTTTTCAAAAAAAAACAATATTTTGAAAAAATATCATGTTTTTTGAATTTTTTTCAATATTTTCTTTAAAAAATAAAAAACAACTTTTTGTTATTCTCTAATTTAACCCATTTTTATATTCAATTTTTAAAACTTGTTTTTTATTTCTTCAACTAAACATATTTTTTTCATATTTTTTAAAAATATATTCTATTTTCATAAATCAAATGCACATTGAAAAAATGTAAAAAAATTAAGCTTTGGAGACTTAATGGACTTTACAAAGAGGCAACTTTGCAGACTCTTGTACTTTTGCGCTCGCTAGCGCTCCCTCCTCTCTCTGCAACTAACATCTACAGTACACTGCCTTATCTTTTCTCTACACTTAAAACAACTAACCAAATTCCCTGTCAATCCCAATCCGCCATGAGAGAAGAGAGAGCCATTTTACGCCTCGAAACCATCCCTGGCCTCGTCCCTTTCGGTACGACGCGTGATGAGCCTCTCTTTCGAAACGCCCGGTTCACATACAGTTTCAACAACAGCAGTGGCAGTGCTCGTAATTTCGCCTGTCTTTCGATGGGAGAGAAGAGAGAGCAGCGACGAGAATTCGCGCCCACTCTAGCTCAGCTCCTCAACCATCCTTTGGCTGCTCTAGCTTACGTCCCCAGAGACGCTGCCATTTTCGCTGCTGGTGCCATCGCTGGAGCCGCCGCTAAAACCGTCACGGCTCCGCTCGACCGCATCAAGCTTCTTATGCAGGTTCACTTTTGGCCTTCGATTCGTTTGAGTTATACCACAATTTTCTTTTTCGTCATCGTTTTTCTCGCGCGTGGTTGTTCGTTTTGTCACGTGTAAAAGAATATTCATCGGTTAGTTAGCTACTTATCACTTAACAACAGTGTAAATTAAGAAACAAATTACCATAGTTATGGCCATTTTAACATTTTTATTTTAGGTGAAAAATCGGTTGTTTTATTGAACCAAATTTTCTATTGATTTGCCGGAATTCAATTTTGTTGTTTTAAAATGAATTTTGTTTTGACAGACTCAAGGTGTGAGAGCTGGGCAAGAGAGTGCAAAAAAGGCTATTGGTTTTATTGAGGTATGTTCTTGGTATATTTTCTTGTTATCAGCTGTGTTTGGCAAGAGAGTGCTAATGTTGGTGACTATTTGGAAATAAATTGCAGGCTATTGTATTGATTGGGAAGGATGAAGGAATTAGAGGGTACTGGAAGGGCAATCTTCCTCAGGTTCATTGCAATTTTTACTTCCGATCGTATTTCAGAATAGATTTTGATTATGTTAATCGCGATGATTTATTGAGCTGCTTTTGATAGAGATGTAGTACTAAATGGTTCAGGTAATAAGAGTCCTACCTTACAGTGCTGTCCAGCTCTTTGCATATGAAACTTATAAGGTAATAAACAATATGCATAACCTAATCTTGTCATGTACGTACTCTCTATTCTCGGATGGAATTAGTCAGTTGATTCCCATTTCCTATTGAATTCTAGAAACTTTTCAAAGGAAAAGATGGTGAACTATCTGTTATTGGAAGACTTGCTGCTGGAGCTTGTGCTGGCATGACATCTACTTTTGTAAGTGATACAGTGATTGAACCTTTTTCATATTTTTGTTTCCTAGGGTTCTTCCTGAGGTTTGACTATCGACTATGTTATTTACTCTATTAAATGGGAAAACAAGAAAGAGTCTTTTGCAGTTTAGGGAGAAATTTTTCTGTTAAATTTTTCTATGAACGGTTAACTTTGGTTTTTGGATTTTGTCATTCTTGAGTCTTGATTTTTCTCATTGATTGCTTAGTGTGTTTTTTTAAACATCTTTCGCTTTTTGGTTGTTTGATTTTATGTAGATAACATATCCATTAGATGTCCTCAGACTACGTTTAGCTGTAGAACCGGGGTATCGGGCAATGTCTGAGGTATGCTTAACTCTCTCATTGTTACTAACATGAAGATGACCATTTTATTGGAAGATGACCTTATGTGCTTCTTCCAGGTTGCCTTGACCATGTTGAAAGAGGAAGGTTTTGCATCCTTTTATTATGGTCTTGGACCTTCTCTTATTGGCATAGCTCCATATATTGCTGTGAACTTTTGCATATTTGACCTGTGAGTCCAAATGACACTGCTGTTTGTAATATATAATATGACAGCTCAAACTTCTATCTTACAAATTCTTATGTTAATAACAGTGTGAAGAGGGCTTTGCCAGAAAAATATCGCCAGAAGACTCAAGCATCTCTACTAACAGCTATAGTGTCAGCTGCTGCTGCTACTCTTACTTGCTATCCTTTAGACACAGTGAGAAGACAAATGCAAATGAGGGGTACACCGTATAAATCAGTATTGGAAGCCATTCCAGGTATGTCAATGTTACCAATTATATTGCTATGTCTGATAACCAAGTCATTATAAAATGTACAAAAATCACATCAGCATTTGACATTTATGACCAGAATCCTGCATGCTTTTTCTCCCTGGGTGCAAAGACAAAGGCATAAAGCTGAATTGACTTGGGTATATTAGAATTGCATGTTCCAACTCAGTATTTATTATAGTCCACAATTTCAGTATTTCAATATCAGATTAAAGTTTCCTTGTTTCATTTGTTCTGTTCTACCATTTGTTCATGGAAAAATTAAAAAACTTGAGACTGGTTTCACTGAGTACAGTATATTCCTGCTTGTGTAGGTATTATTGAACGCGATGGAGTTAGTGGCTTGTACAGAGGTTTTGTTCCCAATGCATTGAAAAACCTACCAAGTAGCAGGTTCATTTCCATTATTTTTTTATTTCTTCCTTGAAACTACTGTATGGTTTGGAGCAAGATGATACTTGAGCCATATTCATAATGTTCAGTTTAGCGCTAGATTATCTTAAGGCCTTGGTCATATTATTCAGTTGATTTCTAATGTTGACAATCCCTTGTCTGAGATCTTGCAAGATTTTGTATGTTGACTTAGTTCTCTAAGGTCTATGTATGAAATTGAACCAAAGTAGTTAACATATCACATATTTACATATCCATGGAGTTACAACCATCTTAGGGTAAATTTGTAACTCTTCTTTCACACCACCTTTAGAATATATTTCTCACTTGCAATGGTTTTGGTGGTTTCAGTGATTTCCACTGTCAATGTCATCATCATTGCAGATAGATCACTGTCCATTTGGTCATGCAGTTGTCTATGTATTGGGTGCTAAAGATCCTTGCTGCATAATTGAATCAATTTGTCATGAATTTCCGGTTTCACTGACCTGAGAAATTTGTTACTCATTTCAACTGCAGCATTAGGCTTACCACCTTTGACATTGTCAAACGGCTAATTGCGGCTAGTGAAAAAGAGTTTCAGAAAATTGTGGATGAAAATCGACAGAAAGAAAAGCAGGAAACCAATGTTCAACAATCCCGATCCTGATAATTTACAAGTCGTTGCATTTTTACGCTTTGTTTGCTGTCCAATTTTTCTTCTGGAAGTACTGCTTGGCTAGAAGTACCCATTATTAGTGAGATTATTGGAAAGATATGTGAGAATCCACAGCATATACTTGTGCAGGGATGGTTCCCTATTTAGCCAAATGTTGTGGTAGTCAGGTTCTTCGATTTTTAGGTGGAACTGCAATTTAAGTTCCGCCATAATGGTAGGAAATTTGCATCACCAAGTAACCGTGTATTGTACATGAAAATTCTTGAGCTGCCTGTTGTTTATTCTACGGGGCTTATTTTTGTAAGACAATTATTTGAGCTAGCCTAGTACAACCATGTTTTATCTTTTTTGGGTTTTGAATGATTCTACAAACCGTAATTTTCTTTTACAGGGGAAGCAACTCTAAGTAAAATTGCCAAATACTTTCTAAGCTACAAATGGCCTGATGCACCTGTCTACTCTACCTTTGATCGAGTTGTGGTGAAGTGGGCTTATCTGTGGGTTACAATTCTCTGGGCTCATTCATTTTGCCCGCTTGGTTTTGTTCTTCGGTATAGTGGGCTTATGCTGGGCTGGGCCCAATTCTTTCTATTGTGATTAAATTAAGTTTCGTGCTCTAATCTTGATTAGATAGACGCATAATCAAAAGGATTACGTTGATTAATTTAAAATATAAAATCGCGTAAATGTCAGCGTCTTCTAACGGAAACAAAATCCCAATCTGGCGACAAAATTGGACTCGCTGTTTAGAAAAACCCTAGCAATGCTCATCTCTTTGCAATTTCCTCTCCCTCCGATTGTCACCACTCTCTCCCCTCTATCCAAATCCTTCTCGCACTTACCACACTATTTCATACTCAAGAAGCTCACCTCCGTCGTGCCAAAGTCCCCACTCTGCTCCACCATCGAAGACGCACTTATCCAGCAAGGCAAAGAAGAAGAAGAAGAAGAAGAAGAAGCCTTTAATGGGAGAGGCGAAGACCAGACGCTTCCCTTGGGACTACAGCGAGAGACTTTGCCGAGACATGTGGCGGTGGTCGTGAGTGGAAACTTGAGGTGGACCCTTGCCCGTGGGGTCCGGTTACGACGCCGGTGTACGGTCCTTGAGAAAGATTGTGGAGCTCTGTTGCAAATGGGGAATAAAAGTTCTCAGTGTTTTTGCTTTCGCTTGTGATAATTGGTTTCGTCCCAAGTTAGTTTTTCTTTATTGCCTTTTTCTTCACCTCAATTTTTTTAAACTGGATTATTAATTTATAGATATTATTTTATTGCAGGTGGAAGTGGAATTTTTGATGAGTTTGTTTGAGAGGGGATACAGGAGGATACGGGGATTTTTTTGAGGTAATATACTAATACATGTCGGATTGAGAAAAATTGAAAAGAGAATCAAATTTCTCTCCCTTGAATGGGAAAGTGGGGAGGAAAGTGAGAAGAAAGGAAATTTTCAACTCTCTATGAAAGTGGGGAAATTGGAGAGAAATAAACTATCTAATGTGGTTCTTTCTAATTTTTCTTAATAGGACTTGCGTAAATTGTTGGTTTTAGGATAACAAATAGCTTCATAATTGCATGAATGAAGTTGATGTTTTGCGCTAAGTCTCTCTCATGTTACTGTGTTTGCATTGGAGAACAATGTTCTTTTTCTAGAATGTTGCTGATTTCTAGGCGTTTCTGACTTAGATCTGTATGAATGTAGCCTTTCTCAATTATCTTGGTTTTGTTCTTGTTTGTATAAGACTTAAAGTCTTTCATTTTCATCGGCTTCCATTTATGATACTACATTATATGAAATTATCCGTTCAACATATACAAAATTACTGTCTAGGCTGCTATGATGTTTTTATCCAGCAAATACTTATGCAATGCTTTTTCGATTCCAAAAAGAAAGCTCCTCTTGTTTTAATTCTGGATTGCCTTGAATATTGACATAGGATGTTTTTAGATTTCTTAGTCGAGCCTCCTTTTATGATGAAATATCAATGCTTTGACTAATTTTCTCTTACCATAAATAGTTTCCAGTTTACACTATTTTGCCATTCTGACTTGTTGATAGCTTCTAAGGAAGAAAGTGTGGACCCGTTGTCTTATCTTATAACAGGTAAAACATCAGAATATCTGTTATTGGAGATCTAGCTAAGCTCCCTGAGGCCCTTCAGGAATTGATAATCAACTTAGACAAGCCAATAAGAACAATACAAATTTTCAATTAATTGTAGCTGTCAGTTACAGTGGGCACTATGATGTTGTTCAAGCTTGCCAAAGGTTTGCCATGAAGGCAAAGTGTGGTCTTATTGAACCTAGTGACATCAGTGAGTCTCTAATTGAACAAGAACTTGAAACACAGTGCACTGAATTCCCCTATCCTGACCTACTTATACAGACCAAGTTTAGAGTTAGCAATTTCATGTTATTGCAGTTGGCATACGCTGAACTCTTCTTTGCAGAATCCTGTGACCTGATTTTGGAGAAGCTGAGTTTTTAAAGGCATTGCTAGCCTTTCAGCAAAGGCAGAGACATTATGGTGGATGAAGTTCTGGAGTATACCTGTTGACATTTTCTTATTGTACGGACAGATTAAGGAATGGGTTGGGTGGCATATGAAGGGGCTTAATGAGAAGCTTCTTATGGCCACTGGCGTATAGAATCAACTTGCTTGGAGCATATTTTTAGGTGAATTCTGGCATTATAAAGTATACACCACTTACCATTAAAGTATGACATTTTATATGCTGCAACAGGATTGTGTGGAATCAGGTGAGAAATCAGATATTAATGCAAGTGCTGTCCCTGGAAAGTTTTATCTGTAACACAGTTCAACCCTAGGAAGTAATATTGTGTTGAGAAAACATCAATATAATTTGTTACTCTGGCATTAAAATTGGAATTTCATTACCATGAATTGGCATTTAAGTTTTAACCTGAAAGATTATTCCCGTTCGGTAATCCTATATTTTTGGTGGTGTTAGATTTTTACCATGCAAATTGCTGTAGCTGATTGGACTTCATCAGATAGAATTGAAGTCACTGTACTTCATTGTTCCTGCTAAGTTCTATACTATCTTTCTTGACAGTTTTTTTTTTTTTTGATATAATCACATATATTTTCATTCGATTTACGATCTTGACAATTTTTTTTAGCATCACGTTAGTATCAATGCGCTGTCATTTACATGTCCAGGGGCGAAGCCCCTTGGAGCCCAATGGGAGCTCAAGCACTATTTACTGGCTTAAATATAAAAGTTTTAATATTATATTTATATAAATAGTATTTTATATTTACAAAATTTTATTCAATATTTTTTTTATTTTATGTACTTTAGTATTGATTTTTAAGGTTGAAAAAAATTACGATTTTATTATAAAAAACATTTGAGATTCGAAAGTATAAAGCGTATCCATTAATTTGTTTGTTATTGACATTGATATTAATTTTATTGGTTGTTACGTAAATAATATATTTTCAACTATGAATATGTTAATTTTTATTTACGTAATCAAATGATTAATTCATACTTAAATGATAAATTTATTGTATATCTTGAAAAATATATGTTTCAAAATATTGATAACGAAATTATTTCAAAATATAAAATCATGTTAAAAGTAATTAAAAATTTTTAAGTAATTATTATTAGATAAAATGAAACCTTCACAAAATAAATTCTTTGACTCTATCACTGTACATGCCTGCATGCCTTTGAGTCGCTTTTAATTTGATTTCTCTGAATTTGTAGGTACTGATTCTGGCAGCCCCGACTGGATCTTGTAATGTGATGCCAAAGCTCTTGTAGTCGCGTCTTGAACTTTGATGAGGAGGAAAGCAGGATCTTGCAGCTTTGCCAAGAGCAATTGCCCCACTCCCGCAAAGAAATCCATGGTAATATAAAAGCAGAGACCTTCATTTTTACTTTGATCCCCATCTACATGCAAAAAAAATGGTTGCTTTGTGACTCTCCAAATGCTATGGAGTTTGATTTTCTCTGTTTGGTGGCATTCTTTATTAGAGGTTGGCAATTCGCATGTCCTTGTCAGAAAAAATAATTATGACAATGTCCCAGAGACAGTCTAGAAGTAAAACAACTGTTTGAATTTTCCATTTGCATGGCAAATGAACACATGTGGCGTGGGTATCTGTGGTGGGGTCCATGTTTTCACCAATCAACGACACGTCGCACCGGATAAGTAACGGGCGTGGGTCCCCAACCCCATTGTGGAAACTGTTAGATCACATCATGTTTGATCGATCGCCATATGTCCCTTGTGCCTCCGCCATCTCTTCCCGTCCTTTGTCAGACTACCTGCGGATGCATATATTCCTTCGTACACCCTCCGAAACTAACCAGCGTAGTTTTGCTGTGACGAGAACTGGGTGACCGGGTATAAAGGGCGGAAAAATATCGAGGGAAAACGAAGGGTAGTTTTGTAAATGTGAGATAAAAAAGTGATCTTTTCTTTTTTGTTGAAGATAAAAAGTGATTTTTTATTATAAATCAAATGTATTTTCATCTATTTTAATAATTTAAGATTAATTTTATTTAAAATTTAATCATAATTAAAATTTTTTATTTTTTTTAAAAATGTATTAAATGAAAAACAAATTCGAAAATTTTTTTTATAAATTTAATTTACGATATTAATTGAATCACAATTTATGAAAAAAAAAAAAAATTTTCAATCGTCTGGTTGCGGGTGCTTTTAATCAAAACTTAGCTGACTGAGAAAAACATGTAATGTGGCTGACCGCTCTATTACGTGTGCTCTAAGCGAAAACTCAGAAGCTTTTTTCTCCCTCTTTTTATTTCTCACACTCTTCGGCTTCTTCTGAATTAATATAGATTTTTATGTACTTTAGTATAGATTTTTAAGGTTGAAAAAAATTACAATTTTATTATAAAACATGTTTGAAATTCGAAAATATAAAGCGTATTCATTAATTTATTCGTTATTGACATTAATATTAATTTTATCGGTTGTTATATAAATAATACATTTTTAACTATGAATATGTTAACTTCTATTTACGTAATCGAATGATTAATTAATATTTAAATAATAAATTTATTGTATACTTTGAAAAATATATGTTTCAAAGTATTGATAATGAAACTATTTCAAAATAGAAAATTATGTTAAAAGTAGTTAAAAATTTTTAAACAATTATTACTAGATAAAAAGTGATCTTTTTTTTTGTTGAAGATAAAAAGTGATTTTTTTAGTATAAATCAAATGGATTTTTATCTTTTAATAATTTGAGATTAATTTTGTTTGAAATTTAATCACAATTAAAGTTTTTCACCTTTTTTAAAGATATGTTTAGTGAAAATTGAACTCGAAAATTTTTTTCATAAATTTAATTTATGTTATCAATTGAATCACAATTTATAAAAAAAAAAAATCTTTTCAATCGTCTGGTTGCGGTGCTTTTAATCAAAACTTAGCTGACTGAGAAAAACATGTAATGTGGCTGACCGCTCTATTACGTGTGCTCTAAGCGAAAACTCAGAAGCTTTTTTCTCCCTCTTTTTATTTCTCACACTCTTCAGCTTCTTCTGAATTGGAAAAAGAATTTCTTATACAGAGAGAAGGAGGAATCTAAGCGTTGAACTGGGTCTGCTTTTTTTTTTTTCTGAAAATTTAAGTAAAAAAGTTCTTGGTTAATCGAAGATGACGATGATGATGCGTAGAATAGTTGTTTAAGGTAAATGGGTAGTTAGGTTTTGGATTTTCAGCTGTGAATTTACAGAGCTTAAGGAATAAGAGAAAAGGAAATGAGGAAATCGTTTAAGGATTCTCTTAAGGCTCTCGAAGCTGATATTCAGTTTGCCAATACCCTGTAATTTCTTCTCTCTTTTTCTGGCTTCATTTTTTATCTTCTTTCTTCTTTCTTTTTCTATTTTTCCTTTAATGGGCATGGAAAATATTGGTTTGACCGTGTTCTTCTTTTTTCTTTTTAAAATATATATTTCTTTTCTGGCACAATAGTAAAACTTGTTTGAGCTTTTTAATTGTGGAGTAGTTGTCTGATTTTGTGTCAAATGTTCAATGTGTGATGTTATTTCTTATATTTTGTTGTAATTTCTCTGGTAAATCAACATTTTATTGCTCTGGGGGACTTTAACTCGTTAGTATGAAAATTCCATGATTGTATATTGAATATTCATTACTTAAATGGCAAAAATTCCACTTACTGAATTGCAGAAAAAAAGAGTGTTGTCTACTTTAACTAGCTTAAAATTTTTTTTTCTGTTGAGAGCATTCCTTGATGTCTCTTATAGATGATATTTTGGGATATACTAACTTATCCTAGAAGCAACATGCTTTTAGAATTGAAGTTGCAAGCTTAGCCAGAAAGGTAAAAAACAGAGAAGGTTACACATAACACTGAATGGCTCAGACGAGACTCGTGAGCATAGTGATTCATGTCCTTTAAGTGTCCCATTGCATACTAATTCAAATTTGACCATATCACATAAACAATGTTCAGAGACAGCGTTATTCAAATAAACTTATTTAGATGGCTGCTGCTGGTGGCCCCAAAATGGGGTTACTTTTGCCTCTTTTTTTTTCTGTATTTTATTGTTCATACGGAGTAGTTTGATCTGTCCTATATGGGATTTTACAGCTGCATTGATTAATAAATGATATGGGCTACATTGAACCGCATGTTCCTGCTGAATGCAACTAGTACTGCGATATCTTGGATCCTAATGTTTTGGTCCATCCTTTTGTTGTTCCTGATTCCTATAATTGTTTTTCGATGATCAGGGCAACTGATTATCCAAGAGAATATGATGGCGCTTGCCTTCAGATGAGATTATCTTACAGCCCGGCTGCTCAGTTCTTTCTTTTTCTTGTTCAATGAACTGATTGTCATCTTGCTGGTGCCTTGGGATTGCTCAGAATTCTTATATACAAGGTTATTTGCAAGTTGTTATGCAATAAATTCCTAACATTCTTTTGAAGTCTTGAATGATAGCATGTCAAGGGCTTTAATTTTTTATGTTTTTCTGCAGGTATACGCTGATGGAAAAACCATGTCAATTCATGAAAGGAAAGCTAGCATAAGAGAATTCTATGGTGTGTGAGGGGGATTTGCTGTTGTTTTCTATGTCTTTGATTCAGGTTTATCTCACGAACTAATATGTGCTTGTCTCTAACTTCTAACAAAATAATAATAATAATAGGGGTGATCTTTCCCTCATTATTGCAACTTCAAAGAGGTATCACGGATGTGGATGACGGGAAACAGAAGGAAATTTGTGCTGCAAAGTACAAGAAAAGGGATGAAATGAATAAAGGAAAGCTCTCTGAAATCGATTTAGAGAGAGAAGAAGAATGTGGGATCTGCACGGAGATGCACAGCAAGATTGTATTGCGCAATTGCAACCACTCGATGTGTATGAAATGCTACCGGACTTGGTAAGAATCCTTTATCAAAATTACTTTTCCTTTTCTTTTCCTTTTTGAGTATCAAGAGCCATATGGTGAGAGTGATGAGATTAAAGGGATCCAAAATTGAATTATGCATAATAGCTAGACATAAGACACACAAATGATGAAGAGGCTTGTAAATTTTAAAAGTTTAGCATCTCAAGCTCTCTCTTTTTTTGGTAATTCTAGCATTAGCATTTTGTGATGGATAGAACTTTATACCCAAGTTAGGCATATCATCTTGAGGATAATGATCGCGCTTTATGCTCTTTTTAGGCGATCAAGGTCTCAGTCATGCCCCTTGTGTAGGGACAACCTCAAAGGGGTAAATTCAGGTGACCTCTGGATATATACTAGCAACAATGACATTTTTGATTTGTCCTCAATTTTGAGGGAGAACGTGAAGCGCCTCTTCATGTGCATTGAGAAGTTGCCGCTCATTGTTCCAGATCCAAGATTGTTTCTTATGATCCACAACACTGTTGATCATTTGTTATAGGAGTGGATATTAGAAGTGAAAATAGCAGATGGTTAATTGTAGATACCCTCGTTTTTTTCTTTCTAAATTTCGTTGTAGTAAATTTAGAAGCTGTAGTCTGTAGATAAACATTCTTTGCTATTAAGGCATGTTAGAATAAGAACAATATTTGTCAAATTTTTTAATAATTGAGAGATGAGGAATGAAGTTGTTATCAAAGCCAAATCTTAGAGCATGAGACAATTTTTCTTGGCCATTCAGAGCGAGAAAGTTGTTCTCTAATCATAAATATCAACAGACAAAAACAATATTTGTCAATATTGACTTTCAGTGTTATCACATATAAGGAAAACAAAATCAGACTAATCAACTAGTAAGTTGTTTTCTGAGCCATAAATATCAAGAAAGAAAAACAAATTAAATTGACCACATATTTAACTAAAATATATATAGCTTTTAGTTAGTAAATATACCAGATAAAAGCAAGAAGATAGTAAAGCTAGAATATCAACATTCAAAATCTAAAATCTTTCTGCGATGTTAAATCATTTTAGATTCAATCCACCATTCAATTTCAATCTTCCTCTTCTTCCTCCTCTTCCTCTTCCTCATCATCCGGCTGATCCTGGAGGAATAAAGCATCAGAAACATGGAAGGAAGGGGAAACACAGTCCAGTATTGAACAATTAACACCAAAGGGAAACATGACCGAAGTGATGCTGCCAGCCAAAAATTAAAATTAGATTACCTCTGCACTAGCCTCGTCCTCTTCGTTATTCACCTCCTCACCCTCATCATCATCCCCCACACCATTGCTAGCATGAGTTTCCTACCAATTATGAAGTAAAAAAGAAGTCAAGTAGTAAGTCAAGCAAATCTCTGCTTGAATTGAATCGAAGTATCAATGATGCAGTTTGCTCACCTGCTTCTTATTGTAGGCCATCATTTGTTTTTCATAGTCAGCCTTCCTTGCTTGAGCTTTGGCCTCGTATGGACTTTTTTCCTTCATAAACCGACAATGAAGCAATTGGCAGAAATTATTACAGTTAGTCCAAAGTCCATGAAAACTGAACTATCATTGTCAAAATCACGTTGCCAAAGATCTCAGAACTTACTTCCTCGGACATGGATTTCCATGTCTGTCCAGCGGCTTTTCCAACCTTGAAGCAAAGAAGATCAAAGAGACAACCCACATTCATTCAGAAAACAAACATTCAATAGCATGCTCAAAGATTGCTAATTACTTACAGCTGATACAGCCTTCACGTTGGGATTTTCCTTCTTGAAAGTAGCTCTAAACTGCTCACTGTTACATCAACATGACATCAAAACAATGAAAATCATAGAACACAACATTCAAGTAATTCATATTTATAAATCACAGTTCAGGATACATACAGGAACACAAAGAAAGCACTAGGAGGCCTCTTTGGTTTGTTAGGGTCTTTCTTAGCCTTTCTCTCCTTCTTGGCTTTCCCTCTGCTGCTTTTATCAGCAGGCGCCTTCCGCTTCCCAACCTTTCTGAAATAGAATAGAGATGCACAAAATCCGTCACTACAGTATTCCAATACCCACAGTATCAGATATCAATAGAACTCATTGATTTACCAATCACCGTTACCACATTAACCAGGACAACCACAACAACTAGCAAATTCTCACAAAAAAAAAAACTGAAAATTACTTTAAATTAAAAAAACACGTAATCAATGTGTGGTTGAAAAAAGTAGAAGTGAATTTTTTTTCCATGTACTTAGACAAAGTTCAAATATTAAAGTCTCTATTGTTGGGAAGATTTTACCGTTTATCACTTTCGATCCAAGCAGAATTAATCTTAAACATTAAAACGGACAAAGATACGTATTCTTAAAAAGAAAAAAGACATAACTAAGTCAACTAACCTTTCCTCAGCAGGCTTCAGGGCTTTGGCCGTGTTCTTCGCTGCACCCTTACCTCTAGCTCCCGTCATTTCTACTGTAACAAAAAAAAAAAAAAGACTATCAATAATCACTTACACAAACATGTTTAGAAAATTAAATTGTGCACATGATGAACAAATTGACTTAAATTAAGAAAAAGGAAAAAGAGTGAAACAGGTTAGAACAATCTAAAATAAAATAATATCTCGTAAATAGCAATTACTCAGGCAAATTCCACCTGAATTTAATCAGGTAGCTTAGACAATTCATGAAAATAACAACTTATTGATAAAACAATTTTGATAACATAATATAAGAGCTTAAATAATCTAATCATGTCAATGATTGTTTAAAAAATAATTCCTTTATGAAACAGGAAAAGAAACAGAGCTGCGATCTTTCTAATTTCTCATTCAATGAAATATAAGTAATTCTGCTCACTTACTTCACCGTTCTACTTCTCTTCTAACCAAAAACAAAATATAAATTAAAAGAAAAGAAAAGAATCTACACTCTCAGCGACCAAACAGAGCCAAGAAAATCTGGTTAAGAAAAACAATTAAAAAGCAAAAAATAATAAGAACAAGAAGGAATCATATCTAGGAAAAACGACGCTACCTTATAAAAAAATCAGCGAAAGGGCGATGCCTTGAGAGAAAAACAGAGCCAACAAAGAAAAAACAGAGAATCGCAGAATACAAATGGGAGAGAAAAAAAAAAGGAGGAAACTGGGGCAGAGAGCGGTGAAAAGCTGGATAGAAGTGACCGGATCAGCCCGTTTACTTTTGTAGGGCTTAGGCGTGAAGGCGATTGCCGCCATTCAAGTCAACATAGTCATTTTACCGGGTATAGCGGGTTTGATATATTCCAGAAGGGTTGATGATTTTATTTATATATTACTTATTAGTTCGATTAATGATTTATCCCATACTCCATCAAAAAAAAGATTGATTTATCCCATACGATGCAACGACAAGGGATAAATCTGTGGCTCATTTTAGCATTTGACACGTGTCTGATATTTTTTGGAAGAGAATTTGAAATGACTTTTGATTGGCGATTTTTGGATGGCTTACGATTGACTGGGTGTTAGCCTTTCTTTCTGGGCTTTAGATATTGGGCTTGAAGTTAATTAGGACTAGATATGGAAACTCTTGGAAGTCTCTGAAGCCTAATCATGGGGTCCTCCTGCGCCCTCTTTTGAAAATGATTTTTTTTTACCCTTCTTTTGAAATTGATTTGAGCCCTATTAATTTGCCCTAATGATTTTGTTTGTTTCCTATAATTATTTTAAAAGAAATTATTTGATATTCTGTGAATAATCCTTTATATATTAAAAAGTAAAAGATAATTTAAAAGATTTTTAATATAGTGTCAACTGATTTTTAGATTCTACAATCAAAATTAAAATAATGACACATATTTTGTAAGAATGTCAAAAAAATAAAATATACATGTATCACAATCTTAATCTTATTTATAAAATTTAAAAACTCATTTGAATGGAATTGGATAAATATCAATTTAAGCTTAACTTTGTTTATAGGAACAGTATACATTAAATATAAACCGTTTAAAAAAATTTATAGAATGTGATTTAAAGTAAGTAAACCTTACATCCAAGGATTGTGGTTCAGTTGGCAACGTAAGTTGAGTTTGTGAGAAGAGTTCTCGTGTTCGACTCCTACTAAACACATTTTTGGGAAGGGTGAAGGGCCTTAACTATGACTAAATTTCGAACATGATTAATCTCAGACCGTTAAAACGTACGAAGATACACCAAAAAAAAAAGTAAGTAAACCTTACACTGTCAGTTTTCAAATACAAACCTTTTAATATCTTGAAGGAATCAAGGGATTTTATGGTAGCCACATGAACCAGAAAAAAGATCACAGAAAAAAACACAAAACTGGTAACACACGCCCTGTCGGAACGGCAAACGATCAAATCTCCAGACCCTACAAGCAGATAAGGCAGAGATAAGCCTATACTTTCTGATTCGTCAGATGGATACGCTTCTTCATCCAACGGTCACCACTTTTCTTCATGGATAAAGCCACTAAACCTTGATAAACAGCTTTCATTTATTATAACGCGAGTGGTAAAAGACAACACACTCCAAACTGTCACAAATTCCCCGTTTCCCTCTGTTCACTTCACGTTAGCATCCCCGAACAATGGCTGCCGCAGCCTCTGCCGCCGCTACATCCTCTTTTATGGGCACCCGCCTCCCTGACGTCCACACAGGCTCAGGGAGAGTGGTGGCCAGGTTCGGCTTCGGTGGCAAGAAAGCCAAGAAAGCCTCAAAACCAACCTCCGATCGCCCTCTATGGTATCCGGGAGCTGTAGCACCCGAGTGGCTAGACGGAAGCTTGGTTGGTGATTACGGGTTCGACCCTTTTGGCTTGGGGAAGCCTGCAGAGTACTTGCAATATGACTTGGATTCTCTGGACCAGAACCTGTCAAAGAACTCGGCTGGTGAGATCATTGGGACCAGGACAGAAGTTTCGGACATAAAGGCAACACCGTTTCAGCCCTACAGCGAGGTGTTTGGTCTGCAGAGGTTCCGTGAGTGTGAGCTGATTCATGGGAGGTGGGCCATGTTGGCTACTCTTGGTGCATTGACCGTCGAATGGCTTACCGGAGTTACCTGGCAAGATGCTGGCAAGGTTAGTTTTCTTACCTGCTTCCTTTGTGTGCTTTTTAGAAACCATATTGTCTTGTTGCATAATTGATATACTCTAGTTAAAGATCTGTACTGAGTACTAATTAAGGTTAAGATCTACTATAAGACACAGCCATTGTAAAGCAAACATAATGTCTTGAATTATCTGACAAACTAATTAATCTCCGACACCTTTGGTTGATGGATTTGTTAGAAACATTGTTGATACTTGATGCATGCCTTTACCGTTGGTTGTTTGATGAGTAGTAACTCCGAGGAACTTTTTTGACTTGACAATTTTAGACAATATATAAAAATAACACGAAAGGAATATAGGTTAAAATTTGAAAAATTTGTATATGAATATGGTTAAAAAAAATTTTGAATTTAACGTGTTGATGTAAATTTTAACACAAAATTTTCGTGTTTTATACTACATAAGCATTATTTTACATTTTTTTTGTTACAAGAGGAATATTAAATAACTGGAGATGGGAGTGCTTGGATTGGAACCCAAGATTTACAATATGTCATAACTCATTCTTAACCACTAGATCAAAAGATTGTTGGCTAAGCACTATTTTACATGATATAAACACAAATTATCAGATTTTAAGGGTAAAATGTACTTAATGTTATCTTCTGTAACATGTTTTAACAACCTGCTGTAAATGCAACATTGTTGTATTGAAGTTGATCGTAACGTAAATTTTACTGGCAGAGCGAAATCAGATAACAAACAGATATTGCTTGGCTATTTCAGGTGGAGCTAGTTGAGGGGTCATCTTATCTGGGCCAACCGCTTCCATTCTCCATGACAACACTGATATGGATCGAAGTGTTGTTGATTGGATACATCGAGTTCCAAAGGAACGCAGAGCTTGACCCTGAGAAAAGGCTGTACCCTGGAGGAAAGTACTTCGACCCTCTCGGCTTGGCCTCGGACCCAGAGAAGAAGGCCACCCTTCAATTGGCTGAGATCAAGCATGCTCGCCTTGCAATGGTTGCTTTCCTGGGCTTTGCAGTCCAAGCTGCTGCAACAGGCAAAGGTCCTCTCAACAACTGGGCTACCCACTTGAGTGACCCCCTTCACACAACCATTATTGACACATTCACCTCTTAAAGCGATTCCTTTGCCTTGCGTAGATTTGCTCCGTGTGCTATTTCTATGTGCCTGTCTTCTATGTTGTAAAAATTATAACATTCGACGGCTTCTGTAGAGGATCCTATTAGCTCATTGTCTGGTTTTCTGATAAATTGATAACAAAAATGAAAAACTTGAAGTGGGCCGCTTATTCAAAAGAACTTTAAAATATGATTTGATGAAGTGGAATAATTTAATTAAAACAATTTTTACTAAATTAGTTATTTATAGATTATTGGTTAACTTGTTTGATAAAAGCTTTATTTATAATAGTCTCAAATATAAAGGGTAAATAAAATCAAAAATAAATTATTATTTGAATTTTTTAAGATTTTATCATTTTAAAATAAAATAGATAATCCATATGAATATTTTCTTTTTTTTTAATCAAACAAAATGATTGAACATATAAATAAACAAAATGATTGAATAAATAAATTTGAAAAAGGAATGGAATGGAAATTGAAAATAAAATGAAACTTTAATTCAATGGTAAAATATTTAGACTTAAATACCTATTTTAAAATTTTTTGATATAAGATTATCAAAAAGAAAATCCATCTTACCACACATGCCTTGTGTTTATATAAAATACAAGTCTTTTTTTTTTTAAAGTGTATCCAAGTAAAAAATTTATGCCAAAATTAATTATTTCTTTAAATATGTTTTAATACATACAAAAAGCAACCATAGCTATAAAATACGTGTAAAGAAATTGATATATGATATGTGATTTTTCTTTAATTTTAATATATATGTCTATATTTTATAAATTAATATAGATAATTTATATAAAGAGATAATTCATTTATTTTTGTAATTTTAATACATGTAGATTCTTATCTTTTAGAAAATTGAAAATGAGGATTATTTTTTTTATTTTAAGGTATTACATGTATTAAACATTAGGATTATCTATATAAGATGTTTTACTTGTAGCTAAAAGCTTTGACTTTTATATATTTATATAAGATAATTTAAATATATTTTTAATGTATATGAAGAGCAAAGTGCATATAAAAGATGACTAAAGAAATTGATATATGATATGTGATTTCTCTTTAATTTTAATATATATTCCTATTTTTTAGAAGATTGAAGAGGATAACTACTTTTTTTAAGATATTACATGCATCAAATATTTGAATTATTTATATAAGATGTTTTACTCGTAGTAAAAAAACTCTAGCTTTTATATATTTATATAAGATAATTATTTCTATAAATATGTTTTCAGTATATATAAAGAGCAATAGTTCAGATAAAAGATGTGTAAAAAAATTGATATATGATATGTGCTATCTCTTTAAAATTAATATAAATATATATAAATATAGATTTTATCTTTTAGAAAACAAAATAGATAATTAATTTACCGAGATAATTGATTTAATTTTATAATTTTTAATATTTAAAAAATTAAAAATATAATTATTTTTTTACTTTCATATGCTACATTTGTCGAATATTTAAATTATCCATGTTTTATTTGAAAAAAAAATGACATTCATATATTTTTGTAAGGTGGTTAGTGAAGTTACCGTCGTAACAGGAAATAGTAACAATAGAACAAGTGTCATTTTGACTTTCTACTTCCGAATTAAAATATTAAAAAAAAGTACTTTTAAATTTAAAGATTCCAGAAATTAGTGTAGTAGTACTGCTACAGAATAGAAGAATATAAAAGCGTTCAGCTCAACACTTTCATAAATTTGCGGGGAATCATATATAAAGCTGAGGGTTAACCGATGCGCTATTGGCTCGCCATTACTTTTCCTTCATCTTTGGTCTCTTTCTCGATCCAGTTTCCTCTGTTTTTTTTTGAAGGTTTAGCAGATAGATTGCTAGTTTGATAAAGAAGAAAAAAAGCAGAATGGGAAGGGTATTCGTGATCACTCTTGAAGGAAGCGTTTATAGCTGCAAGCACTGCCATACCCATCTTGCTCTCGCTGATGATATTATTTCTAAGGTTCTCTTTTGTTTTTCTTTTTCATTGCCAGCACAATCCTTTGATCTGTCTCCTTATTTTTTTTTCTTCTTTCACGTTTTACTTTCTGCATTTTTGTTCCGCTTTGTGAATGCGTTAGTTTTCCATATGGGGTTAAAAATCCATCCTGGGTTCCTTTGTGAAGATCTGTTGTGTTATGGGAATTACTAAATCTGTGAGAAATGGACCAAAATTTATGAAAATGATTGAACAAACATCTATAATATGAAGGATTTAACTGAAACAGATTGATTCCTCTTTACCTTTGGTTGTGAAGTTTTTCGCAGGAGTGCCAGGGCTCATGCTGTTTCTTTTTGATAACACAAATGCATAGAAAATTTGCACATAACGCTCAATATGATTTCCTTTTGTTTTGCTGTTACTAAGGAATTAACATTGGCTTAAAACTTTGATGGATGAAGAATTCATTGAGATCAGAGAAAGTCTAAGTACAGTCACATCTGCCTCCATGGGAGGACTGTCCTTAGCTTCCTCATTTGATTATATAGCTGCTCCTAATTGGTGCTAGAAAATATGTCATTACTCATTAGTAGTACTCTATAGACATTGGCTGGTTGAATTGGGGGTTATTTCCTGTTATGTCTAAGATGTTGTTTGATGTTGTAAATTTCAAACATGAAAAGGAAGAATTAGAATAAGCAGGTTGTGCATCAGTCTATCATGTTTGATTTTAACATTATCATTGTTATATGTTTTAAAACCACCTTTCCCTCTTTTTTCCTTGACTATCAACTTCAATCTTATTTTGATAAAGTCTGACTGATGAGGTTTCTTGCTTACACTAACAGCAAAAAGCCATTGTGTTCCTTGATGGATGAAGAAAGGATAAATCTGAAAGTGGAGGAATATTGTCAATAGACCTTTCCTTACCAAAATCTGAATGGATTTTCTGTATTATCTATCTCTCCATCATAGCCACGTTTTTCATTGTTCCTTGCATTATATTTGGTATTATTCAGCAACAAAGAGACATAGTAACCTCGTCCTTACGCGTGTTTCAGGCTTTCCACTGCAGGCATGGAAAGGCTTATCTCTTTGATAAGGTGTAAGTGTTTCATTGTGTGTACTCCGTAAAGCCAATTTTTGTCTGCGTTCAGTGTTTCTAGAATTTATTTTTCCTATTAAAAAATCATGCTCATTCATGTTTTTCTACTATATAAATATATATGGGTAATTATTTCATACATCGCCGATGAAGTTTTTTTACTCTACAAGTGGAGTTAAGATCAAAACATATGTCCTATTTTATTTATTTTTTTAAATATTTTTATAGAACATGTGTTATGATTTAATACTGTTTGTGGAATAAAAAAACTCCACCGATTATGTATGAAATAATTATCCTATATATATATATATATATATATGTATATATATATATATACATGCTCTCTTTGCTGCAATCAATGAAAGCTATGCATTTGTAACGTGCTGATTTTGATATGGTATGTCCTTTTTCTTAATTTATTTGCATAAAAAGTAAATGAGATCATCTTATTTCTACTAGATAAAGAACTAAGAAATCAACAATCTGAACCACTCAACCACCTGCTATTCTACACATCCCACCGGCAAACAGACAACCAAAAATCAATAAATTGGTCAACCCTTTTCTATGATTTCCCTTCATTCTGCATATTGTTTGTCTAACCTTTGGATTACAATTGAAGTCTACTAATTGTTGCTAGAATAACCATGGAATAGACAAATGCAAAATGCCTATGATGTAATTGAGAGTCTTGGGGCACGCTCCGGTACTTATATCATATGCATTCTGCAGATATGAATGGTTCAAATAATGCATTTCTTTCTTAATGCTTAACAGTGTCAATATCACAGTAGGAGAGAAAGAAGAGCGCATGATGATGACTGGAATGCACACTGTTGTTGATATATTCTGTGTCGGGTGTGGCTCGATTGTGGGATGGAAATATGTAAGAACTGGTTTTGCAATTTTGGGTTTTGCTGGTCTGATTTCTTTCCAAGACTTAGTTGCACAAGTTAATTTCATAGAACATTTTCCTCTTTTTCTAATGGTGTGAGTGATTCTAGGAGGCTGCTCGTGAGAAGAATCAAAAGTACAAAGAGGGAAAATTCATTCTTGAGAGGTGCCATGTCTCTGTGTCTTTTGGTTGCATTTAATATTTCAATGTTTTGAAATGTCTATTCAACCTGGAGCAGGTTTAAGATGTTGGGTCCTGATGGAAGCCATTACATGGTGGGTCAGGAAGCTGTGGTTAGTGGGAGTGATGCTGATGATGCTTGATTGCCAATCAGTTTACCGGTTTGCCATTTGACCAATGTTTTATTTGTGCAATCTCTGCTCTCATGTGCTCGTTGCCTTCTATTTGGCCTCTTAAATTGGAAATTTTTTCTGTTACAGAACATTCTTTGCAAATAGTACTAGAATAATACCGTTCCTCCTAAGCGATGTTGTTTTTATTGTTTGCTAATGAAATCTTAATGCAAGTGTTGCACATTTCACATGGAGATTACACTATGCTATCTTTGCTATTATTTATATTATACTTCTAGCTGCTTCTTGAAATGCTGGTTTTTGGAGGCATTGCCTTTATTTTTTGTGCTCGTTTGGGCTAAATGGCAGCATGCTAATAAAAACTTTAGTTGCTTGAATTATGGTTCTTCTGGTTCTGTGACAGGCTTGAGCTAGGGAACCTAAAGATCCAAATTCTCTGCCCATAGTTTCTAAACATAGATACACTTTAAGAAGTCCAAAGCAAAACCCACCTGAGTAGAGAAACAAACCCTACACAGTACCAGTCCGGGCTTGACCCATGTATCTCAGTTTTACATTCAGTGACTTTAATCCAGAAGATCTTACTCTTAGTAATGATATGATTTGATTCGATATATATATTATATGTATATATCTTTAACCATCATATCATTAGATTTTCGGCTATCTTTCTAAGCTTTATTAGGATGGAAAGGGTAATCTCAGGATTGAAGTTGAATATGGCCGTGGTCCAGTCGGGATCAAATTTTCAAAGCCTTTATGAATGACACCTCATGTGCTTTGTTTTCATAAACATCCTTATCCTGCAATCCTCTGACAACCACCATTCAATCATGGAAAACTCTGGACTCAAAAATCAATCACAAAAGAGGGACAGGCACATGCCAATGTCCTAAGCTTTGTATAAATTTCCATCACCCCTGAAAATAGGAGTAGATGAGATGAATTATGAATCTCTTGTGATGGGGCCTGAAATGATGTGGGACTCAAAGCATTTGTATAATTTCCTTCTATTGCTTTCTCCAAACCCTGTTAATTTCAAGCTAATGATTATCACTTTTACTAGGGTGTTTTTCATGTGATCAGCGGGGTGTTTGTACGT
This sequence comes from Heritiera littoralis, assembly GCA_031772115.1. Classification (NCBI taxonomy): domain Eukaryota; kingdom Viridiplantae; phylum Streptophyta; class Magnoliopsida; order Malvales; family Malvaceae; genus Heritiera; species Heritiera littoralis. Next base: position 5,577,718 of record JAPDPK010000031.1, on the reverse strand, counting down.
TTGCTGGATAGTGACAGATTGGGCTAAAGCCAATGGCTAGTTTCAACTCTGTCATCACTTTTGCTCTTTAATTACGGCTCAAAGTAAGGCTTTCTATTTTTTTTTTTTTAATATACTGCTCCCTTGGAGGCCTGGGCTTGGCATGCCAGGAGACTTAAAGAAGGCTACGAAATTGATAGCTGTAGATGAAAACACCAAATCTTTGTAGGTTTGGTAGCATCAATCAGCAAAAAGTTTTAGATTCAAATCACGGTAACATGTGTCGTTGGTTGAAGCAAAAAATTAGGAGAAAAATGTACGTGTTGTTCTACATTCCTTGCATTATTTGATACAAGGCCCTTCAGATCAGTCTCACGCATGTTCCATGAACAATACTAACTTTTGATAGAAACCCTCTGCTGCTTGTGAGAATTAGACTCTTCTACAAAATCTCATTTCCTTTATAAATCATACTAAAACAAAAAAAATCTTGATTAAGTGCATTAATATAATTGACACTATATTAGACACTTTGCTTGGTATAGAAGTGAGTACAAGAAGAAAATTCATGTTGACAACTTAACGCAAGTTCATAAATTGGTTACTTCAGTATTGGGATAAAGGCTCCAGATATGATAATGATGGTTTGTATTGGATTTATTTGGTTTAACAGCTAAATATACTTTCAACTTTTTACACAAAATAGATCTAAATTTTTAACGTTTTATTGCATGTAAATCAATACATACATTTTTATTTTCTGTAAATAAATTTCTAATTTTCAAAATCATGCAATTAAATCTAGATCTATTAAATAACACTAACTTCTATTTGTATTACATATGTGAATGTTATATGGCAACTCACAAAGCTATCAATTACCACATAAGATGTTTAAACAGTAGTTAGTGTCCTTTATTTAACAGATTTGATTTAATTACCTTATTTTGAAAGATTTAAGGTTTATTATGCTTCAAAGGTTGGAGATATTTTTTTATGAAAATAAAAATTTATAAATTGATTTCCATGTAATAAAAATTTGAAAACTTATATTCATTTTGAAAAAAATTAATATATTTAAATATTGAACCTATTTATTTTGTTAAATACATGTAAAATATGAAAATTATTATTCACAATTTTTATTGTTATTTCAAATATAAAATAAATATTTTATTTTTTATCAAAACTTTAATTTATATCAGTCGCATCTAATTGCTTTTCCAATTGTTTAAGATTGGATCCGTTAAATAGTTGAACATTTAAATCGGAAATGTCCATTCCGAGTCCAAAAATGGGCAGGGCCCAACAACAAAGATGTATGGCATGGCAGTGGCAGGCGTCAAACTCACGACGCCTATCGTCCTGCGTTTCCCTCATTAAAATCGGCGCCGTCGATTGGCTACCGAGTGCTTATCTCGAGAAATCCAACAGACAGATCACGTTTTTTGAATTCAACTTCGGAGGAAGTATCTGTTGCCTTGCCTAGCGGCGCCTTTTTTTTTTTTTTACTTATTATTTTTTAAATTCAATCGTCCACCACCATGTGCTTGGTTGCTGCCTCAAGAATGTTTTATTCAAATTATTTATAAATAGACATGTTTTTACAATCAAACTACACAATTGCCACTCATTAACATAGGTATAGTGTTAGTGTGTATTGAACTCTCATAATTTTTACTTTTATAAAATAAAATGCTGGCTAGCTTAATTGGTAAAGTAATTTGATATTCATGTTATTAATGTTTGAAAATTAAATTCCACCATGGTCTGGACTAGGGATTGATAACAAGATAACAAACCTTTTTAGAAAAAAATAAATTTTTTATTAAGAAAACAAAACACTTATTTTTTCTTTTAAACCCATTTTCAAGCTTGTAAATAAATTATGTATTTAGATTCATATTTTAAAAAAATACTATTCCTTTTACTATTTTTGTTTAAAGTTTTTATTCTCTGACATGATATATAATTATTATTTTGATAGTAGTATTTCATTTATGAATCGATTTACTTATTTAGTTATGAATTAATAACTCATCTTTTTATTTATTCAATAACAATATGTTATGACAAAAAATATAAAAATTTGAGATAAAATTAATTAATAGAACCTGACTAATTTTTAAATAGAAAGGAATATCAAATTAAACTTACCAAAAAAATGAAAAAGAACGAATAAAATGTCCTAACATCATGACAAATGGCATTTTAGTGATTATCCGAATGACTATGAGTTATTTATACAAACAACTGACGACCTTGTGTTGTATCATATTAATTGTTTAGTTTCGTTTTGGTATCTTTTTTTCCTTCCCTCAAGTTTTCAAATTTCCTTTGAACTCACAGCCGGACATCTGTTCCCTGTCAGATCATTCATAAATGAAAATCTTTCTTCTTTAAAAATTCAACATTTCCCTCTTTCGCAAGGAAATGACGTTGTAATAAGTGGCAAGTTCCTTGCTTCGTTGAACCTACCTTTTTTTGGTTCCATTTTTGGAGCTCTGAAGCTTAGCTTTGGATCTAAAAGAGTCGATTTCGTGGCTTTTTTGGGTCGTTTGATTAGTTTTTAGAGGTCGAAAATGGTGATGAAGGAAAGAGATGAAGAGCTAGCTTTGTTCCTGGAATTGCGGAGAAGAGAGAAGGAGAAAGAGAAGAATAACAATCTTCTCTCGCTTCACTACTCTGATGAACTCAATCTTCCTCTAGGTAAAACGATTACGACTTGGTTCTTCCTTGTGGAAGATGGAGCTTTTTTGAGCTGATTGTTAGTTTGTTGACTGTTGACTAAGTGATGTTCTTGGATTTCTATAGGATCTAACGTCAACGTCAACGGAAACGCCGGCGGCGGTTCTCCGATATCGAAGATTATCTCGGCTGTGCCTGTACGGAAGACTGCAGCTGATAATTTTTTGAATTCGGAGAATGAAAAGTCTGATTATGATTGGTAAATGCTAAAGATACATCTTGCCATCTCTCTGTTTTTGTTGATTTTTACAGGATTCAGTGATTCTGTGATTTCTAATTGGCCATTTTCCTTTTTTTTAGCCGAGAATCTAAGATCGGTCTCTGTTTATAGCAATAGTGTTGTTTTTCAGTTACTATAAGGAGCTCTGAGTTTTGGATGATCGAATCTACGTCCTTGGCAAATTAGGTTTCGCCTTTTTAAATGAAAAAAGAAAAGAAAAAGTGAGTTTTATGTGGGCTACATTTCAGTTTAAGTTATTACTTATTAGTAGTATAAGGAGCAATGATTTGATTTTATCTTAAAGCTTCCTTTTAAGAGGAAGATGTGTGGGTACCAATTTAGCCATAAAGAGAAGAACTTGACATCATTCTAAATCTTTAAAGGGAGGCCTTAACTTGCTTTTTGCAAATTTTGCATTTTGACTTTAAAGCTATTTTTTTTTTTGTCTTAATAAAGAATTAAAACTTATTATTTGCTTTTGTTTAGATTGTTCAGATCGATCATATTCATATATCAGATGAAAAGTTGAGAGAGTGCAAAGATTGGATGGGGTATTTGCCCCAAAACCCAATGGCTCAAGTTTTTAGCTGAAGGATATGGCTTAATTGTCCTATCAAGTTTCCTGCTTCAGCAATGTTAATAATTCTAAGTGCATCCATGAATATGATGCATTCCCGCTGTTAATTTTCTCTCATATAAAATGTAGTGCTATGTGTTGGATGTTGTCACTAGTAGCTCTGAATGGATTTTTCTCTGTACTTGCGTTTAGAAAACCTTTGTTTTGGCCTGCGGTAAACCATTAGCATATCATTTGTTAAAGATCTTGTTTTCAAAAAAAAAATTGAAAGCCTACTTTTTTTTTCCTCCAAACTGAGTAATTATTGATGCTTTGACAGCAAACAAACGGTAATGCATACGTCAATGATAATTGACATTTCCTTATCGTTTGTGATGATGTGATCCAACATTACGTTGCTTCTTTGCTCTGTATTAATGGGAGATATCTTTTACCTGCAGGCTTCTTACTCCACCTGGTACACCACTATTTCCCTCTTTGGAGATGGAATCACAGAAGACTCTAATGAGCCAGATTGGGATGTCTAATGCTCGTCCTACTGCTCTGAAAACAAGGGTAAGAACTCTTATATGATTTGAGTTCTGGATAATTTTAACCCTTTTCTTCTGTTGTGATCTGCCTGTCCAGGTTGCCAAATTAAGTTGTAAATAAGGATTTCAGTTTCGTTCATATCTTACTGGGATCGTTAGATATCTTATGGCATGTGTTTTTTCAGCTTTATCTGGTTGTCAAGTTATGACAGTTTGCTGGATTTATTTGCACCATGGTTTTTAGAGATTTTTGTTGCTTCCCTATTGTCATATCTAGCAAATTTTTTTTGCCTTGGGGTTTCAGCTGGCAAATCTCCCGGAGGAACCTGCTTCAAAGAACACTCTAGCAGCAAAGCAACAAACTCGACAAGCTGGACTAAACTCTTCCAATACTCTTAACAAAAGGCCATCCTCTTCAGGGGGTCCAAAATCTGCCAGTAGACCCGCAACACCTACTGGCCGGCCCACTCTACCCACGGCAACCAAGCCTTCTAGGTCTTCTACGCCTACATCACGAGCCACCCTGCCTTCGACAAAACCTGCTGCTTCTACAGCCAGATCCTCCACTCCAACTAGATCCACTGCACGTCCTTCCACACCAACCAGCGCACGTTCTTCCACACCAACTGCTAGACCATCTTTGCCTGCTTCCAAGTCAACATCAAGATCAGCTACACCAACACGTCGACCAGCTTCCTCATCTAATACGCCTATTGCATCTGCACCTACTGCTCGATCTTCTTCAGTTACAAGATCAGCTACTGCCACTTGTGTACCAAAATCAGCTTCCATTACTTCTTCAGTAACAAAACCAGCTCCCGCTACGTCTTCTGTTACAAAGCCAGCTCCCACTGCGTCAAAAAACTCAGTACTATCACGAGGCACATCTCCAACTGTAAAGTCTAGGCCTTGGAAACCATCTGAGATGCCTGGTTTTTCTCTTGATACACCGCCAAATTTGAGGACATCCTTGCCAGAAAGACCAGCTTCAGCCTCACGAGGGAGGCCAGGAGCACCTGGAGTCAGATCACACCCTGTTGATGCCAGTTCTAATGGAAGACCAAGACGTCAGTCCTGCTCTCCTGCTAGAAGTAGGGCATCAAGTGGCAGTGTTGGTAATGGGAGCTCCATTCGTTCTGTACGTAGAGCAGACACCAGTGGCAGTGACAATGAGAGTCCAGTAGTGATTGGAACAAAAATGGTTGAGAGAGTGGTAAATATGAGGAAACTGGTACCCCCAAAACCAGACGACAATCCTCACAATAACCCTGCTGCAAAGTTAACTACTTCCCTCGACAACTCAGGGTTTGGGAGAACACTCTCAAAGAAGTCTCTAGATATGGCTCTGAGACACATGGTATGCATGAATACATCTTTCTTCTTTACCATTGCATGCTTTAATTGTTGAGTAATGTCCTTGTTCGGGATTTGATTATCACTAACATATCTTAACCTTTTCTTGTGCAGGATATCAGGCGAAGTATTTCAGGTAATCAGCGTCCTCTTATGACAAATGTTCCGGCTTCCTCCATATATAGTGTGAGATCAGGATCCTCAAAGAGCAGGACTATAAGTGTTTCCGATTCTCCTCTTGCCACTGGCAGCAATGCTAGCTCTGAACCAAGTGTCAACAATAATTCCTTTTGTATTGATGGGAGTGAAATGGAAGACAATGATCTCAGTAGTGAGAGAGGAAACTTTCTCCCGCCAGCAAGCATGCCAGCTGACCAAATGGATATTGATTTACAAGCTTATCATATATCTATAGGAATGCTCGGTCAGCATGATGATTAAAGAAACAACCTGTTTCTTAAAGAAGCTGACGGTTAAGGGGCATTTTAAATATCTGAAACCTGTTACTGCTCGTAGGTAATCCTTCAGTATATTAATGTAAGATGAGCTAGTTCTGAGAAAACAAGAACTACTTCACAGTTGAACTGTGATTCCTAGAAATGAAATTTATGGAAATGCTCCTGCCTTTCTCAAACCACAGAAACCGGTTGTTCTCAGGACTCATTGCTTTTAACTGATGAATTACAATCTTCCCATCGCAAGCGTAACAGTTTCCATGTGAGTTCATACTATTCAGCTTGCAGAGCTTTGTTCATACATGCAGTTCAGCAATCATATCCTACTTCAGACTTCCAGTAGATTTTCCTCGGATGCTGTGAAGAAAATCTGTGGGAGTGGTTAGATGAGCCAAAGTCTCTGGAATTGCTGTTTATTCTTTAAATACGTAATGCGAAATGGTATAAGCACTGAAAAGACACGTTGACCTTAGATGGCATTGGCAACTGGCAACTGGCAACTGGCATGGGATCCTTGGTTAGTTTAGTAATAAATAAATGATCATCGGATAAGGAGGCTGGCTGGGTAGGGACATGTTCAATAATTTACTCCAACTTGGGTTTTCGTCAAAAAATAACTTGCTTAACCGACTTGCAAGCTATATATACAGGAGCATTAAAAAGACAACAAAATGCTTCCATCAGGCCTTGTATTTCCTCATTACAGTACTGATTGTTTTAATTGAAATGACCCAACTGCGTACAAGTTTCTATATTAAAAATAATGGTAGAAGTGTGCAACCAGACAAATTGTAAAACCAAATTCAATAATTAAAACACAATTCCCTCGTGGGCAGGCAATTCCACCATTGCAACTTGCAACCAAGTTTTTGAGGTTGACAAACATAAAGTTTCCAGTAATTATTTTTACCATTTGGATTGCTTGTCAACTCTTCCATTGTAACTTTGAACTAAATATCAATATTTTCTCACCATATCATCAGCAGAAGACTTGCTATAAAAGTGAATTCTCCTTCACCATAAAAACAATCCGCTCTTATCCAAATTCACAGAAAGCAAAAATAAAGGGCTAAGAATTTCTCAGCAAATGATAATCTTAGTAATCCCCCCGGAGAAAATTTCCTGATAACAGCCTCGATGATTAATTTTTCAACTCAAACCACTTCATTAGAGCTGGGATTCAAGTATTGAGTTGGAATAACTGCATGTGGGGAAGATAAAAATGGTAGAACATGAATTCTAATTAATTTTATTTGGTAAACTTCCAATTCACATACAAATAATTTCATGCAGGAATAATGAGCTAGCCAAGTTGACCAAAAAAACAGGAAAGGGGGCGCAGAAAAATAAGCAGGAACCCATTTTCACTTTCCACCATAAATGTCAAAAGTAGTTCATTATTATATTAAAAGTCGTAGGACTATGGTTTGATTTCTAGAACTACATTGACTTTGAAAGCCGAAATGAAATCTTACTGCTACCATTTTCGTTTCCATATATATGTAGGTCCATTTTCCAGGGTTTTGTGGACCATGTTTGCAGTTGCTAGATTTTGCCTTCACAGAGAGTCAATGACGATATCTCCTCAACCCAAACCTAATGTTAATTACTATCAAAATACCAGTTATAAGTTGACTTGTACATATGGAACTTTGAAAGAAAGGTTTTCTTTTTTTCTTCAATCTGCTTTTGCTTTGTTTTAACCGGAATTTGTGCAGAGAAATCTGTATCTAACTAAAACATGCATTTGGATTAGTTTACTTGTTTTCCTTGCAAGTCAAATTTTCAAAAACTTTGCTCATGTAAACTGAGAAATTTATATGGCCAAATCCTAATGTAAACTCCTAGTATTAATCAAGCGCAACCACTATCCATCAATGTCACCAACTCCAACTCTCAATCATTAAAGTGTGAACGAGGTTTTTGCTATCGTGTCTTGCATTACTTGGCAAAAAAATCTCTTTCACTCCTCTCTGTTAAATGGCCAACTTAGTGTTTCCTTCTATTTATGAATTCCTTGCAGTCAAATTTTACAATCAATTCTTCTACCCTTCGATGATAAATGGATCTTCTTGTTTCCCAGTTATGTCTACCGCACCATCCTTCGAGGGGCTTTCTTTCTGAATTTTCTTCAACCAAACCATACCTTTTTCAGCATACTAGCAGCTGGCAGCTCAGGTTAGGATTGTAGATTCTGAGAAGATTTACTAAATTTGACTTTCTGAGTTTGGTGGTTGGTGAATTTTCCTGCTGCATGTAATTTACTTGAATTCTTTTCTCCTGTTTCATATAACTGGTTTTGCTTTATGAGCAGTTAACCAGTGTTTTTGCTTTTGCTGATTTCAAAATTGAATGACAGATCTGGTTTATATGGGTTCAGGTGTGTAGCTACAAGATCTTGAATTGGTATCAGGTGTTTGCCATGAGTTGTAGGTGCTTTGGTTTGTTGGATTGGCTCAAAGGAAGGAGTAGCCGTGGCCAGACACAAGCTCAAGGTAAGAATTTGAGACTAATTCAGTTGATTTTTTTTATGGGTTTGTTTCTTTAGATTGTCAAAATTGTATGCATTTTACAGGCAGTAGGCTGCATATAAGGCTGTAATCTTTGGTTTGAGCTCTTGGCTCGATCACTTAATCAACAAGATTAATGGTTGAACATATATAGGCAATGCATGTTTGTAAATACCTGGAAAGGAAATGCGGCCCTGCATGGCAGTGAAATTTTGTTAATTTTTGGGATTGTGGCTTCTTTTGGCATATCTTTGAAATACCTATTAGTGGCATTGGTTTTGGTTGATTCTGTAAAAAGAATTACATAGGAAAGAGCACAGTGATAGGCCGTACCATAGCCAGATTTCCCATGTTTACTAGGTTAGAATGAGTGCCTGATAGACCAAGAACATTGAAGAACAAAGAACTTTTGAGAAAGTCAACCTTGGCTTGATTCATGAATTACCCTGCCTTTTCTTCTTAAAATGCACTATAAATGTGCATTCCTCTGTATGGCTGTGCTTTGAGCTTAGCCTGCATTAGTGATTAGATTCATTTGTTTTTTCTCAAACCATTCCTTCTACTTTTCTCTTTTATTCTCTGTTTAAACTTTAAAATTTTCTATTGTGTACTTTTGTATCATATAGTATCTCAGAAGGTTCTGATGTGATTGTGCTTTTGTTGTATTTGTGCATGGATAGAGTTTGCCACCGGCAATATAAGGCTCTTCTCTTATAATTCGTTGAGATCAGCAACATCAGATTTCCATCCATCAAATAGAATCGGTGGAGGTGGTTTTGGAGTTGTATATAGGGTAAAGAAAATTACCATTATTTTATTCAGATGTCTTTGCATTAGCTGCTCCATCCTTTTGGAAGAGAGCATCCATGTCTGCTGGTTGTTTTTGCATATGCATGTTTTCTGGTTTCTATATGCGTGCTTGTGTCATCAAGACTAAGACAATTTTGCCTATTGTCATTGCAGGGAGTTTTGAGGGATGGTACTCAGGTAGCCATCAAGACTCTCTCTGCAGAGTCTAAACAAGGGTCACGTGAATTCCTTACAGAGATTGAAATGATATCAAACATACGACATCCGAACCTTGTTGAACTAATTGGCTGTTGCGTTGATGACAATCATCGGGTCTTGGTCTATGAATACATGGAGAATAACAGCCTTGCCAGTGTTTTACTTGGTAAATATACGCCTTTTATATCAGTTAAAATGATCTAAGTAAGAACTATGGAGATACAGCATATTGTTGCTGTGTTCAATTCCTGCTCATTTGAACTCTCTCTCTTATGAATCAAGCTTTCAGGGTATGCTAATGTCAAGCAATCCTAATGTCAGGTTCAAGAAGTAAACATATTACTCTGGATTGGCCTACGAGAGCTGCTGTTTGCTTAGGTACAGCTTCTGGTCTTGCATTTCTTCATTATGAAGCTGTACCGCAAATCGTCCACAGGGATATTAAAGCTAGTAATATACTTCTTGATGGAAATTTTCATCCTAAAATTGGGGATTTTGGGCTAGCTAAGCTTTTCCCGGACAATGTCACTCATGTCAGTACTAGAGTAGCTGGAACAGTGTAAGCATGATTCTCACTGAATTTCAAATTTCTGCAGTGGATACTTTCCATTGTCTTGGCTTGTTTTCTTCTATTTTCCTCTTTGCATCTCAGTTATAATCTTATAATTCTGCAGTGGATATTTGGCTCCAGAGTATGCTCGTTTAGGACAGCTAACCAAGAAGGCGGATGTATATAGCTTTGGGGTGCTCGTGCTTGAAATAGTTAGTGGTAGAAGTAGTAGTAAGGCAGCATTTGGAGTGGAATTGATGCTTCTGCTTGAATGGGTATCTTTCAAACCTTTCTTCATCAGTTTATCTTATCTTTTCATGTATTTGTTTAATTTCTAACAAGGCATAGGAGCAGAAACAAAAATGTTAGTAAGTAGCAGGTTTATATAGCTTTTTACCTAGTATCAGGTTTCTCCTTCGTTTGTTAGCATTTCTTTTCAGGGCTACGCCTATAATTCTGTCCAACCTGTTGTACTATCATTCATACAATACAAAGATGCACCTGTCATTCATACAATTAATGGGAATGGGAACTAAACTCAAACTTGATATAATCAATGGTCTTGACGTTTGACATAAGTGATATTATCATTCATCAATGCAAATATGCACCTGTCAGAAAATGCATTGACCGCTGACGGACACTGGAATGCTGTTGCAGACATGGAAACTCAAAGAAGAAGAAAGGCTTCTAGATATTGTTGATCCAGAGCTGACTCAATATCCGGAAGATGAGTTGATTCGGTTCATCAAGGTTGCACTCTTTTGCACTCAAGCAGCTGCACACCTAAGACCTACCATGAAGCAAGTGGTGGAAATGCTTTCCAAAGATGTGCACCTTAATGAGAAGGTGCTAACTGAGCCAGGGATTTACAAGGGGCATACCTCTCGGGACTCCGGCAGTGGTAGTTCAGATGCATCAACTTCTTTAATGACCAAAGGCAAGCAATCAGTTGATCCTTCTTCCTCAACCAACATCTTTAGCTCTCACAGTATAACCCAGATGCTTCCTAGGTGATGCCATTCACCATTGTCTGATCTTACTTGCAACAGTCTATTGCTGACCATTCGATTCTATTGCACAAGAGTTGGTAAAATCATTGCTAATCTTTTTTTCTCTCATTTTCTTCTTCATCTTCATATCCTGTGTTTTGCTCAGTAGTGTGTGATTATTTTGGGAATCCCTTCAAAGGCTGATTCCATGTCCATAGCACCCCCACATGAAATTTGAATAATTAGTGAGTGAGAAATTAATGTATCCAAAATACTAAGGTTGCTTGTCGCTCATCAAGGCAAGTAAACTTATTTTCTGAATCATTCTCGAGAAAATTTCATTGTTTTCTCTTTTGTGTGCGTGTGTGTATGGATTTCTCTTCTATTTTCTTGTCGAAGATGGATCATGATGCAGGCTATTCTTTTCCCTGAATGAATGAGGCTATCTGGTTGTGTGAAGGAGCATATTCAAGCCCACTGGACTGAAAGCTAGAAATTTCCATTTCCAAGGGGCTGCTTTTCAATTTCGTTGTGGCGAGGGGAAAAAGAAATTCTGCACCCCTGAACAAAGGAACACTGGCTCAAGTCAAACCTCAAAATAAGTCTGTACGAGAATATGGCTAGACGATTAATGAGACCAAGACATTCACTTCGAGAGAAAGGCAAAAAGACAACTACACAAGATATATATATATATATATATATATATATAAAAATATATATGCCAAAGAACAAAAGGTTTGATTCACAAAGACAAACCACACAGTACACCAACAACCAAACTTGGATGCTGCACACAAAATTTCTACATAAAACTGCTTGATGCCCAAAAGAACCTTCAAACAGAAAGCAAAGGATTATACAAACTAAACATACTATAATCACACTAATTACTTGTCAAATGGATACTACAATCCAGCACTGAGAAGCTTAATTCTCAAGCAGCAGCAACAGTCTCTGGATTAGTTGCAGCTGCCATCTTAGGGGGAGGAGCACTGGGACCAGCACCTGGGGTACCAGAGGCAGCAGGAGTACCAGTCTTAGCATCTTTCTTGGCTTCTGCTGATGATGGTGGCTTGGGCTTCATGTGAGGAGGGGGATTGTGCTTAAGCTTCACAAGTATCTGTCGCATCCTTGAGAGATCAGTTGGCTTCCCGGGCTTAGGACCCTGGATCACAACAATGGAAGGTTTCTTTTCTTTATCCTTTTTTCCCCTCTTCTCTATAGCTGGCACCTCATGGGGGATGAGCTCTGCAATTGCTTTCCAGTAATTTTTCTCAGCTTCAGCATGGAACTTCTCCCGGCTTTCCAAAAAAAGCTGTCATTTATGATCCAAAATATGAAATCTAACGTAAGTCATTGACTCCACACTTGCATCAGAAAGAGCAACACAAAACTGTCCCGCAATTTAAACGTAGCAAAATTACGCACGTCATTTATTTGGTATCGAGAACTTATGCAGGTTCGGATATTTGGACCCAATATACTATGACAAGTCAACCCCCAGGAAGAATGAATTACACGACAAACTCCAACTTAGTCAATGATAAAGCAATTTCACCAACTCCACCATGTAGGATAACGAGACACATAAATTCATGTCAACTTTAAGGTAACATACATATACACACTATGGACACTCTGTCCCATTAACTTCAGACCGGCACCATTATCAATTATAGTCACCCATACCAACACCATAATATTTTTACCTTTATTTTCTTGGGAAATGAAGTTCATCAACTCCTTAATAAAATCCACATCAATCTTTCTCCACACAAGTGGACAAACCAATTAAAATGTTAAATCTAGAATAACAAGCAATGACTAAATTACTCATACATGATAGCATTAGTATATTGTTGTCCCAACCATTCAATCACAAAATTGACTCTGTCTAATGGACCATAAATTTTGTTTCTACTTAAATTACAACACCAATTTTTAACAATTTGAAATTGATGGGCAAAAAGTTGTAGTAGTCCATTCAATAGCATAAAACATAGTACTATAAGAAATTGTGATTGATCTATCACCTTCTCCTTCTCTCTGTTGGAGGCTTTGTTATTTTCAACAGCAATAATTCTCTTCCTATAGAATTCAGCTTTGTACTCGTCTGCTTCCTTTATTATTTGCTCCAACATCTCCTTCTCTTTCTTTTCCTTGTCCTCTAGTCGAATCGCGTTCTGTCTGAGAATCCATGTATAATATATTCGTTCTCAAACGTTAGATCAGCACAAACAAACTTCCAGACAATTCATCAACTCAAATTTTATTTTAAAAGAAAGAATAATAATAATATGTTCTGAAATCCGAATACTAGAGAAAATTTTGCTCAATACTTTTATAAGTTTGAATAATCAACTTTGAGTATTAACTGTCTATCAATAGAAATGAAGTTCAACTAAGTTCAACTAAATTACCTGCGCCACTCTTTCAAAGCAAATCCTTCCTCTGGCTCCATCTCTGCAGGCGGCGGCAAGATCGGCCCATCCGATCCTCCAAACTCTCCGTTGAATCCCTTACCGTTCTGCTCCGATGAGAAAGCTGAGTATCCACCAGCGCTACCGTAGATCGGCGGTGGAGAATGTGTTTCCGACATCGATTGAGATACGAACACGTCATCGCCGGTACCGTATGACTGATTGTTAAACATCGGAGGGGAATCAGCGACTGAGTCCTTGACCGACTCGGCGTCGAAGTTTGAGTACGACTCAAATCGCTGGGAAGCGATGCGAGGGTCGTAACCTAAGTAGCCATCGTCGTCGAAAGGACGAGATGACATCGTCTCTCTCCCCGACCCTAGCCGACCGCTGCGGTTTCAGAAAACCTCTGTCTCTTGATTCGCTTTTCCGTGGTCTTTTAAAAATTAAAATCGCATCACAGCACAGAACAGAATCTCAGGTGATTTAATACCGTGCATTCGAGTTGACAGAGAGCTGCCAGATGGCGCTCAACAAATGCACAGAATTTACTTTAAATTAATGAAGAGATGCCACGTATTTTAGTACTCTGGAGTTGAAGGCATTGAATGTTTTTCTAGTTTGATAGCGCGCCACCTTTTGCTTGACTTGTGTCCCTACTATCCACAGCGTCCAATGTTCATCAATTGCGTGACGAGAGATGAAATGCCTCTGTTGCATGGTGCGTTCCGGCGGGTCGTGAGTTTCGCTATGCTATAGTTGGGACAGTACAAATCTCATAGATACGCATAATGTGGGACCCCTTTGATCGGTTGCATGTAATTGTTACCTTGTCAACATGGGTAAATTTCATCGCTCACCCACCCTTAATCTTTTATTTAATTCCACTTCCAGACTTTAATTATTGAGTTGTTTAAGTAATTTTTTTTATTTTTAAAATGGGTTTAATTTTTATCTTTTGTCACATTTTTTAATAATAATTAAAAAACATGCACATGGAATGCTTAAAAAAATCAATATGTCTTGTCACATAAGCTATAACGTGAATATTACATAAAAGTTAACAAAATTATTTTACAAACTTAGAAATTCAAATGAAATAATTTAAAATTTAAGAATTAAAATGAAATCAAATTAAAAAATTTGAGATTGAGGATGAAATTTAACCTTCCAAACGTACAACTTGTAGATATACAAGTTAGTGTCAACAACATAGTACATAGGTGTGAAGTCAATGTAACTTTATAAAGTGTCAATTAATTTTTTTTAGTGTAAACCATAAGTATTCTCATCCGTTTTAACGATTTGAGACTATTCATGCTCGGGACTTAATCACAGTTATTATCTTAGTTAAATCAGTTATTTTTCGAAAAAATTAGAATAATAAAAGATAAAAACAAGTATTTTTTTTGTTCGAAGATAAAAACAAGTATTCAAACATTAAAAGATACTTGACCTCGGTATGGTAAAGCTATAATTTTTTTAATTTTCTTTTGACATTTATTTGAAACAAACTACACATGCATGATTTTACATTTTGAGACGATATAGGATGGTGAGAGATGAAATTGAAAATATTTTATTTTATGTTTGGTAGATTTCGATATTTCATTACTTTAGAGGCAAATAAGATCCCAACAAAAGTTTTTGTGCTTCCTTTTGAAGTGCTAAAATTAGTGATCTGAAAAAAATTGGTAAAATAAAAAATTTGATTTGAATAAGTGGGTTTGAATCGATTTAATTTGATTAAGATATATGGTATCATCAAAATCATATGAATATTGATTATAACCATTTTTTGTTTAATATTTGTATTATTTGAATTAAAAAGACAAAGTTCTATTTTAATCGAAAGCTTTAAATAAAGTTGAATCAAAAGCTAAAATGCTTAAATCTAAAAATTTTAATAATAGACTTAGACCAAGCCAAATTTACACATATTAGCTGCATTTATATATTTTCTTTGTAGTTTAGATATTGATCGTATAATGGAAACCCATATAAATTATATCAGATAGAAATTTAAAAAATTCATAATGATCTAATCGGATATCATCATGTTTGAAGAGGTAGATTACATGAAAAGTATATAAATGAAAATCTCATTGGCAACAGGTATATCTTTAATTAAAGCGTAATAAATGAAAAACCACACGAGTACCAAACCATAAAGACTAATTTTTTATGTAAATTGGATTTTCTCCCTTTTATTTTAATTTGTACTTTCTTTGCAAATACTCCCATATTTTATTCAGAACATTCATTTTTATATATTTTTATTATAATTTTATAATTACCTATCACAATGAGAAATTATGTAAGAATTCACCAATTATAAATGTGTTTCACATAAAAATTTAATGGATTTTACATAATTATGAATTTTGTCCTGTAATAAATTACTTGTAATACAATAATTATAAGTGATATGTATGTTCTCGTTTTATTTATACAAAATTAATATTCATTTTGTTCACCGTCCTTTAAAAAGTTATTGTTCTAACTTCTAATTGAAAGAAGTTAAACATTTGGAAAGTTTTAGGAGAATTTCTAAATTTTTTATTGAAGGAATTGAGTACTCCTATTTGAAATTCTGATGAGGTTTTGGTTTTATGACAAAAAAAAAGTATTGAGATTTTGAGATATTATATTCAAGTCTCGTCAAATATGAGATTTATTTAATTTGTTATTATTTGTATAATTTGTTATTATTTTTGTATTTACTATTTTATCAAATTATTTGTTCATCAGAATATAATATTTTGATTATTATTGTAATTTTGAATGTGAATGTAACTTAAAAAAATATTTTGAAATATTTAGCAACACAAGAATATTTGAATGCGGCTTAATCTAGAAGATCAACAATGTAGAAGAAGTATCTAACAATAGAACCCAAGTCAATGCCACGCAGATGGTCTCATCGTCTCTCTTAACACACTATAACTTTAGAGTCAGATTATTCACACCCTAAATTTTGCTACACACACTTTAAAATTTTTTTATTTCTTTGTTGCCCTTATTGCACACCCTAAATCTCTCTCTCATCAATAATTTTTTTCGGTGAGCCGTAACTCATCGAAGTTGCTGCCTGGCAACACTTGAATCTGCCAAGCAGCAGTTGTATGCTTTTGCGGCAGCAAAGTGCTACAAGCAGCAAGCTACCGCAGCAGCAAAGGGCTACAAGCAGCTTGCCACCTTGGTAGCAAACTACTGCGGCAGCATGCCAGGCAGCAATTGCATGCTGTTGCGGCAGCAAGCTCTCGAAAGTGATTTTCGGTAAACAATAGGGTTGAAAAAGGAAAAAAAAGATATTTATGTAATTTTATATAAAATAGAGTGTATCTAATTTATAATAGGGTGTGTTTAGAAGTATTTTATTGCATTCGCGTTTTCGCTGGGCAAAGAAAACCGAACCGTACATCTTGGTATTTTCGTAATTTCATCAAATCCCATGCCTATTTAAATGAGAAGATTATTTGGCCTATAAATAGAGAACCCACCCGCCGTTTGATAAAACTTGTAGGTTAGAACCGAGAGCGAGGGAGAGAATACCCAGCGAAGAAAGGAGTGTAAGAAAAAGAAATTCACTCCACGGATTCTTCCTTCACCCCAAAATCTCCGCACATTTACTCTTTTACCAGCCATCATTCAAAAATTCTTCCTTAATCTCATTATTATTGAACGGAAGTGGATTTTTTTAATGAGTCGTTTAGGGTTTAAATCGGTGGTCTATGACGGAGACCTTTGTTTGGGAGAAATGGACACAGTCCCTGTCTCGGACACGAATTTCCAATTCCCAAACAACGAAATTCGAATCCACCACATCTCCCCTACCAGCGACCGATGCAGTCCTCTCTCCGTTCTCCATACGATTTCCTCATTTCCCGTTCGTTGCAAGCTGGAATCCTCTTCTCCAGTCGAACAACCGCATTTGATTCATCTCCATGCCTCTTGCTATTACGAAGTCAAGGTTTCTTTAATTTCTTTCGTTTTATACTCAAAACTTTAATTACCTTTCAGTGTTTAATATAATTTTTTTTGTACTGTCGTTTCTTCAGACGGCAGTGGTTTTGGTTGGAGATGAGGAAGTTCACTTAGCGGCAATGCCGAGTAAACAAAAGAAGTTTCCGTGCTTTTGGTGCTTTTCGGTTCCTACAGGACTGTACAATTCTTGCTTAAGGATGCTTAATTTAAGGTGCCTCGCAATTGTTTTCGATCTTGACGAGACGCTAATTGTTGCCAATACAATGAAGTCTTTTGAGGATAGGATCGAAGTTCTTCGGGGTTGGATTGCGCGGGAAACTGATTCAATTCGTCTTTCGGGGATGTCAGCTGAATTAAGAAGGTATATAGATGATCGGTTGCTTTTAAAGCAGTACACGGAAAGTGATTGTGTCGTGGATAATGGAAAAGTGTTTAAGTTTCAAATGGAAGAGGTTCCTCCTTTGTCTGATGTCCAGGAGAAAGTTGTACGTCCTGTGATTAGGTTGCAAGAGAGAAATATTGTTCTTACTCGTATCAATCCCGAGGTGAGAAAGACTTCTTGACGCAATTCATTTTGTTGATTTAGTTGTGTGTATATTAGTGGATTCATGTTTGTTTTATTTTAATATCTACAAAGATTGTTCATTGAAACATGAGATAAGCATATTTCAACCGGATATGATTGGATAATTTAGAAGTTAGGACAAGAATGCGCCATGTGTGACATTTTTAATGATCTATTTCAAGTTTCAACTTGATTTGTGCTGTAACTTAGTATTTATGACTTAAGAATGTTATATATAATTCACTGAGCTGATTATCATCCTGTAATATAGGCATTATGATAACTTGATAAGTACTTAATGTCACTCATTTCTACAGAACATAGGATGAATATATGGCATTGTTTGGAATATGAAGATGTGTATTTATCTCATTTATGAATAGTTTGCTTTGTTCAGAATCGTGATACCAGTGTTCTTGTGAGGTTACGTCCTGCGTGGGAGGAATTGAGAAGTTATTTGACTGCAAAAGGACGAAAACGCTTTGAAGTATATGTTTGTACTATGGCTGAAAGAGATTATGCCTTAGAGATGTGGAGGCTTCTTGATCCAGAGGCACACCTAATAGGTTCAAAGCAACTATTGGACAGAGTTGTCTGTGTCAAATCTGGCAAGTATATAACAATTTTAAATATTTTCTGTTGTACTTGGGTTTTGATGCTTTATCATTCTGAAGATGAAACTTCAGAAAGTAATTATGCTATTTGATGAAATCTAAGTTGCTGAATCATAATTTTCTATGAGCATATTTGAGAACTGATGGTTCAAAAAATGAACTTATAGTAGTAGGTAGTCTCCCTTTCTTGATGGTACCCCCCCTTTCCTTCTACTTCAGCAAATGTTAATGTCCTTTTAATTTTTAATAATTTTTTCAGGTTCGAGAAAATCTTTGTTAAATGTGTTCCGAGATGGCAAGTGCCATCCACAGATGGCAATGGTAATTGATGACCGTTCAAAGGTTTGGGAGGATAAGGACCAACCTCGAGTTCATGTAGTTCCTCCATTTGCACCATATTATGCTCCTCAGGCAGAGGTAGAGGCTATACATTTTGTAAGCCAACTTATTGAGATATGATTTTCTTTTTCTGATTTTTTTTGGCAAATTTTCTCCCCGCTTTATTAGACAGCAAATGCGGTTCCGGTCCTTTGTGTAGCAAGGAATGTTGCATGCAACGTCAGGGGTTTGTTTTTCAAGTAAGCTGTTAATTTTGAATGGTCAAATCTTTTTATATGGATATCCATCCTCATCAGCCTCTCATGTTTGCATTTCTGATTTCTTATGGTTCTTTTTATCCAGAGAATTTGACGAGAATGTAATATGTAAAATATCTGAAGTTTCTTACGAAGATGAGGTGGTAAATCTGCCTGTTGCTCCTGATGTGAGCAACTATTTGATGTCAGAGGTACCTAAATTGACAATACATGATAATTAAATAATTATGAGAGGCTTTGAATTCCCATTTGTATTTGAAGCATTTACTTGTCACTAATTTGCAGGATGCTGGTTCTGCTCCAAATGGGAATAGTGGAGTTCCTATAAGTGAAGGAATGAATGGAGTTGAAGTTGAGCGGAGGATGAACCAATTGGTAAGTATTGGGTAATTGCATGGCAAATGGATTTTAATTTATGTTGTGAACTTTTTTTGGTTTAGTTGAAATTTTTATTGAGCATATCGGTCTAAAAACAAGTGATAAATTATACATACGGAGGATCTTGTGTGGGAATTTTTCATCTTTTGGATCTGGTCATTCTTTTCAGTTGCTTCTGGATGTGCTTGTTTTATTTTGGATATTATTTTGAATTATGTGATTTCCTTAATTTTCATTATTATAATATCTAGTTTATTCAGGAGGAGAAGCATGTTTTGGACTCTTCCACTCATCCGGTAACAACTAACCCAGAGTTGAGGTCTGAAACCTCTCAGCCACCTGTTTCAATTGTTCCCAACGTTGTTGGTCCCGCATCTTCAACAGCACAATTGCCTTCTCAGAGTAGGATTCTGTTTTAATATTATTTTTTTTTGAAATGGAAGGCATGATATGCTGTTTTGGAGTATAGTCTTCCTAATTATTTGTTTTTAATTGCATCTTAGAACCTGGTCTACTTGGAGCTCCTGGTCTCCTTTCAACTCCTACCTTGCTTGGAGCTTCTGCAAGAAGAGATAACAACTCTAGTGATAGTGATTATGACATGAAGAGAAGAGCCCTTGGTGCCAAACAGGGTTTAGACTTAAGGAATCAGAGCCCACCTGCACTGACATCTTTATCGCCGGAACCTGATGCCACAAAATCTGATAAACTGCGAGGTTATCAGAATCCTTTTTCTCATACTGCACCAGGTTCTGTTTCCACTGGTTTACCACCACATGCATCCCAAGTGAAGGTTGAAGAGGTTTGTTCAAAACTCCTTTAGATTTATCTCATAACCTGTGTGCATCCTTAATTATATCTTATTTTATCTTGTATACTTCAGGTGCGTACTGGACTTGATACACCAAAACAGCATGTTCTGCCCGCAGCTCATGTATCAGGCAAGTGAAATCCTTGCTTCATCTCTTTTGTGTGAGGCAGTTGTTGCATGATATGCTATGGAAATCAGGCTTGTGGTCTTGTTAATACATTACTTGGTAAAGTAGTTTGAATATTGGATAATCAGAAGTGCTATGCATGGTGGATAAGTTGAGTATAAATATTGAAGGTCGATATGCTCGTTACATTATAATTTATAAAAGACATGCATAAATGAAAAAAAAGTTTTCTGGAAGGGCCAAAGCTGGTAGAAGAATTGAATTGGCCTTTTGTGGATTGTTGCAGTAATTTAGATCTTGTGCGAGAAGAACATATTTCAAAGATTTGGAACGCACATGCATTGTTATTACTTATTATTGTAGTAAGCGAAAACAGCCTCTCTGTTAATGTAGAGGAAAGGCTGCGTACGCATAACCTTCTCCAAATCCCACAATGTGAGAGCCTTGTGCAATGGATTCCCTTTTTTATTACTATTTGGAGTAACGACATGTTTTAGAGGACTGGTTCCTATATCCAATGAATGATTTTTTGAATTCTCTTGCAGAGAGTGGTGGAACTCAGAATCATGTGGCTCCAATTAGCAGAGAATTGCGGGCTGAAGGTGGAAAATGGAATCTTCTACCCTCCCATTTGTCAATAGTTGTTCTACAAGAAATTGGACGAAGATGTGGTTCAAAGGTAGATTATTTTAGGTGCATGTTTATTTTTTTGGTTCATAGAGAGGTATGGGGGGAATGGAAAATTGAACCTTGGACGTAATCCCTCCTAAGTAGGGTAACAACCACTAGGCGTAGTCTTGGTTGTTAAGTTTTTTTATGCTTAAGCTTGATTGCCTTGCTTGAATAATTTACTATCTTTTAAAGTTGTACTCTACAGGTTGAGTTCAGGACTGTGGTAAGCACCAGTAAGGATTTGCAATTTTCTGTTGAGGTCAGTGAAAGCTGTATTTCTTTGCTATTTATCCTCAAATTTCTTCTGGATTGATCTGAGGTTCAACTGTGTTTGTGTCTTCTCATATTGTGAAAATGCTTTTTTAGTTTTTTGGGGTATTGACATGTTTTTCTACTGGAAACCAGCTTTCATTAGTGCCCTTTATCCCTTCATTTCCTTTTCCCTCTTGTATTGTGGTTTGTGAATTTGTTTTTCGTCTTTTGAGAAACCAGCTCATATTGCTGGCTTATTTTATTCAGGTTTTATTCACTGGTGAGAAGATTGGTGTTGGAATGGGCAAGACAAGGAGAGATGCTCAGCAGCAAGCAGCTGAGCTTGCCCTTCATAACTTAGCAGGTGAGTTTATTTTAGGTTATTTTCCTTTCTGTTCTTGTTATCTGTAGTATTTTTAAAATCTCCTGATGGCACCAACTTGGTAACTTACTTAAAGATCAGAATGAAATAATAATAATAAAAATACGCAAGTAGGGATGTTTTTCTCTTTAATTTTTTTTTCACATGTATTATTTAAAAAAAAAAACCCTACCCTCTCAACTCATCTGGTAACTTATTTTTTCAAAGTATATATATATATTTTCTTTTTCACCCACATAGTGGGTGTGTAAATATCTAGTTATCAGAGTTACTTTGTTTCAAGACTAGTGAAGCATGCACTTTGGTTTGGATATGATTGGTTTAAACATGAATGAATGAGAATATGGTTGGTCTATAAGAAGATTCATTTTTTAACTTTTGTTTGTTTCAAGACTAGTGAAGCATGCATGTTGGTTTGGATATGATTGGTTTAAACATGAATGAATGAGAATATGGTTGGTCTATAAAAAGATTCATTTTTTAACTTTTTCAAATGTCCCTGCGTCGTGTCTCCACAATATTTATGAGTCTTAAACTGCAATGAAAGGAGTTGAAAATTCTTAGAGCCTTTTGGAGCTTTAGGGCTATGGATATACATATATGCATTCGTCATACATTGGTGAATAATGATCATTTTATATAATAGGGGTGCATTATTGGATTATAAAGATTTCTTATGTCTTCGTCTGGTTGATTGTGTTTTTCTCAAATATGACATTGAGCGAAGGTGCAGGAACTGACTATTTTTATACCTTGTATCTCAGAAAAATATGTAGCATATTTAGCGCCTCATTCGGGAGGTGTGGATAGAGATTTCAATAAGCTTTCTCTTGGAACCGAAAATGGATTTCTGTGGGACGTGAATCCTGCATCAAATGAAGCACTAAGAGAAGATGGGTTACCCAAAGATAATACTTCTGAGGTGGGAATACCTGATGATGCTTTCAGGACTTGATTTGATTTCTTTGTTAAAAAAGGTGATGCTTGGATAAAGGGTATCTAGGCAAGAAATTTCCAGATTAGAGGTAGTGGTTATCTGGAGAGAAACCACTCCTCTTTGGATTTTGCACTGCACCAAGATTTGAGAGCTAAAACACTAAAAGGAGAGTGGGCTGGCTTCATGTCTGCTACTGCTGCCTTATCTGGCTCATTTTAAGAGGTAAGAACTTGGTGTCAGTCCCTAGTTTCTACCCATTATCCAAGTACTCCCAATTAACACCTTCAGCTATTTATTCCCTGTCTTAAAAGTTGATATCACGGGCTCAATTTTGCTAGTTGTGAATTCCATGTTTTTTAGTTCACCTGATTATAATTTGTTATGAACAAGCCTGTTAATGATTTTGTAAAGCAAAATGGGTCGATTTGTTGCTTGGGGGAGGATTGGAAGACTAAGTTTTAACACTTGAAATCAGGTTTTGAAAATGGCAGTTAATAAGTAATATTCATTTTCTGAATGATCAAGAGCCTTGCGCTTGGTGATTTTAACTGGCATAAATTAAACACTTGTGATGATAAATTTCAGGCTGCTAAAGTTGAAGCTGGGAGTAATTCCTCGAGTCTAGTAAATGAACCAATGCAAAAGCGTGCCAATTCACCAAGGTAACAGATGGGGCTGAGGCCAAGGGGATTGGAAAGTAGGATATATGATCACATTTTGTCTCTTGTTTCTGAAGGATGTATTTAGGCTTCTTATCTTGAAAACTGAAAGTAGGATTCACCTACAGAGTTCTGACTGGGTTTTACGTTCAGGGGGTGGGCATGTTCTTCCTATATGCCATTCTTACTCGTAGAACTTCTTTTGGATGTTTTTGGTCCATGCGTCATCATCTGCACGGCTTTTACATCATAGATACAAGTGTTCCCTTTTCTTGTGAGAAATGCTTTCTGGTATTGAACAGCATTTTGCATTTTTATTTACAGTTACTGCTGCTTGTGCAAAGCTATCAGACTGTAACTTGGTATTATTATGGAAAATTTCCTTGTTTCTCGTCCATCAATCACCAAGTTGGACTCCTTTTTGAATGGAACCTTAAGAAATCTTGAAAGGACTTGTCTTTTCATAACTTACTAGAGTACTAGTTTCTATCTAATAGTTATTACTGGTATCAAAGTATGTGAACTTATTTGAGCTTGATTCTCTAAGACATTGATGTTTTACTTCTGTTTGTTATTTTTGAATGTTTTCAGATTGTCTGAATCTATGCCAAGCAAACGATCGAAGGAAGAAGTTCAGCATCGATTATGAAGTCTATCAGCCGCACGGTAACCAAGAAATGAGCATCCTGTTTCATGAAAGCCATGAGAAGGTTTTGAAACGACAAAAAATTTAGCATAGCAGATGTGTAGATTCCAATCTTAGCATGGTAGGAGTAAAGTTAACTAATGCTGAGGTGAATAGATCTCTTCAGTTTTATTTCTCTTCTGGAAATATGGGCAATCTTTTTCATTGTCATTTGCACTGTCATTTCCAGCTTTGTGTCTGACCAAAGGCAGAGCTTGTCCTCAGATCTTGTAATCGGTCATCTTAGCTTTTATAATATCACTATTTCAATGATCTAACACTGGTTTCATCACCTGATCAGACGATTAAGACTTCCCTGTGCCAGAATCGTTTAATCGTCATCTGGATTTTGCATATGCATTTGCAAAAGTATAGGCACTCGCCGTCATGATGTTTTATGTATTTTTACCATTGTCAAGAAGAAAATTCAAATTCAACATGGAATTAACATCTCTCATTCACATTCTTGCACAACATTTATGGGGAATAGTACCAATTCATTTTCAAATATTTTTTTTCAGTAAGCTTTAATTTAAGAAAAAAATCTAATTAAAATAGCATGCATAAGCTACAAAAAAAAGTAATAACTAATTAAAAGACCTATTCATCAGTTAATGGTTAATCATAATCGACGGGAGAATTATTTTGTGAATTCTAATCCCGTTTTATTAGAAGTTTGCTTTTTTTTTTCTTTTAATGTAAATCACATGTATTTTCACAATTAAGATTTTTTATCCCTTTTCAAAGGTGTTTTTAATAAAAGTCAAATCGAAGAGGTTTTTTTCACAAACTCAATTTATGTTGTTAACTAAATCATAACTCGTAGGTTTTATTAGAAGTTTGCTTTTTGTTAATTCAATTTTATCTATTCCTAGTAAACCAGAGTTTATATTTGAACAAAGTTACCTAATAAAATTAAGAGTTTATATTTGAACAAAGTTAAAAAAATATACTGATACTTAAAAATAAGGTTAAAATATTGAAAAAGCCCTTAAACTTTGTCACTTTATTTAAATAAGCCCTTATACTCTTATTGCATTTAGATAAGCCCTTAATCTTTTATTTGAATCCTAATAAGTCCTTAAACTTTAATTTGTACTCAGATAAACCCTTAACTTTTAATTTATACCTAAATGAGCCATTAACATAAATTAATTTTTTTTATAGAAGTGAAAAATTAATTTTTTCAGTTGGGTTTAAAACCTAACTTCCTATATAAAAAAAGTTGGTTAGATAAAATATATTATATAATATTTTTTTCATGAAAATATATTATGTAATATTGAATTATGTATATTATATATTATATATTTTAAAAAATATCAATTAATTTAGTCAGTTTAATTTGTAATTTTAGATATGACTTAATAGAATAAACTGGCCTATAAAAATTAATTTAAACTCAAAAGTGACTTAATCGAATCAAATTAGTTGAATTTTGATTGGTTAAATTAGTTTGAATAAATTTTTATTCAAATATAATCTTTTATTTGAAATAATAGCTTATTTGAGTATAACTTAAAGTATAAGATTTATTTGGATATAATAATAATATAAGAACTTATTTAAATAAAGTAACAAAATTCAAGATCTTTTTTAATATTTTAACCTAAAAATAAATATTAATTTAAAAATTTTATTAAGGCACCTAAAGCTTCCGAAATGAAGAAATTTCCGTAAGTTGAAACGGCGGCGCTGCAATATCCTCTCCCTCACAATCTCAGTCAGGTTTCCGCCAATGCCCAGAACCAAGAATGGATCTATCAGATGAATGGAAAGCTTATTTCCCTATCGGCAAATCCTTGGACCCACCACTCCTCTCTTCTTCTTCGCTTGGTCCTCTGTTCTTCATCCCAAAACCCAAAACCCTTCCTAAAACCCTTTTCTCTTCTCCCACTATTTTCCCTCCTCTCTTTCCTCCTCCTCCTCGCCTTTCTTCTCTCGATTCCTCTCCACCTCTTCCATTCCCTACTCCACTTCTTTCTCTATTGCTTCCCGCTTCGGCCCCAGCTCCTTCCATGACGACGACGCCTCTTCCCTTTTATCGCACAATCGCCTCCACCTTCTCCAGTGCCCCTACCAAAACATTGCTCTTGTCTTCTTCACCACTGGCACCAACCATGACCGAATTGGGTTCTTTGGTATTCACGTTCAGGATAACGATTTCAAGTTCGCGGGTGATCGGAACGGTGACGTCTTCGTTTCTAACAACCACTACAATCACAAAATACTGAGGATTTTACTCAACCCAGTTGACGATATTGAGGGGATTTCAGATGATTCTGTTGTTGGGTACTTAATGGCTTGTACTTTGTATGCTGTTCATTGGTATTCTGTTAGAATTGTTAAGTCTAGCAAAACTCCTGCTTTGGATTACTTAGGCTGTAAGATATTCAAGAGTTCCTCGATTGTCAGTGCTTGTTGCAGTCCACATTTACCTGAAGAAAGTATGGTTTTGTTAGAGAATGGTGCATTGTTTTTGTTTGATTTAGAGTCTGATGTTGATTGTCAAAATCCCAATGGCTACTTTTAAAGGGAGTAAACTGAGAGTTTTATGGGATGATTCAAATGGTTCAAAGAATTATAAATGGTTGGGTATTGAGTTTAGTTGG
Organism: Heritiera littoralis; assembly: GCA_031772115.1. Lineage (NCBI taxonomy): Eukaryota > Viridiplantae > Streptophyta > Magnoliopsida > Malvales > Malvaceae > Heritiera > Heritiera littoralis. Next base: position 5,551,096 of record JAPDPK010000031.1, on the reverse strand, counting down.
CATCCTAGGATTTTGATTGTTGCCCGATCAGATGCTGTCTTTTTAGTTGATTTTAGGCTTGGTCAGTGTAATGCAATTTGTTAGCTAAGGTTGAGATGTTGAGCCCATATACTGTGGGTGAAGAGGATCAGTTCCTAGCATTTTCTGGAGCAGGAGCTGATGGGTTTCAGTTTGTTTTGGCTTCCCATAGTTTATTAGTTCTTTGTGATGTGCGTAAGCCAATGGTGCCATTGTTGTCTTGGGCTCATAATCTTGATAATCCATGCTATATTGATGTGTTTAGGTTATCAGAATTGAGATCACAATCAAGGGATGATAGGTATCAGTCGGCAACTGAATCAGGTTTTTGCATAATTTTGGGATCATTTTGGAATTGTGAGTTCAGGCTGTTCTGTTATGGCCCTTCTTCAGCCTGTGAAGGATCCGTTGGTATGGGAATTTTAAAGTATGGCAAACCCTTTTTGGCGTGGGATCTTCCTTCAGATCTCTTATTGTCAAGCCAAGAGTGTCATTGTGGAAGTTGTCTTGTTAGAGAAGAATTTTCGAAGGGTGCTCTCCCTGAATGGATTCATTGGCAGCATAAGAAAGATATTGTCCTGGGCTTTGGAATTTTCAACAGGGATCTCTCAGAATTGGTGTGTGAGTCAGATGAATTTGGTGGGTTCACTTTGATTAGGTTGATGTCCTCTGGAAAGATTGAAGCTCATCGGTATTGTGCGTCATGGGATTTGGTGCAGAAATTAGATATAGCTCACAAAGAACCATTGCTGAATTTTGAGGATAGCTTACTATACTCTTTGGGTGATGATGAGTACGAATTTCCTAAAAAATACAAGTATTTGAACTTTGACCATCTTCGTGGGTATTTGACTGGCAATCTTGCTAAAGTCCTAGATTCCAAGATGAAGTCCTGCAAGGGTCCTCTGGATAAGGAATCTTTTAGCCTTGACTTTCACGAAATTTTGTGTGAGAAGTTGAAGGTCTGTGGATTTGGTCGATTCAGGTCTTCTCCTGCACTTGCCATTGTTTTCAATGACATTAGCTTGCCAACAAGCATATATGAAGTTGCTTCGAGGCAAATGTGGGCTACCTTACCTTTGGAACTCTTACAACTAGCTTTCTCAAGCTATTCTGAGCTGCTTGATGTGCCCTTCAATGACAAGACAATGCCTTTGGAATTTTCCATTGTTCCAGACCTACCCCAGTTGCCTCCTTTCCTATTAAGGAAGCCTTCAAGCCGCAGCACTAAGTGGTCACATAAAGTGCAACCTGATGATTCGCTCGTGGGTCCTGTTCTTCCTCTTCCTGTTCTACTTACACTTCATGAGTTTTGTAATGGCTGTCCTGATTCAGAGAAAATGTGTGAATTTTCATCAGAGGTGGAAATTGGCCTTAGGTGCAGAGAAGTCATACAGGTAGCTGCAGAAAAGGCAGTAGCGGATTCTAGCTTGCTTAACAATGACCAAGCCATCTCTCTTGCTGATGACAGAGATGAGTTGTGGGTTGACTCTCAGAGGCCAAAACCATTCCTTTTATACCATCCAGTCGGAGGTGAGTCATCTTGCGTTGGTCAACCACAGGGAAACCATATTTATAAGGATGAGAAATTTGCTACCATGATTACGAAAGTGCATGAGAAGGAAGCTGATCCTAATGGCACAATGGATAATGTTGGGCTGGAACTATTTGATGATCTGTGTTCCATTGAGTTGAAGTTTGATGTTCCTGATATGAACTTTGGCTCACAAGAATTAGAAGGGTACAAGACATTAAAAAGGCAGTTCTCAAAGTGGCAAGAACGTTTTAAACCATATCAGGAACTGTGTATGCAGAACAATATTAATTTTGGAAAGGGGGCATGATAGGCTGTGTTGGAGTGAGTTCATCTTTTTCTTTAAACTATATCTAAGTACATATTTTGCTTTCCCTCCCTGTTTCGCACAAAGTAGGCTTTGGATTCATTTTCCTTATGAAGGCAGGCTTGGATCTTGTCCTAATATGCTGTAAAGGGTCATTTTTGTTTGTAAATATCACAATTTCAATGATCAAAACTAGTTTCTTCACCCCATGCATGTATTAAATTGTCGACAAATTTAGGGATCGTTTGGGATTGTTGTGAGTTTTATATTTTATGTTTTCAGAAATTTTGTTTTGTTTTATTTTCAATTTATTGAAACTGAAAACATGTTTGCTTGTATATTTTTTGTTGCGAAAATTTGACAACAACAGAAGTAAAGCTTAAACGGGTGCAGTTTAAGCAAAGAAAAAGACAAAGATTCGAATCCCATCATCTATCATTTTTAACCAATTTGCTGGGTTTTTGATGATTTTTTTAGGCAAATTTTTTACTGTAGCCGTAACGGATACTGTTCACCGGTGTAGTAACAGTAAAAAAACACTTCCAAAATTATGAAAACACCAAAATCATGTTTTCATCTATTTCCAAATTTTTGTTGTTGTTTTTTGTTTTATAAAACAAAAACATAACTACCAAACATGATTTTTGTTGTAATTTTCAAAAAAACAAAAACAAAAACATAAAACACAAAACAAAAACAATACCAAACATAGCCTTAGCATCTTTATCTTTTAATGTGGTTTCTGGTGCAGGCACAATGCTTAAAGGAAACTTGCAATATTATCTGTTGGTTGTGTCAAAGAGATTGGCAGTTATTGAACTGATAGTTGAGTCAAATTGGGCTACTTCTCATCTTGTTATAGGCATCAAATTTCCAGTACGTTAATGGATTAATGGTTATGCTCTGACAAATAATGGCGCATTTGACTGAACTGAAGTATAATGTGGGAAGATTTAACGAAGAACAAAATCTTCATTATAACAACTAATGAATATTGAAAAATGGTCTTCAAAGGATTTCCTATTGTAATGCCTTTTTCCCCTTGAAACCATACTATTGTAATAGGACTGCAATTTTACAAGATTTTGAGCGGTATTGTTTATTATTATCCTCTAAAAATTGTTCTAGGTATTATTTGAAATCACCATTTTTCCAGCATCATAACAGATTTAATGATAGTGGAACATGATTACAGTCAGGCTTTTTTCTTTTTGGTGTAGACCACAGATATCTTCATTCGTTTTAACGGTCTGAGATTAATCCTGTTTGGGGTTTAATCACAGTTAAGACTCCTCACCTCTCTCCAAATATGTGTTTAGTGAGAGTCGAATCCGAGAGCTCTTCCTACAAACTCAACTTGCGTTATCAATTGAACCACAACCTTTGAATTATTACAGTCAGGCTTTGGTTTATGGCTGCATTGACGGTGCGCTTTGTTAGTTTGTTTTCTTTGTCTAGATTGGTTAAGAGAATGGCGTGGTCGTCTAAAAGGTATGGTCATGGACTTTGAAGTTTGTGAATTCTGCCTTCCCAATTTGGAATCTGGCTTGGGTTTTGGAAGATATTGCTTCAACAGCTGGACACCATAGCTGCAAATTTACACTTGTAATAAAGAGCATTGATGCATTGATAATTCTGCAACCGCCTTGCTCTCTTCACGTGGTATGTTCTCAATTTCCTCAATGATATTTACAAGGAATTATGCCTCGCTCGAATTCAGAGGATCAAAATTAAAAATGGTAGCTGCATTTTGAGATGGGAAGCAATATAAGAAAATCATATTTGACTCTCCTCTCGAGGTTACCTACTGAAAGAAGGCTTAATTTACGTAGAAGATTCTGCCTTCAATTAATTCTATGAGCTTTGAATGTCACCAATGAAAAAAAAAAAACAGAATAATTCTTCCACGTTCATCGTTTCTAGTAGAAATAGAATTTGATATCTCAAATCATATTATGAAGGTTTATAGCTAAATTAGAATAGAATTACTGTATTTTTCCTAATTTTGAAAGTTACGAGTCAGAGAAAGATTATTATTTAATATTAAAATAATGATACATACTTTTAAAAAAATATTAAAAAAAAATAAAACATACTTCATTATTTACCTGCTTTTAGAGTCTAAAACTTCCCTGGTAATAATCCAGCCAGGCAGCCAGGTAAAGATCAGAAATAAACAATATCTTTGAACTAAGAACACCCGTATCTGACCCGTTAAGAACCATCCACAATCCAGCACTCACTTCTAGTAGGGAAATATAAACGATCTCTAGTCTTGGTATAAATACAGTACATACTAAAACAAATAGCACAAAATTCTAGGAATCTCACATGGTAGAATACACTAGAATAGAATCAAGGAAGCAGTGTTTGTATGTACATTACTAACAGCATTACCAATAGTTAACCCTCATTTTATTAGCCAGGTCATTTTTAGAATTTAACACAAATGAAACAACATGGGAACAGGCTTTCGTAGACATAATAACATCCAGTTTAGCATAGATGGCCTATAGAAATCTTAAGCTGTTCAGAAGCTTCTGTATTGTTTTACGACCCCAGTGGACATCACTCTGCAAGATATTGTTTTGAAAAGGCTCACGGTCAGGCTGTTCTTCTCTGTCTAGTTGAGGCAGAGGCTTCTGAATGTGGTGGTTGTCGATCTGCTCCTCCTCGTCCTTGGGTAGGGCAGTTGTTTTTTCTTGCGGTTGTTCACCTTCATTTTCTTGCTTCTCAATTAGCTGAACATTATTAAGTTGCAGTTAAAAAATATAAAATAAAAAGGGAAAAACTTAAAAAGTATCATCTGCAATAGCAATACCAAAAGCCATGGCAGATTTTGCAAGTCAGATATTGCCTAAACCCTCTCATTCTAAAGTGTATCCCAAACCAGCAACATATTACAGTATCACAGATTGTCAAATGGCAAGTAATTGATAATTTTGTTCCTGTTTTATGCTTGGGGCTTCACACATTAGAGCACCACACATGCAACATTGCGTCATTAGTGGCTCCAAACATTTTATGTTCTTCGTGTTAGGACTAGATGGTAAAGTTAAAGTTTAGATTGAACATTCATTTGCGGCGAAGTTTTGCTGTATATTAGCATTCATGTGGAAAGTAGAAAGGGGAGATGTAAATTATCATATATCATCATATGCCATTTTTCTTTATAATTAATGTGCAATTCTTCATTGCTGAGGGATTGAAAGAGCTCCATTGCTGATTACACATCATCTCAAGAAGATACAAGCTGAAAGCATATACTTTGAACTCGTATGGGGTTTCTCAACACAGTAGAAGGTTCATGGCGATGAGGTTTTATTTCTTGTTAGGAGATGTTACTAGAGGAATGGAAGAGAGGACAAAGATAAAGATAAAAGACAGAGCATTACACTCATCACGCAGTTACCTCTGGCAAATTGTGATGTTCAGCTTCATTAACTCCAATTGATGCACCAGTCGGACTATTCTTCCCATCTTCATCCAACATTATTTCCTCAGTTGACACTGTTGCTATTGGAGTTAAGCCAGGTACCAGAACAGGACTACCTTCATGAGCTACCAGATTTCCCACAGCATCTGGAGTTGCTGGGCTCTCGAGTGTTTCTACTCTGCCAATATTTCCAATGTACTCTGCTACCAGAACATTCTTATTTGAAACAGCTAAAGCTTCCTCACTTGGGTGGGTAGTTCTCTTCACACCAAGCACTCCATTATTTGCATTTGCTATGAAGTCTTCTGTTGGGTAACTAATATTGTCTGCAACAATAGCCAAGGGCTTCTCTAGTGAAGGAGCACTATTGCCAATGACCACTTCCTCAGATAAAGCATGTAATGGCTCCTTTCCAGCAGAGGTGATATTATCAGTATCTGGGACCAGATTTATGTCAGAGACCAGTTCTTCCGTTGGCGGTCTTAAGTTGTTTGCAACAATTGCGATCCCTGAATCGAGAAGAGATCCATCTTGATTAGCTAATGGTTGTTCCTCTATTACTTTCTGATGTTTAGCTTCTTCCCAGTCGTCACAAACAATAATTGTATTCTCGGTATCCCAGGATTTAAATATCCGATCAGCGCCTGGTTGCCATAAAAGGTTCCCAGTGCTTGTTTTCAGAATGAATTTGAACTGGATTGATATTCCAACAGGTATATCCTGAGCAAGTATAAAACAAGAGATCTCATCAATATAGCCTTCAACAATAATTTCTCACATTCTCTATAAGTTCCTCCTTACCAGCTCCCCTGTCCAAACATGACCTTCTGACCAAGTCAGTGGTATAGCACTCTCAGGGTCCCATAAGCCTAAAATAGGGTGATCCCCTACTATGAAAAAATGCTCGCCAAATGAGCACTCTTTCTGTAACTGGAATTTGACATGAGCAGTCTGTGATTGATCTGTGCATCAGAGGTGTTGAGATGATAAATGCAATTTCAGACTACTCAATTATAGACAAATAGCAAACGGGCTACAAGATCTTACTTTCTTCTTCAGTTTGAGTTTCTGCTGTCTCCAAGTCCACCTACATAAAGAAAATTTACCCATTGAAACTGAAGTTCAACACAAGTTAATGATTCTGTAAATGAAGCTCAAATTGTAAAACATGAAACTTAACCATCTATTGAGTTTCCCCACGTTATAAAAGAAACGATGAATGGATTATTACATTCTATATAACTCCTTTAGGATTAGACAGTCCAAGAGATTCCTTAAAATATTAAAAGGCAATCATTGCCACACTGGCTTGGAAATCACAGGGAAGAAGAAAAAAAAAAAGTAAAGAGCAGTAACAAGGAAAGAAAACTTGGGAATCATGCAAACAAGCTTCCTCAACAACAACCAACAAGAATTCAATTTTCCAGAAATCAAAACCACTCAAAATCAGCAAAAGGAAAAGAAAAAAATCCACCATTAAAACTTGAAGAAATAATTAGAAAAAAAAGGAGAGTAATGGGTACATGCCCGTGAGTCTGGTGACAAAGAAGAAGACGAAAAAACAGGCTGCAGACGCCTTTGTTGCACAGAAAGCAAATGCAAGAACCGGATTCTAACAGGGTTTTTTGAAGGTAACAAGCATACTTCAGCTCTACTAAGAGAAAGATGCTTAAAACAAGAAAACCTTTTATCTATATTCTTGTCAACGACTGCCTTGGAGCAGGAACTCGTTAAGGTTTTCATGGCTTCCAGTTTCCTACAGTAACCCTCTCTGTCTTTCGCTCAAGCTCCAGTTTTTTGTTCATCAAAAGACAAACTTTTGCCTGTTCGGGAACCTATAAAATACTGCCAGCAATCCGCATCGGGTGGTTATCTGTACATTATACAATGAGTGGGGCTCGATCGCGATAAAGAAATAGGATATTCTGCCACGTGTCACATGGAGTTAAGTCCAATCTGGCTTCCACTCCAACGCGAGAATCTCAAGTCTCAAGACTCTCGACCAACTGGCAACTGTTCAGCATTTCGATAGACTCTACTATGATCCCTGCCGTTGGATTGAGGATTGCGGTGACATCTGTCTCATTTTGATTTATTACTCGAACTTTGGATCTTAAAGACTTGAACTTATACTAATTGACTTCCAGGTGATCCTCCTCTTCTGGCCAAGGAAAGGCATTCACCGTCCAGCCAATAAAGCTTGGCGAACACTGTCCACAACCCGGCCGAAAGGGATTTTTGAGTCTAATCCAATGCCTTTTGGGTACATATGATGGATCTTGACACCACTCGATGGGCCCTATTAGCATGGATTGCATTGGCATTCAAGATTCCCCGAAATGTTGTGTCCACACTTGTGAACTTCGGCCTTCGGGTGTATACAAACATGCCTGGGAAGCAGGTTATTAGAAAGCCGGCACTGCAGCCAATCGAACCCAGAATTAGTTAGCAGATCTGCTTTTGGGTCTTTTGACGTGGCCTGATACAAGAGAATGGTTAGGCCTGATGCGTTTTGGGCTTTGAGTCTAGTCTTCTACTCCACACATTCAAAGAAGTTCCTCCCTTCATTTCTCAAAGGGTCCTTGTCAGAGGTTGGTTGCTGTCACAATCAGCGTTGCAGGAGAATGTCGTCGCAGCCAGAGAGAGAGAGAGCAACTCTGGGCTCGTAGCAGGTGAGCTTCTTAACTCAGTCTTAAGCCATAGAAAGCTGCTTAGTTGCTTAGAACTCGAAAATCAAACTCCATCAGCGTAGACTTATGGGTCGGTTGTCTCTGAACCACAAAGAGAAGGAACTTCTTGTTAATAATCTGAAGACTTGCCCAATATGAGCTATTGAAAGTAGGCTGGAGTAGAATGGTCCTACACTTTTTTCCATATTAGCTAGCAACTATAGACCTTTTTTTGAAGGCAATGGGCTGGAAGTCTTCCATGTTTGTTGTGTTCTTGAAAGAGAAAAAAAGGCCTTGATGTTTCCTTCTGATTCGGGTACTCGAGGATCCAGAAATTTTACCATAGAACACATTCCACTGTTAAATTCTTGGCGTCATAGTCATAGATTTAGCACTCTTTCATTTCCTTCCGCTCCCATATACTTTTTAATGATTAAATCTCATTGTTACTTGATTCCCTCTGAAATCAGTGGTTGGGGTCCAAATCCCTGAGTCAATGTTTATCTGTTCTTGAAAACCTTGTGCGCACAGTGATCAATTTAATAAAAGTTGTAGATTTTTTAAGCCTCCTCGTGCAGCCACATCTTTTGCCCTAATTTTTCTACTATGTGCCCTTGTCTTTTTCGAGTTTGCTCTGTTTTTTTTTTTTTTTATCTAAGAAGTAATTTCAGATGGGCTTTGAGCGGTTATTTCTTTGCTTCATTTTGCTTTGTTTTATAATCGTGAGTCTCACGATTTGAGTTTTTGTTCTTTTGTTTCTTTTCCTGTTTTTATATTACCTAGTGTTTTGGATTCATTTCTTTCTTTATTTCCACCTGGTATCATGTGATTTATATGAATTTGTTTATTTACTCTTTCGATTCAGTGTTTCTATAAAATGTTTTATTTGTTTTCAGTAGTGAGTGATTTTTTTGAGTTTTTTCATTGTTTTTTTAAAGAAAGTTTCAAAAGGCAGGTTTTCTTGATACAAAATATTATACTTTTTCATCTTCATATGCAACATTGCTTATTCTTAGAAATTAAATTTGTAATGCTCTCTTGTAATACTTAAAACGCATAATTAAATCCCCAGCCATTGACTTTTATTGTACTCACATTGTTATTTTTTTTATCATTTCATATTTAATTCATCAATCACATTTACTTTACAAAGTACGAAGTCTTAAACTGGTTGTTATTGTTCTGTCATCTGTGTTGTGAATAAACTATAGTATTTGCAACTTGCCAAGTTGCAAGAGCATCACCATATCTACAAGTAATAAGATACTGTATTTGTAGATTGCGTTAGACCTTTTTTTCCGTCTTTTTTATTATTTTTTACGACAGTACGGAGAAAAGACCAGGCAACTTCTATAATCAGACAAATGTCCTTGTAACGATGGCCCGTCGTTCCATTTACTAGAATATAAACCCTTCATAGCATTCCGATTTTCCATACTCGAGAAATCTTGTTTCCTTTTTGGCCAATTATAAGTGAGTTCTTTAAACCAATCATGTTGCTGCTGTTGTTTTCATTTCTATACAAGAAACCAGTTTTAGATCTCTTATTGTTTTTCAATACATTGCTACTGTCATGTATCATCACTTGGCTGCATTTACATTCTCCGGTTCTTGCAGCTACCATTTTGAATGCAAATGAGACAGAAAGATTAGCTTTACTCGCCATCAAAGCTCAGATAACTCATGATCCACTTGGGTTAACGAGCTCCTGGAATGATTCTCTCCATTTCTGCAACTGGAGTGGAGTCATTTGCGGTCACCAGCGTCAAAGAGTAATCACCTTGAACTTTAGCAATCATAACTTGGTAGGTTCTCTATCTCCTTACGTAGGAAACCTTACCTTTCTTAGAGGTATCAACCTCGAACTGAACCACTTTAATGGCGAAATTCCGCCAGAAGTTGGGCTCCTAAGTAGGCTAAGATACCTAAATTTGTCTAACAACTCCTTTTCAGGAGGGATTCCAGCCAATATATCTAGCTGTTCTAACCTCATTTGGCTTCGTTTGGGGTTCAATAAGTTGATTGGGAAGATCCCATATGAGCTCGGGTCTTTGCAGAAGCTTGAGAGACTTCAGCTCCACTACAACAATCTTTGTGGACCAATACCAGCTGCTTTAGGCAACCTTTCTTCTATTAGGTCTCTGTCCTTTGCAGTCAACAACTTGGAGGGAATCATACCAGATGCCCTGGGGCAGCTAGAAACATTAAATTTCCTTGGATTTGGCGTGAATCAGTTAACCGGTATTGTTCCACCCTCAATATACAACCTATCATCTATAACCACTTTCACTTTGCCATACAATCAACTCCAGGGAACTTTGCCATCGAACTTGGGCTTCACTCTTCCTAATTTGAGCATCCTGAATATCGGTCACAATCTATTTACTGGAGCCCTTCCAGCGTCATTATCCAATGCTTCAAATCTCATTGAGTTTGATATCAATGGGAGCAATTTCACTGGAAAGGTTAATATTGATTTTGGAGGGTTACCAGGTCTTTGGTGGTTAGTTCTAGCTTCTAATCCCTTGAGCAGAGGAGAAGCTGGTGATCTAGATTTCTTGAATTCTCTGACTAGATGTAGAAACTTGCGGATATTGGATCTAAGTTCTAACCAGTTTGGAGGTGTTATTCCTGATTCTATTGGCAATCTCTCAACTGAACTTGTCCAATTGAGATTGGGAGAGAATCGTTTATGGGGAAACATTCCTACTGGGATCAAGAACCTTGTTAACTTGACTGAGCTAACAATGCAGAAAAACAATTTGACAGGCAACATTCCCACAGTTATCGGTAACCTTAGGATGCTACGGCTGCTTGATTTATCTGAAAATCAGTTTTCAGGGAATATTCCATCATCCATAGCCAACATAACCCAGGTATACAAGCTTCGTCTCCAAAAAAATAACTTTACTGGGAGCATTCCTTCCAGTTTTGGAAATCTTAATTCCTTGCAAGACCTAGACCTTTCTCAAAACTACCTTAGTGGAACCATACCCAAGAATGTTATAGGTCTTTCTTCTTTAACAATATCCTTGAACCTAGCTCAAAATAAACTAATTGGTCTGCTGCCTTCAGAAGTGAGCAATCTGAAAAATCTTGGTTACTTGGATGTTTCAGAGAATCAGTTGTCTGGAGAAATTCCTAGTGGCCTGGGCAGCTGTGTAACCTTGGAACACCTCTACTTGGAGGGTAATTTATTTGAAGGAACCATTCCAAATTCTTTTAGATCCCTGAGAGGACTGCAGAACTTGGATCTTTCGAGGAACAACTTATCTGGCCAAATTCCTGAATATCTTCAGCACTTTTCCCTTCTGACTTTAAACCTTTCTTTTAATGAGTTTGAGGGCGTGGTGCCAACTACTGGTGTTTTCAGAAATGCAACAGCATTGTCGATTGTGGGAAATCAGAAGCTTTGTGGAGGTATACCAGAATTAAAGTTGTCACCATGCAGCAACAGTAACTCAAAGAAAGGAAAAATGTCTCAAAGACTCAAGTTTATGATTGGATTACTCTCTGGACTTTAGGGTTTGTGTTAATCGTGTCTCTTCTTATTGTTAATCGATTAGGAAGGGTGAAGAGAGAGCCTGCAGTTCCGCTAGCATCTTCATCGATCAAGAAGGATATGCTTCTAAAAGTCTCCTATGAAAGTCTCCTTAAAGCTACTAATGGATTTTCTTGTGAAAATTTACTTGGTGCAGGTAGCTTTGGCTCTGTTTACAAAGGAATTCTTGATCAAAACGAAACTGTTGTTGCAGTGAAAGTACTCCATTTGCATCAAGCAGGAGCTTTAAAGAGCTTCATGGCTGAATGTGAAACTTTAAGCAATGTTCGGCACCGCAATCTTGTAAAGCTTTTAACTGTTTGCTCAAGTGTTGATTTTCAAGGAAATGAATTCAAAGCTCTAGTCTATGATTACATGCCTAATGGGAGTTTGGAGAGTTGGTTGCATCCATTTCCGAAGGCAGGTGGTAATGGCATGGAAGATGATCTGAGGATCTTAAGCCTCCTCCAAAGAGTAAACATTGCCATTGATGTTGCTTCTGCTCTAGAATATCTGCACCACCATTGCCAAAAGGCTGTTGTTCACCGCGACTTAAAGCCTAGTAACATCCTTCTTGACAACAATATGACCGCTCAAGTCTGTGATTTCGGGTTAGCAAAGTTCATTTTAGAAGCCGCGGAAAGGTCTCATTTGAACCAAAGCAGCTCAGCTGCCTTGAAGGGAACTGTTGGTTACGCTGCACCTGGTATCTCTCATTATAAAAGAAAATTTTTTGATCTTAAATCTTTCAATCCTAATTGACAAAATATAAAATGGTTTTTAATATAAAGACAAGTTTTAAAACAGATTGGGTTTTAAAATCCACAAAATTTTATTCATATGAAGCAATAGAATATATTTTTTTCATATCTTCCTAACAGCCAGAGCTACCATTTGGGTTTTGTAGAGTATGCCATGGGAGGCATGGTTTCAACATACGGTGATACATACAGCTATGGAATCCTCTTGTTGGAGATGTTTACAGGGAAAAGGCCTACTGATGAAGAGTTTAAAGATGGACTGGATCTCCGTTATTTCGTAAAGACAGCATTGCCCGAACGAATAACAGAAGTTCTAGATCCATTATTTGTTGCGGGAGGAGAAAGGGAAGGGGAAGAAGAAGAAGAAGAAATAACAAATGAGGATATCTGCATCCTAGTAGACATCGAAAAGGACCAAGTGCGAGATAGCTTGACAGAAATACTCAGAATAGGAGTTGCTTGCTCAGTGGAATCACCAAGAGATCGAATGAAACTTGGTGATGTTATCAAAGAATTGCAGCTGATCAGAGGAATTCTTCTTGGATCTTCGGTTAAATAAGTTGAAATAGAATTTGGAAAATGAACTTCTTCTATCTAGATTTACGATTCATACATAGTCTTCGAAACCTCTGAAACAGTACTATTCTGTATGAGAATTACATTAACTTGAGAACACAAATATTTTTACATCTAGAAAGCCATAAATCTAATGACTTTGATGTACTCACCTGAGTCAAAACATTATTGTTTTTCAATTTCTTCACCAAGGTTGCAGCGCGGGAAAGTCTACTTCTCAAAATGCAAACTAAAGAAAGCTGGCAACAAACCACAAAAAACTTCACCAAATTAAAAAAGAATCACATGTACTCATATGACAAACAAAGAAATAAGAGTATGTAGTAAAATCTATATGAATTGATCTTTTATATAATTATAGATTTAACTATAGTATAGATGTGCTACCAAAAAATTTCTTTTGTTATGATTTTTTTATATAGATATTTGTTGAATTTTAAAAATTAAATGAACTAATATTTTTATATTCATTATTTATTAAAAGCTCACATAATCCTACCACGTTGTTTTTTTTTTCCTTCTGTTAACATCCAATTTGCTCTTAAACCGTGCTCTGAAATCTAGATACATTTACATCTAGAAAGCCATAAATCTAATAACTTGACTTTGATGCACTCACAAGTGTCATAAATCTAATAACTTGACTTTGATGCACTCACCGGAGTCAAAACGTTATTGTTTTTCAATTTCTTCTGCTTTTCAATCCAAGAAACGTGTCTTTGATATCAAGCAATTTGTTGACAATAGTAGTCATGGGCATCCGCTCACTTGGCGAGGTTGCAGCACAGGAAAGTCCAATTTTTATAATTGAAACCAAACATTCTTGTATTATCCTTGCGGAACTAACTTGAGAATTCTGGTTTTTAATTAATGCTCTCTCTTCTACAAGACCTTTTCTGTTTTCGCCAGCATTATTGTGGACATTTTCTTCTTCAAAAAGCATTGATCGGTCAACAATATCCATGACATTTCCAGACAAAGCCACGTTAGCGAACTTACAAATGCCAAAATCGTCTTGAAAGCTGTCATCAGTTGGTCTTTTCCCTGTAAGCATCTCCAGCAATAGAATTCCATAACTGTAAATATCTCCATCTATGGAAACTTGGCCACCCATGCCATACTCTGCAAATTGTAATAGACCATTATTAGCCACCTTTGTGTTTATGTACGAACAAACATTTTCACTACAGTAAATTGTTTTAGTTGTTCAAAGGCTTTTTAGATTTTGAAATTTGAAAATATTAAATTACTTTTGCCTAGAATTACCTGATTTATTCTTGTAGAAATTGCTAATAAAGAAGAGTGATCAAAACCCATACCTGGAGGAATGTACCCTATCGAACCCTTTAGCCTGGCTGACATGGTTTGACTCCAGGAAGCATTACTCGATGAATCAAATATGAACCTTGCCAATCCAAAGTCACCAACATGTGCTGTCATATTTTCATCAAGGAGTACATTGCTTGGCTTTAGATCGCAATGAACAATTGGCGTCACACACTGGTGATGAAGATAATCCAAAGCTGAAGCAACATCAATGGCTATATTCAGTCTCTGCGCAAGGCTCAGTTTCATGCCTTGACACTGCTCATTAGCTCCAGGGTGCAGCCACTGATCTAGATTTCCGTTGGGCATAAACTCATATACAAGACCTTTGAAGTCATTTCCTTGATGATCAACACTAGAGCAAGCAGTTATGATCTTGAGGAGGTTTCGATGTCGTACATTTCTCAAAACATTGCATTCATCAATGAAACTCCTAGATGCTCCTTGCTGTTGAAGGTTTAATACCTTAATGGCAACAACTTTTTCATCATTGGAAATAATTCCTTTATATACAGAACCAAAACTACCCGAACCAATCAAGTTTTCTTCAGAGAAGCCATTAGTTGATTTTAGAAGTTCTGAGTAAGAAATCCCGGATTGCCATTCCTCAGAAGATGATGCACTGGATTGGCTCTTGAACTTTCTTACTACATAATATGAAGACAAGGCACAGAAAAGAAGAGCAACAAATATGACTGCAGTTGTTATAGAGATTACAATCTTAGGGGCAAGATGTCTTCCAGGAGTTTTTCTGGTGCATGCAGGTAAATGTAAGTCCAGGACACCACCACAGAGCCTATTGTTTCCAACGATGGAGAAGGCACTTGCATTTGCAAATATGCCTATTTGTGGTACTTCTCCCTCAAAATCATTATGAGAGAGATTGAGATGCCTGAGAGAGAAATTCTTGCTGAGAAATTCAGGAATATGCCCTGACAGATTGTTTCGTGAAAGATCTATTTCTTCTAGACCTCTCAGAGCCTTCAAAGATAAAGGAATTTTTCCTTCCAATGCATTACCTTCCAAATACAGGCGTTCTAAACTAATACAACTAGCAAGACTATTAGGAATTTCACCTGAAACTTTATTCTCTGCTAGGTCTAATTCCGCAAGATTGTTCAGGTTTCCAACTTCAGCTGGTATTAAGCCGCTCAAAGAGTTATGGGACATGGACAAATAAATTGAAAGTGAAGAAAGAGCCCCAATCTCTTTAGGTATGGTGCCGCTGAGATTATTATTAGAAAAATTTAGTTTTAGCAAATTTTGGCAGTTTCCCAGGCTTGGAGGTATACTTCCCTCAAATTTGTTATCATCCATAAAGAGCCTAGTCAACGCAGTTAAATTTCCAAGTGAAGATGGCATTGATCCTGAAAACCTATTACCATTCAGTTCCAGTCCCTCTAGTTTTTTAAGCTTCCCAACAACATCAGGTATGGTACCACCTAAATGGTTACATTCCATTCCTAGAGTGTGCAAATTAACAAGGTTTCCAATCCCACTAGGGATGCTTCCATGAATCAGATTGCTTCCAATGGTGAAAATTTTCAACTTGTCTGAAAGGTTGGCTATGGAGCTAGGCAGTTCCCCTCCAAAACGATTTCCAGCAAGACCTAATACTTCTAGAGTAGAAAAATTTGTCAAGAAATTGAAAAAGCTTAGGTCACCAATTTTCCCAGTTCCAAGTTTGTTATCATCAAAATTTAGTCTAATTAAATCTCCTAGACTTGCAAGATTTTCAGGTATGGGCCCAGTAAGTCCATTTTCCGCAAAGTCAAGTATCTGAAGTTTAGAAGCATTTGACAATGATACGGGAATAGATCCTGTAAAATTGTTAACACCACCAGCAAATACTTGTAGATTAGGAAGAGTTAGGCCAATATCTGGCGGTAGATGTCCATGCAACTGGTTTTGAGTGACAGAAAAGAAGAATATGGAAGAAATATTATAAACCGAAGCAGGAACTGTACCAGACAGATGGTTTTCAGAAAGCCGAAAAAATCCCAAGCCTGATAGCCGGCCAAGTTCATCAGGTATGCTTCCTTGTAAATTATTCTGTAATAGCGAAAGACAATGAAGAGAAGAAAAGTTACCTATCCAAGTTGGGATTATTCCTGTAAGATTGTTAACTGCTAGCAGCAGCTTTTCCAACTTTGATAATGAAGTAAGCTGGTATGGAATTTGCCCAACAAACCCATTGTAAGAAAGACTTAGTACTGTGAGTTCCGTACAATGAGTTAAATTAGCAGGAATTTTACCTTCGAAGAAATTGTACGTCAAATTCAGATACTGCAGGCGCAATAGACGACCAATTTCTTGAGGAACTTCACCATGAAAGTCATTTTCTGCCAGGTTGATTGCAGTGAGGAATGTAAGGTTTCCTATGGAAGGCGGTATGGAGCCAACTAATTTTTGACCCCGCAGGTTCAAAATTGCTACCCTTCCATTTGATAGGTTGCATGTGATTCCAAACCAGCTGCAAACATGAGCAGAGTTGTTCCATGAGGCCGTGACTCGAAGAGGATCTTGACTTACCCTACTTTTGAAATCAAGCAAAGCAGCTCGATCAGGTTCATTTGCACTGGTAGGTAATATTGCTGATTCCGAACATGAATTCATCCACAAAAGAAAAATCCCCAGAAAGAACATTTTTCTCGAATTCAAAGTGTGTTTCATGCTTAAGGAAATATTAGAGTTCTACAAGAAACAGAAGGCAACAAGAATCTAACAAATAGAAAGAGAACTCATTGGAGTACCATAGCTACATGAAAATGCCAAGAGATGTAAAATTTAACAACTGGTATGGTCTAGATTATTAAGTTCTGTTTTGACATTTGCTACAATTGAGCGATCATGAATTTAATCCTTTCGTGTAGAGGAAGTCTTGAGTACATCTGTTCAAAAAGTAGACAAAAATATTAAGTTTATTAAATGAATTTGAACTTAAAACTTCATACCTAATAAAAAATTAGATTTGGTTTAGATTTATCATTTCAAATCCAAATTTGATTTAGTCAGAGTTATGATTTTTTATTATTTTTTATAGTAATTTATTTTTTAATTACTTTTGATGTTGTGCAATTTAATTTGTATTTTTGTTATTTTTTAAACTTTATTTTAAAATTTTCATATTTGTTGTAATCTTTTTGTAAGAAATTTTCTAACTTTTTGTTTTATATTTATTAATTATTATGCATTTTAATATTTTATATTTATTATAAATTTTAAAAAATCAATAATATTTTAACGAGTTTGTATAAATTTAAACTTATTTATTGTATATAAAAATAAATTCTAACAAAAATTTCAATCCATAAAAATCAAACGATCAGATTAAATTTAGGCACATTTAACTCTTTTAGTGCATGTTTGACACATGAAATTATTTAAAGGATAGGATGATTATCATCCTATCCCATGTTTGTTATTCATTTAAGCAAAAGGATAGGATTAGTGAGAGGATAAGTCATCCTATACCAAGATGATAACTTAATCCTTTAGAAAAACGAAGAATTATTTTTAATTCTTAGGATATGATATGTTTCAAAATTTTTTATTAATGAATTTCCTATTTTATCCTTAAATTTTGTCCAATAAAAAAATATCATCCTATCCTAATTTTAATCTTGCACATAACAAACATGATAAATGATAAAAAATCATCCTATCTTATACTTAATTCTTGTACACACCAAACATAAATTAAGATATTATCATCTAATTTTATTCTATCTATAATATTATTTTATCATATTCTATCCTTATCTCATACGTCAAACATGCACTTAATACGATACCCACACTTGACGGAACCATAAACATCTCCGTTCCCAAGACAACAAATCTTGTAATTCTTCCGTGTTAGATTTCAAGTCACAATGTACGAAAGCGGAAATATTGGTCCGATAGTTGACATATGGGCAGATGACATATGCATTATTTATGAAGGCTGGACTTATAGCCTATATGACTAGATTTTTGATGAAGAGTTGCTTATAGAAATATAAACGCATCATATACCCGTTAAAATTGTGATATTTGAATTTGAATTCGATTAATTTTTATAATATTCAAATTCGATTAATTATCTCATTATTTTAATTTATGTTATTCGAACTTTAACCTTATAAAATAAAAAATATCTATTTAATTATCCGAACCTATTAATTACTTATTTATTAAGTCAAAGTTTGACTTTTAAATTTAAAATTAATTTTGGAACAACTTAATTAAGAAAATTAAATTAATAAATTAAATTTAACTCATAAAAATAAATTAAAATTAAAAATCATAATTATAATATGGATTTATATATTATGCACTGACAGTGTATAGTTTCTATATACTGTTAATGTATCAGAGGTTGACACCTCATCAATAGGCCCTTATGAGCAAATTAAAAAAAATTATTTATATTTGATTTTAAGGGCTTGACATATTTTTTAATTTGTCAATTGATAAGGTGTCAACTTCTGGTGTATTAACAGTGTATAGAAACTATACACTGTTAGTGCATCATATATAAACCCTTATAGTATTTAATGAATTAATTTAATTAAATACAACATTAATAATAAATAATTTATATATAAAAAATATAAATATTATATTAATTAATTAATATTTATAATTAGGTTCAAGTAACAGGTACCCTAAGATTACTATCAGATCTCTACCTAAACTTAAAACGAGTAATAATTTTACTATCCAAATTTTACTTGAATTCAATTATATACTATCTTAATTCTATTTAAACGGAACAGATAACGTCAGATATAAATTTATAAGATATCCATTGTAATCCTTAATTGCTGATAACGATAATGATTATGGCGACAACGGATGATGATGGTAGACGCTCCCACTGAAAATCTGAAAAGCTGCTCCGTTCAACGAGTTTTAACCACCAAATTTAAGACGTAGGCTCTACTGACTTAATTTTTTATACATACATTTGGAATAAGGGCATTAAATGTAAAGTAAAAAGGCCCAGATTTTTGGATTAAATTTTATATATTTAAATTATTAAATAAAAATATTTTCAAAATTTCGAGCATATAATTTGATTACATTAATTAATTTATATTTAGATGATTGTCAGTTTGATGTATATATATTATTTATCTTTTTAGTGAAAATTTATTGCAAGTGTACGCAGTTTTACGTTAAAAATGAATCATTAATGTAAATCTTATATGTTTTATATATATATATATTTATATTTATATTTATAATTTTTTAGAGTAAATTTAGGGTTTTAATTTTAACATTAACGTAAGTTAGGTTTTTGATCCCAAAGAAAAATAAACTTTGGGACTAGAAAATGCCTCTATATTCTCTCAGATGTTTTCCACTTGGTTTTGGAGGAGTAAATATAGGCTTCTATTTTCCTAGCAAATTTATGTGAACATAATTCATAGAATTTATTGATGCAAAAGTCAGTTAGTTGTATTTTTTTTGTTTTGAATCACATTACCAAAGAAAAAGTTATTGGGAGAGCTTCCTCTCGAAAGAGATCCGACTCAGCTCAATTTCGTATTAGTCGAAGTCAAAAATGACCTTTGGATATCAAAAGATGTTTACACACACAAAAAAAGAAAAAGCTATCCAATTTAGGATTTTAATTTATATATTTCTATGCAAAGTTACTTAATTATATGGTTATAATTAGGTTTTCATAAAAAAAATATTTTTATTATAAAATATTTTAAAAAACGTTAATTCTCTCTCTTTATAAAAAAACCAAGAGGTTAATTTTTTTCTCTCTCTTAATTTTCACTTACAAATAAAAAACTTCTCAAAATACAAACTCAAGGAAATTGGAAAGAAATCACAAAAAACTTCAGCAAATCAAAAAAAGAATCACATATAATCATATGAAAAACAAAGATATAAGAGTATTGTAGTAAAATATATATGCATTGCATTTTATATATAGCTAGGACAATGCCCCTCCTTCGCATGGGGGCATTTTTTTCTTAAAAAAAATGTAATAAAGAGTATTTATTTAAAAAATAAATCAAGATAATTATTTTAAAAATATTGATTTATTAAATGAAAATGATAATATTTAATTTATCAAGTAATCATCTTATTTATTTTTTATTATATCTTTTCTAAATAAAATAAAATTTTAACACAAAATTACAAAGTTAAATAAAACAAAATAAAAAGAAAAGCTTATAAAATATTTAATTTTTATTTAGTTTGACCCTAATTTGTTTATCTCAAGATAAATTTAGATTAGATTAATCCCTACCACCACTTTTACTTTTTATTTGTCGTAGTTTCTAAGTGTTTAATATTGAAATTTTTTATTTATTACATTATTTTCTCTTTTATAACTTCGATTTTCATATTTAATGAATTTTTTTGAAAATTTTTGATTCATAGATTTATTTTTTATAATTTTTTTGTGTTTATGTTTTAAAAAATGACTTTTTAAATGTTTTGCTTTATACTATAATTTATCTTTTTTTTAAATTTTAATATTATTTGTAATATTTATTAGATTTTTAGAGTTTTTTAATTTTTAAAATTTGAGAATTGTACAAATAAAAAAGGAATTATGATTTGATTTGAACTTTTTGAATATTTAGCATTTAAATTTTAGTATTTTATTCAAATTTTTACAAACTAAATTTTTTGGATATTTCATTTGAATTTTTAAAAAATGTTAATATGTAATTTTTAACTTTTTTTGTTACATAAATATTTGATTTAATTCCTTAAAAAAATTATTTGAATTTTAATTTTTGACCCCGCAGGTGCAGGATTGCTACCTTCCATTTGATGGGCTGCATGTGACACCAAACCAGCTGCAAACATGAGTAGAGTTGTTACATGAGGCCATGAGTTGAAAAGGATCTTTACTTACCCTACTTTTGAAATCAAGCAAAGCAGCTCGATCAGGTTCATTTGCAATTGTAGGTATTTTTGCTGATTCCAAACATGAATTCATCCACAAAATTAAAATCCCCAGAAAGAACATTTTCCTAGAATTCAAACAAATGTGTTTCATGTTTAAGGAAATATCTGAGTCCTAAAAGAAACAGAAGGCAACAAGAATCTCACAAATAGAAAGAGAACTCATTATTGGAGTGCCATACTCTCATGAAAACACAAAGAGATATAAATTTTGACAGCCAATATGGTCCAGATTACTAACATTTGATTTGACATTTGCAGCAACTAAGCGATCATGAGTTTAATATTTTCGTGTAGAGGGAATTTAACAAGATTTGCTCAAAGTCGAGCTATTTATTTAAGTTTGGAGGTTCGTTTTAATTTTTAAAGAATTTACACAAAAATATTAAATCTGCCGAAAAGGATTTAACTTTAAAATCAGTATTTGATTAAAATTCAGGTCAAGTTTAAATTTATTACTTCAAATCCAAGTTCAGTTTGATATGATAATTATAAATTTTTTTTATTTTTATATTAGTTATCTTTTAATTACTTTTGATTGTTTTTATACGATTTAATTTGAATTTGTATTATTTTTTAAGCTTTAATTTAAAATTTTTATATATCTTATAATTTTTGTGTAAAGATTTATATTAACTTATTGTATTATATTTATTAACTATTATGTATTTTAATATTTTAATATTTATTATAATTTTATTAAAAAACTAATAGTAATTGGACAAATTTGCAAGAACTTAGCCCAAAACTTAAAACTCAAAAAATGGAGCTGATGAAGCCGATTTTAAGCACATTATAAATCCATTCATGCCTCACCTAATTCTGACCGACTCATAAATATATATATATATATATATATATATATATATATATATATATATATATATATAAAACTAGAATAATGCCCCTGCGACGCAGGGGTACTTTTTTTCTTAAAAAATATTAAAAAAAAACAAATAAAAAAGGTTGAAAAACCAAAAGCAGAAAAAACTGAAAAAAAAACAAGACACGTGTCAAGTAAGTATAACAGGAGAAGCAAAAAACTGAAAAAAAAAGGACACATTAAAAAACATTAAAACATTAAATATACAAAGAAATTAGAGAGTTTAACCCAAAAAATTGAAGAGCTAAAAATAAAAAACTGAAAAAAGGTTAAAAAAATTCAGGTAAAAAATGGTTAGATGACTAAATTAAAAAGAATAAAAAGTAGAAGAAAAAAATTGAACTGGAAAAAAATTGGATTAATCATCATGTGACACGTGGAAAACATAAAGGAGATAAATCGAATAGTTCCGATCAGATTGCAGAAGGAAAACCAAAATGGATCAATAATAGTTTGACATGTGTCACAAAAATTTGAAAGGTCAAACAACACAAAATGCATAAAAAATATTAAATGAAAATAAAAAAACAACCAATTGCATCAAGGTAATTGACATAAAACTGGACTACAAATTGTACAGTATCAATTTGTAAAGTACTTTATATAATATAAAAAATAGGTTAAAAGTGTGAAAAAAACAAATAAAAAAAGTTGAAGAAACAAAAAACTGAAAAAAAAATGTGACACGTGGATAGTGAGAGACAAAATTAGTATATAGTATAGATGATAAGGACAACAAGTATTTTAATACTACTCTGCTAGATTTAAAGCCACAGTGTACAATAGCGGAAATATTGGGCGATAATAATGGACCATTGACATATAGGCGGAAGTTTTTTGTATTATTTATGAAGGCTAGAGTTATAGCATTAGATTTTTGGGAGGGCTGTAACCACCAAATTTATAACGTGGGCTCTAGCCTCTGCTGACTTAATTTTATATACATCTGGAAACAGGGCATTAAATGTTAAGAGAGGGGACAAGATATTTGCACTAAATTTTATATTTAAAATATTAAATAAAATTATTTTAAAAATTTCAAACATATAATTTGATTACGTTAATAATATTTATATTTAGATTATTGTCGGTTTAAGATATATATTATATATGTTTTATTATAGTGGAAATTTATTGCAATTGAACGTAATTTTATGTTCAAAATGAATTAATAGTATAAATCTTTTATGTTAAATATATTTATATTTATTTTTTATAGTTTTTTGAGAGAAACTTTACGGTTTTAATTCTAACATTAACATAAGTCAGGTTTGATCCCAAGGAAAAATAAACTTTGGGACCAAAAATACTTACATATCCTCTTAGATTTTTTCCACCTTGTTTTGGAGAAGTAATCATATTCAGTGAGTGGGGTATAGGAAGTGTATTTTAGTGCGGGAGTTTTCTCAAACTTTCTTGATTGGCTAGAAAATGCTTCAGTGACCTCTTCTTCGTTTCTTTCCATCCTTGGATTCTCCTATCGCCACCATTTTCATTACTTCCTCTTAGGTTACATACTTATGTGTGCGGGAAAGCAGGTCGGAGATGGTAGTTGGCTGGTCTAGCGACCGGGATTCTTGCAATTTCTCAGACCTTGTCCCCTATAACATGGCTGCCACGGCTATACCGACTTGCAGATCTTGCACCTCTGAAGTAACATCTCTGAACCGATCCACATAACTCTTCAATGACTCCTTAGCTCCCTGCTTAATAGTGAGCAAATAGGTCGGTTCCTTCCTTCTCTGACTATTCACCGCAAACGCCTTGAGAAACTCGCTTCGCAGTTGGTCAAAAGAGACAATGGACCCTTCAGGCAGGTTATTAAACCATTTCATCACATGTCCGGACAGAGTTAAGGAAAAGGCCCTGCACATTATCTCGTCTTCCCATCCATGTAGCAACATTAGGGCCTCATAGTTTTGCATATGGTCGTAGGGGTCCATCTTTCCGGTGTATGCGGCCATCTGCGGCATTTTGAACTTTGGGGGCAGAGGTTTTTGCATGATGGTCGTGCAGAACGGTACTCTTCTTCTCTGGCTCTCTTCTGCAGACACTAATTTTTTCTCTTCTAGTACCTGTTCTATCATCTTCTTCATGTCCACAGGGAGAGCGAGATGATTTCTGGCATGAGACGAATTAGGTAGGTCTTTGACTATTTCCTTGCCCTTTGCTTGAGGTGCGTTTGTCCATACCATTTGCGTGCACCAAGTGGGGTCAAACTCCGACCTGGCTCCCCAAGTGCTTTGATCTTCCCCACCGTTCTTTCCAGCACCTCCAACACCATGTTCCAAGTTGGTACCAGCAAAATTTGAGAAGTCATGGTGGTGGGCAATAGACCCTGTCGCACGGTCAACGTCCTTGTCGCCCAGACACCTGCCGCCCTGCGTATGGAGCCTGTTGCCTGACCCCTGTCGCAGGGTCTAAGCTTGCTGCTTCCTCAGTCTCTCGCTGGGTGCCTGCGACAGGCCTCCCGCTGCCCTGTCTTGTCGCACCCTGTTGAATGTCATGCTCTTCCACAGGGGGAACCTCTCGCGACGAGAGGGGTCTGCCGCTGTCGTGTCCTCCTGTCACCCAAACACCTGCGGCGGGACCCCTCGATTTGTTATTCCTACCAAGCTCTGCACGACATGCGGCAGATTCAATGTCGGGAGAACTCTTTGGAACAGATCCACCATGGCTCTCAGCGCCTGGGTAGTTTCTTCACTTTGTCGCCTCAGAGCTTCGAATTCTACCGCCGACACCGTAATTCTTTCTTCCTCCCTGTTCACCTGGTTCCTCTAGTGAATCTGTTGTTCAGGGGAGCTCACAGAGTTTTCCTCACTGCTAGTCCTCACGTTCGTCGATCTCGTTCTCACCATCTTAGAAAATCTTGATTGGCTTTTTATACGCTTCCCACAGACGGCGCCAGTTGTTGTTGCACAAAACAACAATAAAGGTATGCTGACGTCGATGTTCGTACTTAGTCTCCACGTGTTTCCAAAAAGCTTTTGTAAAACAAGAAAAGTCAGAGAGACGCAGGGGTGGTTCCCTGCGTGGACACTCCGATGCTTAAGTCAGCAGAAAGTTCTTAAGTATTGGGAAGCGTAAAAGCCAGTAGTCAAAAATTAGGGAGTAAGATTGTACCTGGGGCCTATTTATAGGCGAATATTCTAGGTTAATTACTTGAGGATAAGTACGTCATTTTCCTAAGAGTTTGTATCCGGGTATAACACAAGTTCCTCAAATACCGGGAGAAATTGGAGTCTGTCGTCGGGAAGAGACCCATACCGCGTGGTACGTTGTGGCGTCAGGGGTTTGTCGCTAGAGGGAGCCAGAGTTATGCGCCACGTGTCGCATTATGACTGCAGGCGACGATTGGGAGTTTGTTGCCCGGCGACAGGTGTAATGCGCGCCACGTGTCGCGTTATGACTGCAAGAGACAGACTGGGAGTCTATCGCTCAGCGACAGGTGTAATGGTGCAGCTTTGCCTTCTGTCGCCTAAGGTCACGTGGCCTATTGATTCTTTGCCATGTAGTGATCCCTGACGCTTCTTAGGCCTGACCCAACGTAGGTAGACTTTGTCATATCAAATATAAATCTTATATGTTATATATATATTTTTATAATTTTTTAGAGTAAATTTAGAGTTTTAGTTCTAACATTAACGTAATTTAGGTTTTTGATCCCAAGGAAAAATAAACTTTGGGACCAGAAAATGCTTCCATATCCTCTCAAACGTTTTCCACTTGGTTTTGGAGAAGTAAATGTAGGCTTCTATTCAGGGACGAATCTACATGGTGATTTTCAAGGAAATGATTTCAAAGCTCTAGTCTATGAGTACATGCCTAATAGGAGTTTTGAGAGTTGGTTGCATCCATTTCCGAAGGTAGGTGGTAATGGCATGGTAGATGATCTGAGGATTTTAAGCCTTCTCCAAAGAGAAACATTGCTATTGATGTTGCCTCTGTTCTAGAATATCTGCACCACCATTGCCAAAAGCCTATTGTTCACCGTGATTTAAAGCCTAGTAACATCCTTCTTGACAGCGATATGATTGCTCATGTCTGTGATTTTGGGTTAGCAAGGTACATTTTAAAAGCTGCCGAAAGGTCTTATTTGAACCAAAGCAGCTCAGCTGCGTTGAAGGGAACTGATGGTTACGCTGCACCAGGTATCTCTCATTATAAAAGAAAAAATTTTGATCTTAGATCTTTCAATCCTAATTGACAAAATATAAAATGGTTTTTAATATAAAGACATGTTTTAAAGCAGATTGGGTTTTAAAATCCGCAAAATTTTATTCATATGAAGCAATAGAATATATTTTTTTCATATCTTCCTAACAACCAGAGCTACCATTTGAGTTTTGTAGAGTATGCCACGGGAGGTATGGTTTCAACATACGGTGATACATACAGCTAAAAAATCCTCTTGGTGGAGATGGTTACAGGGAAAAGGCCAACAGATGAAAAGTTTGAAGATGGACTGGATCTCCATTATTTCGTGAAGACAGCATTGCCCGAACGAATAACAGAAGTTCTAGATCTATTATTTGTCGCAGGAGGAGAAAGGGAAGAGGAAGAAGAAGAAGAAGAAATAACAAATGAGGATATCTGCATCCTAGTAGACATCGAAAAGGACCAAGTGCAAGATAGCTTGACAGAAATACTCAGAATAGGAGTTGCTTGCTCAGTGGAATCACCAAGAGATCGAGTGAAACTTGGTGATGTTATCAAAGAATTGCAGCTGATCAGAGGAATTCTTCTTGGATCTTCGGTTAAATAAGTTGAAATAGAATTTGGAAAATGAACTTTTTCTATCTAGATTTACCATTCATACATAGACTTCGAAGCCTCTGAAACAGTACTAATCTGTATGCGAATTACATTAACTTGAGAACACAAATATTTTTACATCTACAAAGCCATAAATCTAATGACTTTGATGTACTCACCTGAGTCAAAACATTATTGTTTTTCAATTTCTTCACCAAGGTTGCAGCACGGGAAACTCTACTTCTCAAAATGCAAACTAAAGAAAGCTGGCAAGAAACCACAAAAAATTTCACCAAATTAAAAACGAATCACATGTACTCATATGACAAACAAAGAAATAAGAGTATGGAGTAAAATCTATATATATTGATCTTTTATATAATTATAGATTTAACTATAGTATAGATGTCCTACCAAAAAAATGCTTTTGTTATGATTTTTTTTATATAGATATTTGTTGAATTTTAAAAATTAAATGAACTAATATTTTTATATTCATTATTTATTAAAAGCTCACATAAACCTACCACATTGGTTTTTTTTTCCTTGTATTAACATCCAATTTGCTCTTAAACCGGTGCTCTGAAATCTAGATACATTTACATCTAGAAAGGCATAAATCTAATGACTTTGATGCACTCACAAGAGTCATAAATTTAATAACTTGAGAACACAAAAATATATTAACATCTAGAAAGCCATAAATCTAATGACTTTGATGCACTCACCGGAGTCAAAACGTTTTTGTTTTTCAATTTCTTCTGCTTTTCAATCCAAGAAACGTGTCTTTGATATCAAGCAATTTGTTGACAATAGTAGTCATGGGCATCCGCTCACTTGGCGAGGTTGCAGCACAGGAAAGTCCAATTTTTATGATCGAAACCAAACATTCTTGTATTATCCTTGCGGAACCAACTTTAAAATCCTGGTTTTTAATTAATGCTCTCTCTTGAACACGACCTTTTCTGTTTTCTCCGGCATTACTGTGGACATTTTCTTCTTCAAAAAGCATTGATCGGTCAACAATATCCACGACATTTCCAGACAAAGCCACGTTAGCGAATTTACAAATGCCAAAATCGTCTTGAAAGCTGTCATCAGTTGGTCTTTTCCCTGTAAGCATCTCTAGCAATAGAATTCCATAACTGTAAATATCTCCATCTATGGAAACTTGGCCGTCCATGCCATACTCTGCAAATTGTAATAGACCATTATTAGCCATCTTTGTGTTTATGTACGAACAAACATTTTCACTACAGTAAATTGTTTTAGTTGTTCAAAGGCTTTTTAGATTTTGAAATTTGAAAATATTCAATTACTTTTGCGTAGAATTACCTGATTTATTCTTATAGAAATTGTTAATAATGAAGAGTGATCAAAACCTATACCTGGAGGAATGTACCCTATCGAACCCTTTAGCCTGGCCGACATGGTTTGACTCCAGGAAGCATTACTGGATGAATCAAATATGAACCTTGCCAATCCAAAGTCACCAACATGTGCTGTCATATTTTCATCAAGAAGTACATTGCTTGGCTTTAGATAGCAATGAACAATTGGCATCGCACACTGGTGATGAAGATAATCCAAAGCTGAAGCAACATCAATGGCTATATCCAGTCTCTGCACAAGGCTCAGTTTCATGCTTTGACACTGCTCATTAGCTCCAGGGTGCAGCCACTGATCTAGATTTCCATTGGGCATAAACTCATATACAAGAGCTTTGAAGTCATTTCCTTGATGATCAACACTAGAGCAAGCAGTTATGATCTTGAGGAGGTTTCGATGTCGTACATTTCTCAAAACATTGCATTCATCAATGAAACTCCTAGATGCTCCTTGCTGTTGAAGGTTTAATACCTTAATGGCAACAACTTTTTCATCATTGGAAATAATTCCTTTATATACAGAACCAAAACTACCCGAACCAATCAAGTTTTCTTCAGAGAAGCCATTAGTTGATTTTAGAAGATCTGAGTGAGAAATCCCGGATTGCCATTCCTCAGAAGATGATGCACTGGATTACCTTCCAAATACAGGCGTTCTAAACTAATACAACCAGCAAGACTGCTAGGAATTTCACCTGAAAGTCTATTCTCTGCTAGGTGTAACTCCACAAGATTTTTCAGGTTACCGACTTCAACTGGAATTGAGCCACTCAAAGAGTTGTTGGACACGGACAAAGAAATTGAAAGTGAGGAAAGAGCCACTATCTCTTTAGGTGTGGTGCCACTGAGATGATTGCTAGAAAAATTTAGTTCTAGCAAATTTTGGCAGTTTCCCAGGCTTGGAGGTATACTTCCCTCAAATTTGTTCTCTTCCATAAAGAGGTAAATTAATGCAGTTAAATTTCCAAGTGAAGATGGCATCGACCCTGAAAATCTATTAACATTCAGATTCAGGTGCGCTATTTTTTGAAGCTTCCCAATAGCATCAGGTACGGTACCACCTAAATGGTTGCCTTCCATTCCTAAATTCTGCAAATTAACAAGGTTTCCAATCCCACTAGGGATGCTTCCATGAATCAGATTCCTTCCAATGGTAAAAGTTTTCAACTTGTCTGAAAGGTTGGCTATGGAGCTAGGCAGTTCTCCTCCAAAACGATTTCCAGCAAGACCTAATTTTTCTAGATTAGAAAAATTAGTCAAGAAATTGAAAAAGCTTAGGTCACCTCTTTTCCCAGTTCCAAGTTTGTTATCATCAAAATTTAGCCAAATTAAATCTCCAAGACTTGCGAAATTTTCAGGTATGGTCCCAGTAAGACCATTTTCCGCAAAATCAAGTATCTGAAGTTTAGAAGCATTTGACAATAATAGGGGGATAGATCCTGTAAATTTGTTAACACCACCAGCAAATATTTGTAGATTAGGAAGAGTTAGGCCAACATCTGGCGGTAGATGTCCATGCAACTGGTTTTGAGCTACAGTAAAGTAGAACATGGAAGAAATATTGTAAATTGAAACAGGAATTGTACCAGACAGATAGTTTCCATGAAGATCGAAAAAACCCAAGCCCGATAGCCGGCCAAGTTCATCAGGTATGCTTCCTTGGAAATTATTCGAGGATAGCACAAGAACATAAAGAGAAGAAAAGTTACCTATCCAAGTTGGGATTCTTCCTGTAAGATTGTTAGCTCCCAGCTGCAGATTTTTTAACTTTGATAATGAAGTAAGCTGGTCTGGAATTTGCCCAACAAACCCATTGTAAGAAAAAGTTAGTGTTGTGAGTTCTCTACAATGAGTTAAATTACTAGGAATTTTCCCTCCGAAGAAATTGAACGTCAAATTCAGATGCTGCAGGCTCAATAGACGACCAATTTCTTGAGGAACTTCAACATGAAAGTCATTTTCTCCCAGGTTAATTGCAGTGAGCAACGTAAGGTTTCCTATGGAAGGTGGTATGGAGCCAACTAAATTTTGACCCTGCAGGTTCAGAATTGCCACCCTTCCATTTGATGGGTTGCATGTGACACCAACCCAGCTGCAAACATGGGCAGAGTTGTTCCATGAGGCCATGACTTGAAGAGGATCTTTACTTACCCTACTTTTGAAATCAAGCAAAGCAGCTCGATCAGGTTCATTCGCAATTCTAGGTATTATTACTGATTCCAAACATGAATTCATCCACAAAAGTAAAATCCCCAAAAAGAACATTTTTCTCGAATCCAAAGAAGTGTGTTTCATGCTTAAGGAAATATCAGAGTTCTACAAGAAACAGAAGGCAACAAGAATCTAACAAATAGAAAGAGAACTCATTGGAGTACCATAGTTGCATGAAAACACCAAGAGATGTAAAATTTAACAACTGGTATGGTCCAGATTATTAAGTTCTATTTTGACATTTGCTACAACAGAGCGATCATGAATTTAATCCTTTCGTGTAGTGGAGGTCTTGAGTAGACTAATCAAAGAGTGGACAAAAATATTAAGTTCGTTTAATGAATTAGAGCTTAAAACTTAAGATCCAATAAAAAATTGGATTAGACTTAGATTTATCATTTCAAATCCAAACTCGATTTAGTAAGAGTTATAATTTTTTATTATTTTTATATTAATTTATTTCTTAATTACTTTTGATTTTGTGCAATTTAATTTGAATTTTTGTTATTTTTAAATTTTATTTTAAAATTTTCATATTTGTTGTAATTTTTTTGTAAGAATTTTTCTAACTTTTTGTTTTATATTTATTAATTATTATGCATTTTAATATTTTATATTTATTATAAATTTTTAAAAAATCAATAATATTTTAACAAATATGCATAAATTTAAATTTATTTATTATAGGTAAAATAAATTCTGACAAAAATTCCAATCCTAAAAAATCAAACAGCCAGATCAAATATACGCACATTTAACTCCTTTAATACGTTACCCACACTTGACCGGAACCATAAACGTCTCTGTCCCCGAGACAACAAATCTTGTAATACTTCCGTGCTAGATTTCAAGCCACAATGCACGATATCGGAAAAATTGGTCCGATGATAATGAACCATTGAGTTGACATATGGGCAGAAGGTATATGTATAATTATGAAGGCTTGACTTATAGCCTATACGATTAGATTTTTGGGAGAGCTTTAACCACCAAATTTGAGACGTGGGCTCTAGTGACATAATCTTTCATACATTTGGAATTGGGGCATTAGATGTTAAGTAAGGAGACACAGATTTTTGGATTAAATTTTATATATTCAAATTATTAAATAAAAATATTTTAAAAATTTCAAGCATATAATTTGATTACATTAATTATATTTATATTTAGATGATTGTCAGTTTGATGTATATAATTATTTATCTTTTTAGTGAAAATTTATTGCAAGTGGATGTATATTTACGTTAAAAACGAATCATTAATGTAAATCTTATATGTTATATATATTTATATTTATTTTTTATAATTTTTTTGAGTAAATTTAGGGTTTTAATTCTAACATTAACATAAGTTAGGTTTTTGATCCCAAAGAAAAATAAACTTTGGGACCAGAAAATGCTTCTATATCCTCTGAGAGGTTTTCCACTTGGTTTTGGAGCAGTCCAGTAAATATAGGCTTCTATTTTACTAGCAAATTTATGTGATCATAATTCATAGAATTTATTGATACAAAGGTCAGTTAGTTATTTTTTTTTGTTTTGAATCGCATTACCAAAGAAAAAGCTATCCAATTTAGGATTTTAATTTATATAATTCGTATGCAAAGTTACTTAATTATATGGCTATAATTAGGTTTTCATAAAAAAAATATTTTTATGATAAATTATTTTAAAAAACGTTAATTCTCTCTTTTTATCAAAAAACCAAGAGGTTAATTTTTTCTCTCTCTTAGTTTCCACTTACAAATAAAAACACAAACCGAAAGAAGTTGGAAAGAAACCACAAAAAATTTCAGCAAATTAAAAAAGAATCACAAATAATCATATGAAAAACAAAGAAATAAGAGTATTATAGTAAAATATATATATTTATTGCATTTTATATCTAATTATAGATTTAACTATATATATAAATATAAAAGCCAAAACATTTGATTACAAGTAAAACATCCTATATTAATAGTCTAAAAAGCTGACATGTGTAATATTCTGAAATAAAAATATAATATTTGTTTCCAATTTTTTTATAGATAGGAATATGTATACATTAAAATTTCAAAATAAATTAATTATCTTTTTAAATCAATTATCTATTTCAATTTTTAAAATATAAACATATATTTTTTTTATATTTTAAAAATTAAAGAAAAATCCCATATTATTTATAAATTTCTTTACTCATCTTTTATCAATATACATATACTGTTGTTATATACATTATTTATAGAAACAATAAATTTTGGTATAAATTTTTATATGGATAAACTTTTTTTAAAGAAAAAGACAAACATATTTTATATGAACATGTGCTATGTGTGGTAAGATGAATTTGTTGGCTCTATAGGCTATACTAAAAGGGGGGTGAATCGATTCTCAGCTAACCTTATGTTCGTTTTTCGATTCTTTTAAGTCTCTAGCTTATATTGAAGTTTTCTAAGTTCTCTAGGCTACTCAAGTATGCAATATAAATTCAATTGAACAATCACAATATAAATGCAAATAAGTAAAGACAGTAGGGAAAGAGAAATGTTCACAATCGATTTATAGAGGTTCGGTAACCCTGCCTACGTCCTCTACCTTGAGACGCTCCCAAGGATTTTTCCCAAATTCACTAACTTGAATTTGTCTTTACAATCCCTCTTTTTCAAGACTCAAGAGAAACCTCTTTCTTTTTCTAGGCTCAAGAGAAACCTCCCTCTTTTTCTAAGGCTAAAGAGAAACCTTCCCTTTACAAAGTGTGTTTGTGTTTACATTGGGTGTAACCAAAGAAGGCCTTTAGGTAGGCAAATGATTACAGAGATTAAGCACAAAGAAAAGCCTATACAATATTTGTGCTATTCTATACAAGGAATATGAGAATGATGGAAAATGAAGACTTTGTAGCACTTGAATTGTTGTTGAGGCTTGAGGAAGATGAAGAAGATGATGAAAAATGTTGCTCAGCTATTCCTCTTGCTTCCTTGAGCTTCCACTCCTCTATTTATAGTCCTTTGGATAGTTTATGAACATTGGTAGGAGCCAAAACTGAATGTAGCCGTTGTATCTCACAGAAACTAGCCGTTGGAGGCTTTTCACGTGTAAAGGGATCGATCCTTTGCCATAGGGGATCGATCCTTTTCCAGAATGCCTTCCAATACATTCTGCCATGAAGGGATCGATCTCTTCCCTTAGGGGATCGATCCCATGCTTCCAGAGATCATTTCCTGCAT
Source organism: Heritiera littoralis (assembly GCA_031772115.1). NCBI lineage: Eukaryota > Viridiplantae > Streptophyta > Magnoliopsida > Malvales > Malvaceae > Heritiera > Heritiera littoralis. The sequence goes on along the minus strand of JAPDPK010000031.1, from coordinate 5,517,559 downwards.
TTTTCTAAACCATTTTGGGTTAGAAATGATGTAGTCTTTGATTTTAATTCAATCCAAAACATTTTAAAATTTTGTGGGAGTTTTTCTTGACTTTCTTAAATGAAAACATAGTCCAAAAACTCAATAAGTAATTTTCTAAAGTTGTGTTCAATATAATCTTGAAAACATTACTTAATGAAAATATTCAAAACTATTTTATAAAGTATTAAGACTAATAAGAATGAATCACTAAATCATGGTCTTAATGTTTGATATGAGCACTTAAAAATGGATTGAGAAAATCATGTGTGGTAAAGCAAATTTACAATAAAAATCAAAACATAAAAGATCACTTAAGTTTTTGTCATTTCAAAATACATATGTCAATTTAAAGCTAACAATCTCTCCATTTTTGATATGACAAAACTTAAGGTAAATTTGCTTTGAAAATTTTTTGATAAAATACTTCCCCTCAAATAAAGCATGATTTTGTAAAGCTCCCCCTTAATATAAGCATGGTTTTCAAAAAGAATTTTTCAAATCAAAACCCATTATTTCTCCCCATTTTTGTTATAGCAAAAAGAAGGAAAAATAATAAATTATGCTTCTCCTAAAATTATGGCTATGTGAGAATGAAAAGATATGCTCCATCCAACAAGAAACATGTTAGTACATGGGACTCATAGCACAAATATATCCATGTCCATAAAGAAAGTGAGATGCTAGTGCATGCAAAGGAAATTGGTTATGATCCTATACCAATTGTTTATAAATAATTTTGCAAGAAGTTCCCAATTGGTAAATGATGAAGCAAGTTGATTATAAATTATCTACTAAGTCCTATAACTTGCTCATTTCAATCTTATCAAGCACCTAAGTATGTCAATTTTTCTCTAAGGTCCAACTAAAGTGCATGTCAATATATAGTGATTATGAGCTGAAATTAGATGACATCTCATATGCATGAGCTCATAATTCATTTTCAAGAAAGAATGTGCATAGAATTAAATCATACATCAATTAACCACAAATTCTAGCACAATAGTGTCTCATGCAAAAGTGTCTTATATTAATTCTTCCTTATTTGTCATTTCAATCTAAAGAGCATAAGAAGAATTGTCAATTTAAAGCTCATACCAATTGTTACTAATGGTTGACTTAACCATTTTGCATGAATTCAAATGTTAAGTGTGGTGTGTTCATTGTCGTAACGGCTTCGCGCTCGACGATTTTGAAAACACTTTAAAAACAAAGGGAGTCTCCACCAATCTTTTTTGACCAGGTGTGATTGGCCACCTAAAATATTTATTTTATTAATAAAATCTCAAAATTAATCAAGTTTTATTAAAAAGACAATTTGGGTTTGCGAAAACAAAAATCGGGTTCGGGGGTACGGTTACGTGTGAGGAAGGATTAGCACCCTCACAACGCCCGTTAGAAAACGGTACCATCCTAACTACGTGGTATCTTTTGATTTTAATAAATGAGTCTTGGTTTAAAACTAATTTGCTTATTTTGGAGAATTTTGTATGTTGGCTTAAAATTATTATTATATGTATGTTTTTAAAAAAACTCCCTTTTGAAAATCAACATGAACCCCATTTATTGAAAAATTAAATCAAATATTTCAATACTTTTGACAACATTTGAAATAATTCTCCTCACCTAGAGATTTCTAGAGAATCACTACTTGTGACTTCTATAGAATCTCATCCTCGGTAGATTCACGTTATTCGCATAATTGATCGAGGATTAACACTTATATTAAAATAGGTTTTATTTTGGAAAATAACATGAATCCCTTTTATTGAAAAATTACATCAAATATTCCAATACTTTTGGCGACATTTGAAATAATTCCCCTCATCTAGAGATTTCTAAAGAATTACTACTTGTGACTTCTATAGAATCTCATCCTCGGAGGATTCACATTTTTTTGTGTAATTGAATAAAAAGTTATTATATATTTTAAAATAAGTTTTATTTTGAAAATAAACATGAACCCCTTTTATTGAAAAATTACATCAAATATCCCAATACTTTTGGCGACATTTGAAATAATTCCCCTCACCTAGAGATTTCTAAAGAATCACTACTTGTGACTTCTATAAAATCTTATCCTCGGAAGATTCACATTTTTAAATTCGCGTGAATGCATGTGATGTAAACAGGTAATAAATGATGTGCATGCATGTCTTTTTAATGTATTTATCATTTCTATTTTTTATATTATTTTTTTTTATTTTTGAAAAAAATGAAGATTTGTGTATTGAAAAATCATACTAAATATTTCGATACTTTTGGCAACATCTAGTAGGACTCTTCTCACCTAGGGATCAGTTAGGAATCACTACTTGTGACTTCCGTAATATCCTATCATCGGAGGAACTCCATTCTTTAATATCAACATTGGAGCATATGATGCAAACATATAATATATAATGCATATAGATTTTTACTTTCTTATTTAACATGTTCATTGTTTATCTTCATTTTGTTATTTTACATTATTTATTTTGTTATTTTTGTTGATCATATTATTTTTTTATATTTATTACGAAATATTTTTAAGATAAAAGCTTATGTATTGAAAAAATCTCTTTAAATATTCTAATACTTTTGGCAACATTTAGTGCAATTTCTCTTACCTAGGGATCAGTTAGGAATCACTACTTGTGACTTCCGTAACATCCCATCATCGGGCATTAGCTTTTACCTCTTATGAATTATTTTATCTCCATTAATTCTTGTCTTCATTTATTTAGATTTATTAACTTAATCCCTTTTGTTATCATCTTTTATTAAAATCCTATTACCATTTATTTGGTTAATTTAATCACCTTTGAAACTTTATTATTGTTAATTTTTATTGGTTTAATTATTTTGTATTCATATATCTCTAAAATCCCCTTTTTTTTCTTTTGTTAATTTTTCCCACCTATCTCCATTACCTCTTTTGTATTTATTATTTTTCATTTAATTAGTATTTTTTTCTAAATATTCTTTATTACAATAAATATTATTATATATTTTTAAAATAAGCACGAATTTGAATATTGAGAAATTATATCGAATATCCCAATACTTTTGGCGACGTTCGATAAGTTCCTCTCACCTAGAGATATTCGAAGAACCACTACTTGTGACTTCTACGATATCTCATCATCAGAATAATTCTATGCTTACTTTATTTTATTCTATTCTATATTTATTTGTTTTTATTGGTTAGCTTCCTAAAATATTCCTTTATAGCAAATTGTTTAATAAAAGAAAATTATATATAAAAAAACTATATGGTTACATTTTATACTTATCTACAATTTTTTATTTCCTATGTACATCCCAAAATTATATATATTTCCTAGCTTTCTAAAAAGATCTTTATAGTAAATTGTTTAAGAAATGTTTAATACCTAAAAGAAAACTATGTGGTTATGTGTATTTTATATACTTATTTTATGCACTTTATATATGTAATATATATTTTATATACTTTTTTTGTGTACTTTATATATATATATTTATATACATTTTTTTGTTATAAATATTTATATATATTTTAAACTAAATATTTCTTATATTTATTTACATACTTATTCATATATTTATCTATATTTTTAAACTATATATATTTCCTATAGTTATTTACATATTTTATTTATTTATTCATTTCTCAAAACTATGTATTTATTAATAACTCTATAATTGAACTTAAATTTATTAGCTCCTAAGGAATTTTTACATACAAACAAATATTTATTTTTGTGTTATGCAAACATATTAAAAATACATAAAATAAACTATTAAACAGAATAAATAAATAAATAAATAATAAATAAATGAAGAAAATATATATACCCAAGCGGTTGGGCTTAAAACCCAAAGAGATCTGTCCCCAAAGGCCCAAAATTGAGCCCAACGGTAGAGCCCAAATCTGCTGGGCCAAAGCAAGCCAAAACAGGCCGGATTAGGTGCGTGAGTGGAGCGGGTCGGGTCGAAACGCGGGTCGCGACCGGGTCGATGCAGATGGCGAAGCTGGTGCGGGAGCCGGGTGCGGATCGTGGGTCGGGTCGGGTAGACGCGCGGATCTTCCAGCCTTCAAAACGCCGCGTTTTGCTCCTATATAAAAGGCTCCCTTTTTTGTTGAATTTCATTTCCACCGACTTTCTCCAAAAAAAAAATGCCAAAATCCTCTTAAGCCTCTCGCCTCTCTCCCTCTCCAAACGATTGCCGGCCGCCGTGCGCCGCTGTACGCCGGTCGCCGGTGGTCTTCCCGACACACCAAAAACACTCCCCTTGTCTCCCTCTCCTCAGATTCGGCCTCTGTTTAACCAAAAAAAACCTCCTAACCTTACAGATCTGACCTTAACCGAAGCCTTCTTCATTTTTCTTTTTTGGTTTTCGTTGTTGTAGGTTTCGGTTGTGGTTTTTAGTTTTTTGTGGTTTGTGTGTGTGTGTGTGTGTGTGTGTGTGTGTGTGTGTGTGTTTGCAGGAACTGGTTCGTGTGATAGGGCTCTAGGGTTTCTAGATCTGGGTTAGGGGGTTTGTTTTGGGTGTTCTCGGGTTTAGGGAGTTTGGTCCCGGTGGTTTTGGTTTTTTTTTGGTGAGTCTCGGTTTTGGACGGTGTTTTTTCGGTGATGGCCTGGTATTGTTGGTGGTGGTATACGGTGATGATTTCAGTGAAGGTGTAGGGTTAGTGAGTGATGATCTTGAGTCGGTGGAGAGAAAAGAAGGAAAAGGCTCTGGACGAATGTCAATGGGTGAGAGTTCTCTTTTTTTGGGTTTGAGTGAGTGATTGCTTATGAGGGTGAGGGAGTTACAGAGTTGGTGGCAGCTGGTGGAGAGGGGATGGGCTAGCAGAGGGGTGGTTGTCTCGGTGAGGGTGGCTGGCCTGGCAGGAAAGGGTGTCAAGAACTGGTGCCGAGCACGGCACCAGTTCTGACCCTCTCTTTTTTTTCTTAATATTAATTAAATAATAATAATAATAAATAAATAAAATCAAAATAATGGAAAGAAAGAAAAAGAAAAAGAAAAGAAAGAAAAAAAATGAAAATGAAAATGAAAATAAAATAAAAAATGAAAATAAAATAAACAAATAAAATAAAATAGAATAATAAAATAAATAAATAAATAAAACAAAATGAAAAATGAAAATAAAAATATAAAAAAAAATTTAAACTTATGACAAAATTAGGTGTCTACATTCATGTCAAAAGAATAATCAAATCAAACACTCAAGAACATGATCACACTTCCATTAAACAAGCACAAATTTAATCATGTGGAAGATTCAAGAATTTGAGTCATTCAAGCACACATTTTCTTCCATAAGACTATAGAATCCTATGCTCAATTTTCCATTTAAGATCTTAACCAATTATGAGTAAGGAAGAGTTCAAGATTGCCATATTAATCATTTTAATAGCCATATCCCTAATTTTTTATCATCATTTAAGGTTCTAGAGGGTATATGCTATTTTAACTAAAATGACTTTACTTAAGTGAATCAATATTATCAAGCTAAAATGTGTTTTATCATTAAGATTTTCAATCTATGAGTGAAGTCAAGTATAATTTTATGAAAAACTAATATTTTCATCTCATAGATATGATCATTGATTCAACTTAAGCAACCATGCAAGTTTAACATAAAAACAATCAAGATTCAATGTATATCAATCAAAGTCCATTTGTTCACGTTTGCATTTATCCTTGAATGTTGATGTTGTCATTAAAGCCTAAGTTCTTTAGAAATTTGGCCATAAGATCAATCTAAGTTCATGGATGATAAATTTTCATGCATTTGAACATTTAAGATTCATTTATCATCACAAATTATAGGCCAAGGACAATAATGATTTTAGGTAAAGCTTTTAGTATCTCAAGTGTTTCATTCACCTAAGTCATATTTGAATTCCATCATTAAGGTCAAGTTTTGATCATTTTATCATTTAAGTATATATATTGACCTTAATTATTCATATTCCACTAGATGTACAATTATCATGAAACCTGGTGTGGAATAGATGAATCAAGCTAAGAGACATAATCCTATAAGCATGCTTGACTAAGATGAACCAAAGGAAATTAATATGTTTTTCAATCATTAGTGCATCCAATTCTCAAATATATATACACAAATCATTGAAATAATTCTTGAAATAATGTTTAAGTATTCATTGAAAGTAATTCAAGATTATTTCAAGATTTATGCAGATCATGAGTGTTTTTAACAGGAAAAATGATTTTGCACTTTTAAGTTCAATGAGAAAGCTATTGATTGTTGAAAATAATGCTAATTGTTGAAGTTGAGGCATGAATCCAATGAAAAATGATTTTTCATATTGAAAAGATCATCTAAACGAGGTTTAAATAATGAATTTTAAATTGAGAAGAAAGAAGGTATCAAGAAAATTAAGAAAACTTCTCAGTTTTTGCTTAAAACCTCGAAATAGGCATATTTTGCCTAGAGGGATCAATCCCAAGAGTAAGGGGATCGATCCTTTAATTTTAGAATGCAGATTTTCTGCATTTTTTCCAAGGGATCGATCCTTTATGTGGAGGGATCGATCCCTTATCCATTTTTTGCATAATTTTGACAGAAAATTTAACTTTTAAGGTGCCAAAACTTCGTTTTTGAGTATTTTAAGTCCAAGTAAAAATTTAAACATTTGTGTAACATGATTTTGGACTTGTATGAATGTAAAATATGAATGAAAAACCATTTAACAATAGATTTTGCAATTTTGAAAGAATTTGCACCATAAAATGCATTTTTGGTCTCAAAGGAGGTCATTTTAAAAGTTATGCATATTTTGTCAAAACCAAGGCATTGGAAAACACAAATATGTCAAAACAAACATGTTCACATAGATTTTAAGCATATATATCATCAAATCACCACACTTGTGAACATCATGCCATGATTTCTAATATGCATATTTCTCATTGATGCTCATGACATGACATTTTGCATACATGACATATTTGACAATTTTAGAGCAAATAAATATATTATCAACACATTTCATACTTGCTCAAATCACACAATATCAGTTAAACATGTTTTTCATTCAATCATTCAATGCTTCAAGAACTATCCATCAAACAATCAAAAATCATTTATCATGCCTTTTGTTCATTCATTTCACTCATAAAGCATCAAAGATCATCAACAACCATATCATCAAGGCACAAATAATTTAATCAAATAAAAGGTTTAAGGAATAAGAAATTAAGTTTATAAAACTCCTTTGCTTGAGTGTGCTTTGCCATGATTTGTTGGATCCACCATTAGCCATTCTTTGAGAAATTGTTATCATTTTGCTAAGAATGGATTTCCAATCTCTTTCTCTTTCTTATTGGCTCAATCAAACTCCACGGATGTGTAGAGCATTTGAACTTCATTGTTTCATTGTAGCTCCATGCTCTAATACTCCTACAACAAAATTTAAGCATGTCTTGGTACCCAAAATTTTCTTGGGTCCTTGAGGGTTAGTGCAAACAATTCTTGATCTTTTAGGGATCCATCTCAAACTTAATTCATTATTATTTATAGCATGCTTTGGGATCCACATCTTCCTAACTACTTTTCCTCTAAAGGTAGTTTTTCTATATGTGCATGCTTGTGATGAGTGTCCTATTCTATTGCAAAGTGAGTATGTAAGAGATAAATCATGCATAGTATTTTTGCTCACTAGGAAATTCTTAAGATGAGTTTCTTTTTGTTTTGCATTATAGCCTAATCCATCTTCATCAAAGAAAGCTTTTTGGGTCTCAAGCATATGATCTAATTTTTGTTAACCTATATAAAACCTAGAAAATGAGATATGCAAATTTATATTCTTTTCATTCAACTCATTTATCTCTAAGCTTGCTTCTTCTAATTTCTTCTCAAATTTAAGTTTGGCATTTACTAGCATTTCATTTTCTATTTTCAATTTAGCAATGATTTTCTTATATTTAGAATTCATGCATTGAAATTCATTTGCTAATCTATTAAAGGCATTTTGTAGTTCATCAAATGTATAATCATTATCTTCACTAGAACTACAACTAGCCTCATCATCACTAATGGCCATAAAACATGTGCAGGCTACCTCATCATCCATGTTATCCTCATCGGAGCTATCACTATCGCCCCAAGCAGCCACAAATGTTTTCTTCCTAGGCTTCCTATCCTTTTCCTTCCTAAGTAAGGGACAATCTAATCTAGTTTGCCCCGGTTCATTATATTCATAACACACTAAGAGGTCCTTTTCTCTTTTACTTGACTCTCCTCTTTGATGTCTCATATTATTTTCTCTCTCTTTCATTCTAATGAACCTATTAAATCTTTTGGCAAACATTGCCATTTCCTTTTCTTCCTCATTTCCATTTTCATCACTATCATCTTCAATGATCTCATGAGTGGAAGACTTAAGTGCTACCCCTACTTTCTTTGAAGGCTCTTCATTTCTTTTTAATTTCATTTCATATGTAAGTAGGGAGCTCATAAGTTCATCTAGAGACAAGGTATTAGGATCCTTAGACTCTTCTATTGCGGTTACCTTTGCCTCCCAAGATTTTGGCAAGCTATTCAAAATTTTCTTAACTATTTCTACATTGGAATAGTCTTGCCTAAAGCCTTAAGTCCATTAATTATGTCATTAAACCTAGTGAACATCTCACTCATGGACTCATTTTCTTTCATCCTAAAAAGCTCATAGTCATGTGTGAGCATTCCTACTTTGGTTTCTTTAACTTGATTTGTCCCTTCATGTGTAATGGCTAATTTGTCCCTTCATGTGTAATGGCTAATTTGTCCCATATTTGCTTTGCATTTTCACATAGGGATACTCTATTATATTCATTGGGACCTAATGCACAAAAGAGAGTGTGCATAGCCTTGACATTCAATTGTGCCAATCTCATATCATTTGTGTCCCACTCATCCTCAGTTTTAGGGAATTCTTTTCCATCAACTATCTTCATTGGGATTTTGGGACCATTTACTATTACTCTTCACACTTCATAGTCATTTGATTGTACAAACAACATCATCCTAATTTTTTAATATGAGTAATTCTCTCCATTAAAGAGTGAAGGTCTAACTAATGAGTATCCCTTTTCTCCGAGGGGTATGCCTACATTCAAGTGAGCCATTTATAATCGTTTTACTCGATAGACGTTAATCTAAATCAATCTCGAGCCAAGCTCTGATACTAATTGTTGGCTCTATAGGCTATACCGAGAGGGGGGAGAATCGGTTCTTAACTAACCTTATATTCGTTTTTCGATTCTTTTAAATTCTCTAGCTTATATTGAAGTTTTCACAAATATCTTATAAAAAAAAAGCCCACAAGTAAATGTAAAAAGTGAAAAGTTTTTTTTTTTTCAAATAATTGAACATGATTTATATTTTAAAATTAGAATTTATTATTTATCATTTTTAATTTAAATAAAATTAATTTTAAATTGTAAAACAAATAAAAATATTTATAAAAAAAAAACAACAGCCAGCAGCCCCAGACTATTAAATTGATAAGACGTTTCTTTGGCTAAACATTAAAAATAATCCAAAAAGGGAAAAACATTGTGAAGAACCATTGATGGAACGGTAAGGATTGAAAGTATACTTTTCTTTCCTGTTTTTTTTGCTTTTGGGTACTGAAAGTACTTTTCTGTCAGGTATGATGCGAAACCTACAGCCTGTTTTCGAAACTGTTAATCGCCCTTTTTTTTTTCTTTCACAGAGGAGTGATTTCATCATTTTCTCTGATACTTCATCAGAAGGCTTTGACTTTGGATTATCGTTTCTATTCCAAATTTCAAAAAAAAATTACTGTGTACAGTACAATATTATATGATATATATTATATATTATATACCACATCAAATAGTCTAAATCTGCTGTAGCACAACTGTTAAATTTCAAACCTGAAAAAAAAAATAGTCCAAATTTGTGGTTATATTAAAGATGCACGGGACACAGTTCTGAAAATATTAGTATTTCTGTTGAATTATGAATTCATGACTTGTACTACAATAAGAGTTTAGAGTTTTTGGGCAACTTTTTGTGGCACTCAAAACCCTAAGAGGAGGTTGTTTTCAAGAATCCAAGTGAAACATTTAGGATAGCAGGATATTACGGTTTGACTTGAATAAATTTGAATTTAGTTTGATTATTGCTAATTAAATATGAACTTAACTACGAGAAAAAAAATTTTGAACTTCAACTTGAATAGTTTAATTTAATGGATGAGTTAAATTCAAATATTCCAATAATTTGTGCATCTAATGAAATTTTTGTTTTCATATATATTTTTTATTATTTTAATTACTAATTATAATTGTTTCTTTAATATTTATAAAATATCTAAATTTGAATAAACATAAATGTTCAAGTTTGTGACTATTATTCACTATACCATAACTGAAAATTTTAGGTTTCATAAACAGATTAAGATAATGGCAAGTATTCTTTTTTTCCATATTTTAAGTGAGAATACATGTTATTATTTTAATTCTGTTTATAAAATTCAAAAATTTTATAATTTTAAATAAATGACTTTAAAAAACTTAATTTTATCTCAAATCAAATTCAAAATTAAAATAAAATAAAATTTGATCAAATTTAAATCTTCAAAATTTGAATTTATAATTGAATTTGACTTGAAACTTTTTATCATATCCATTGATCCATTCAAATCGATTTGATTTTATATCTTAATAATTGGAAAAAAAAATCTAATAGTTATAATTTAAACTCCCAACAACGGTCATTTAAGATGTGGGTCCGATAGTTTCAGTTAGATCCTTAAACGGGGATATGGTCACAGAAACCTCAGGAGTTGCAATTGACATTCTCCTTATTTGTAAAAGAGCTGTGGTCATTGTCCCCTCAAAATAAAATAAGTATAAAAATTGACAACTATATGTTAAATTAGTAATTAAAAATAAATAATTTGTATATGATGCATCCATAGAATATAATTTTTATACATTGTCAATGCATAAGAGATTGACACTTCATAAATTAGTAAAATAAAAAAATATGCCAAGTCTTTAAAAGTAAATATAAATAATTTTTTAAAATTTACTCACAATGACTTATTAATGGGTGTCAACCTCTAGTACATTGACAGTGTATGAAAACTATACATTGTCAATGCATCATATATAAATTCAAAAATAAATTGTGGTATAATATAAATTTTGAATTTGAATTCAAACATTTCATCTTTAATCATTTAATATTTTTTTAAAAAAAATCAAAATGTTACAGTTACTTTAAAGCTTTGAGTAAATTTGTAAGACATGGTTTGCTGAGGAACATTTGCATAACCATATCATTTCTAAATAAAATAAATTCGTAAAAATCTTCGGAGAATTATATGAAGATTTTTAAATTGAAATCGAATGAGATAGAATTTAGCAGAAAATGGGACGGATGGAATTTGCTTCGTGCCATGTTCTTGGGTCATCTAAAACATGGAATCTCGAACCAATAGGCCCAACGGCCTATTCTGTTTAACTGACGGATTCTGGACCCAACACCAATTCTCTGGACCAGCCATTGATATCACCACATATGTGGTTATAAGAAGAATGGTCATGGCCTTTACGGCTTTACCTAAGGGCTAAGGCTAATGATAGTCGCGCATACCTGATAATTTTAAGCATAATATGAATATTTGACCAAAAAAAATTGTAACGTTAGTTAAATTTTGTAAAAATTATATATGAATTTAGTAAAAATTTAAAAAAAAATTGTGACTAACGAGTTAATACAAATTTTTTATGTTTTACATAATATGAATACGATTTGATATAATGTAAATGCGAATTATATACAAAGAAGATAAAGGCTTGTACAAGCTGGAAACTAAGCATTGTATCTGAAACTATAGAGTAATTGTTTTTCACATTTTATCTGAAACTGATTAAATTCATTGTAAGAACTATGAGATTGAAGCTTCTGCTGAAAACGATATTTCTCCATGGTTTCCTCTAGAATACTTAGTTGTGCTTTCGTTCTGTAGCGGCTAACCTTTTGCTGAATGGGTCAATGTCAAACGTGGGAATCTTTCTATGGCTGCCCCTGATGAGAAAAAAGCTTTCCGTGGCCCCCATGTTTTGGATGATTTCAAAGTTGATACACAATAATTTAGGCATATTATCCAGTTTGCTAATAAAATAATCCTAACCACGTACCCTATCATTCTTTTCATTCAAGTTCTTTACTCTGATTGTACACTGCGAGCTTAACTTGTCCCAACAAGTGGCTATCTATGAGCAATAGATTATTTAGAACCAATAAGGAGGCCAAGGAATGCATTATGCATGCTTAACGTGGAGCAACTGTTCGAAGATTCCATTCATCTTATCTGCCCACACTTTTTGTACCACTTCTCAACAGCCATTACTGGAGCTGTAGCTTTGTTTTCTTTCCAAAAATTCGTACTTCTTGTCATCTGATTTTCTCTATTTTTTTTACATAATTAATATGCATATGATTGAGTTTGGGGATTAAGAATTTTAAATTTGATTATTACCTATAATAATTGATAGGGGTTTTTTTTTTAATAATTTATCGGATTTTCTTGTAAATACAGGACTTTATGCTATAGGGACTTCTCATCTACCTAAAATACGAATTATGTTAAAATGGGTCAAACTCAAAGGAAGCTTGCGTCATCCTTTAGCATTGCTTTGCTTAAATGCTGAAAATGATCAATTGGCCTGCTAGCAGGGTTTGCCGTGCTGGTGTAAGATATAAGCATGACTTTGCCTCTTATGTACCGATTGTAATAAATCATTAATTAATTACTCACAACAAGTCATTTACATTACGTAAGCATCATTTAAGAGAGAAATTAAAGAAATTAGGTAAGACTTAAAAAACTATATAAAATTGATCCGGTCAGAATTCATAATCTACTATTCTAAAGTCAGAAACCCATAGTACTTTCCCAAAATAATTTCAATATTAGACTTAACCATTTTCACATTGGATGATTATTGGAAATAAAAAACCTTACTAAATTTCCATAATCAAAATTTTTGATAAGGTTTCAATCAAGGGCTTGTTTATTTCCTTTTCTTTAAAATGACACATGAAACATTAAGCCAAGAAACATAGTTTAGAACGTGGTGAGCCAAGCTGTCAATAGCTTAGCTCTCCCTCACAGCAATAATCTCTAGCCCCGCTAAGTAGATATAATAAAAATGAGCAGCCAAACTTTAATTTTTCAATATTAGACTTTTCTGCGCCGACTATTCCAGGACCATAACACCCGGCCCTCTCGGATGGAAGAAATATCAAAGAAAATGCTCGCCCACTACTTATTTTCAAGGTTTATATCCCCCGCCCCACGGCTCAGCCTGGTGGCTTTTCAAACTAACGAAATGTTACGTTAATCAACACGGTGGGCTTAGACCGATGAATAACAAAAAGGTAAAATACCAAGGAAAGAATAATCATATATATTGTAATATTATTGTAGCCGCTTACTTGGAACGTGTCTCTCCCTATACTTAAAACAATCTTACTGGTTTGACAGCCATGAAAGATTTATTTTGAGAGGTCTAGTTGCTTCTGAAATTCTGGACTTCTTATAGCTTCAAGCCTTCAACCCCATATTGTAGTATCATGACAGTGAAAAGAGTTGTGTATCGTGAAACTTTTGGTTACCGGATAGTTAGCCGGACCAAATCGCCTGTTATCTCTATAATCCTATTAGCTCTGCTAATACTTTTCATGTTTGAAGACAGTATCATTTCTAACGTATCGCTGCATTCGGCCGCCTTCACTGAAAAAGAGGACTCTCAAGTGTTACAGGCGCCAAAGCTTATAAGAAAAATGAAATCGGATGTTCGTCCTGTACCACTGAATATTTTTACAGAAGGAAAGATCATTAACGTTGTTGGTGAAAACCAGGACTCCCTAGTTTCTTCCTCCGGTGTTAGAGAAGAACGGCGAATTCCACGATTCAGGAGAAAACTGCCAGAATATGAAATTTTCTGGTCGGACGACTTGACAAAGAAGTTTCATAGTCGAGTTCTGGAATTCTTGAACCATAAGTGTGAAGTCCAATTCTTCATGACATGGATTTCAACGGCAGGGTCCTTCGGCAGAAGAGAAATCCTAGCAGTGGAAAGTGTTTTTAGAGCCCATCCTCAAGGTTGTTTGATGATTTTATCAAGAACCATGGACTCTGCACATGGTTACAGGATTCTGAAATCGCTACTTGATCGTGGCTTCAAAGTTCTCGCAGTTACACCAGACTTTCCATTTCTGCTCAAGAATACACCAGCTGAAGCTTGGTTTGATGATATGAAGAGTGGGAAAAAGGACCCCGGTGAGATTCCGCTGGCTCAGAATCTATCCAATTTACTGAGACTTGCAGTTTTATACAAGTATGGAGGTGTTTACTTGGACACGGATTTTATAGTCCTGAAAAGTTTTAAAGGGCTGAAGAATACAATCGGTGCACAAAGTATTCATCCGGTGTCGAATAACTGGACAAGATTGAATAATGCAGTTCTGGTCTTTGACATGAACCATCCACTTCTATTCAAGTTCATGGAGGAATTTGCTAAAACCTTTGATGGAAACAAATGGGGACACAATGGACCCTATATGGTTTCCAGAGTAGTTCACAGAGTAGAAGGAAGACCTGGGTATAATTTTACCATCTTGTCACCCAGGGCCTTTTATCCGGTTGATTGGATTAAAATAGGGAGCCTTTTTAAGATGCCAAAGGACAGTGTTGATTCGAGATGGGTAGAAGCTAAGCTGCATCAGCTAAACGGGCAAACTTATGGAGTTCATCTCTGGAATAAGCAAAGTAGCAAACTAATGATTGAGGAGGGAAGTGTAATGGGAAGATTAATATCCGAGCACTGTGTCTTGTGTAAACACATATATAGTTCTTAGAAGAATATTTTTCAGCCTGAAGATGGTGAAGCTTGTTCAATCCGAGCAGATTCTCTTCATTGGCAAAACTGCAGGGTAAGAAATCAGGAAGAGCCTTGTATTTAATTATCAGAATTTTCTACAGTTTTTTTTTGGTTTCGTGTGCAACAATTTGGTACAGTTTTTGTTTCTTGAAAAGCTCCAATTCAAGGGCTGTGATTTTTCTTTCCTTCCAAGACTTTTATCTGCCTTTTTTTTCTTCTAGTTATTCTTCCAAATGTAAATTAAATGTGAATTCTTACAGATTAAAGGAAAAAAAATAATTTTAAACTTCTCCTTAACGCAAACGTATTATCATGATTGATTATTTTGAATTTTTGAAAATTTGGTTCTACCTCGTCATAATCCTAAATCTTTTCAATCTCAACTTCTAAATCTTGCAAATCTTCAATCGCCAAACTTGACACCCTCCTAATTCCTAAATAGTTGTTTCCTAGCCAATCTACGGTTACTATTTTTTAGTTTTGTCTTTATCTATGTAACTAAAGCTTTGCTTGATAGGATGGAAAGAAAGAGGTGAGGAAGTAAAATTAGTCAATCGAATGGTTATGTTTCATAACAACTTTCTTACTTTGTAGCTTAATCATTTAATTAACTAATTTTTTTTTTCACCCCGTTCTTTCCACCGTACCAAGCAAAGCCTAAAAGCACAATCACATCGTCTACTAGTCTTGAAATTACAAAGGTATAGACTTTATAATGGGTGAGCCACTGTAACCCTGAAAATGGGTTATGTCAAATAATCTCTTTAGAGCTGCTACTTCCTCGACAAGAAGAAATTAAGAAACTGAAAGCAGCTGCGAAAGACAAGGAAAATGAAGACCAATAGAAAGATTTCTGGTACTGGATTATTCCTCGATACTTTTCATCTAAACTTGTGAATTGATAAAATAAGGATTCTTTTCATTATAATGCATTACTGCTGTTAGATTCTTCTTAGTGTTTTTGGGTTCTAAGGGAGAAGGCCAGTTAGTCTTATCTAAGGCAAGTTTCTCCGTTTCTTAAGG
The DNA here is from genome assembly GCA_031772115.1 of Heritiera littoralis. Taxonomy (NCBI): domain Eukaryota; kingdom Viridiplantae; phylum Streptophyta; class Magnoliopsida; order Malvales; family Malvaceae; genus Heritiera; species Heritiera littoralis. The sequence continues at coordinate 5,501,614 of JAPDPK010000031.1, read as the reverse complement.
TTATCGAGCGGTGATCTGTGGGGTTTGATAGTTCTTTTTCTTTCGTTGTTTTGAATGTTTTCTTCAGGGATAATGGCGGATAGCTTAGACGGGTGGTAGGCGAAACTAAAGTTGACAGAAGATAAACATGATGAAGTTGAGGCGGAAGCAGCCGTGCGTTGGCTGGTTGGATCGCTAATGACAAAACGTCACTTCAATAAAGATCGTGGGAAGATAGCCAAAAATATAAGAACTAAAGATGACAAGTTCTCAATGTTTTATTTGTTTTGTCTGGACAAGACTAACTGCCATTTATCAAGCAATTAAGCCTGTAAAAGTTTTGTTTAATTATTTTTTACTAATATTTTTATATTAAGAGTTATATGTTTTAAATAGATAATTATGAAAAATTTAAGACTTCAAAATTTTTTGAACTTTTTTTTTGGATTAAGACAAGACCTTATTACGTAGTTTTGTTTAATTATTAGGAAAAAAAATAAATGTAAAAATAAAACTTTTCATGAAATAAAATAAATTTAATTGAATTTTTTTCTTTTACAAAAAGTTTAGAAGTAATATTGGTTATCCATCTCTAAAATTAAGTATAATACCGCCAATTAATTATTTGAATTTATGAATTTATTGAAATTTTACTTAGTTATGATTTTTTTTTTCAAAATTTACATATCGCCATCAAATTAGGTTTGCGAGGATTTAAACTTGAGTAATATGCACTAATCTTAACCACTTGTTCTAACTTTTGTCGGCAAATAATATTTTTTCCAATAATTAAGGATTATCAAACTATTCACACTCAATAGAGTTTTTTAATTCCATAAGCTGAATTAGAATGATGATCGTATCTTTTAAGAATATTAAAAAAATAAAAAAAGACACGTGTCATCATCCTAACCCCTCTTGTGAAATTAAAAAATTTCATTGACAATGGATAGGATAATAATACTATAATTAAATAACAAATGAAATGCTTAATTATCATATAATTGATAATTTGTTTATAAATTTTTAAATAAAGCACATATCAATTAATATTAAAATTAATGATTAATCATACAAATATATGATTAATACTAATTACTTGACTGCTTAAATATATTAAATTTATTTTAATTTATTTAAAATATAGGAATAGTTTTTATATTATAAATAAAAATTTGCATAAATGTTACTTCACATTTTGGCTGTAATTTTCTTATCTAAATATCGATAACTTTGTAGAAATAGTCATATCAAAAAATAAATAACTCCCAACTTATTGCTGTCGCAAGCTAAGTATTTTTTTTTTATAATAGAAGGTAAAGGACGGATTGTTTGCATAATGGTATTCTTTAATTATTGGATCAACAAGCTGGTTTTTAAAACAGGTTTTATACTAACCCACGAATGATATATGTTGATTGGCACAAATAGCTATTTAAAATAGAATTATTATCCAGCATACAGTTAATATAATTTTTAGATTTCATAGGTAGGATTAATATGTTGACACATATAGTATATTATTTATTTTTATTTTTTTAATATTTTTTAAAAGATGTATCACTATCTTAATCTTTTCATTAACAGTGTATTAAATAACAATTTTTTATTATTTTTAAATGATATGTGTTATTATCCTAATTTTGCTTGGAGATCAAAAAATTCTATTGACAAAATATTAAGTATTTATCCAAAAATATTTTATCATAATATCTACCGCATAAAGTAGCAGTTCTCTGTAGCCAGAGACTCACTTCTGAATTTCTCGTATCTTTTTCAATGACATTGGATGCTCAATCCCTTCATAATATCAACAAAAAGGTATCTGTCAGCGTATGTATGTATAGAGAAAGACTTTATAACCAAACAAATATACATAGAGAAAGACTAATTGTTTTCTTCTCTTATATTTTAACGATAAGTTGGGATCGCTGAGCTGCAATGCTTTCTTCCATCTTATCCGATCTGAACCTAATCAATCAAGAACAACCTTGAGAAAAAACACACACTCATAGAAAACAAACGTTGACAAAAACAAACTTCCTTCTTTTCCTCGTGCATTTCATGCAGCGGCAGTGGCCAGCTTGACAAAGCACGGCTGACAATCTAGAATATTTTATATAAATATATAAATGTCAAAATTTTTTGTTAAAAAATTTTTTAGGTGAATTGTTTAATTTTTTAACATGTAAGATAATAAATTAATTTTAGTTTTTTATAAGATAATTTTATTTAATTAATTGTTTAATTTTAAAATATTTAAAATTAAAAAATTGATTTCAACATTTTTATATTTATTTAAATCTAAAAAAATTATTTCAGAATTTGATTTTTCTTTTATCACTTATTAAAGAATTTTTAATTAAAAAAATTATAATATATTTTCATTGGAATTATCCTAATATATTATATTTATTTTTATTTAAATTTTTATTTTGAGACTATTATAAATAAAGCTTTTTTTCAAAACCTAAAAAAATAGAGTTCTTAACTCTTATTAGTTTTATAAGATTAAGTTGGAATCATTTTAATTTTAAAAATAAAGCACATTGAAATATGAAATAATAACCAATAATCTGTTGATGATCATGTAGTAAAATTGCTTTTATTATTGTAACTATTTAATGAATATTTAATATTTGTTATATTTAATTTTTTCTACAATTTTTTCAATTAATATTTGATTTTGATTTTTTAATTTGTGTATTCTATATATGTATCAAGATTTTTAATACATCATTCAATATGTGTTTTAATATAATTTTTTTATAATTTATTTTTAATAAATTATTATAAATTAAAATCATCAATCATGCATCGCATGGTCGACCCCATCCTTTCTATCATGTAAATCACCTGAATACTGAAGCAGCAGCAATGGAACATTTACAAAAGATCAGAGAGAAAAGCATACAACAGCGCAGTTTCTCGATACTCGGATTTAACTTTCGAGTTAAGTTGTGATATTAATTACTGATTTATGATGGAGTTATGGCACTGATTATCCAACAGGCATGTTGATAAGCATAAAGGAAAATTTGTGAGATGTTTCAAGAAAATTTACAAAATATCATGATCATCGAATTAATTAGCATCCATTGGTCATTTCATACTTATAGTTACTGCAGTTTAATTTCGTTAATTAGAAATTTGCATTTAAGTTGGTCATGTCAGGCATATATATCCATCCAAATTTATTAAAGAATTAATTGATTTGATAACTTTGGATGCATTTAAATTACAGATAAATACTGAAAGCAATTTTGGAAATGCAGCTGAAGAATGATGCCCTCAATACCAATTATTGCATGTTGTTTTCTTGCTGAAGAATGAATCTGGGATACATTCATTTCTGATATATCCAAGAGAATTCTCCTCGGATGGATTTATACTAAACAATTTATTACATAATTATGACACGTACCACAACCACGATTATGTTGTTTCAAAGCGGCCCTGTCCAATTTGCGACATCAACGACAAACGATAATACCATTTGTTTTATATATTATGTTCCGGAAATTGGCTGTCTGAGCATGTCTCCGGCTTTGTCATCTGTCCGTTCAATGCTTGGGCCATTCAGAAAAATGTCCACGAAGTCTTTGGCTTACAGATTGATCAGCCGTATGGCGAACTCGCCTCTCTTGTCCACCGTTTCGTTTGCTGCTGTACTTCTTTTTATTTACGCAGATAGCGTAATGTCTAATCTTTCCTTTATCACTGCAAACACTAAGACTGGTGAGGTTCTCCGGTCTCGTCAGACGAGGACTCCACTTGGTGGAAGAGAAGTACAAGTTGCCGCGAGTTTGAACAGCTTGCCAGTGGTTGTTTCTACTACCCAGGAAAGAAATATTGAAGAGTAAACTGAGAATGAAGATCCTCTAATTCCTCCTTTGAATGCCTCGGTAGATGAAAGAATGGAATGGTTCAGGAGAAAACTGCCACAATATGAGCTTCTCCGGTCGGACACTTTACAAAGAAGTTTCAAAGTCGAGTTCTGGAATTCTTGAACCAGATGTGAAGTTCAATTCTTCATGACATGGATTTCAACGGCAGGGTCCTTCGGCAGAAGAAAAATCCTAGTAGTGGAAAGTGTTTTTAGAGCCCATCCTCAAGGTTGTTTGATGATTTTATCAAGGACCATGGACACTGCACATGGTTACAGGATTCTGAAACCGCTGCTTGATCGTGGCTTCAAAGTTCTAGCAGTCACAGCAGACATTCCATTTCTGCTCAAGAATACACCGGCTAAAGCTTGGTTTGATGATATGAAGAGTGGGAAAAAAGGACCCCGGTAGGATTCCGCTGGCTCAGAATCTATCTAATTTACTAAGACTTGCAGTTTTATACAAGTATGGAGGTGTTTACTTGGACACGGATTTTATAGTCCTGAAAAGTTTTAAAGGGCTGAAGAATACAATCGGTGCACAAAGTATTCGTCTGGTGTCGAAGAAATGGACAATATTGAACAATGCAGTTCTGGTCTTTGACATGAACCATCCACTTCTATTCAAGTTCATGGAGGAATTTGCTTTAACCTTTAATGGAAACATATGGGGACACAATGGGCCGTCTTTGGTTTCCAGGGTAGTTCGCAGAGTAGAAGGAAAACCTGGTTATAATTTTACCATTTTGCCACCCAGGGCCTTTTATCCTGCTAATTGGTTTAAAATAGGGTACCTTTTTAAGATGCCAAAAAACGAGTCTAGGTCGAGATGGGTTGAGCTAAGCTGCATCAGCTAAACGTTCAAGCTTGTGGAGTTCATCTATGGAATAGGCGAACTAGCAAATTAAAGATTGAGGAGGGTAGTGCAATGGGAAGATTAATATCAGAGCACTGTGTCTTGTGTAACAACATCTACAGTTCCTAAAAGCTTATTCAATCAGAACAGATTCTCTCTCTTAGCAAAATTACTGTAGGGTAAGAAATATGAAGAACATCCTATTTAACTATCAAAATTTTGTACAAAGAACCTTTTCAAGGGCTGTGATTTTTCTTTCTTCCCAAGACTTCTGTCTGCTTTTTTTTTTCGTTGTAATTATTCTTCCTAATCTAATATATGTGTATATATGTGTGAGTGTATATATATAAGCCAAAGTATTTGACTACAAGTAGAACATTCTATGTAGATAGTCTAAAAAGTTGACACATGTAATATCTTAAAATAAAAAAATAATATTTTTTTTCAATTTCTTTTAGATAGAAATCTATATACATTAAAATTTTAAAATAAATTAATTATCTTTTAAAATCAATTATCTATTTCAATTTCTAAAAGATAGACATAAATTTTTATATATTTTAAAAATTAAAGAAAAATCCCATATTATTTATAAATTTCTTTACTCATCTTTTATCAATATACATATACTATTATTATGTACATTATTTATAAAGATAATTTATTTTGATATGAATTTTTTATATGGATACACTTTTTTAAAGAAAAGGACAAATGTATTTTATATGAACATGTGACATGTGTGGTAAGATGAATTTTTTTCATCTTTAAAGTATAAAATGTCCACAAAAAATCACTCAATCATTGATTAAGGTTATACTTCTAATTTAAAAAAGATTCAATTTTTTATAATAATCTTATATCTTATATAAAAAAAAAAACCAAAACTCTTAACTAAAAATAAAATATCCTAGGAAGATACCTTAACTTTTTTATACTTGAAATAATAAATTAATTATCTTTCAAAAAAATAATAAATTGTTTTGATTTTTATATAATAATCCTATTCAATTAATTATTTATTTTTAAAATATTTGAAATTTAAAAAAAATAGATTTCAACTATATTATCTTAATTTAAATCAAACAAAATTTATCTCAAACTTTAAATTTTTTTATCACTTATTATGTTATTTTTAAATTAAAAAAATCCAAATATTTTAATCAGGTTTATCTTAAAATTTTAAATCTTTTATCAAAAACATTAAAACTAGATATTTAAGTTTATATATTGTAACAGCCCGTTACCACATTTTTCACGTATTTCCATACAACTATTACCGGTTGGCTATCTGTGATGCCAATAACATTCTACAATGATAGTGATAAATAATAATATTTATTTATCAAATACGGAATATGAAATTTCTTTTCATTATTCCTTATATCTGACATCCCCTATTGTCTTTTTCTCAATAAAGTAGTACTGTATACATATGTCTGAAATGTAAAAGAGAAGTGACTGTACCTGTCATATTTGACATAAGTTGCCCCCGCTCTTTATATGTAGCTATCCATATGGTAGCTAATTCTCTCAAATTCCGTGTTTCTTTATCTGTGGAGTTAAAACAAAGGGATGAGCGATTCATACGCTCAGTAAAGGAAACATATGCTGCTTTGTAAAATCAAAACTATATACCACGAAGTATTTGTTTTTCCTAACATCTTATCAAGTAGGAAAACAGTATTCTCAAAACATCATTCAAATCACTAGCTAATCAGTTTACTTTAAAATATAGTAAACAGTAAATATGATTTAACAAATCCTCTTAGTAAACAGAAATCAACAAGTTGAGACTAGGCAACAAATAAATCATGCTATCATCGTTCCCCCTCCCCCTTGCGAGAATGGAATAATCATTCCAAAAAGGGATACAATAGATCTATGGCCACAATCTCTAGGTGGTTCTCGGGTCCACTTGCCAAGTGACCTCGAGACCGCTGATGACTTGACGGGTCCATCAGCCCTATGACGCCCTGAGGTGCACTCGTTGGTCCATCGACCGAGCCACCGCCCCAGGCGGGTCACGCACTAGCAATGCATGAACTCAGGGCCTAAAATCTTAAAATAACTTTTATATCTCATGAAAACCTTTATGGAATTATCTCACCATATTATCATTTTCTCAAAATGATTTGATTTTTCCAAAAAGGTTTAGGCTTCTGTTTACAAAACACGTTGAAACCCTTCCAAATTCTCAATATTTAAAATCTGCTCGCCCATGGTTTGCTCGCCCAACATGGCTCGTCCATGGCAGCTCGCCCACTGCGGGGAACATGTGATCGCCCGCCAGTCTTGCTTTTAAAACAATAAGCAATACTGGCTCGCCCTCCGTGACTCGCCCATTAATCAAATCGCCTAAAAGGGTTTAAAATTTCTATTTTCAAAGATATGAAAATTAGTTTATTTTTCAATTAAGAAACTTTGGAAACGTGAAATCTGTTCGCCATGGTCAGCTCGCCCATGGTCAATCATAAGTGCGACGAATAGTATTCGCCCGCCACTTGCCTTTTCAACACAAGCAACCTGGCTCGCCCTTAGCGGCTCGCCCAAAAGAAAAACAAGGGGTTCGCCAAACTGGCTCACCCGCCTTTTTATTTAAACAAAGTTACTCGCCCAAATATCCTAAAAGGCTTTTTCGCCAAAAATTCATAAAAGCTTGGTTCGCCCGCCAATACCATTTCGCCCACAATTATCACAAGGGTCGGCTTAGTAGCTCGTCCAATATAAAATAGATTTCTCAAACAATGCATGTCATAAAACAAAACAATTTCTCAATAATTTCTAAGAAATTTACTCCACAGGACATGCATTCACTTCACACACATCTCCCTTATCGGGTTCAACGAAGCCTTGTTTCCTTCTTGCTTTCCAAATCGCATACACCGAGGTCATAATTCCCGGCTGCAAATAATTTATAAATTCAATTAATATTTTCATTTCTTAGCATTTTGGCGAGATTAAGATAAATGGAATGACTACTCGCCCAACAGAGCTCTAACTAGCTTGCCCAATCCGAGCTCTCCATTCACCAAAGGCTTACACGTGGGAGCTCGCCCGCCAGTACTCGCCATATATTTGTGAGCTCGCCCAATATTCAACTCGCCAGGTTTACATTGGCTTAATGCGGGAGTTCGCCCACATTTCTATTCGCCCAATGCCCTATGCATTTGAGCTCGCCCATTAAATCACTTTACTAGAGTTGGGCGATCTCGCCTATTTGAACACAGAATTTACTTTGGCGAGTTCTTATTATCTACTCGCCTCATTGGCGATTACAAATTTTCATCTTTGGCGATCACAATAGTCGCCATTCTCGCCACTTATTCCATTATTTTCCTTGTTTTCATATTCTCTAAGGATCTAACTAAAAACAAGACTGTATCTATGTTTATTACTTCATAAAACATAGAAATCTATCATTTAGCATCAAGAACTCCTCAGAAAATATGAAACTCACCTCAACCAACTGCACTTCCAGAACAGGTTGCTTTCCATCTCACGTTGGCCTTCCTTTGCTTACTCCTTTAACTCATCAAACTAAGGAGGAAAGGTTTGCAAGCATGTTTATGTGTTTAGCCAACTTAAGGAAGAAGTTTAGTAGATCAAGCATGGTAGAAATGGAAGGAAATTAGAGTATCATCTTGCAGTTGCATAACCCTCGTAAGGAAGATGAAGTTTGCTAAACAGATTTGCCTCAAGTGTTTCTTCTTATATAACCATGCTTCTCCAATCAAAACTCATCCCTTAGCCTTTATTCCGTTTCTTTCCTCATTTCATGGGTCAGACATCCCTTAAATGCAGGAAGACAAGCTGCAGTTCATGTTGGCGTGAAAGTCTTCCTTCTACACGCCTCTTTCTTCTTCTAATGACTTTGTTCCATATTTCTACCAATAGCTTTCTAGCCATGTCAGTCTTTAATCGATTTCTTGTCTCATGCAGAATTGACCAGCGCTTAACAGATTGAAGGAAATAACGTATGTCAGTAGCAAAGTGTCTTGAAGTCCACTTTTGCTGCACCTTTGTTGACTTCCATTTTGCTTCTCTTCTCAGCATCATTTGTTGCATTAATTCATGAAGACCATTGCAACAAAAGAAGTCAACTGGAACTCTTTTCTTCCTACACGTTATTGACTTTGTTTGCCAACCTTTCATGGCTACTTCAGCCAATAGAGTTCATCCCTTGTTAGACTTTTCTTCAACCTTATCACAATAGTAACAAAAGTCAAATTTGGCTGCACGGTTTGTTGTTTAGACCACGCCAACACTAAGCAAATTAACAGCTCGCCAACTGGTTACACCAGGTCGCCACTTTGTTTTGATGCCAACTTAATATTTGGTCATTACAAAATAATATCCTTTCTTGGCGATCAAATAGAGGTTTGGCGATTAGCAATTGCCTTTCTCGCCAACTTGGCCTTTCACTTGCCCCTCTATATGGGCGACCATTTTACTCGCCAAACACATTGGCGATCTCAGTCCTCGCCACACGCGGGCCATCATCTATCCTCAGCCTTGGCGAACTCAACTATTTGCCAAACCAAGGAGGCAACCAATCAACTCGCCATCATCAACTCGCCCTACTCATTCCTTGGGCGATCAGATCCCTCGTCACATTGGGCGATCACCTAGTATGGCTCAACTCGCCAATTGCTGTGATTCCCCACATTTGGCAATTTTTATTTAGCATTTTAATTTCCTCAATTTGTATGAGCGATCAGGAGCACTCGCAGCATTTGGGCGAACTAGTATACTCGCCCTCGCCATTATCCATTGTCGATCTGCTCGCCCATTGGCGAATGTACTACCTTGCTCGCCCTTTGGCGAGCTGAACAACATTCTCGCCCATACATTATTTCACTTAAATTGCTCCATTCTCATCTCATGATAACGAGCTTTTCAACCAAGTGGAAATCAATGTTCATTATTTATTTAATTTCCATTATCAATTTTATGAATTTAGGGTCTACGATAGTGTAGAATCAGATCTTACATATATTTTGGTATTGAATTAAGCTTCCATATCTTTTTTTGTCAATTTTCATTTATTCCTTTTTCAGAATTATTTGTTCAATCATTTTATTTGAAAAAAAAATCCATATGGATTATCAATTCTCTTGAAACCTGTATGATTTTAAATATTGTATTTAATTATTTTGAATTAAATTGAATTTTACAAAACTTAAATAATAAATTATTTTTAGTTTTATTTCTATTAACATTTTTATTTCACTTACCCTTTATGTTTGACACTATTACAAATAATTCTTTTAAAAACCCTAAAAAATAGAGTTTTTTACCACTAATTAATTTTATAAGATTAATTTAGAGTCATCTAAATTCAAATTTTAAAAATAAATCAGTTTCAAATATGCAATATTAACCAATAATCTATTAATGATTAATATAGTAAGGATTGTTTTAATTAAAATTGTAGTTATTTACAGGGGCGTAGCCAGAAACAAAATTCAGTGGGGTCACATATGTGTGCTAATCTATATTATATAAATATTTTTATGTTGTATTAAAAATAGTTTTTTGACTCTACATACGGGATTAGGACGAGACACGTCTTTTAAAAATATTAAAAATAAAATAATGCACGTGTCATCATCCCAACTTCACTTATAGAGTCAAAAAAATTTTACAGTGTATATAATAATTATCCAATTATTATATGAAGTAATCATTTTTAAATATATAAATTAAGTTGAAAATTGCTTGATTAGTGATTTTATTATTTATATTTTAATTTGCAAAAGATATCCTTAGACATATAGAGTTTTTTTTAATAAAAAAGAAATAAAAATTAACATTATATTTATATATAATAAAATGTATGATTTTACTTTTATATAGAACATTTATACATAAATATATCTTTATGAGAAATTATATACATCACATTTTATATGAAATATTATTTTACAATTGTCTAAAATGAGATTTTATATTATGAAATTATTATCTAGTTACTTCATTGTCAACACTTTTAAATATATCTTTTTCAATATATGCAACTAAACAATCATTCATCAAACTGTTTGCCATTTGATTTCACAATCGATTTTTATCTTTTTTTTTTGGCTAAGAAAAAAACAAAATAAAAAACCATGATAAAAAAATTTAATATTCTAACTTGTTGTTTAAGTAATTAATACATGAAAATATTTTTTATTAAAAATTAGCATTTGAAAAAATTATACATACATCAACTATTAACTCATTATTCTACTTTGATCTTGGATGCAAAAAATCAAGAAAGTAAATCTTGAGACTAATTTTGTTGAATGATTTAGTCTTTAATACTACTCCATATCAAATATCTTTTTTAATTATTTTGTATTTTATTTCTTTTTTTTCTCTTTTATGTTGAAATTGATAGACAATATAAGATTTAAATAGTTTATATGTTTTAAATTATATTTTTATTATCTTTTTACTTATTTTTTGTGACAATTATTTTTTACTTTTGCAAGTTGTATATTGACCCCAAATTTTTTTCGGTGGGGTCAATTTTAGTTTTATTTTAATTTATATATATCTATATATAATACTTATATTTAAAAAATCTTGGAAAGTGTGGCTACGCCATTGGTTACTTAATTCATTTATTAAATATTTAAGATCTGTGATATTTATTTTTTTATAATTTTTAATTGTTATTTGATTTTGAATTATTTTTTAATTTGTGTATTCTATATATGTATCAAGTTTTTAATACATTATTCAACATGTATTTCAAAATAATTTTTTTTATAATTTTATTCTTTAAAAAATTATTATAAATTAAAATAATCACCGTGTATTGCACAGGTTTAAATTTAGTGTAAAATAAATGTGAATTAGATACAGGTGAGAGAAAAAAGAAATAATTTTAAACTTTTCCTTAATGCAAATGTAACTATCATGATTGATTATTTTGAATTTTTCAAAATTTAGTTGCAAAATTTATGGAATAAAATGAGAACAATCTACCACAAATCATAATCCTGTCTTTTCAATCTCAACCTGAATTTAAATTCTGTAAATCTTCAACCACCAGATCTTGGCAGCCTCCTAAATGATTGTTTCCTAGTAAATCTAGGGTTCCTATTTTTCAGTTTTTTCTTATCCATGAAACTGGAAGCAAAATCACATCTGTTATTAGTCTTGAACTAATATGTTAAGAAACTAATATGTTCATGTCAAGCAATCTTTTTAAAGAAATGCTTCCGCTTTTTTCATTAATATTAACAAGCTGTTACTTCTGCCAGAAGAAGAAATTGAGAAATTGGAAGCGGATGCGAAGGACAAGGAAAATGAAGAACAATACAAAGATTTCTGATACTGGATTATTCATCTGATACTTTTCTTCTAAACTTCTGAATTGATAAAATAAGGATTCTCTTCGTTATACTGCTCTTAGAATAAAACGTTAAAAAGTTTCTCCTTTGGAGTCTTAGGGTTCTAAGGGAGAAGGCCAGTTAGTTTTGCCTAGAACAAGTTTCACCATTTCTCAAGATTATTCAGCGGTGATCTGTGGGATCTGGTTGTTGTTTCATAGTTTTGAGTGTTTTCTTAGTAAGGGATAATGGCCAATAATTTAAAGGGATCGTAGGCAATATTAACACGGGGAGATATTAATGAAGGAAAGAAAAGTAAAAAAAAAAAGTAAAGGTACATATTTTTCTTGTTTTAATTATTGTAATTAACAAAAGTAAAATAGAAGAATCCTAGTAATAATTGTTTGCTTGAAGAGTGGAAAAGAAAAAAAAATCCAAACATGGTGTAAAGTTTACAAAAGATGAACAATTAAAATTTAATTTAAAGATTTTTATTATTCTTTCAAAAGATTAAATCAAAAATTCAAATTTTTTACTCTTTTATACCTCATTTCAAATAAAAAAAATTATCCAAAATTAACAAGATGGAATAAAAGGAGCAATGATGACATCATGGGCTGAAGATAGTCGAGATACAAATAACATGTTTTTAATGTTTTATTTGTTTTGTCTATATAAGAGTGACTGCCATTTGTCGTAACGATTTCGCGCTCGTCGATTTTGAAAAATATTTAAAAACAAAAAGAGTTGTCACCAATCTTTTTTGACTAGGTGTGATTGGTCACTTAAAATATTTATATTTTTAACAAAATCTCAAAACTAATTAAGTTTTATTAAAAAAATAATTTTTGGTTTGCGAAAACAAAAATCGAGTTTGGGAGTACGGTTACGCGTGGGGAAGGATTAGCACCCCCACGACGCCTGTTAAAAAACGGTATCATAGTAATCATGTGTGAATGTGAATGTGAACCTTTTTGTATTGAAAAGTTAAATCAAATATCCCAATACTCTAGTAACATTTGGAATAATTTTCCTCACCTAGAGATTTCTTAAGAATCACTACTTGTGAGTTTTATAGAATCTTATCATCGGAAGATTCACACTCGCTTCGAAAATTATTATGAATGCATATGATGCAAACAGATAATGAATGATGCAAATGAATTTTTAATTTTTTATTTAAATATTTCTTTATTTATTTTAAATAAAAATTTTTATTATTGAAAAATTGCACTAAGTATCCCAATACTCTGGTAACACTTAGTGAACTTCTCTTACCTAGGGATCAGTCAAGAAATCACTACTTGTGAGTTTCATGACATCCCATCATCGGAAAAAATATTTAATTAAATTTTAATTTTATTATTAATTAAAAAAACTTGTTGATTTAATTTTTTAACAAAAATTTAAATTATTGAAAAATCATACTAAATATCCCAATACTCTGGTAACATTTAGTAGACTCTTCTCACCTAGGGATCAGTTAAGAAATCACTACTTGTGAGTTTTACGACATCCCATCATCGGAACTATTGTTTAATTATTAAATTTCATTATTTATTTTTCTTTGTTTTTTTTATATAAATTATTTATTTTCATTTTTAATAAAAATTTAAATTATTAAAAAATCATACTAAATATCCCAATACTCTGGTAACATTTAGTAGACTCTTCTCACCTAGGGATCAGTAAAGAAATCACGACTTGTGACTTCCATAACGTCCCATCATCGGACTTTTTATTCAATTATTTTTATTGATTTTTTATTTTTATATATTTTTTATTATTACATATATTTTTTAAAAATAAGCATGAAATTGGATATTGAGAAATAATATCGAATATCCCAATACTCTGGTAACATTCGGTATAATTCCTCTCACCTAAAGTTTTTCGAAGAATCGCTACTTGCGAGTTCTACGAAGACATATCATCGAGATTTTATACTTATTTTATTTTATTATATTTTTGTTTATTATATTATTCTATTTATTTATTTATTTATTATTTTTGCCATGATAATATATTAAAAATACCTAAACAAATATTTCTATAAAACAAATGAATGAATAAATAAAACGAAAAAAGGAAATATACCCTCCTCGGGCGGGTGAGCGCGCTGATCTTCCCTCTTCTCCGGCGGGCAATCGCACGGATCTCGGTCTTGTCGAGTGAGAGCAACACGCGGATCCTGCTTCTCCTCAGGCGGGCGAACTCACGGATCCTGCTTCTCGTCAAGCGGGCGAGCTCGCGAATCTTACCTCTTCTCGGGCGGGCTATCGTGCGGATCTCGGTCTTGTCGAGTGGGAGCAACACGCGAATCCTGCTTCTCCTCAGGCGGGCAAGCTCACGGATCCTGCTTCTCCTCGAGCGGGCGAGCTCGCGGATCTTCACTCTTCTCGGGCGGACGGGCAAGCACGCGGGTCTCCCCTCTCCTCGAGCGGACGGGCACGCGGGTTCCGGATCAGGTTCGGGTCCACGCGCGGATCTGGCCCTTTTCTTTCTTTTTTATAAAAGCCTTCTCTTTTTTTTTCCCTTTCACTTTTTCTTCTTTTTTTCACAAAAAACTTAGAGCCTTCAAAGGCTCTCCCCTCGGGCGATTCCTGGCCACCGCCTACCCGCCGTGAGTCGTCGTCGGCCGCCGTTCGCCTGCGGCGAAAATTGAAAAGGAAGCTGCTTTTCGAGGCTTCCAAGCTTTCTCTTTCCGTTTCCAACTCCTGTTTCTCCTAAAAAGCCTCCTAACTCCTTAGATTTGAACTTGACCGAAACCCTTCCCCCCTTTTTTTTCGAATTTTTTTTAGATCTGGTTGATGATGTTTGGTTGTGGCTTGTTGTTTTTGTGGCTTGTTTCTTTTTTTGCAGGTGGGTGTTTGATGGGCTTGGTTTGGGATCGGTTTTAAGGGTAGTGGTGTTTTTGGGGCTTCTGTGATGGTGGTTTGGTGAGGGTTACAAGTAGTGAGGAGGGTTGAGGGTCTCGGGTGGTGAGGATGATGTTGGTGGTGGTCTCGGTTTTTGGGTGGTGAGGATGATGCTTCGTTTGGAGGGTCATGGGTTGTCTGGTGGGAGTTCGCGAAGGTAATGGGGTTCGGTTGTGGGTTAGTCAAGGGGTCTTCATTTGGGTTTCGGGGCTATAGTGATTTTTGAGGGAAAAAGGGGGTTTCGGGTTGTCTGGTCTGAGGCTTCTGGGAAGGCCTTTGTAGGGGGACTGGTATATAGGGTTTGGGAATGGTGGCTGGCAGGGGATGTGGCTAGCGATGGGATGGCTTGGCAGGATGGTGGCAGTGGGCTGATGGACAGATTGGACAAAAAAACAAAGAAAATAATAATAATAATAATAATAATAATATATATAAAAGTAATAATAATAATATAAATAAATAACAATAATAATAAAACAAATAATAAAAATGAAAACAAATACAAATATATAATAATAATAATAATAATAATAATAATAATAATAATAACAACAAAAATGGGACAAAATTAAGTGTCAACACCATTTATCAAGCAATTAAACTTGTAAAACAAAACATTTCATGAAATAAAATGACACATGTAACACAAAGCCAAGAAACAAAGTTTAGAACGTGGTGAGCCAAGCTGTCAATACTCAATGGCTTAGCCCTCCCTCACAGCAGTAATCTCTAGCCCCTGCTAAGTAGATATAATAAAAGATGAGCAATCAAACATTAATTTTTCAATATTAGACTTTTCTGCGCCGTCTATTCCAGGACCATAACACCCGGCCCTCTCGGATGGAAGAAGTATCAAAGAAAATGCTCGCCCACCACTTATTTTCAAGGTTTATATCCCCCGCCCCACGTCTCAGCCTGGTGGCTTTTCAAACTAACGAGACGTTACGTTAATCAACACGGTAGGCTTAGACCGATGAATAACAAAAAGGTAAAATACCAATGAAAGAATAATCATATATATTGTTTTATTATTGTAGCCGCTTACTTGGAACGTGTCTCTGCCTATACTTAAAACAATCTTACTGGTTTGACCGCCATGAAAGATCTATTTTGAGAGGTCTAGTTGCTTCTGGAAATTCTGTTCTTATAGCTTCAAGCATTCAACCCCATATTGTAGTATCATGACAGTGAAAAGAGTTGTGTATCGTGAAACTTTTGGTTACCGGATGGTTAGCCGGGCCAAATCGCCTGTTATCTCTATAATCCTATCTGCTCTGCTAATAGTTCTCATGTTTGAAGACAGTATCATTTCTAACGTATCGCTGCATTGGGCTGCCTTCACTGAAAAAGAAGACTCTGAAGCGTTACAGGCACCAAAGCTTATAAGAAAAATCAAGTCGGATGTTCGTCCTGTACCGTTGAATATTTTTGCAGAAGGAAAGATCATTAACGTTGTTGGTGAAAGTCAGGATTCCCTTGTTTCTTCCTCCGGCGTTAGAGAAGAACGGCGAATTGTGCGATTCAGGAGAAAACTGCCAGAATATGAAATTTTCTGGTCGGACGACTTGACAAAGAAGTTTCATAGTCGAGTTCTGGAATTATTGAACCACAAGTGTGAAGTCCAATTCTTCATGACATGGATTTCAACAGCAGGGTCCTTCGGCAGAAGAGAAATCCTAGCAGTGGAAAGTGTTCTTAGAGCCGATCCTCAAGGTTGTTTGATCATTTTATCAAGGACCATGGACTCTGCACATGGTTACAGGATTCTGAAACCGCTACTTGATCGTGGCTTCAAAGTTCTAGCAGTTACACCAGACTTTCCATTTCTGCTCAAGAATACACCAGCTGAAGCTTGGTTTGATGATATGAAGAGTGGGAAAAAGGACCCTGGTGAGATTCCGCTGGCTCAGAATCTATCCAATTTACTGAGACTCGCAGTTTTATACAAGTATGGAGGTGTTTACTTGGACACGGATTTTATAGTCCTGGAAAGTTTTAAAGGGCTGAAGAATACAATCGGTGCACAAAGTATTCATCCGGGGTCGAAGAACTGGACAAGATTGAATAATGCAGTTCTGGTCTTTGACATGAACCATCCACTTCTATTCATGTTCATGGAGGAATTTGCTAAAACCTTTGATGGAAACAAATGGGGACACAATGGACCCTATATGGTTTCCAGGGTAGTTCACAGAGTAGAAGGAAGACCTGGGTATAATTTTACCATCTTGTCACCCAGGGCCTTTTATCCGGTTGATTGGATTAAAATAGGGAGCCTTTTTAAGATGACAAAAGACACTGCTGATTCGAGAAGGGTAGAAGCTAAGCTGCATCAGCTAAACGGGCAAACTTATGGAATTCATCTCTGGAATAAGCAAAGTAGCAAATTAATGATTGAGGAGGGAAGTGTAATGGGAAGATTAATATCAGAGCACTGTGTCTTGTGTAACAACATATACAGTTCTTAAAAGGAAAATTTTCAGCCTGAAGATGGCGAAGCTTATCCAGTCAGAACAGATTCTCTTTTGGCAAAACTGCAGGGTAAGAAATCAGGAAGGGCCTTGTATTTAATTATCAGAATTTTGTGCAGTTTTTGTTTCTTGAAAAACTCCAATTCAAGGGCTGTGATTTTTCTTTCTTTCCAAGACTTTTATCTGCCTTTTTTTCTTGTAATTATTCTTCCAAGTGTAAATTAAATGTTAATTAGACACAGATTAAAGAAAAAAATAATTTTGAACTTCTCCTTAACGCAAATGCATCATCAAGATTGACTATTTTGAATTTTTGAAAATCTGGTTCTACCCCAAATCATAATCCTAAATCTTTTCAATCTCAACATTTAAATCTTGTACCAAAATCTTGACAGTGTCAATCTACTGTTACTATTTTTTCGTTTTGTCTATATCCTTGAAACTAGAAACAAAATCACATCGGTTATTAGTTTTGAAATTATTTTAAGATCGTTTGGAATTATTTTCTGTTTCCTGTTTTTTATTTTTGAAAAATTTTGTTTTTGTTTTGTTTTCAAATTTTGAAAACAAAAACATATTTAGTTAATAATGTTACATTTTGAAAACAAGTATTTAATTTAATTTAGATATAATAATTCAATTCAAAAAATAAAATTTTAAAAATTAAATAAAAAATAATATATTTATTAAATAATAATATGTACATAACATTAAATAATATATTTATTAAATAATATTATTTTATACTATTTAATACTA
Source organism: Heritiera littoralis (assembly GCA_031772115.1). Taxonomy (NCBI): domain Eukaryota; kingdom Viridiplantae; phylum Streptophyta; class Magnoliopsida; order Malvales; family Malvaceae; genus Heritiera; species Heritiera littoralis. The sequence goes on along the minus strand of JAPDPK010000031.1, from coordinate 5,483,420 downwards.
ATATTAAATATTTTCATTTAATCATACAAGAATTTAATATAATTTAAATAATATTATAATTAAATATAATATTAAGTAAAATAATTCAATTAAAAATAATATTAAATAATTTTTTTAATATTACTTTTTGTTAGATAATAACTGAGATTAGTAAAATTATAAATTTATATATTAAATAATAATATGAATTAATAATTATAAATTATATTAATAATAAAATTTAATTTAATTGTAATAATATTAAATTATTAAAAATTATTTAACTAATTAATTTATAATAGTTATTAAAATATATTATATTTAATATAAATAATATTATTTAATGTTAAGTATTCACTTATTTAATAATATTAAATTAATTAATAGTAGTAGTGATATATTTTAAATTTAATTGAAAGAATATAATATTAAATAATAATATTGTTTAGTAAAATAATAAGATAATAGTACTTAGAAATAATATTAACTAGATTTAAACCCGTGCGATACACGGTGACGATTTTAATTTATAATAAGTTTAAATAAATAAAATAGAATTTAAAAAATTATTTTGAAATACTTGTTGAATAATGTATTAAAAAACTTGATGCATATACAAAATATAGAAATTAAAAAATAATTCAAAATTGAATATTAATTAAAAAATTATAGAAAAATTAAACATCACAAATCTTCATATATTTAAACTGTCACGACCCGAAGGCCGCGACGTTACCTCTTACTTGTACGGATGCGTAGAAATTAGGGCTAAATTTTTCACTTTTCTATACTTGTTTTGTCTAAGTGCAATACAGTGAATTTTATTTTGGGACGTTAACTCACTCGCATATTTTTATCACTTTACCCAGGTTATTTACTTGCATAAAATTCACAAGTAATATCCAGCTCATGCTTCCCACAATAGCAGTTGATGGTGTTCT